>CM070596.1:67855614-68511167 GCA_036346395.1 Hsuehochloa calcarea
AAGGGATTAGGTTTTTCATGCAAATGTATGACAACTCAAGAGTTATTCCAATTCATTAGCAAAGTATGATTTTTTTAGGCGGCAACGGTGGGCAAGCTACCCACCTGAAGCAAAGTATGAATTTTTATATTGAAAAGCCAAGATTTTAAATACTCTATTTAATAAAAGTTTTACCTAATTACCTGTACACGCACTTGCTAATTACAAGTAACTTTATGTTGGAAATGTATGTTTTGACCAAAAAAAATTGTAAGAAGCTTGTGAGATAAATAGTGTACCAGTATAAGATCATTTTCATCTGCAATTCGAACTGCCTCGCTTACAGATAGTACACCAACCTGTGGGAGGAAGAATAAAGCGGCACAATCAAATAATCAGGTAAGGACATAGGCCGAGCTGCATAAAATACTAAAATTTGAGACGTGGAATAATTGGTTGTGTGATTTACCATTCTTTTCTGTTCATCCAACAGCCTTACGGTTGAGGACCTAACAAAGGGAAGTAGTTTAAAACGTCAATAGAATGAAATAAACATAGTAGGTGTTTGTGTTTGTGTTTGTGTACACACTGAAGAAACAGTACAAGACTACAAGTATTAAAGCGCAGTTGCTAAGTTGGCATCCCCTCCCCCAGACACCTGCACCACCATCACTAGTACCTTCCTCCCTAACACCTTATAGTGAAAAACCGCAAGATATTCGAAAACACCTAGTAGTAGCATTTAGCGCTTGTCGCACTGATAACTTGAACACTCGTATTTTGACATGGCAGCATCCAAATCATGCAAGACTACAAAGTTCAGACCAACATGAGACAGACAGAGCCTTGCGTACTCGATTCGCTCGATGTCGAGGGCGGGGTCGTAGTCGGGGTCGGGGCCGCGGTCCCTCCTGCCCCATCCCCCGCCGCCGCCGAGCTCCTCTTCATCCTCCTCTTCACTCCCGTACGAGGAGGAGTACCGCGCGGCCACGACGAGCCGCGGCCGCGCCCACCTCCACGGCCTGGCCGGGAACCGCGCCGAGGAGGATGGAGCCGAGGCGTGGATGGCGGCGGGCCTGTAAGGGGGGCGGGAGACGGTCACCACGAACGCGAATCCGGCGGCGACGCCGACCATGGCCAGCGGCGGTGGTCGGGGTGGGTACTGGGTGACCGCGGGGGCCTTATCTTCTTCGGAAGTTTTTGCCGCGAGGAGGGAAGGGGAATCCCAACGAGTGGAGGGGATAGGCGGAGACGGGGGTTTGGGCGAGACGACGAGGGAAATGGGGTCATGGGTTATGGGCCTGGACTTATTCTGGCCCTGTCTAAGGTCGGGCTGGATAATATGTGGGCCTTACGGGCCAATAAACAGGCCCATGTTAACGCTCGGGCCGGAGTAGGATTTTGCGTTTGGAGATAGGATGTTGGACTGCTGTCAACCAATATGTTGGGCTAAAGAGGCCTAAATATGCAGGTCTCTCAATTTGAGCGACACATTTAGATAATTCTGTGCTTTTTTTAGAATCAGATAATTTTGTTCTTGGAAACTCGTCTCTCTCTCTCTCTCTCTCTTCCCTATTTGATCATGTTCTTTTTTGTGATAAATGTTTGTTCATGTTTATATTGAATCTGATGAACTGTTCATGTTTGCGCCTGTTCGTATAGTTTAACGTGTGGAATCCGATGAACTGAAAGGTGCAATTTTTTCTCAGCGAATAATCTCTGCAATGGTTATAACGGAACGTGTATATAATCGAATGATAGGGCATATATTTTTTTGGTGTGTGTTTGCATCAATTATAATATATTTATGGGCAGGATCGGGGGAAAAAATGCATTATTAAGTACAGTTGAAATGCATATGTGTAAAGATGAAGGGGTAGATGGTCTGATCTTGTAAAGATGAAGGGGTAGATGATCTGATCTTGTATGATGCTGGACCGATGTAAATACGTAAGGCTTTTTTTTTACTTGTAGAGGCAAAATCTGCAAGAACGCGGAACAAAATAGGCAAATGGCGAAGGGAATAAAACAGGAAAAAAAAAAGGCGCAGAATGAGACACGAACAACAGGTTTTAAAGAACATGTGTAAAAATAACTTTATTTGACTAATAACAAATAGATGTAGATGCATACAATGCACTGGTTTCAAGCTCTGATATGCTATTTTCAAGCCTCACTATGTTAACTCTTGATAGAGGATTTAAGAATACATTTAGTGGCATTTAATTATTATTACAAAGCAGCATGCACTTAGTTAATCTGCCATGGAAAGATAAGATTCTCAAGCAGTCATAGCAAGGTTGTTGTCGCTTCACAACGGGTGCTAAATTCCATCGATAATGAGCAATTAGTAAGAAGCCTGTCAAGCTGTTACCAGTTCAAATATACCCAGAACCTAATACTACTACTTTTTTTCAGATGGAACATTGGACGACCATCACAATGGGATCTAAAAGGGTTTAAAACTTGTTGAAGATTTCGTTGATTCATTATATGTGCCTTCGGTGAATCCTAGCCTTCTCTGAATCAATGGAAGCAACGACCTTTTCTGCAGAATTTCACCCATTTAATAAATGTTAACAAAGTTTATTACACAGAAAGTTTTTTTAGTGCCCCTAAATAGTAAACACGGCACTACTAAATGCAATACAAGCAGCTGTAGTGACAATGTTTTTCAGTATTAAAAAATCGCTATTTTTTGGAGGGAAAAAAAGGAACCCTACCCCTCTGTATTCCTACTACCACCATGCTCTGACATGCTCACAAGTTGTCATAGCCCCAGGTTTATTAAACTAAATTATTATGCATCTCATGAGCATGCATTTGATTTCTGAAGTATTTGCATAAATTTTTGCATTTGTAAATTTTCAAATCAAAGTTAAACACATAACTCCAATCGAAGCTCCAAATAAAAACAACAATGAATACTTACGAAATTCAACCCCCAAAAAATTCAAACACATCTCAATGACCTATTATAAGTTTGAATTTAAATTATACAAATTTAATCATGAATAGTGGGTTTTCAAATTTTATATAAGTACTAGACTCTCCCAGGAACACCCCTGATTTATTTCAGATTTTTTTTATTTTAATTGCTATATTTTAGGCCTCAGTCAAACCCTCTAATCCCCGGTCAAACTTAAATCAAATTTAAAACCTATCACTGTTCATCTGGCTCGAGCCGGGCACTGTTGCACCGACCCGAGCCCGACACACCACCTGGTCCGGCCCGACCTGCTCGCCCTAGCTGTTTCCCTCAGCCTCTGACCTGCGGGCCCTACCCGACCCAGCGTCTTCTTCCTCACGCGAACACCATGTAGCTGCTTCACCGCCGCTCCAGCGCACGGGACACGCGCCAGCGTCCTCCACTGAGGCGAGCTTGCATGTCGGCCACGTACCCGCCCAAGCCACCCCGTGTCTGGCCTCACTGCTTCACCTCCCTCCCTCTCCTGCCCTCCCCCCTTTTCCCATAGCAAACCTCGAGCCTTAGCGCCGGCCGCAAACCACCACACCACCCCGATGCCGCTCCGCCCCGACCTCGGATGACCGCATCACGGCGCGCCTCACGCCACAAGGAAGCGTTTGCCTCCATTGATTGGAAAATTTCGTCACCAGGGAGCCGCGCGTCTTCTTCTTCAACACCGGCCGAAACCGCCGCCCCGGCCACACCCTCCTCGCCCAATGCACCTCCAGTCAATTCCTTTGTGGTTGCCCTCCTATCCTAAATCCCTTAACCAAAAAGAACAAATCGACAAAGTGAAGCGATACGGGTAGGCTACGCTAGCTGATAATTCAAAATTTCTACCACATAAACCAGGATGCCACTACAAGTAAGAGATCACATATCGTTACCACTAGACGTGCAGTGCAGCGGAAGAAGAGTTGGATCGAGCAGCCTGGTCCAACGAAGAGCGTGTCGATGTATTGGTCGTAGTCGATCATCCTCGTAGCCGATTGTCCTCGTAGTCGATCGTCTCCTCCAGCAACCAATCGATTTCCTCGCTAAGGTCACGGATCATCCTTTAGCGCAACAGCAACCGCGGTAGTACCTCTACGGTATCCAGACGTTTAGGAAAGGAACACCGACGCCGGTGTGCTAGCACCAACTCGCACGGAAAAGCTATGTCAAGAAGATGACGATTAGGGTTTGAAGCTGTGGATATCATGGGGATATGCTCCAGATCTTAGGATGATGTGACAATTGGCAATGTCGTTTATGGTTTGTCGTTTCACGTGTTTTTGACAAAGTTCGATCTTTGTCGGGCGAATCGGTCGGCCGGCGGTGGCTTGATCGACCGATCCATGGCCGGTCTGACCGGCCTTGGTGGCAGTTGGACCGACCAGTTACAGAAAGTGAGAATTGAGCTGGGCCAAAAATAGAGTGTGTAGACAAGAGAGGGGATTCTTTTGCACTTGATCTCATAATTTTTGGAGTCTCCATACAAAAGTTTTATTGGTTTGAAAATTCCAGTAGGTTTTGGTTTTCCAGAGAGGAAAAATAGCTAAATCCCAGCTGGCGGTCTAACCGCCCATAGGTGGCGGTCAGACCGGCCAGGGTGGGCGGTCTGACCAGTTTTCACTTTGTTCATCGCCCGGTATGGGGGCGATATTCGTGTGTTAGGTCAAAGTCATGAGTTTCAGGGCATATATGGTGCATGATGCATGTTTTGATTAACATGAGTCAAGTTGTGAAGAACTTGTCTATTGTTGTGCAGGTTGCTTGGTGGTCAACGACGGTCAACGGCGAGAATGATTGGGACTAGGCTTGGAGAGCTGAGGTCCAGAACGATCGACGATGCCGGGTGAGGTCAATATACTCAAGCGTGGTGCAAGATGGACAAAGGTGACCTATTAGCTAATCCGAGGCGCAAGATGGCGCAAAGTGTAGCTAGTTAGGTCAAGAGGTGTTAAGGACGACGCATTAAAATACGTGCATAAGTGTCCCGTTTGTTTTGGGCCTTAACGGGAGCCCAATAGAGTCAAACTTCTAGAAGGTCTAAGCCTCCACTATAAATAGGAGAGGGTGGTGGCTGCACCATTGCTTCGCCTCTTTTGCAATTCTTGTAAACCCTAATTTTCTTAGGGGAGAGCTTTTGTGGAGGCTAGGGTTCTTGATAGTTTGATGTGATTTTCGTGCTCTTAGATTGAGCATTGTCCTCCATTGATGGAGAGGCTGTAATCCCATATCATATCAAATCAATCTAGAGAAAGTTTGATCACGTCTTGCCTCATTGCGTTCTTTCTCTCTATTTGATGATTTTGGGTCTTTCTTTGATCTGTGAGTTTTTGCTTGGTTTCTTCACGTGATCTAGCTTACTGTGACATGTGGGAATCTATCTAAGATCATATTGATCATCAATTACCCATGAGCAAGAGCTTTGATCTAGTTTTCATTTTGACCCGGTTTTGAACCTCTCTTCAATCAAATCGAAAAATATCGCTATTCTTCCAAGAATTATCACAATCTTCAATTGGAATAGCTTCCTGATATCATAGAGAATGTGTGTTCCAAGTTTCATCAAGTTTGGATTAGTAGATCAAAAGTTTCATCTATTTTCATCTTCGTCATCGGGGCTATTCTTCTGTTCTGGAGGAAATCGGTCAGACCGCCCATAGCCACCGGTCAGACCGGTCGGGAATCGGTCCGACCGCCAGTTAGGTAGCGGTCCGACCGCCAGTAGATTGTTTCACTTCAATATTTGTTGTTTTTGTCCTATCGCTTTGGGGTTTTATTGGATTCAATATTAGTCTTCCGCTGTACTGATATACTGATCTTTATAGCTTCTATAGCTACTGGAGTAAAATATTATTGAATCAATTATTTTGTGAAAAAGTGAGCATGCTCCTATTCACCCCCCTCTAGTCGCCTTTTTGGTCCAACAGAAGCAACTCACGTCAACTCGTGTCGTGTATCCTGTCTCCTCTTACATCTATTTTCCAATAGTCTCATCTCCTTATATAGTGCCTGTGACGGATCTTATCCGAACACGTTTGACGAATCGTATCCGTACTGGTTTGTTCTAACCCGTTAAGTGTGCGACTCGTTAAGTTCATGCGTAATCGGTTATAGCTCGAAAACTCATTTTCGATCACGAGTCGTTAGTGACTCCTAGCAGGACATAACGATTCTCGAATACACACGAATTATATCGGACGAACCTTGATGCAATATGATCTATGACCAGATCCTTATCATTAACTACCAGCTCGTATCTCTATATGACCCATTCGAATTTGGTCTCGACTAGTTCGTAACTCCTTACGTCGAAACCAGTCTACGACCAGCTCGTATGTCTATACAAATAGTTTGTATTTGATCGAACTGAAAGACATGCTCATGTATTCTCCTTTTTCCTCATGATATCTGGTTACACTCCATGTGAGATGTTATGTCATCTATGGACTATTTAATACTTTCTCGATCAAGTGTCGGATAACTTCATGTGGTCGAACTCTTCAGCCACTAGTGGCATGGCCATACACTTTCTTTATCCAACCATATCGAGGGGCCCAGAGATATCTTTTCTGTTATGTTAGGAGGGGCAAATCTCATATCCGACTAGTCACATTCATCTGCATATTTCAGAGCATACCTGAAAGTTACCTTTATAACTACCCAGTTACAGAGTAATATTTGGTAACCCCAAAGTGTACACTTACACATGTAGGAAACCATGTTAATCTCAGGTGTAAGGATTATACATCATCATTGCTTGAGACCAACTGATGACACATGAAATCATAACAATCTCAGCGGTGTCTTAAGGTGGGTCAATCCAACCCCATGTTCTCTAACATGTGTTCACATTATTGATTCGATATCTCTATATGTATGACCGGTGAAATATGATCATCAATTAATACACGTGCTGGTTGATAGGATGACTGGTGTTCCGACTAGTAACATCTGACCAGGGATACATTTAGAACGACATCATATAAGTTAAAAGAGCTTCACCAACAAGTCACATACTTGTTAATCTTTTAACAGATGATTCATTCAAGGAATAGAATAATATTTATTCAATAACTCGTAAATATAGATGTGATACAATCATCTCTATGATTGCCTCTAGGCATATCACTAACACAAAGAATGAAAAAGAGAGAGCAACTCACTGCTTGTTTGCATCGACTGGCCACCAAATCGGTGATGTGACACACTAGGTTGCTAGGGCACCGAGGTCTAGGCCAAGATAGACCCTAGCCACCGCCCTCGCGTTGACCTCCTCCCCGCCGTTTTCAGCGCGCCCGTCTCCCGGCCTTATAGCTGGTGATGTATGTAATAGTCACGGGAGGGGGCGACGGAGGTAGCGGGGGTCGACCGAAAACCAAATTGACGATCGCAGGAGGAGGCGACGGAGGTAGTGGGGATGGAACGTAGCTGCGGATGGCATGGTGCGGAACAACCAATCGGCCTCGCATTGGCCTCCTACCCACCGTTTTCAACGAGAAAAGGGGATTCATCGTACATTCCGATCGCCACGGCTTGATACGGCAGGACGATATCCTAGCAAATGGGTCGGGGCCGTACGCGAGGAACCAAGAGCAGACAGCAGGCAAGAAGATGAAGTGGCGAAACGAAAGAGGCGAAGAAGGGAGCTGAGGCGTAGAGAGGAAGTCGCTGGAGGCAACGTGGAGGAAGATGGTGCACATAATGTGGAGGACAGATGGCGCACATATACTATGAAAGCTCTTTCCATCACTGGGTCCGCCGGACGCACGCCACGAGTGAGGCGCCTTGTTCGAGGCCATGCTGAAATGTTTCCCTGGACCGCCGAAAGCAACGCCAGCAAGGTGGTGAGGCGGGCGTATCAACCAGATGCGCTAATGAAATAAGGCGATTGCATAGTAAACCGCACTAAGGGGGTGAGGGCAATTTCATAGCATCTCTTACCATCTGAAGAACCAATGCGAGGGCAGCGCAAAAGCAAAACGCAACCGGGACATGCGAGCCTGCAACCGGAGACCGAGAACAGGCAGTCGCGCATCGCGTTTGCTGGAAAATTGGCCCTCGAGAGCACACGCGGCACGACGGCAGAGGACTAAATGTACGGAGTGTGAGAGAGGGCTACAATTTCACCCGCTTAATACTAGAGAAGATTCGAATGGTTATGCAGTTAGTGAATCAATCAATTATGAAGTGTATGCAGTATCATGTATTATTGGGCATATGTTGGACTCTTGTTTATTTGTTACCGCAACTGCTGTTGTTCGTAGTTTAACCTTTTTGTCTATCTATGAATGGACAGACGCAGATCCCTCTGTCGTAGCAAGTAGCTACGATAGAGGTGCAGGGTACAAGCGCATTAGGCCTCGTTCGGGCCGTCCAATCGCCAATGAATGGTTTAGATCAATAGTGTATAGTAGAGGACATGCATCTATGAATGGACATCTTCTTTGCATCTTTCTATACGACTGCAAGGAGGAGATGATCAAACATACGGGCAATACTTGTTTGGGCAAAGGTTGGTGAGCGGAGTGGACCTTGGAACGGACGTTAGCCTTCCTCCCGCCCTGGAATCGCATCATCTGTCATTGAAGAGCATAGTATTGTGACATTAGGAGAATCTGAGTCATCCGATTCGGGAAGAACGGCTTGGATCAACTACTACAGTCTACTACGGTGTTACCATAACGCTTTCTGTAGTGCATAATAAAATCTCTCATGTTCTTTTCTGATCCAACATTCCATAATAATAATGGCACAGGATTTGCTTCCTCCCGCCCTCGATGAATTGCAAGGTTGGTGACGATAGTCTCCCCGCCCTCCAACCTTGCATTCATGTGTCGGAAACCTTGAAAGGTACACATGCGTATCACGTTTCGCATGGCCACGTTCTAAATAGTTCATATGTCGTTTCATTCATGTGTCCTTTTCTGTTATTTTTCTCGGATCAATGACGGCGCGTGTCAGTGACACGCTCCTTAGTTCTCTAGCAAGATCTGATCAGCTTCAGTTTTTATTGCGGCCATTAAACTGGATTGAGAAAGTTTTAAACATATCTTTGAGAATTCTCTGAACTATTTGCGAAGAATCTCTCTGTCATGTAGGGTTGTGAGCTTAGTTTGATTTTCTGTCGTATCTTTCGGGTGTTTGATCGTATATGTAACTTCGAGATTGAAAGGAATAGTGAAGCAATCGCGTCTCTTGATTTGGAAAGCTCGTAAGCCGAAAAACTTTGCTTTCGTCTGTGTTTTGAATAAACTCTGGAGCAAATTTAACACAGGAGA
This sequence comes from Hsuehochloa calcarea, assembly GCA_036346395.1. NCBI lineage: Eukaryota > Viridiplantae > Streptophyta > Magnoliopsida > Poales > Poaceae > Hsuehochloa > Hsuehochloa calcarea. The sequence goes on from CM070596.1 coordinate 67,864,831, forward strand.
GGGAGGGGGGGGGAGGAGCCAATTAACGAGACAACTACTCGTGATAAGTACGGTGCAATGACATTCACAAGTGGTGCAGTGGTAGTATATTTTAGAGGGGTATATACCACTGGAGAAGTTCTATCGTTAATTGAATTGGCGATAAGTCCCTATCACTAATTCAATCATCGTCAATATATATAGTTTTATATTTTTTGAACTATTTATTTCTATAATTCTTTTTTAAATGTATTATTAAAAAAAACTCGCATATTCCAACACAATTATTGGGGCCTCTCCCGCCGAGCGCTAGTGGACTAGAAAACGTCGCACCACTCCACTGGCTTGTTCCAACTTGACTTATCGAAGAAATGAAAATAGAAATCTGATTCCCCACCTTGTTCTCTGGTTCCTCACCCCCTTCTGTAATTTCCCACCCAAATCCTCCAATTACTTGTTTCATTTGCTACCGATTTGTGCGATTTCGGTCTCCTGGCTGATCGGGTCGTAACAGAGCCCCTTGATCACCCACCAAAATGGCCGCGGAGGCGGCCACCGCGGTGAGGCTGCTCCGCTTGGCCTCACGAACCCGAAGTGATCGTTGCCTCCTGCTGCCGCACCGAAGTTCGTGTTGCCGCGAGCGTGCACGATGCCGGCCCACGCGGTGCTGCACACCAGCGCGTAGGGCGAGCACCGCGCCGAGGTCTCGGCCTCCTCGTTCCTGCCCAGACTCTGCAAGAGCAGCTTGTCCATGAACCGGAACGTCGCGGAACGTCGCGAGAACGACGCCCGGCCGTTTGCACTCGGGGCCGAGGCTGTGGATAGTGGCTCACGTCTTCTTGAAGTGCACGTGGCTGGAGCCGTTGGCCACGGCATGGTGCAGCGTCGTGCCGATGCGCATGACGTCACGAGGAAACACGATGACTTGAGCGGCGAGGACGTCCTGAGATTAAGAGGCACCATCCTATATAAGAATGCAGTACCAAAAGAATAATACAGTCTCTAATCGGCTCGTGCACTTTTTGTTTTAGATGAGTTGGTCTGTGATTTGTATTCTCCATAACCACCACTCATAGTTCTTTAAAAAATAGAATTAGAATAAAAATCCTCGTATAACACGTCTTAAATCCACCACTCATAACTTTATACAGTACTCGTAGTTCTTTAAAAAATAGAATTAAGATAGGAATCCTCGAGGAAGTCGGTGTTGTTGTAAAAGAAAAGGTACTGCACAGGCGGGAAGTACCAGAAGACGAGGTCTAAGAACGCGGCAGCGTGGCTGCCCGGTCGCCAGCGCCGGGGACGGCGAGACATGGCATTGCTCCAGGACAATTTACGGGCTAAAGTGGTCCCGGCACCATCGTGGCCGGCTGTCTCTTGGCTAGTTGCAGTGGTGATTTTCCTCTGGTTCTGTTTCAATGGCAGTCTCGGTTCTTCTTTTCTTCGTGGCGCAGATAATTAGCGAGTGAGAGGACCAGTGGAAGGCATAGATCCATGTCCATCGACCCACTTCAACAGTGACCCCCTATGAATATGATGCCTTGTTGTTTTTTCTTAGGTCATGTCAATAATATACTCTACTAATTTCTATGAGATCACCCCAACAATATCATTACACTACAGCGCTGATCTAGTCTGTTCGTTTTGGAGAGAAGCTAGTGCGTATCACTATGCTTCACTGCGTTAGTTCTATAAGGACAACCCCGTCTTATTATGGCATCGGGATTGGATGGGCGAGGAGCGTATCTCCAACAGTTAGAAATAATATTGTTTTTAATATATACTACATCATCTTTATAAATAATATCTTCAATATATGATCTCTAGCACACTCTCCAATATTTATCTGTTATAATTTTTCTTTGAAACGGATCAACATGTCAATTAGAGTATATTAATGTATCATATATTGTTTTGCGTTATCTTGTCTTATTTTGCGTGTGCACGATAGTCTCTTTAGAAAGAAACGACATGTGCTCTCTCCCCCCTCTCTTCTTCACGTATGATTTTATTAACGTGATATAACTAAAAGATAACAATAAATATACTATTAGAGATGTCACGAGGCAGTCCTCGCGTGGAGGTTGGCCCCGTAGAAGTGTCATTGGCTGCTTGATCCACATGGCACGCCGGATCACGACGCACGAGCTACGGCTGGTCCATACGTTGCTTTCAGAGCTTATGTTATTACATAGAAATTCTCCTTTTTCTCAGGCGCACATTTGATTAAAATAGATAATGTGCGAAACGTCTCTATATGCAATTATGCATGTGAAACGAATGGTATGGGCCAATTTGTAGTAGCTGTATGCGTGTTTGTTTCTTTGGTGAGCAAGGAATTAAGCACGAAATCCAGTGTTATTCATCATTTCGTTACTCGGTCGTATGCTAGATATGCTTGTCACGTAACGCTGAAGCTCACAAATTCGTTAGCTAGATACACTACAACAACAAAGAAAGTTGTTTAGTGACTTGAATTGTCACGTAGAGACTCTTTAATGCGTCACGATGAATTTCGGTCTCTCTTTTTGAAATGTCACCCAAAGTGGACACTACATGAGTCATCTAAATCTCCGTGACGCTTTATAAAGCGTCTCCACTTTCGTGACACTTCAAAGAGTCAGCAAGTATCATCCAGGAAAGTAGCTCCAAATTTTAAATGATACTCCCAAACTGATTTAAATAACGAATTAACATGTTGTTTAGAGCTATATTATCCCCCACATGGGTTTTCAAATTGTTCACCATTCCAATAATAATGCCAATTAAGCGAGTAATTAATCGACGTTTCACTATCCCAAGGCCTAAGCCTTTATTAAGGGTCTGTTTGGTATGACTCTGTTCTAAGTTTTTGCAGCTTCGACTCCAACTTCACTCTTGAATCTACTTCTCTGAAATGTTAGAGCAGTCTAAGGAGGTGTTTGCTTAGAAAATTGGCTATAGCTTCAGAAATGAAGAGGGTGTATGTAGAAAAACTACACTACCCTTGTTTTGTGACTTGTAATATTTAGTAAGCTTATTTAAGTCATGTTGTGCCATCTTTTCGCCCACAATTGAAATTTTTACTCAAAAATAAATAAATAAAACATACAACATATGAAGTTCATAACAAATGTTCTAATTCAACGAGTATCATAACAATAGTTCATAACAAAGACAAACAAATGTTTTGGATAGAAAAGCAATGAGTATCGTAACAAAATTCACATGCATGCCTCACATTTTCTTCAACTCATTTATACTTTCATCTTAATTTTGATCCACATAATAGATTACAGGAGCCAACGAGCAACTCCACATTCTTCTTTACATAAACAACAACAATAGCATGCATAAAATGGCTCGATCGATGACGAAATTCTACCTAGAAAGTACTACATCCATGATCTAGCTTGTCATGTCGATAACTAGCCTAGCTAGCTCTTCCATGCAGAACCATCTATTGATAATTTGCCATCATCTTAATCGATCTTAAGAACATATCGGTGTGCTTGTCAGCAACAGCGCCGCATGGCTCGCTCAATATTACCACCTCCTTGTCCATACCATCCGAGAACAGTGGAATCTCCAGCTTTGCTGGAGTCTGCACATATGAATATGCATTGCATGCCCAACAAAAACAAACATTAGCTAGCTAGCTAGGACCGATATGATGATATAACACGCAAATTTGTAAAGCTACTGTACAAACTACAAAGCCAAGTGGCATCTGCATTGTTAGTGGAAGAGTTACCTAGAGCCCACCAATCAACAGCACTCGTATGGCCAGCTCCGGCAATAATCTCCTGCAAGACAAGGATGCAAGAATTGAATACTACTAATGAAAAAATACTAGCTAGGAAAATGCAGCAAGAATACGACAATGCACATAGGACAGATAATTACCAAATGCGTATGTAGATTGAAGAGAAGGATTGATTATCTACACTCCAGAGTATAGTGAATTTTCAGTACAAGTACCAGCCAGCATAAGGGTTAAGACGACTACAAGATACAGAACCATCAAAAGTGTGAAGATGCTTTCAATGATAATGTTGCTAATGCACCCACTAAAGAAAATATGAAATAAAAGGAAACTTCTGACAAGTGATAAATATTGCATGGGAAATGCAGAGTTACACAATGTTAATAGTAAGTTAGTAACCCTCTGCACCCTCTGTCAGTTCAATTACACTTACTGGTTTTGCACTGATGTTTGATATCTTCTATGGTGCTGTTAATATATGGTTATTTCCCACATGGTTAAACTTGTCTGAAAAATGCTTGTAATTCATTTTGGTTTGAGACACCCTGCCTTCCCCTTCCAAAAAATAGGATGTATACCAGATCAAGGATGAAGTCCAATGGGGAAATAAGGAATGAAGCAAGACTGACGGCAAAGTTTATGTTAACATTTAAAATATGCACACTGAGCTCACATATGAATGAAAGATACTAGTTAGCAGCCTTGGATTCTTGTGATGCATGATGATCAGTATTTTTCTACACATACCACTAGTGTGTACCTAAATTGCTAACTAGTATCATGTGCAAATCAAACCTAAATTGCTAAGTCATGTCCATGTCCAATGCCTCTGCCTCTACAAATCATATGCAAATCATATGATGCATGCATGGACAATCTTGAGTTATTTAGTGCATATGACAAAAGGCTATTTACTGCATATGCGAATCATGTGCAAATCAAACCTGATTTGCTAAGCCATGTCCAAACCTAAATTGCTAAGCCATGTCCATGTCCAATGCCTCTGCCTCTACAAATTATGTGCAAATCAACAATCAGCATCAACAGTATATGTCCAATGCCTCTGCCTCTACAAATCATGTGCAAATCAGACATCAGCATCAACAGTATATGCCCATCTGCCTCTACAAATCATGTGCTAAGCCATGTCCAAGTCCATATCTAAATGATACATTGGTGTTACACGGTTTGAGCAAAAATATATGTCAGCAATCAGCATCAATCAATTAACCATCTATCCTTGTGCTGCAAAACTGACTACCTGAAGTGCATAGAAAAAAAAAATCTAAATGCAACTCTGAATCCTGGTGCTAGCACTATTCGTCTAGCCTTTTGGTGGTATCATGCTAAAGAAAGTAATTGAAATAGTATGTTTTTTAACCTTTATACTCATGCTTTCTTATAGTTATTAAGCGTTCTAGTTGTAAATTTGAGAATAATGTTCTCCGCTTTACTGTAAATTGCAGTCCTTAGTGTTTTCTAATTACAACTGAACAAGCATACTGTATAGTATGTACACCTCCATCTACACAACTGTAATGAAAGATTTCGTCTTTTATCCTCCTATCTACACACGTTTCTCCGGAGGACGCCCCATGAAAATCAAATGCTATTTCCAAAGAACGCTCCAGATCAGGCAAAATAACTAATGGGGGTACATAGGAGTACACCACGGGGACTCACCGTGTGATTGGGGGAGGAAGACGCCGAGGAGGGACGAAGCCGGGAGAAAGACATCGGGGAGAGAATGCCAGGGAGAGGATGCCGGGGAGGAAGACACCAGGGGAGAGGACGAGGCGGGGGAGGAAGCATCTGCCATTGCCTGCGCTACCTCTCTCTAGGGTTATGTGGCTGTGGCGAAACAGGATGGAGGGATCAAACAGATGCACTCAGGCTTGGGATGGGGATAGAGTTTTGGTCGATGGCATTTGTGGGTAATTCCTACTGAACTTCGAGGGAAATTAGGTAAATAGGATTGCTTCTCTCCGTAGCTATGAAAAAATATACTACGATCTACTCCAGATTTTCATACTTCGAATTCAATTTTTGTTAAAGTTATACTGTTTGACGTGTCGAGAAGAAGTCATACTAAACAGGGCCCACCCGCTATTCATAACATCAAGAGCGAATTAAGTTTCTACCCCCACTTGTCTCGTACGTGCGCACCCATCCATACGTGTACAAAAAGCAATGTCTTCCGCACCTTCCCACGTCATGGCCGGCGGCGACGGAGCCATTCCGCGTGTTCGTCGGCTACGACTCCCGCGAGGACATCGCGTACCGCGTGTGCCAGCGCTCGCTGCTGCGGCACTCCTCCGTGCCGCTGGAGGTCATCCCGATCGCCCAGCAGGAGCTCCGCGCGGCGGGGCTTTACTGGCGGGAGCGCGGACCCACGGAGAGCACCGAGTTCTCCTTCACCCGCTTCCTGACTCCATACCTCGCCGGCTACCGCGGGTGGGCTCTCCTCGTCGACTGCGACTTCCTCTTCGTCGCCGACGTCGCGGACCTCGCGCGCCTGGCCGACCCGCGCTACGCCGTCCTCTGCGTGCACCACGACTACGCGCCCAAGGAGGAGGCCACCAAGATGGACGCCGCCGCGCAGACAGTGTACCCGCGCAAGAACTGGTCGTCCATGGTGCTCTTCAACTGCTGCCACCCCAAGAACCGCGCCGCGCTCACGCCGGAGGCCGTGAGCACGCGGAGCTACGCGTACTTGCACAGCTTCATGTGGCTCGACGACGCCCAGGTCGACGAGGCGCCGTTCGTGTGGAACTTCCTCGTGGGGCACAGCCGCGTCGACCCCGCCGACGTGGCCGGGACGGCGCCGCGCGCAATACACTACACGTCGGGCGGGCCGTGGTTCGAGCGGTACAGGGACTGCGAGTTCGCCGATCTCTGGGTCCAGGAGCGCGACGCCTGCGAGGCCGGAGAAAGGTGACGGACGAGGAGGTTAGAGCCATCAAAGCAGAAGTGCCATCTGCGGTTTCGGTGGACGCACGATTCCATGCATATTCTTCTCACCTTAAGCTGTAGTACTATTCTTTTACGTATTCGACGGCAATCAGTCTACCACGCGCCCACCGGGCGACAGGTGCTAGCTGTAGTAAAATGAAAAGGAAAGAAGCCTCTCTGCTTCGCGTGCTGTTGGGTGAGTCAGCGACCCAGAGCGGAGATCCAGTCCAAATGATATGGAAGCGCAGCCCAATTAGCTCGGCCCAGTTAGCCCACTCCCGTCGCACTCGCAGTCGCAGGACTCCAGTCACGAGCGCACGGTGCATAGCCTCGGTCGCACGCTGTCCGCGCACGTTTCAGCAAGCCTTTTTCTGCCCAGCGCGGTCGCCTCGAAAACGACGACGCCACTGAGCTGCTCGGTGGAAATCTGCCTTGGCTGTCGCGCGCGGCCGCGGGCGGATGGAAAGAAAATGGGTTCGGGCGCCGCGCTGACGGGCACATTGATCTTGCAAAATCAAAGGCACGCCGCGGCCAACGGTACGGTTCCAGAAGTACGGTGACGGAACGGGTCGGAGCTGTTGCCGTACGCAGCGGAGGCTCGGCGAGCTAGTAGCCGAGGCACACGCGCGCGCGCGCAGCAGCAGCAGCAGATCTGCAGATCGATCGAGCTAGCTAGCTAGCTCCAGTTGCTAGCGTGATTGGCGCCGGTCGGATGCAAGTCCACGGACGATACGCGATCTGCAGGCTGCCACCACGAGCGATGCCGTTGCTAGCTAGCTAGCTTGGGACCAAATTAAACCCAACGAAACAGTGGTTTTGAACAGCAGCTGCCGGGACCAAAGAGAAACAGAAACAGTTGTGAGAGCAAAAGGCCACTGATCGACCGGACGGACCACAAGGTCCAGCAGACCTGGCTGTCCTCGTCAGTCCAACAACGCATGTCTCTCATGCGTGTTCTCAAGTGAATCATATCTTTCAATCGATCGGTCATTCCAGTGCCAATAGCAACGAGCACTTCTACTATGGAGATTCTGCCTTCCACGTCTGAAATGCTATTCATCTGATCAACAATTCAACAAAACAAAAGAACACCTCATTACATTTCCGACCATTCACCAGTTGATTTCCATGTCATTCCAAAAGGAAAGCCTTCTTTTCAGGGTCTAGTGTGCATGCTTGCATGTGGATTGTCTGCCCCTCTGCAATTGGAGATGAATGCGAGAATGTGTTGTGGGCACAGGGCGCCCTGTGCATCTGGGTGTGCCTCACCTTTCAGGCTTTCAGGAATAATAACACCATGCGTACTTCCATGATCCATGTTCTTTCTCTGAAGAAATAATGATCTCATGAACCTTCATGGTGCTGAAAGTTGAGCCATGCCATGGAAGTACTAAATAAAGTGCCACTATATTTGCATGCAAACCAAGCTGAGTCCCTCCTTTCTTGTGTTAGATGTTATCCTATCATGGAAATGCAAACCTCTGGAGTGATGTATGTTTTGCTGCTTGGGTAATTCAGAATTCAGACACGTTTGATCTAACTTGGTTGCAAATTTCACTACTACAGAAAAGCTCATCACAGACGGTTCTAAACCATCATCACAAATGGTTTTTAAACCGTCTGAATTTTTGTGTCTGTGATGACACAAGGTCATCACAGACGGTTTTTGAACCGTCTGTGAAAAAGGTTATCACAGACGGGTTCTATTCACGAACACTATCACGGCTAATAGAACACTATGGTAAAAAAAACAGATTTTCACTTCGTTTGGAGCCTCGCGAGCCTCGCGAATGAATCTGATATTAATTTTCGGATTGAACTTTTCGCTAGCTTTCCCACAATAGCCATAGCATCACAGTAGCATCAACTCAATCCATTCACAGAGCACTAAAAACAACACGGCATGCATCACCCACATCACAGTAGCATCAACTCAATCCATTCACAGAGCACTAACACATCACAGTAGTAATCCACATCACATAGCAAAAGGGGGAGTAGAGAGAGTGAGGTCGTGGGAGGCTGGGGTGACGAGGTCATGGGAGGCCGGTGACGATGAGGCCGGGGCAAGGTGGAGGAGGCCGCAAGCGACGAACTCAGGGGAGGACGGGGTGACGAAGTAGAGGAGGCGGGGGGGCGACAAGGTCGTGGGAGGCCGACGACGACGAGGCTGGGGCGAGGTGGAGGAGACCGCGGGCGACGAGCTTGGGGGAGGCCAGAGGAGAAATGGTAGAGGAGGAGATGGAGATGGCAAAGGAGGAGATAGAGATGGCAAAGAAGGAGATGAATGACTCTGTTAATATAGAGAGATTTTCGGGAGCCCGCCATTAAGTGTAAATTTTTGTTTTCCCGCCGAACGAAACAAAAGTATCACGACATGCTTTTATACAAAAATCGCAGTGATGACATATCACTGAGCGGTTCGTATCACGAATCGCTGCGTGATAGCGTCTCATCACGAGACGGTTCTAACCACGAACCGTCTGTGATGAGTATCTCATCACAGACGGTTTGTGTATAAAACAGTATGTGATTTTAGGGTTTTACTACGGTTTGGAATTTTCCTAACTCTTCGAATTTATACACAGACGGTAACCATGGTAAAACCTTAAAATCACAGACGGTTTTATACACAAACCGTCTGTGATGAGATACTCATCACAGACGGTTCGTGGTTAGAACCGTCTGTGATATTCTCGGTATTCTTCACAGACGGTTCGTGGTTAGAATCGTCTGTGATGCTTCACAGACGGTTCTAACCACGAACCGTCTGTGATATCTACATATCACAGACGGTTCGTCTTGGAACCGTCTGTGATTATTTTATCACAGATGGTTTCAAATAAGACGTCTTCTATAGTCTGTTTTGTAGTAGTGTTTTTCTTTGAAATGGCAGTTCCATCATTAGTTTTAGATATGAATAAAACAATCTCTACTAATCTTTAGTTTACAAAAATCGTTACCAACCATGACTGGAATGTCGGCCCCACCAGTGTGTGCAAATCGCCTGCCCTCTTTGTGTAGCATCCTCATTTTTCAAAACTCAAATCAAAATTTGGATTTCAAATTTCAAAATCAAGTTTTGCAAATCTTCAAAATTTAGAAAACCCTAACCTGGTTCGGGCCCGACCCAGCCTGGTTCCTCCCGGCCTGGTCTCTCTCCTCGCCTCGCCCGTGCGCACGCCACCACCCTCTTCCGCCAATCACTGGCCTCCTCCCCCTATGCCATTTCCCCCTTCCGCCGTCGACAGCTGCACCTCCCCCGCCCAGTTCCGTCACCGCCCCTCCTCTCCAATCCCTCTTGCCACCATCGGCTGCAACACGCCTCCTCCCCACCCCGTCCCCTCGCCGCCCTCTCCCCGCCAATCCCCTCTGCTGCAGCACCTGCGCCCGAGTCTCTCCCCCTCCTCCTCGCCCGCCGGCTATAAGTAGTCCCGGCCACCTCGCCTTCTTCCCCTCCCCCACCTCGCCTCCTTTCCCTTCTCCCAAATCGTTGCCGAGCCCGAGCCCGCTGACGCCTCTTCCTCTCCGCCTGCTTCGGCTTTGCAACGGCCGCCAATCCTCGAGGTGCCCCCAGGAGCCGAGGAGGCCCCCTCTTCTTCCCCACCCCCGGCGTCTCTTCCTCCTCCACCTCCGTCGCCGCCACCCGCCAATTCGCTCACTCCCGAGTTGCCTCGGCTCCGCCTCAGGCCCCCCCACACCTCCGGCCGCCACCTCGCGCTCGCTCCTTTCCTCCCCCACCTCCGGCCGCCGCCCTCGGCCGAGCTCCTCCTCTCCCTCCCCCTCCCCCTTTTTCTTCTCTGCAACGCGGAGGAAAATGAGTTAGCCCTCGCGCCACGCCGGCAGACAGGTGGGCCCCACCCGCAACAGCCGTTGATAGGTGGGCCCGGTAACAACGCCCGTGGACCGGCGCGCGTGAACCCGATCCATGCTACAGTACCCCGTGGACCGAGCACTGTGCAGGACACGTGTCAGCGCGAGAAAAATCGGATTTTCTGATTTAGTTTTTAATTAAAAATTTCATTGTGAAGCTTCCAAAATTCATATCTTTTTCTTTATAACTCTAACAATTATGAAACCTGTTTCTAAAATTTTATAAAATCAAGATCTTGCTAATGGTACTAGTCTTGTTCATTTTGGAGTTTCTTTATTATGAGTTTGGTATTTATTTGTTCTATCTGCTGTTGTGTCTTTTTCCGGTACTTTCGTCCGATTAGGGTTCGAAGACGCAGGATACCTCAACTTTGATCAAGCTCAAGAATACCAAGACACCGCTGCCTTTAACCAAGGCGAGTCAATACTTTGATCATTTTGAGCCTACATTTTATGCAAACTATGTTTATTTAAAATATCAAAGTTGTATGCTTTAATTCTGTAATCAAATGTATGTTAAAGCTTAAGGTAGTTAAATACTTATTTGATGATTAATTAATTAAAGCCATCCTTTGATAATTGAATCCAGTATTCTTTGTCACCCTAGTAATTATATGGTAAATACTAGCCTAAGTTGTACTTAAGCGACATGCTAGTCTTGCTTAAGTACCGTGACAATAAATATCTCAATCATCATCTTTTAATCATGAAAATGGTTTTAAGCAGTCATTAGATGTAGATGACTGGTGTGTTGCGTTAATTGGTTTTCCTCCCCAAAATCCTAAACAACTTGCTAGTACCACTTATCGGCGGATGGAAAGAGTGGTGGGTGCGGATATAGCACGAGAATGGTTGGTATGTGGTATGAACCGTCCAGATGAATTAATAACTTAATCTTGTCATGACCTCCTGTGTAAAACAAGTACAACCGCAAGTCTGCAAAGTGCAACTTGGCTTAGTAAAATTATTGAACCCTGAATGTCATCCCACAACTGGTGTTTAGAAGTGTGCAAGCGGCAGGATGTATGCTAGCTTGAAAGGGACACCGGGGAGGGTGAAGTTGCCAGCTGCGCTAGTCGTTGTGGTAAACATCCCGCACAACTTATGGAATTGGCCATAGGGGTGAGATGACGGAAGGGGCAAGGTAGTTTGAAACGTTACTGTGACGATAGCTCAACTACATGACTAAGAAATCATGTGGGGTAACGAGTATGATTATCTCTTGAGGGTACAGTGTACAACCTCTGCAGAGTCTAAACTGTTTAAACAGACGCGCCTACTGTCAAAGGCGGACATGGAAATTTAACCTGAGTTAGTTCTATTTCAAAAATCTTTGTTGGTGGATTGAAAAACGTGGTGGGCTCATCTAGCCCTTGTTTTGGATTTTTCCTGGGTAGCCTTACCCAGTGTTGATAATCGATGGATGTTGCCGTTATCAAAATTAAGCATGAGGTGGAGGTAACCTCTACTGTTATTTAATATTGCACTTATTCTCTTTAATAAAAATACAATTTGTTTAAAATGCTAAGTCATAGGGATTTGTATTTATGATAATTGAAAATATTGCTTTAGCAAATAAAAGAACATGAGCCATCTTTGTTAATCCTTGCATGTATACTATTGCATATTGTGTGTTGGCTCGCGAGCACGGTGGTTGTGCTCATTCTCGCTCTTTCCCAAACCCTCAGAAGCAGAAAATATTAGAGATTACGACTACTACGAGGAACCAGATGTCTGAAGATCCAGGAGTTCCTGAAGCATAGTTTAGTCCTTAGCCGTTTAGTCTCGCCCTAGTCTAGCTGACTCCGCTGGTACTTATGTGCCTCCTATATTATCTGAGTTTTCAAGTAATATCGGATGTACATAGGTTTCCCCAGTCGCTTACCTGTGGAGATATGTGCCCTCACTCTTTTTGCTTCCGTTGTCGCTTCCGCTACTTTGTGATGTAATCATTTGGCATGTTCGGCCTTTATTGTAAAACTTGACCCGATGCGGTCTATGTAAACTCTGATGTGTTAAATTAATGAATGGTATGGTTTTTCGCTATGTATGAAATGATTCAGTGATGTATCTGTGAGTGCTATCTACTGATCCAAGGAATAGCGCAGTATTTTTAATAAGGATTTGGGATTAGAAAATCCGAGTCCAACACTTTGTCAGTGAAAATCGTATCGATTAACAGTTGGGCCTGAAGACATGCAGTGATGTAGAGAGTAATTAGATAGTCTATGTGTCGGTGGGAACTGTACTGAATTTCTTGCAACGAGCATGCATGTCTAGCAATAAAATGCCGTTCTCAGAAGAAAACAAGAGCAATAAAATGGCATTGAATTCTTGTGCCAAACAGTCGAAGTTTCAGCTACTTCCAACACTACCTGAAATGGAAACCCTTTTACTTCCCTTGGCCTTTGCAATAAAAAAAAAGTCTGTTTCAGCTATCCAAAAAGTTCAGAGATACGTAGATATCTGCAGGGTCCTACTCCTTTCCTATCCTCATCACAGGTCGGCCTCACACTCCATCAATTCCATGCAACAACTTCAATTCAAGAGCTCGCATTACAGTTCTGCGCCCCTCGAACCAATCCACACCTATCACCGTAGCATACGGCTCATTACAGTCTCACACAGCCTTTATACAGGGATCTATCTATACCTGATATGCTGGCTCACCTGTCTGGTGTAGGAGTGAGCACAGTGTACTTCTAATCTAAGTTGGGCTTACTAATTGTTTATAGTATGCTATACTCGGTAGCTTGGCACTAAGATAATTATACCGTGTGTCCAATGCAGATTTTTTTTTTGGAAATAATATGAATTTTAAAAATAATTACAAAAATAAATAGTCAAAAATATATATTACAAATCTAGGTGCCGACTCTTGTCGCTATTCCAATTGACGATGATAACCTATGCACTGACGATATGGGGGCTCAACAGTACAGAGAGGTCCCTATCATCGTTTCAATTAGCGACATGCCTTTATCACCAGTCCAAATGGCGACATGCCCCTGTCACCAATTCAACTGGCGACGGAGATCCTCTGCACTGCTTTTATATTGACTATTTTCGATCATATATTTTTGTCAAAAATTCACACTGATATTACATAACATTCAGCACAATGTCATAACATTTTTTGTAGACAAATCACAATAACATTACATACCATTCAGCGCAACGTCATCACATATTTTGTCGACAAATCACAATAACATTACATAACATTCAGCGCAACATCATCACATACTTTGTGGACAAATCACATTGATATTACAAACCATTCGCCACAACCGCATCACCACCTAGTGTTTCAACAAATCAAAGTGATATTACGAACCATTGAGTACAACATATTTCAACAGACGAACCTTTCTCGTGGTCGCGACCTCAACGTCCGCCATGTGAATCGCCTCGAGTGGGGCGGTCGGATGAGGTCCCCGCGGTGATGTTCGGACTGCCGATATCTCGTTCGTCCTGTGGATTTCTCGTAGGGTATTTCTTGGAGATGTGCTCAGACTCCCTGCAAATGGAGAACTTCATCGTACGACGCCCAGCTTCTGATTCATCCATGTCGTTCCTAAAGCGCCGTACCTATCATCGGTCAACCTTTCCCTCCAGCTTATCAATGTCTACGGCCTAGATAAGTTACTCCTAGGACGGATGGCCAATGAAATGGTCAACCACGTCGTAACCATACATCTCTGCACTCCAGGTTTGCATCACCTCCTCCTTGTTGAAATAGTCAGAGAGATACTAGCCAGGATGCTACGCCACCGTCGAACATGCGGCTACGACATGGGAGTAGGGCCTATGCAGAAAAAGAGGCTTATTGCAAGAGCATATGCAACTAGCGCGGCGTAGCGTGCACTTGTTGGTGATCCTCTCGCGGTTCATCCCGTGGCGTCCTTTATCCCTACACATTATCTCGAAGCGAAGCTATCTTATGCCCATCTTGAATGCCCGGTGCATCTATCTCACCCTTCTTACTCTTCTCCTCTATATACTTAGTTATCATAGCAGAGTAGAGCACTCTATCATTTGTCATGCCGAGCGACGCATTATTGCTTCTGTCAACAAAGTAATTTATGGTACCGCGGAGAATAACCTCGACAATACCAACCAAAAAGAGGTGTATGGCATAGCGCATGACCCAAATTATACACCTCAGCTAAATTGGTTGTCATAATACTATATCGTGCACCACCCCTGTTATGTAGCAGTGGTCACTTCTCCTTAGGCTCGTGCTCAATCTAGTCCGAGAAGTACTTTACCTGCGCCCCCGTCTTCCTCGCCACACTAAGACCATATGTGGGTAGCTGTGGCAATACTTTGAAGGCCTAGTCGGCGCTTGGGGTGGCCTTTTTCGCGGTCCCCTTCTGTGTGTCTGGTCCTCTCATCCAGAATCTTCCAGAGTGCTTTAAACTTTCATTGCTGGTTCTGGTTGCACAGCCGCTTGAACAAATTCATCAAGTCCTTGTTGCGGAACTGCTTGTAGAAGTTTGCATCCAAGTGTCTCATGCACCACCTGCTCTGCAGATCCGTCCATCGAAGTTGTTTGTTCTCTCCTTGTTGTAGCTGAGTTATTGCACTCAGTAGGCTCGCATGCCGATCATATATGACTCATACGTTAGGAAGACCATGTATAACATAAATTCTCAAATTCCTCAAGAATCACAACCAGCTGTCTGTTTTCTCGTTTTTAATAAAAGCGAATGCCATAAGAAGAACTTGATTGTTCTCGTCCGTCGCTATTATAGCCAGTATCTGGCTCTTGTACTTTTCGGTTAGGAATGTACCATGCACACACAAGATTGGACGAGCAGTGTCGGAATGCATTGATGTATAAACCAAAGGAGAAGAATGCTCGCTTCAGTACCATCTTATTGGCCCACTTCGATGCATAGAATCTTGAATGTCAACATTAGTGCTGAGATTCCTGCCTTATATGGCTCGGAGTAGCTTGGGGAGGTTGTGGTATGAGTCCTTGAACGTACCAAACCTTGATTCCAATGCATTCTGTTTTGCCTTCCACGCCTTAGCATAGCTAACTGTGTATTGGAACATTGTCTCAATCGCCCGAATGATGGATCATAGCTCAAAATCTAGATTATCCACGATCTCAACGTACATGAGGTTCGCGATGAAGCTTGATGATTTGTTCCTATGGGACCGCACTGACTCAGTGATGACACGTGTGAGGGATCACTATAGAGTATTTCCAGTAAGTGTCCCACTAAGACTGAAATACGTGCACTCGCCAAGGGTATCCATCTAGGTCGTATTTCACGTCGTAGCATCTTGGATTAGACTTGACGACATCGAATATACGCTGCACCGACAAGGCCCAGATTTTGACCACCTCCTGCACAACCTCCTTCCTTTTGTACATAGCTCCTTGCCTGACCTCGCTCTATTCGTACTCCCAAGGCACACGGGAACCTTCGTTATCGACGAGGTTATCGAACTCGTATGTTTTCCACTTAGATGGAACCGTGTGCTGGGCCTCATCATTCTCGTTGTCGGATCCTTCATCTTCTAACAATGCCATGTAGTCCGGTCTTCGAGATCCATCCTTTGCACTTAGGGCTTTTAGCTCCCCACCCTCGTCAGCAAGCCCACTAGCTTGCTTGACTGAAGGAGCTCCTTCCACAGGGTCTTCATCGACAATATCAGTAACTCCAGGACCACCTTCATCCATTGTGTGCGCCGCACTGTGGTTGGAGTCTCCGACTTCTTCTTCGGCGTCACCACCCTCTTATTGTTTAGCGCCGATGCAGTAGTAGATTTGGCATATGCCTAGGCTAGAAGGACCAAATTCCACTGTTCCTCCCTCGCCTTGCGTACATATGACTACTATGACCTTGTTCCCTTAAGCTGCACTAACTCCCAATATGTGCATTGTGTTGCTCGGGGGGTAAGACAACTTAACCTCAGATCATACACAACATTGTCCAAATCGAATGAGTGAAACAATCACCGCATCACAGCGCCCCATATACGCTGCTCTAGTATTGTTAGGGGCACGGGCGCCGATTGGAAATAACGTAAATCAATCCCATCGGGACCCTCAAGAATAGTCCCATGATCGTAGTAAATTTTAAATTGGTGGCGTCCGACATATTTGATGTACTGCACAGTAAACAAGATTTCCACGATTAACTACATATCTAAAACTAAACTACCAACCAGAAAAAATTATGTACAACATACTACACTACGTAATCGTACATACAAAACTATGCAATCCATTCGGTAAAAAAATTACCTGAAAGGTGGGCGACCGAATGGACATCGCTTACTAACTTCTCTCCTCTACTCCTCTGCTCCTTTCCCAATCTTTCTCCTCTTTTTTTTGAATAAAAGTGAGTTTTCTCCGAATTTTAGGATTTCAAGAGTCTTTTATAGGGGAGATTATGTCGTCATTTGGAATGGTGACATAGGTTTACGGGATCCCTATCGCCATTCAAAATTGTGATTTTCTATATTTTAATATTAAAAAATTTAAAATCCCTATCGCCAGTTAAATTGGCGACATGTCCCTGTCGCCGGTGCATAGGTCGCTGTCGCCAGTTGGAATGACGAGATGACCTTTTTTTAAAAAAAATTACTATTTGTTTTCATAATTATATTTTGAATTAATATTATTTAAAAAAATCGTCCAATGCAGGTATCCAAGGCACCTTGTCAATCAACCAAACACCGAAGACAAAGGCCCAAGTATGACAAATAAGGGCAGGAGCATGGAGATAATGACACCGTTTGCTGTACTAGTCTAATATCTGATGCTTACAGACACAGTAAGACAGGCACACAGTGCCATGGCATTGTTCAGAGTTCCGAGAACAAAACAAATATAGGCATTCTTGGCACAGTGCGAGGCCACAAGCAAGCAGGATCTACCTAGGGAGGTGGCCAGGTTTACTAGAGATTGTAGTGAATAATAGTAGAAGAAGATGTGTGTATTTTGTAGTGCAGTGTTGTAGCCTTGCAAATAAAAAGTGCAGTGGCACATTGGAAGGGGAGACCCCTCTCTTTCTAGGCACCACTAATCAAGCACATAAAAAGGACAACTCGACAAGCCTTTCAACAGAGATGCTAGGTGAGTACTTCGATGCAACAAACTGTTAGGCCGTTAATGACAGAGCAAATGCATGGATTCATTAACAACTCCAATAATTATACTTTTCAGGAGGAATCATAATATAGGAGTAGTACACCATCAGAAATTCAGAATGCATGGATTCATTAACAACTCCCATAATTATACTTTTCAGGAGGAATCATAATATAGGAGTAGTACACCATCAGAAATTCAGAATGCATGGATTCATTAACAACTCCCATAATTATACTTTTCAGGAGGAATCATAATATAGGAGTAGTACACCATCAGAAATTCAGAATGATACTCCATTGAGGAGATACGACGGGTGGCAGTCGCATCATTCTTATCTGCTTCTCGCAAGGAGACAGACAATGCGAAGGGAAGTGATCCGGACCGAGTACAGATCAAAATAATTGGGCCCTCATGGCCGCAGCAAGGATTTGTTTTATCGAGTCAAATTGTCAAAATACCAGAATCGAGTTGCTCCTGAGCTGTGACGTGAAATATTGTTTTTAATCTCGCGCAGGCGACGCCGTGTGTCAAATCTTGTGATTGTTTGCGCACATGTCTGATTACCACCTTCAACATTGGCAAAAATCTCATCTTTGTCAGGCAAAATTGATCGTGGTTTTCAAGTGAGCTCTGTGACTGTGTATGCGTCATCTATACGAGAATTTCTACAATACATACCAGTTTGAAGGGAACAAGAGGATACGAGCTGTGCACAGCTCTTGCGCTCCGCTGTAAGACAATAAAGAGAGTAGAGTTATTTTGTTCGAGGAATGGAGACAAAGGATTGCAGTAATAGGATTGGAGGATTCATGCCCGATCGGGTCGTCATTGCTATCCGGCTGCGCCATCACTCATGTGAACCTTGATATCTTCCAAGAAATTCGACGACGGATTGTTTGAGCGCGACGATAGGAATAGGACGGCAATGGCGTGGGCTCGTCGCAACCTCCACGTATGTGTTTGATCGAGATCAGGATGCAGCGCACAAAATAATTTCCGAGTGCAATAAATACGAGTAAGATAATACTCGTAGTAATATAATGGATCTCTCCTCATGTTGTAGCCGATTACAGGCAATTGCTAGCTGAATCTTGACTCCATTTCTTGCTCTTTACCAAGGCAATTGCTAGCTGAATCTTGACTCCATTTCTTGCTCTTTACCAAGGCGATCGATCTCATATAACATATTATATATTTTTTGAGAATTGGTGTGTGTGTCCCGTAGGATCTCTATCCTCTTTATTTATAGTCTAAAAGTTGAATCCGACTCTAATACAATGTTAGATTCTACTTTAACACAACTCGTTATTTAGATCCTAATACTAACTCACCAACACCCCCCTCAAAGATGGACCGAAGATATCAATCATACACATTTTATTATATACTGTAGCATCATCACTAAGACATAACTCTTTAGTAAAACAATCAGCCAACTGTTCACCAAACTTGACATCCTCCAACTTCAATATCCTTCCATCGAGCTTTTCCTTAATTAAAAACCTATCAATCTCATAGTGCTTGGTACGATCAAGTTGAATTGGATTGTTAGCAATATTGATTGCAGATTTATTATCAAAATACAACACCAAGAGATTATTCCTCCATACCCGAAGCTCGAACAATAAACGTACCATTCATCCATATCATTTCACTCACACTCAACGTCATTGCTTTGTACTCTGCCTCTGCAGTAGATCGAGCCACAACCTCTTGTTTTGTGCTCCTCCATGATACAAAGTTATCTCCCACAAAGATGTAATATCCAAAGGTAAACCTCCTATCATCCACACTGCATGTGTTGATTCTTCCTGAACTAAAGGTCTTTCTCAGGGCTACTCTTTAAATACTACAACATTCGATATACAACATACATGTGTCCTGTTCTGGGATCATGCATATATTGACTAACTACACTGACTACTTATGAAATATCAGGTCTTATATAACACAAATAGATGAGACGCCCAACAAGTCTTTGATAAGCTTTCTTGTCAACTGGATCTCTAACACAGCATATAGCTTATGATTCATATCAATATGTGAAGCAATAGGGTGACACCCAAGCATACATATTTCTGCCAGCAGATCAAGGACATACTTCCTTTGGGAGAGAACTATACCCTTCGAAGAACGGGCAATCTCGATCCCAAGAAAGTATCGAAGAGTTTCAAGATCTTTCACCTCAAATGCCTCTCCCAGTCTTTTCTTCGAGGACTTGATTTCCTCGGCATCATCTCCAGTTATCACAGTATCATCAACATAGACTGTCAAATATAGTGATATGTGATCCTCTATGTCTATAAAACACAGTATGATCTCCATTGCACTGAGAATAACCCATACAACAAACTGCACATCTGAATCTATCAAACCACATCCTTGGAGATTGCTTCAGACCGTATAAAGACTTCTTGAGTTTACACAACTTCTCACCAGTCTGTCTATTCTCAAAGCCTGGAGGAATCCCCATGTATACCTCCTCTTGTAAATCACCATGTATAAAAGTATTCTTCACATCCAACTGATGTAGGGGCCATCCAAAGTTAGCTACACAAGACATCAACATTCTTACTGTGCCCATCTTCGCTACTGGTGCAAATATCTCATCATAGTCTATCTCATATATTTGACTATAACATTTTGCAACTAACCGTACCTTATATCTCTCTATCTTACCTTTAGAAGTTTGCTTAATCATAAACACTTATTTGCATCCTACTACCTTTTTTCCTACTGAAAGTGGAACAACATCTCATATCTTGTTCTTCTGAAATACACAGAGTTCCTCCTTTATAGCACCCTTCCACTTATGACCTTGCTTAGCAGTTCGTCAATCCTTTGGAATAATCATTGTCTAAACAGATGCAATGAATGATTTATATGCAAGCGAAATATGATAATATAAGATAAAATTTGCAATGTCATCCTCAAAGCCATACCCGACTAGAGGCTTTCCAGCATTAGCTCTAATTTCTCTATGTTGTGCAAGTGGTAACTCTAGATGGGAGTGATTAGAAGAAATATTACCACTCGTCCCAATGAGATGCAAGGAACTTGATGGAGAGAGGCTCGAGGAGGGATTTGGACTCGATCAACTGGCAAGGCTAGCTGTTTAGGTTGTGGTTGTTCAGGCTGTCTTTGTTCTGGTTGCGCCTCTACCAGCTCCGTTGGTGGCTCAGGTGCTAACTGCTTGTCCCTCTGCTTCTCCCCTGTTTTTCAAAGTGTATTTGTTGATAAATCTTCAATTCTTTATTTAGGGCTATCACATCTCTTGCATATTCTGTTAGGCTCGGACACAGAATTGTCCCCACAATGACTTCTTCTCGTTAATTATCACTCTTCCTCCTCTCAACTGTCACCCTCAGTGATAGGAGAGAACTCATCCAAAAACTCCCCAAGAGTACCACCACTCGTGTAGTATGGTTCAAACTCCCAGAATATCACATCCATACTCACGAATAATATTCACTCAACTGTGTTCCAACATCTATATCTGACGAGGATTAAAACCTCTATTTATTATTTAATAAATAAAGGACCATATGACTTCGTGGTCGTAACCCCTAATGCTAACGACCTCACTGGTCGTGAGGATTCCAGAGGTTACACAATATCTAATCTGGTAGGAGAAGGTTCCTAACCTTGTCTCCGATCAGTCAAAAGCTCACAAAGCCTTGAACTGATATCTGGATCTAGCGTCAGATACATCCTCTACCGTGTGACGAATGGAACATGTGCTGTATATTCCATACCACACGACGATACGTAACTCTAAGACACAGGAATGCGGTTAAGTGGCTCACTGACATATAACCATACAGCAGTTGACACATTGTCAACTGACGCCCTCTCCGACCAGATGCGCTGCTTCCCCAACAGGCGTCTCTCCCAGGGACAACTGCCAACGCTTCATCAACTACATAAGGAGGATTGCGAACCGAAGTGGAGGAGGCCGGAACAGTGAAGATAGATTGGGAAACACTCTCAAGAGCATTGTATTCCCGAGTTAGTCTTCAGTCTAGGTTACCTACATCCATTGTAATAGCCAGTTCACGGCAATAAAGAGTAGTCTCATTACTTTCCAGGAGATACACGCTATTTTCCTCTTTTTCTTTATACATTCATAAGATCGGCGATTTGATCGTCGACAATATCCCTTTTGACTTAATGAATAACCTATAAAGATGCACTTCAATGCCTGCGGATCCAGCTTACCAACCGCTGGTCGGTGATCCCGTACAAAGCACACACAACCAAACACCTTGGAAGGTACTTTGAACTCCTACTGACCAAAAAGAAATTCAGCTAGAGATTTCATCCCAAATATTCGAGATGGCATGCGATTGATGAGATACACTGTTATCATCACTGCCTTGCTCCACAATCCCTTTGACACATTCATCCGAAACATGAGTAAACGTGCTACCTCCAACAAAAGTAGATTATTCCTTCCAACCACTCCATTCTGAGGTGGGGTTCCTGAATAAGTAGTTTGATAAAGTATCACCTCCTCTGAGAGATACACTACACACTCCTTGTTAACATACTCAATTCCATTGTTTGTTCGAAGAATCTGAACATTTGCATCAAGCTGGGTGGCAACCATCCTATGGAAATCCTGAAAACACCGAAGGATCTCGCTCTTGTGCTTCATCATATAAATCCAAATCATACGAGTATAGCAATCAATAAATGTAACAACCCACTTAAAACCACTCACAAAAGTAACTGAGCATGGACCCCAAACATCAGAATGTATCAATATAAAAGGTTCATAACTCCGAAGACCAATGCTACTATATGTAGACCGTGTATACTTTTCAAACTCATAAGCATCACATACAAGTTTACTCTTGTCTACTTTATTGAACAAATTAGGGTATAGCTGACTTAAACTTTTAAATGACGGATGTCTCAAGGGGCGATGATGTAACAAAACTTCTCCCTCAACTCCTACAGCCACAGCCAATGCTGCATCAACCTGATCAACGTACCATAGCCCATTATACCTTATTTAAGTATCAATCCTCTTCCCGGATCTCTTCTCCTGGAATAAACATGAATCATCATCAAATGTGACAGTGCATTTGAATTGGTCAATAATAGAACTAACTGAAAGAAGATTGACTGGAAAGGAGGGAACATGCAAAACTGAGGATAAAGCAATAGATAGTGTGCACTTTAGAGATCCTACACCCTAAATAAGCTGGGATGTTCTATTAGCTATTTGGTCAATTTCAGAATGAGTATAAGGAGTATAAGATGCAAATGCACTAAGTGAACTCGTGACATACTTGGATGCCCCTGAATATATGATCCAATCAATATGAGAGTACTTATATGTGGATGTCAGTGCATGTGCTTGAGTACCTTCACCCATGTGGACGTAGTTGGTAAAGTTACCAAAGGAGGTGGAATCATGAGAAGTCTATAATGCCTTTCCCTGCTGCAACTTCTCCCACTGCATAGCTTGCTCGCCTGCCAGAGTAACAGACATACTTTGCTCTGTCAGGGCCACATTAGTCCTGAGGCCATCTAGGCCCTTCCTCGACCTCCATAATCTCCACCTCCTCCACGACCACCATGACCTCCACCTCGGCCTTCATAATCTCCAATTCGGCTTCCACGACCACCATGACCTCCACCTCGACCTCCATATCGTGGAGAAGGACAAACACAGCTTAGGTGTCCTCTCACCCCACATTTGTAGCACTCCCAATCATCAGGCATGACATATACAGACTTAACAGGGTGGTTGTCCCTCATTACTCATAGTCGAATCCGGTCCTGCACCATAGCCGAAATAGCCTCCTCCATAGTAGGCAAGTTTACTAAGTGAAACATAGCAGCCCTCCTGTTCTCAAACTTTGGGTTCAATCCCTTCAAAAAGTGTGTAACATGTCTGTGTTGCAGCCACACCCTGCCAGCTTCAATAACACCAACACATGTTAATTGCAGTGGATCATAGTGATCTAAGTCTCTCCATAGCTGCTTCTGCTTCTCACTAGCGTACTCCTAGACGGTTTTCTCATCCTGTTGCAGGGCCTCCACCTTGCCTTGGACCTCCACCATCATCATCACATTTCCTACCCCAGAGTACATGTTGCTCAGCGTCTTCCACATTGCTGGTGCACTTTGCATCATCTCCACTATCCGGGCAATGGATGGAGACATCAAAATTAGCAACCAAGCCGCCACCACAAAGTTGTTGGTGTTTCACACCCTCCAATCCATGTTCGTCTTGTCCGCAGGCTCAACACAAGTCTCTCATAGGTAGTGATCCACCCCCTTCGTCCTCAGAATTAGTAGCCCTTCTGGACCAACTCAGATAATTCTTGCTTCCTTCTAACTTTACATCATTTGACATCAGCTCCAGCTTGAATTCAGATGACCCTGCACCAACTCTCTGACCTATCATACCCATCGTGAAGAGATCCTGTAATATGCTTCTCACCTTGCATGACTAATGGGAAAGTGGTCTCAACAACTACCTTCTTCTTCTCTTCTACTGCCCTCGTTGCAGTTTCTTCTCCCCCCTTTGATGCGGGGTGCCCGATCTTCTCGACGTAGGACCTCTTGATAACTTGTGTATCCTGACGAACCACCAGCTGATCCCCCGCGCCAATGCACGGACTTGCAACTCTATGGAAAATTCGCCAAACACACACTTGATTGGATCCTCGTGACCACAAGCGAAGATCGCCGAACCCTCAATTCCCAATGGAAAAGCAAGAACGACCCTTGTTCTCAATGCCCAATTCCTCTGCTTTGGCTATAAGCACAACAGAGAATCAAGCAAAAGCTTTGAAAATATATTAAACGTGGTCCGAGGTTACAATGGGGTCTACCCTCTATATATAGTGCTCCTACTCCTCCTCATGGCTGGCCAAGAGGCCCTACTCCTATCCTAATTCGGATTTGGAGTCCTACTCCAATTCCGACACATTCCAAAACTGAAAAGGAAACTCTGATTTTACAACCGTCATATTGTTTCGGTCATATCTTTTGATACAGGACGAATTTCGAGTGAGGAGGATCCGTTGGATCGGGCTTGAAGTTAGCTTTCCAACAAGCCCAAAACACTCAAATCCGACTTCGTATGAGAAAGTTATGGCCTTTTACTCGGACTGTCCTGCTGATTCCGAATCCGAATTTGAGGCTGATTCCGAATCCGAATTGAATTCTGAGTTGATTCCGAATTTGAATTTGGTTGGGCTTGTGGAAGTTTCGAATTTGACTTGGATTCTTGGGCTTCTCTCCCCTTGCTTGTCTCCCACGAGCTTCTCCTCCATTGTGACGGCCTTTCTTCAAGAATGCCTCATATCCTTCATCTCCGCTCATTATTGAATCTTCCAATCTAAGCATAAGCAAAATACTAGTTTTAGGTAGTATGAAATTCTCAACTAATTTAAAAGGAAATTCAGGACAGATTCACCTGTTGGATAAGCTTCTCTTGTTTTTCAACTCTCTTAGCAAGCTTATGTTGTTCTGAGGTATTTAATGAATTGAAAATATTATATGAAACAACATAGCTAAGGATGTCCGCATCATCCTCCCTTTCTTCAAAAGCCGCCCTCGGCTTTTGATAGCCTGAAAATGTGCTAGACGAAGAAAACAATGTATATGCATGGTATATGTATTTATCATCCAAACAAGTTCCGTGTAGCGCATGATGATTTGCCGAACATGTATTAAACAAAGAGAACAACGTATATACGTGATATATGTATGAATCAATTGTTGTGTTATTCGCGTTGTTTTGTACAATTGATAGCTCGGAATCACATTTCAAATTGCACAACTGACTCATATGATAAAATTTCACCTTCCCAATACCAAAGTCAAGTAAAGTGGGTGAAAACCAATTGATACCATTCCATAATTCAACTGCGCTACTATGATTAGTTATACATTCAAGAGATAAACAAGTTGGCATCATGTTGCATTCTAAATAATAGACACTTGTATTTAAACCCATCTTAACGATATCATGACATTGCTTAATAGATGGTTTGCGCAAAACATGTGATGGTAAATCAACAAGATTATCATAGGTAATGTATATTTGATAAACTTGAAACATGTTGTCTACACCAACATCACCAATCAAATTGAATTTATATGTGTGTATGTAGCTATTTATATCTCTATTTTTCCCTTTTTCGCTCGCACTCTCTACTTTTACCTCCGTCTTTTGCATGGAATCAGTCATAATTTCAGCAGGAGTAAGTGGTTTTAACAACACATCCTTGTTGTTCCACTTGAAGTTGTAGCAATTGTCGCGCCCATCATGTATGGCAAAGACGGTCATATTGCCATGGTCGACCCAAAGATGAGATGGCAAACCGTCATAGGGACAACATCACAATCAACGGTATCACGGTAAGTGCCAATCTGAAAGTGTATACGTACCATGTAGGTCACCTTTACCTCTCCATTCTCACTTAACCACTGAACATGGTAAGGATGAGGATGTGGAATAAACTTCAGTCCCAGCTTGGTGCATAATTCTTTGCTTGCCAAATTGTGACAACTACCACCGTCGATTATCACTTTGCATGCTTTCCCTTTCCCACTTGTGCGCTGGTCCAAAGCAGTTGCATCATTGTTCCATAGATGGTGCGGGCAGCACACTTAACACCTTTATGCACAAATCACCGTATGGCGATTGACGGCACGCACACGAAGTTGCCCATCTCCATCCTCGTCCACATCATCAAAGCGCTCAAATTCAGCAAATGGATCATCTTCATCTTCGCTAGCGATGCATACTACCGCCTTGAGGTACAACATGGTCTTGTTATTTGGGCAATCCTTCTTCATATGCCCACGCCCTAAGCACTTGAAGCATTGTATATCACGATTTCTTCTTTGTAGAACCCACCAAGAAGTGCCACTTGCACCGGTTGGGCACTTCGCTTGCAACGGATGGAGGCTCCTCCCTCTTGCCACTTGGTGCACTCGGAAAGTTGAACCACTAACTTGAGATGTGCTCTTGCTCGAAAAATACTTAGGCACAAATTTGCCGCGACCCGAAGGACCACGAGCAGAAAACCGTGCATCTTCCTCCAATTGTTGTTCAGCTTTCGTTGCTTGATGCACCAGCTCACATGTGTTGTTATATGGTTGAAAATTAACAATGCGCCTGATATTATGATTCGCACAAAGAAAATATCGTGCCATGGTTTGCTCTTCATTTTCATGTACTTTGGCATGAATCATTGCTTGCTCCATCTCTTTGTAATACTCCTCTGCAGATTTAGCTCCTTGTTTTAGACTCTGGAGCTTGCTGAAAAGAGAACGTGTATAATGCTTTGGCACAAAACGAGCACGCATCTCTGTCTTCATATCAGCCCAAGTGGCCACGGGTGGTTCTCCCCGTTCGGCTCGTTGGCGCTCCACTTGGTCCCACCATACAAGAGCATATCCATCAAATTCCATAGCAGCAAGCATCAATTTTCTGTCTTCAGAACAGCGCTGCAAACGAAATAATTTATCCACTTTCAACTCCCATGTGAGGTATTCTTCAGATCAATTCCACCATGAAATTTGGGAATGCTGAGCTTGACCTTTCCCAAATCATCATCTACATGCTGTCGGCGATGATAATTATCATTACGGTGCAACCGAAGGTCGTCGTCCCAATCATCATCATATGCCGCAGCACCACCTCGACCAAAGCCTTGAGCACGTCCACGGCCACGTCCAGGGCCAGGAGGATGCCTTGCGTTAGCAACTGCATGGTCACGGTTCATGCGCTCAGTACGTGCAGCGAAGTTAACATGGGCCTCGTTGGGTTCGACCATCTACACTTCCAACATCTCCTGGTTGCCCCAAGCATCTCCTTGAGTTCAGCAATTCCTTTGCGCAAGGTATTGATCTCATTAGCAACTCGCAACTCCCCACTGCATGTCCTCACCAATGACTGCAGCCACATCATCCGATTCTTCCGAACTCCGTGTAACTCGGTAGCAAGCAATGCATCAAATCGATCATGGATCGAGGCATTAGGATCCTCCACCCCACTTCGCATCCTCGCCATGGTTAGTGAAGCACGTAACAAAGTATAGGTGTGTATATGTAGAGGTCACTCAACTCACAATCCTACCAAGGTGAAGTTTCTTTACTGTTCAGGAAGGAATTAAGATCAACAATACTTACACTTGAGGCAAGAGAACCACAAGGTGATGTGTGAGCGAATTTCAAGAGCAAGTCAAAGCATGACAACGGGTGTTTTGTGGAGTTTGGTATGGATACCTACTTAATTTGAAAATTCTAGGTATTGTAAGGCTAAGTAAATATCCAAACTAGAATTCAATGCCTAGTTGCCGATCACAAAGATATAAGTGAAAATCAAAACAACTCACACGCAAAGATATTTGAACTTAGTGCAATCAAGGAATGAGCTATGTAAGATATAAGTGAAGAACAAAATAGCTCGTATTGCACAAGTTATAGAAAGACGCTAGCTAGTTGCAAATAATGAAACTAGGGCACAAGATTGCACAAAATATTGATATTCTAACAATTGAATCAAGAATGAGTGGGTATTTTCGCTCAAGTTTATGGTTCAGCTATGCGCTTTCTTTTTCCTTTTCTCTTTTCTCTTTTTCTCTTCTTTCTTTTTTTTTTCTCTTCTCTTTTTCCTTCCTTCTTTTTTTTGAACTATTGCCAAAATTCTTGTTCTAAAAAAATGAGCAAAAATTCTTTCCCCACCTTTTGATCTTTGAACAATTGCAAGAACACAAATATTAATATGCAGCCCTAAGCAACGATTTAGCTAGTCTTAAATAGGTTCAAAGTATTCGCAAAAGATTGAAAGGTTCACAAAAGATAAATTGATGTCTCACTTCTTTTTTTTGTGTTATTTTTTTATAAACACGACCAAAAAATCAAACTAGATTCAAATAAAAAGCAACGCAAAAGAATTCAAGATCAGCAAACTAAACTTGATTCTAATGGACAAAAACTTAACAAAACTCACTAGAATAACAAATTAAATACTACGGCTGAAAGAATTTTTTTTTGTATGGCTTTTTCGTGTATAGGGAAAAAAATTAGATAACTGGATAAAGATCCTACCGAGTCAACGGAGCTCTGATACCACCTGATGCGGGGTGCCCGATCTTCTCGACGTAGGACCTCTTGATAACTTGTGTATCCTGACGAACCACCAGCTGATCCCCCGCGCCAATGCACGGACTTGCAACTCTATGGAAAATTCGCCAAACACACACTTGATTGGATCCTCGCGACCACAAGCGAAGATCGTCGAACCTCAATTCCCAATGGAAAAGCAAGAACGACCCTTGTTCTCAATGCCCAATTCCTCTGCTTTGGCTATAAGCACAACAGAGAATCAAGCAAAAGCTTTGAAAATATATTAAACGTGGTCTGAGGTTACAATGGGGGTCTACCCCTCTATATATAGTGCTCCTACTCCTCCTCATGGCTGGCCAAGAGGCCCTACTCCTATCCTAATTCGGATTTGGAGTCCTACTCCAATTCCGACACATTCCAAAACCGAAAAGGAAACTCGATTTTACAACCGTCATATTGTTTCGGTCATATCTTTTGATACAGGACGAATTTCGGAGTGAGGAGGATCCGTTGGATCGGGCTTGAAGTTAGCTTTCCAACAAGCCCAAAACACTCAAATCCGACTTCGTATGAGAAAGTTATGGCCTTTTACTCGGACTGTCCTGCTGATTCCGAATCCGAATTTGAGGCTGATTCCGAATCCGAATTGAATTCTGAGTTGATTCCGAATTTGAATTTGGTTGGGCTTGTGGAAGTTTCGAATTTGACTTGGATTCTTGGGCTTCTCTCCCCTTGCTTGTCTCCCACGAGCTTCTCCTCCATTGTGACGGCCTTTCTTCAAGAACAGCCTCATATCCTTCATCTCCGTTCATTATTGAATCTTCCAATCTAAGCATAAGCAAAATACTAGTTTTAGGTAGTATGAAATTCTCAACTAATTTAAAAGGAAATTCAAAGAATGATTCACCGTTGGATAAGCTTCTCTTGTTTTTCAACTCTCTTAGCAAGCTTATGTTGTTCTGAGGTATTTAATGAATTGAAAATATTATATGAAACAACATAGCTAAGGATGTCCGCATCACCCTTCCTCGCAGTCTCAATATCTTCAAGGTTCATCTTTTTCAAGCAACCGGAGTAATGCCAAACACTATCAAAATATGTCGCGCGTATCTCTCGCCGATCACGGCAATCCTTCACGCATCAATGTTTTGCTGAACTTCGATATCTGCCTTCACGGTTACCTTAATCATGCAATTTTTTCCCCCGAAATAGATAACCTTTTTTCCCCTACTGCACGTGCTTATTGCCTTCTTTCCTCCTTTCTTCTTCAGCTGATCCAGATCCAAATCGAAACCAAACTCTGCACGCCTTCCTTCCTCCCTCGGCATATGCGACCACAAAGTCCACACACCTTCCTTCCTCTCTCGGCAAATGCGACCACAACTTCCTCCCTTGGCAGGTGTGGATTGAAGACCTCAACAACGGCACCAAGGCGACGACCCGAGGCGACAGCAACGACGGTGTCCCCCAAGCGGTCGCGACCCGCGCGTTCGAGCGCCAAATCAGCTCCCGGGCTCGCCCGTGAGGCGAGACGACGTAGCACAGCCCGGGCTCGCTCGCGAGGCGACACAGCAGTAGCTCGGTCACAAGAGGTGGAGACGACGAATACGACGACGGCTGAGGTAAGCGATCTGTTTGGGTTAGGGTTCGGTGATAGCTCTCACACCATGTAGATTTTTTGGGAATTGTTATGTATGTCATGTAGGATCTCCACACCTTTTACTCATAATCTAAAAGTTAAATCTGACTCTAATACAATATTAAATCCGACTCTAACACGACTCGTTATTTAAATCCTAATACTAACTTAGCAACACATATTAACTCACCAACACATATGCTTCCCTGCCTCGTCAATCTTGCTTTCTACGTATCATTGCCGTCCTCTTTTTGGTTAGATGCATACTTTTCACAGATACCATCGACAGTTTTTTTTTTTGAAAGAACTATACCATCAACAATTAACCGCGCAACTTTTGTATTCAGTGTAGCATACAAGTACTCCTCAAGAGTCAAGAATGAAAATGCGGTGGCGTCAGGAAGAGGGAAAGAGGAGATCGTGAGTGTAGCGCAGTGTGCAGTAGAGCGTAGATCGGTGCATTGCATTTATTACCTTGGTCGTCTCTCCAGCCCCAACCCAGGCAGGCTGATCTCTCTCCTCCTCGCCCCCATCTCAAGCATGCGAGCTGCCAAGGTCGGAGGAGTATTAATGGCGGCGTAGGCTCCCCTCAGCTACCATACCACATAGCTCACATGCCATCCGCCCCCCACCCAGGCCATGCACGCCATTCTCCTCAGACCGAGCTTAAATGCTTGCAGAGCTCGCAGCATCCACCATCTCACCCGATCCAATGCACGCCCCATTAGTGCAACCACCACCGCGACACTTCACTAGCTAGTGAGCTCGCTCCAAGGATAAATATACGGAGCTCGCAGTCACAGCTCGTAACATTCCGATGAGAGTTTCTTGGAGCGCGTACGTACGTTTAATGCAACGGCGGTTTGGTGCGATGGCCGGAGGCATTGCCGTCGCGAGCATCTTGGTCGTGTGGCTGGCTGAAGGTGCTGTTGCTGCCGGCGCCGGCGCCGGCGAGTGCGAGAATCAGCGGGCGCGCGACCGCGTCGAGGCGCTGCCGGGGCAGCCGCCGGTGACGTTCGCGCAGTTCTCCGGGTACGTCACGGTGAACGAGGCGCGCGGCCGGGCGCTCTTCTACTGGCTCACCGAGGCCGCCGGCGACGCGGCCAAGAAGCCCCTCGTCCTCTGGCTCAACGGAGGTGAGTGCCATATCAATTCTACTTCTTTCTTCTTGTGTCATTTGATCTGCGTATGCATGCTTGTTCCATTTCGCTGCATTGGTCTTCTTTCCATGGCGCTATACCAGTTTCTTGCTGGTCTTCATCACTCTCTTACTATGATATTATCTCCAAGCCGTGTTGACCAAATTAACATAACATTCCTGGAGTCTTTTCATGAGCTAGCCTGTTACTTTTGCTAGCTTTTGGAGTTTAATTAAAAAGGATCAAGCAAAGCAAGTTTCCAGAGCTTTTGACACACACTTCAAAGTTCAAACTTCTTGTCACTCTCACACTGTCACACGCGCGCCTAGCTAGCAAACGGAAAGCGCCATTCTCCCCGAGTCTCCAACAACACTGCAGAACAGTAGCACACGCATGTGGAATAGGAAGCTCCATTAATCTGCAAACCACATCAACATGGAGTTGGACTTTGGAGAGTCTTATTTCTTCTTCTTCACTTTGACATCTTGTTGGCTTGGTAAAGGACAGTGTGTTTGATCATAACGAGGAAGGTTTTGATTGAGCAAGTGGTTGTAGTTAATGCAGGGGAGTAAATGTGTGCAAAGACATGACCAATGCCTGAACAGACATAACAGCTCACGAGTCAGAGAGCGAGCAGTAGCAGGAGCAGGAGCAGCAGCAGCAGCAGCAGCCTGCTGCCTGCCCTGCCCTGCCTAAGTGCACGGCTCGGGCAACATAACAAGTTCTATCCTTTGGCCCCTCTGCCCTTTTTGTTTTGCTTTTTTGTATGAAAGCTAAGGATTGAGTGTGTATGAGAGAGAGATGTGGAAGGAGAGAGACAGAGAGACAAAAACCATTAGGGCCACAGGCCGGTGCTTGGAAACTTCATGCTTGGTTCTTTGCCGTAGCTAACAATAAATAAGCCCTAGTTATACATACATTTGTGAATGTGATCTCTGGCGGAGAAGTCCTACTATTGGTCATGCTTACTCACATAAACAACTAACCTAACCTAAGTACACACTGATTGCATTACCAGTACTCTGCCAAAACTGTCGAACTTTTTCACATATTCATGTCACACATCATTTCTTTTACATTCATAGGTAGGAGTATACTACTATCACTTTTACGATTTATTGGTAGCTGAACCAGATGTACCTTGGAGTGCTAAAACTTGAATACGCATTTACCAAACCATATGCATGTTAATCTGTCGGCTTCTCGGTCATTATTATTAGCCACTCCTACCAGAAGTACTGCACTCAGTGTCAACTGGCATAACTTCTCCACAGTGAGCTCTGGACCCACCCTTGATCTGTAAGCACCAAATTGCAGATCATGTTCACTTTATAGTTTCTCTGAAGCACCAAATTGCAGATCATGTTCACTTTATAGTTTCTCTGAAGCCATTTGACACAGCAGTCATCAACATACAGTACATGTTATGATGTCAAGGTTCACAAGGAGTAGATTCAGATTTCAGAGACATCAATTTGATGTGTAGCTGGCTGGCTGGCTGTATACATGTGGAGTATTACCATACACAAGTTCTTAAAGTTGACTACAGCTGTGAATAAGGCATCCATGTTCCTTGTTCTAGCTGACCAATACCTTTTGGACTTTTGACATTAATTCTTCACTACCAAATCTCCTCCTTTTAACATTAATTCTTCACTACCGAATTACAGTGCCATGCATGTTCTGGTCATTCTTTAGCCTTTGCTCGCAAGGAATAAGCAAATGGTTTACTCTCTTCTAATTACTGCCATTAGTGAGCAGTAATCCTCTCTTGCTCAGACTATTAATCCACTCTAGCTTTATGACTGATTGCATGCTAAGATAATTGGTTGTCTGACCGTGGATCCATAGCTGTGATTCTCTTTCCGAAGACCACGAGTTTTTGGTTAATATAGCAACATTGACGTATTAGCTATTCTAGTTTCTTCTCCACGCCAAATGCATAAATGGCGCCGAGTCCATGCACCAAAGGACCGGAGCCACCGCACGGCTTCGCGCCTTTCGCAAGGACCCGGCATCACCGTGTCCCGGGCACACGGACTCGGACGTGTCGCCCGAGCGGCGGCTCTGATCCTCTGGTGCATCGACTTGGTGCTACTTTTGCATTTGACGCGGAGAAATAACTAAAATAGCTAATTCGTCGATGATGGTATATTAGCAAAAAAAAACTCTAAAACGGCTGCATGACTCGCAATATTGAAATGTCTTTCTGATTGTGCTGCACTGCTGCATACACCCGCGACAGTGCAGCGTCCTCAGCAGCAACAGTAGGAAAATCGTCCATATTCCATCTCGCGATGATGCAGGACTCATTACTCGCTGACTCAGAATTGTTCGAAGGCCGCAAGCAGCAGCGGCGGCAGGAATGGTGGCCTCTGAAGCCTGATGAATGAACCCTGTCCTTTGAGATCGATGCAATCTTAGCCACAGCCTGGTGCCTCAGGCTAGAGGCTCATGTGACTGCAACGCCTGCAGCATGCTGTGAGCAAGGGGCCAAGAAATGATGAAGCGTAGTGCCCAAAGGCGCAGATCAGATGTGTGTTTGCGAGTGAGCCCAAAAGCTGCAACGGCAAGCAAGGCGCCACCACTACCTTTCCTTGCCGTTTTATTAAAATCTTTTGCTGTAGTTGCTACTTGCTACCACTAGTCACTCCCCTTATTCCCTTTGCTTCATCTTCCGGTCATCATCACACACTGGATAAAGCCGGAGGCTAAAAACCATACAACCTTACCCCACACATGGCACACCCCTGCATTACTGGTCTGGATAGCAGCCTCTCTGCATTGGCATTGCGAAGACACAGCAAACGAACAAATGTGCCACAAAAGGAGAAGAAAAATAACACACTGCCAGAAAGGCTGGTGCTAGAGAACAGGGACAAGTGTGTCACCGCGTCACGCACACACACAGAGACACGCACGCACATTGGGTTCCACTGGCACCATGGCTCGTTTTCTTTGACTTGGAGCGTTGGGAATGGGGCTGGGTTGCAGAACGGCCGGTGCACGCCTCTGGATCTCTGACTGATAGTCTGACGAGAGCTGGACCCTTTGATGGATTCTCAGATTACTCTTTTTCGCTTAGGATGTGCTTGTTTTTGGGAGATTTGGAGCTTCTGCGGTAACTGTAAACTGCTGTTTACTACTAGTGTCTCTTTGACTTGTTTATCTGTTCAGCATCATGATTGAGTTCAGCCCTGAGTCTCTGTGGGCTGTGGCCCTGTCATCCGTGCCTTATGGCTATGATTTGCTTCTAGTCTTGCTGTACAGATGTTTTAATCATTTTCGATTTGACGCGTCGACAATGCTTTGAATTTGTGTCGGTAGGAACGAAAGTTCGACCCTCATGTTTTCTTATGAATGGAACTGTGGTTCTTGCTACATATATATTGGATCTTCATGGCAAATAATTGGAGATCAAATTGAAAGGAGAAAAAAAACGACGATTTAATGCGAACAAAATTGCCGTTTCACAATTACTGCTGCTCATTTCCCAGGTCCTGGATGCTCTTCGGTGGCGTATGGAGCATCTGAAGAGATTGGCCCATTCCGGATTAAACCAAACGGGACAGGGCTCTACCTTAACAAGTACTCATGGAACAGAGGTGAGTGAGGTAGTCTCAGACACTAATATTCTTATGCCTAAAGATGAAGCACCGGTGACTGATGAAGACAGCGGCGAAATTTGTTGTTGTTGCAGAAGCAAACCTTCTCTTCCTGGAATCGCCGGCCGGGGTTGGCTTCTCCTACTCGAACACCACCTCGGATCTCAAGACTTCAGGCGACGAGAGAACCGGTAACCCGTCACTAGCTAAAATCCACTGTAAATCTATGGGTTCGTCACTAACTGTTGTGATGTGCGGTTTCATTGATGTGCTCGTGGACGTGATGCAGCTCAAGATGCATTGCAGTTTCTGATTAGTTGGATGTCACGGTTCCCGCAGTATCGACACCGAGATTTCTACATAGCTGGAGAAAGCTACGCTGGTGAGTGTGTATTTGGGAATTCATGGTGTAGTTTCTCTTCGGTCATTAACCTAATTCTCACAGCACCAGAAGAATATCTAGAATACCTTCACAGTAGCACCATGTCAGTAATTGTCATCGGCGTCTTCTGACAAGTACTTCCATTCAATTTTGACTAAATTTATTCTTATTCGCCCCCTTGATTCTAGGCCACTACGTCCCCCAATTGGCAAGGAAGATTGTCGAATACACCAAGGCTTCACCACACCCCTTCATCAACCTAAAGGGAATCCTTGTGAGTACCCTGAGAAATGAAGTTAAGTTTAAGCTTTTGAGTGAATTGGTTGGTGCATGCAACTCAATATAGTATCAGAACCAAGATGTCTTGAGTTCAAGACCCGGCTAGCACAATTAAGAAAATAATTACAGTTAATTTTTATTCCACGTCTTAGCCTTTAGGCATGAGAAACCTACATGTGAGGAGGAGTGCTAAAGCACAAGTGAATTATCCGTCTTTTCTCGTCAGTTTAAGCTTTCGAGTGAATTGTTTTGGTTGCATACAACTCAATAGCATGCATGTCCCTTGTGCTCCCTGCAGGTAGGGAACGCGGTGACTGACAACTACTACGACAACATCGGCACGGTGACCTACTGGTGGACGCACGCCATGATCTCCGACCGCACCTACAGGGCCATCCTCCACTCGTGCAACTTCAACAGCGCCAACGTGTCGCGCCTCTGCAGCCGCGCCGTGAGCTACGCCATGAACCACGAGTTCGGGGACATCGACCAGTACAGCATCTACACGCCGTCCTGCGCCGCCACCGCCGCCGTGCTCAGGTTCAAGGACACCCTCATCCGCCGGCGATCCTACGGCTACGACCCGTGCACGGAGACCTACGCCGAGAAGTACTACAACAGGCTGGATGTGCAGAGGGCCATGCATGCAAACACCACGGGGATCCCCTACAGATGGACTGCTTGCAGGTTCCATTGCTAGCTCTTTTCAGGCAATTTCTTTTCCCATTCTTGTTGTGATTGGGCCACATTGGGGAGTCGCAATGAATTTGTTTTGGATTTCCAAACACAAACAGTGATGTGCTCATCAAGACATGGCGAGATTCTGAGCTCTCCATGCTGCCGACATACAAGATGCTGATGAAGGCCGGGCTTAGGATATGGGTGTTCAGGTAATCAAGCTCAAGAACCTGAAATGAGCATAGTTTACCTTAGATGCAATACGAAAGATTTCAGTGAGCATAGTCTTTTAATTGTCACTGGCAAATGCAGCGGCGACACGGATTCGGTTGTCCCGGTGACCGCTACGAGGTTCGCGATCAGCCACCTTGGCCTGAAGACTAAGATCCGCTGGTACCCATGGTACTCAGCTGGTCAGGTAGTCAAGTTGCCATTGCTGTTTGGCATTTGCAGCTTAAGCAATAATCTTGCTATATATGGCTGTAACTTTTTTGCATTGGTACATCCGTGGGCAGGTAGGAGGATGGTCTGAGGTGTACGAAGGGCTCACATTTGCGTCGGTGAGAGGCGCAGGGCATGAGGTGCCATTGTTTCAGCCAACAAGGGCGCTCAGGATGTTCCAGTCATTCTTGGCTGGGGAGCCATTGCCAAAATCCTGAAGGTTCCTGCCATGAACTGATGTGCAACCTGATGTCTAGCTACAAGTCAGAAAATCTGTATGAGATGGATGGAGAGGGTGATGTGGAGTCCTTGCAAGTAGGAAATAACCACTTGATAGGCGTGTAGTTGATAGGCGAGGAGTGATTGATTGGTGTTGGAAAAAGGATGATAAGAGAATAAGGATGGTTATGCCCTGGAAACCATGGGCATGGCGATAACGAGCAAATAAACTTGAAGCCTGTCACTGTCAATGTGTCTCACCAAACGCAATTTTCACATCAAGAAAATTTGATCTTCCATGCCATACAAAAAAAAATGCACACCCGCACCCACGCCCACGGGCGCGCGCACACACAAATTAAAATTGCTCAACATAACCATACAGTCACCACTCATCAGTAATTTTATTTTTCGTAAACTGGGTATTAAGTCCACTGATCATACAGGGACAGCATGCAAAAACATGGCAACTAATCTATGAGTCCCAGTTGCATCTCAAATCACATGTTCTGTAACTTATATGGAAGCAAAAGTAAAACATCTTCAGGGGACTAGAGAAGAATCAGACCTTAAACCCCTCAGCTCGGAGGCATTTCTTGTGAGCTTCAATCCATTTTGTGCATGCAGACTCCCCATGCTCGACGATGCACTCGTCTCTCAGCCTCTTCGTATCAGGGCATGCACAGCATATCTTTTTCTTTGGCTTTGAGTCAGTAGCAGGAGTAGCAGCAGCAGCTGACCTTTCACTCACGGTTGGACTTGTAGGCGTCTGCACAGGCATTGGGACTTCTGTGCTACTCATTTCAGCAGCAGTACTTCCAAGAATTATCTGCAAATGAGGAACAAGGAAACATATCATTCTAATGTGGATCACCACTATATCACAGTTGTCCAGAATCTTATCTCTAGAGTCTACCATAAGATCCGAAACAATGAATCTGGCTTGTATATATCAATTCTCTGAGCGTTTGACACAACCAGCTCAAGAAAATG
This sequence comes from Hsuehochloa calcarea, assembly GCA_036346395.1. Taxonomy (NCBI): domain Eukaryota; kingdom Viridiplantae; phylum Streptophyta; class Magnoliopsida; order Poales; family Poaceae; genus Hsuehochloa; species Hsuehochloa calcarea. The sequence continues at coordinate 67,902,975 of CM070596.1, forward strand.
TGAAGGAGCCATGACATGTTGTGCTTAACTAAGGTAAGAATTATTATACGTAGATTGAAATATAACCAGCAATTTTGTTCTTTGAGGACAATGCTGTCCACAAGAGGATATGGGGATATAGAAGTGTGATTATGTTGTTCTTTGAACTTACTGTGAGAACAAAACCAGAGCATTTCAATTCTCAAGCCTATTGCGGGCTTGCAGCCAAATTCCATTTTGCACCAATACAAATTGTGCAAGTTGGAGCAGGGAAAATGAGACAATCAATCTCATGTATCAGGTGCAAGTGCAACCACCAGATTCAATGACAAAGCTGGATAACTAGGCTAAATCTAGGATACTGCAACCGGCTATCTGAGATATTTTTGGCACAAAGGAGGCATGAAGTGGACATGTAATTTGCTTTTGAGTAAAATGTAAGCGTGACGAAGAGGCTTTGTTCATCATGATCTATATGTTAAAAAGGAAAGATTGCATCGCTAAGGAGTAGAGATCCTTATTGATAGTCTGTACATGTGCTGTTCCTCAAAGATTGGCGTGCCCTTATCTTTCAACTTACACCCTCTCCAGTAAAAGAGAGGTGCACCTTTGCTATTCCTAACATCTGGTGTGGTAACATTACCAGCAAGAAATTCTTGAAGCCCCCTTCAATGCTAGTAGTACTAGATTTACAAACTGCTTGAAGCCCTGAATGCCTCCTTGCCTGTAAAGCAGTTGGTTACCTCGTGAACTTGCCCTCTCGCGTTACCACAGATCACCAAAACAATCACCCAAATCGTTTGAGAATACGAACACGCAAGAACTTAGCCGGATCCTAGCCGGACATCTCAGGCGCCGACACATAACGCTACCGCAGAGGAATCAAAGCCCTAAAGAAATCTGCAGCCATTGAGCGGGGGAGAGGGATCCGCCGAGAAGGAAGAAGGGCTACTTGCCTGGACGGAGTCGAGGGAGGAGGAATCCGGCGAGCACAGCGCCGCGCGCCGCCTCGCTTGCTGTTGGCTTCGTGCCGCCTTGCGCGTCTCTCCAGGTCTCTACACCCCTCTTCTTGGGGCTTAAGAAAGAAAACCACGGATGGAAGAGAGGAAAAGGCCGTTCCTACCTGGCCCATATAGAATTAGGCCCACGACGCCTCACTTCACGTTTTCTTTTTTCTTTTTTTTCTGTGAAATGCGTGCGTGGGTTGCAAACGGGCTTTAGACTGTTGCACGAACATCTAGAAGTGCTTCCTTCGGCTTGGGTACATGTACCTTTTTTGCCCCCTAATTTGAGGGACAAAAGTTATCATCGTTACCTTTTCTTTCTTCAGTAAGAGGCAAATACATGGGGGGAAAATGTTCTCAGAGTTATTAGGAACTTGTAAGACTTAGCACAAGGGAAAGGGAAAGGGACAACGTTATTTCACTTGGCAAAGAGAATGAATGTTACACGGGCACGACCTGACCCGTGAACAGCATGCTGTTTTTCACCCCCTCTCCTTTTGTCGATCCAACACTAGGACTCAACAGGCAACAAAACCTTGTTTCTTATTCTATTTTGCCCAACTTCATATGCCAAAAGTGGCAGCATAGCAGTTTGTAACTATAAAAACCCTTCAACGCCAACCAATTTCCCTTCCTTCTGTGTCTGCCATCTTTGGAAAGCAGGGAAAGAATATGGTTCAAGATGAGTTCTTGAGAACCCACTCCACCAGGGTGGAGACGCCAAATCCGGTGGCCGCCCGCTTCTTGTCGTTCCACACTGGCCCAGCCATGTCGATGTGCATCCACTGAACCTTCTCATCGACAAACTGCAAGAGAAGCTTGAGCTTCATTAGAACGCTGGATAATTCAGTCCTAAGAAGAGTGAACCTAGAACTAAGAATGTGACTGTTCAGAATACAAGTCAAGGCAGGTAATTTACTGTGTAACAAGAAAACTTTTTGTTTCCAACGAACGTCTGAGGCCTAGTGGCGGCAGCATTAATCCGACATAAGGAAAGAAGCATATCTATAGAGTGTAGTACAATGCTCTAATTTTATTCAAGGAGCAAACTGCAACTAAGCATAACAAAGATACACTGTACCTGTTTCAGGAACAGTGCAGCAGTAATAGAACCGCCCTGCCGACCACCGGTGTTGACCATATCAGCAACACTGGACTTCATTGACTCCCAGTAGCTTTCTTCTAGTGGCATCCTCCAGAACTTTTCTCCTGATACTTCAGATGCCGCGGCGACTTCCTTGGCTAGTTCATCACTCGGTGTGAAAATCCCTATAGAAAAATATTTCTTTTAGTGCACAAAACAGCAAAAAGAACCCACCTATTCCATCTTGGACACACTAAAAATTTGAGTTGGTGGAGAAGAGTGCAGATGTGATAGTATTTGGTTAAGCTTACCAGCAATGCTAGGCCCAAGTGCAACAACACAGGCACCAGTTAGTGTTGCCAGATCAATAATCTGCACATGATAATTACATATAAATCAGTGGATCAAGCAAGACAGTTGCAAGAAATGGCCCATACAGCCTTCCAGAAGACTGCAACTGTATAAGAAGTCCAAAAATAGACCAACAAAGTATTTTACATAACCACGAATGGCACAACTTCTGTATTTTAATATCTTATCCCCAATTATCTTCCACTAGAGATGACAAGCACAATTTGCATAAATCATTTAGCACAAGATATGGTTCACTCTAGTGCAAAATATTTTTCATGTCCAAATGGAATAATGGAATAGGATAAATCATGATTCTCTAAATAGGGCCTAGCAAATAAATTAGCAACCCACGATACTAGAACAAGGAACTGAGTATCAGGATTACAACTACATCAGCAATGTACAACACAGATTCTTACATGTAAAAAATTTATACACCAATCATCAAAGCATCCAAATGGCAATTATATGAACAGATCATGGCATCTACAGTTACATTCATTACCTTGTCAACACCTTGGTTACAAGCATAGACCAAAGCGTCAGCAAGTGTAAGCCTTCCCTCCGCATCAGTGTTATTTACCTGAAGAATCGTAATTTATAAATGAATACATTGTCTAATACAAACCAATGGACAAACTGGATCATAAGAACAGTATATTATCTAGGACTTGCTGAGACAATACTACTGACAAGCAGGATAAGCATCACAGTGTTACTGTGCTTCATGCATCATGCAGATACTGGTCCTTTACAATGTATTACTAGAAATATACCTCAATCGTCTTCCCGTTAGAAGCAGTCACAATGTCACCAGGTCTCATGCCTGTGCCACTAATCATATTTTCACAGGCAGCGACAATAAAATGAACCTGTGTGAAGGGAAATCATTAGCAAATAAGCTAAAACATTGAGGTTATTCATACAAGTAACTAAAAACTAAAGTACCTCTACTCCAGAAGGCTTGATTTGGCCCAAAGCTTTTGCTGCACCAAATACTGCTGCAGAGCCTCCCATGTCAAACTTCATCAGCTCAATACTGCAGCCTGGTCCAGTCTTAATGTTGTAGCCACCACTGCACAAAATTGTGACTCAAGTATAAGAACTAACAATTATTGATATCTTCAAAAAAAGTTCTACCATCATGATAAAGCATATCGAAGATGACATATCTATTTTCAATCATGTCTGTCACTGTAATAATCCATGAAATATGCAGAAAGTAGTACAAACCTGTCAAAAGTTAGACCCTTCCCAACAATAGCCAGCTTTCTCTTGGCATTCCCACCGGGGGGTTTGTAGCACAGGTGGATAAAGTGAGGAGGATTTGCAGAAGCTGCAGCAACACCCAAGTATGAGCCCATCTTTAACTCTTTGCATTTCTCAACATCTAATATTGTGGCAGTGAATACATCACTATACGCGGAAGCAATCTTTGATCCCTCCTCCGCAAGCACAGCTGAAAGGAGAACGAGTGAGGATTGCGATAAAATAAATTTGTAATGAAATTTACGAATAACGTTCACTGTTTGACTAAAAGACCTACTGACCAGGGGTAAGGACATTTGCAGGTGAGTTCACAAGCTCTTTCCCGAATATCACGCCTGAGGAAAGATCATTGGCATACTTAAGTTTCTGGTCTACCTCCAGACTGGAACCCAATCCAATAAGATCTACTTGTTTAAGATGCACCTTCTTCGACTCAGACTTGTATCTGCTGTCCTCATACAATCCAAGCACAGTTCCTGCAATTCAAATGGACAGAGAAACCAGCATCAAGTCAATGCATGCCATAACCATCCTATCAAAAAAAAAACATGTGCAGGAGAATTACAATACCAGAAGCAATTGCTGCGGCAGCGTTCAGCTTGAACTCTTCCTGGATCCCACTGAGGGAGGCAAGAACAATAGCAGCACTGGCTGCTTGAGCAGACTTGGCAACTGATGCCACAGATTCACCAATGCCCCGGCAAGCTGCGGTGGTGGACGGGGCGTTCTGGCCGAGACCAATCAGACCCACCCTCTTGAAACCCTGCCCTGGGAGGCGGAGAACCACCGATTGCCCGGCTTTCCCGGTGAAATCCTCCTCCGCCGAAGCTTCCGACAGGAGACCGCCGATTTGGCCGTCCAACTTCTTCAACACGTCATTCTCAAATTTGGAGTCCGAGCCTTTAGACAGATCCTTCTCTGTGACCGCAACGGCGAGTATATCTCCCTTCCAATGGGAGAATTCGATGTCTTTAGCAGTAAAAGTAACCTACAAGATCAAGAGGATAGCACAGGTTGAGCTCACTGCAGTAAAAGCAGCGACTTCGCACGGAGCAAATCGGGGAATCTAAACAGAGATGCAATTTTGCGTAGGAAAAAACTAATTTGATCACGAATTCTCGATCTAGCAGTTGTGAACTGTTTCAACAGCAATTCCTGATCAAGTCAACCAATGGTAGCAACTTCGCAACAATTCAAAGATAGGGAGTACTACTAAGCAGACGAATCCACAACAATTCAAAGCACCAAGCAAGCGTCTCAATCCAAGTGGCTCACACTCACACACAAACAGGAAACACACCTGAGGCGGCTCAACGGCGTTGGGTTTGGTGAGGCCGAGCGCGGGGGCGGCGGGGGCGGCGGCGGCGGTGTGTCCCATCCTAGCGCGGTGCCCGAGCGGCGGGCGGAGGGGAGCGATGACGAACAACGACGATGGTCGAGCGGACAGGACCGCGGGCGCGCACGAGAGGCGGCGCAGCAGGCGCGGCGAAGAGCGGAGGAGCAGGCGGGACGCGAAGACGGCGGAGGTGGAAGCGCCGGAGGCCATGGGAGGAGGCGGAGGCGAGGTATATATCCGCCGCGGTTGCGTTCCCAGCCGTCCGATCGGGACACGCCCTTGTATGCGTCACCTGCTCCGGATATGACTCCTCGAGCCGCCGCTCCGCGCACCCGGAGGCTTTCCTACGTTTCGCGTACATTTGGCTGATTGATGGGGACATCAACTGTACGGGACCACCAGTCAGTGGGTCGTATCCTTTCTGTGTGGAGTGGTATTCGAAGCGGAGGGCACTATTTAACTTTTCGGGGATGGGAGGCGTGTGCTCGGAGCGTAGCGTAGCTTACAGCTCGAGGTCTCCGGCTCAGTGATGGATGGAGCTTTTTACTGGCTTTGTTTTTGTTTTACGGAAAAGCGCGACGATTTGGTGATTCGTGACGAGGCACCGAGCTAGAAAACATTGGGGTATGTGCGGTTCGTGCCCGCAACGAATTAAGTTAAAACTTGGTTTAACGAAATCGTTATAATGAGATTTAATCTATTTTAATGGGTTGAAATATCAATATACCATATACATGATAAATCAATATGTAAAGAACACATTAAGCTATCTATATACATATCTAACACACCTCGAACTCATATTGGATCAACAACACTGAGTTTGGAGAGGTAGAAACTATACTGAACTTGTCTTGGTGAGAAAATATGCTAACTGAAACTCTGAAGGCACATACTAAATAATAATAACTTGATCTTGTATCTGCTATCTTATATACGAAGCATCTATTCCAATGTGCTCGGTGAGCTCATGCTTCACTGGATCTCAAACAATGCTAACGCACAAGTACTGTCTGATAAGAGATGAGTCGGTGCATAATCTGAAACACCGAAATCCTAAAGTATCTACCGAAGCCCTCTGGCTCTCAACTTAGCCTCAATACTCGAACGAGAAACGACAGTCTGTTTCTTAGTCTTCCAGGTAATCAGAGAGGTGCCAAGAAAAACACAATAGGCAGAAAGAGGTCGGCGACCAGAATTATCGCTAGCCCAAGTTGCATCAAAGTATACCTGAAATTGCAGAGGGTTGGAGCGAGGAAAAAAGGCGACATGTGATGGTTCCACAAAGATATCGCAGAACACGAAGAAGGTGGCTGTAGTGGAGCTGAGTGGGAGAAGAGACGAGCTAACTTGGGATGTGAACTAGGTGATAAATATCAGGTCAAATGATCCCAAAGTAGACGAGTCTCCTGACAAGATGGTGGTAACGAGTGAGATCCTCAAGAGGCTCACCATCAATAGGGTGAAGGTGAACACCAAGCTCTATGGGAGTATCCACCACGCGCTGATCAGTGAGACAAGCGCGAGCAAAAATATCCTTAATGTACTTTTCTTATGAGGGGTAGTAGCCCAACGTAGAAGTGATCTCAATTCCAAGTAGTAACCAAAAGGATCAAAATCAGACATCAAGAACTGCTCACTGAGACACTCCTTCACAAAGGTAATTGTTGGACCGAAAAGGCGACTAGAGAGGGGTTAATAGGAGCACGGTCAATTTTTCACAACTAATTGATTCAATAATATTTTACTCTAGTAGCTATGGAAGCTATGAAGATCAGTATATCAGTACAACAGAAGACTAATATTGAATCCAATTTAAACCCCTAAGCAATACGACAAAATCAACAAAGACTAAAGCAATTCAGTGCACTGGCGGTCGGACCGCTGGGTCAATGGCGGTCGGACCGATTACCTAACGGTCTGACCGGTGGCCTTGGACGGTCTGACCGTGGCTGAAGAACAGATCAAAATAGCCCGATGACGAAGTTGCAAATAGATGAAACTTTTGATCTACAACTCCAAACTTGATGAAACTTAGAACACACCTTCTCTATGATGTCAGGAACCTATTCCAATCGAAGATTGTGATAATTCTTGGAAGAATAACGGTCATTTTCCGTTCGAGACGAGAAGGGTTCAAAACCGAGTCAAAACGAAAATTTGGTCCAAAATCTTGCTCGTGGGTGATTGATGATCAAGATGATCCTAGATAGGTTCCTACATGTCACAGCAAGCTACATCACGTGAAGAATTCAATCAAAAACTCGCGGATCAAAGAAAGACTTAAAATCATCAAATATAGAGAAAAAAACGCAATAAGACAAAACATTGATCAATCTTTCCTTTGATTGATTTGATATGATTTGAGATTACAACCTCTCCATCAATGGAGGACAAAGCTCAATCTATGAGCACGAAATCACATCAAACTCTCAAGAACCCTAGCCTCCACAAAAGCACTTCCTAATCAAAATTAGGGTTTACAAAATAGCAAAAAAGACGAAGCCAAAAACTGGGGAAGGGGTGCAGCCACCACCCTCCTCTATTTATAGTGGAGGCTTAGACCTTCTAGAAGTTTGACTCAATTGGGCTCCCGTTAAAGCCCAAAATAAACGGGTCACACACGCACATATTTTAATGCGCCGTCTTTAACACCTCTTGACCTAACTAGCTTCACCTTGCGTCATCTTGCGCCACAGGTTGGCTAATAGGTCATCATTGTCCATCTTGCACCACGCTTGAGTACATTGACCTCACCCGGCATCGTCGATCGTTCTGGACCTCAGCTCTCCAAGCTCAGTCCCGATCATCCTCGCCGTTGACCGTCGTTGATCACCAAGCAACCTGCACAACAATAGACAAGTAAACCGAATTTGGGAATTGTCACATCATCCTAAGATCTGGAGCATATCCCCATGATATCCACAGTAATGTACGGAGAGTCATCTCCAGTAATGATCATATCATCCACATATAGAAAGAGGAGCGTCCGACCCCGATGAGAGGTGTGTACAAAGAGGGCAGAGTCGTGACCAGTGGTGGAGAAGCTGGTAGCAGTAACAACAGAGAAGAAGTGATCAAACCAAGCACGAGGGGCTTGTTTGAGCCCATAGAGAGAGCGATGAAAGTGACAGACCATACCATCAGGGACAGAATACCGAAGGGGTGGCTGCATGTATACCTTCTCACGAAGCTCGTCATTGAGAAAGACATTCCTAACGTTCAACTGAGTGATGAGCAATTGTCGAACATAGGTCACAACAAGGAGAGTGGGAACAGTGGTCATGTGAGCGACAGGAGAGAAAGCCTCATTGTAGTCATGACCATGCTTCTGCTGAAACTACGTGCCACAAAATGAGCATTGTAGCGCTCAAGCGAACCATACAAGCAAGTCTTGATCTTGTACACTCATTTGCACGTGATAGGAGTAATACATGCATGTAAGGGTACAAGATCCCAAGTGCTAGTATGCTCCGAAGTAGCAATCTCTTCAGACATCACGAGCTGCCACTCAGGGTGAGCAGCAGCCTCACGGTAGGTCATAGACTCAAAAAGAGTAGCAACTGTGAAGCCGTAGCGCTCAGGAGGCTTGACAGTGCGACGATCACGAAAATCATATCTGGGAGGAGATGGTGGAGTAGGACCCAGCAAGGACGGAGAAGAAGAATTGGGAACAAGGCCCATCAAAGGCAGAGGCTCAACTGGAGAAGAAGTAGCCCGAGGACGACGAGAGTAGTGCAGGGGAAAAGGTGGAACCTCAACAAAAGAGCTGGAAGGAAAATTCGGAAGAGATGGAAGAGAAGGTGGAGGAGACGAAGCGAAACATGAGTGGAAAATTGAGTGTTAGGAAAAGTCAGAAAGGATATCGACTAAACAAGAGAATCTGAGCTGACAATAGAGGGACAAGGGTAGTAAGGCCGAGACTCATCAGAGGTGACATTCCGAGAAATCGTCATCCGAATAGTGATAACCCTTATGGTCAACACTGTAGCCAATAAAAAACACACTCGACGGTGACGATCGGTTTGGTAGAAGGACGGCAGATACAATCAAACAATGAAAGTGCTCAGACTCGGAGCTGACCAGTAGAGACACTCAACAGAATTAGAACCTTGAAGAGAGAAGCGGAAGGTTGCATGTTGATGAGGAAAGAAGCAGTGGAGACAGCCTCAGCCCAGAAGTGAGGTGAAACAGAAGAAGCAAGCAGGAGAGCATCAGCTGTCTCAAGCAAGTGACGATGCTTACGCTCAGACACCATTCTGAGCGTGAGCACCAAGACAAGAGTATTGAGGAAGAGTACCCTGCTGAGTGAAAAGCGATGCAAAGCAACAGATAGATACTCGCCATCAGAATCAGCACGGAAAGCACAAATGGTTGAATCAAACTGAGTGCGAACCATGGTGGTAAACCTCTGGTAAATAGAGAGAATGTGACTGCAGGAGTACATGAAAGTAGATCCAAGTATGACGAGAATAATCATTAATAAAGATCACATAGTATCGATGACCCCCTTTCGAAACGAAGGGAGCTGGACCCAAATGTCGGAGTGAATAAGCTCAAGAGGGTGAGCCGAGACAGAATCACTAGAGGGATAGGGGAGCTGTAGCTGCTTGCCAAGCTTGCAACCCATACAAGGTAAGGAGGTGTCATCAGAAACAGAACTAAGAAGACCACAACCTACTAAAGATGACAACTGCGATCCATAGAGATGACCTAAATGATGGTGCCACTGAGCAAAGAAAGCAGTAAAGGATGCAACAAAAACATAGGCATGTAGAGACAACGGAAGGAAGGTGTAGCCAGTTGAGCTCCCAAAGAGCTGTGAATCATGGCGTCGAGTGTCAGCACCAAGGAGAGTCCTCGTGTGGCGGTCCTAGACGCAACAAGAGTCGGACTCAAGAATAACACGACAGTCGTGATTGGTGATCTGACCGTCTGACATAAGCTGCATAGTAAGCTAGATAATATGAGAGACGATAGGGACATGAAAGGAATAAGTGGAAAGGGTGCCTAGGCCTGCAACGGAAAGAGAGGTGTCATATGCAGTCTGAATAGTGGAAGAAAAAGCTGTGGGACTCACATAACCGAGGCGAGTAAAATATGGTGCCATGTGAAAAGAAGAACAAGAATCCAAAATCCACGGAGACAAGATACCGGACGGGAGAGGTGGCGTATCCGGGGACTACTGAGAAACAAGAGTTAGACGAGCAGAACCTGATGCAGGGGTGGTGGTGGTGGCGGTGGCCCGAGACCGGTAGCGGCGACACGAGTAGGGGCGGCGGCGGCTGCCTGAGGTCGCAGCGATGGCCCGAGGTAGGGGTGGAGGCAATGGCGGTTCAAGGCAGGAGCGGTGGCGGTGGTCCGAGGCAGGAGCGGTGACAGTGTCCCAAGACCAGGGCGACGACCCGGGGCAATGGCGGCCCAAGGTAGGAGCGGCGGCGACAGCCTGAGACAGGGGCAGTGGCGCTAGCTAGGAACAAGGCGGCGGGCGCACAACCTACGAGTATGCTACCAGTGGCACCAAAAAGTGCGGCACCGGAGGCCACGAGATCTGTGGCGAGATGACAAAGGAGGAGCCGGTAGTAGCCATCAGTGGTGACTTGATCGGATCTGGAGTCGGGAGGCGGCGTGCTCGGGAGCAGAAGCCCCACCATTGGCTCCAGCTAGATTGGGAGTCAGAGAGAAGCCAAAGCTAGAGAGAGGCCGAAGAAGCCGGAGCCGAAACCGAAGCCGTCGGCTCCATGTAGATCGGTGGAGCTGGAGCCGCCGACTCCACGTAGATCTAAATGGAGCAGAGCAGAGCTCTCTACTCACGGCTACTCGACTGCTATGCTCGGTGGCGTCGGCGGTGGTGGCATCGGCGGCGGGGATGGAGGTCCCGGGCGGTGGCGGCGACGTCGTGGATAAGGATCCCAGGTGGCGGCACTCGGGTCGGGGGTGGGCCGGCGCAGAATGGTCGGCGGGGAGCACGGATCCGTCTCGAGGCAGTGAGGATCCGGCGGCGGCAGTGGTGACCGGAGTGGTGATGCCTAGGCCGGGAGCAGAGCAGAGCTCCTCTGCTCGCAGCAACGACGCTCGGGGCGCCGGATCTGAAGTAGAGTAGAGTAGAAGGGCATGGGGACAGTGGCGGCGGCGATCAGTCGATCACGTGTGAAATCCTAACCCTAGCTCCGATTCCATGTTGGAATGAGACTTAATCTATTCCAATTGGCCAAAAGGCGAGTATATCATGTACATGATATGTCAATATGCGAAGAACCCCCTAAGCTATATACATATCTAACAAAAACATTAGCAAAACTAAAATTTAACGAAAAGAATTCTATTTGGATTGCAGCTAGCCAAATTTTGGCATTACCAAATTTTTAGTGAGCGATTTTCTCACCCTCAGATTGGCCGCATGCGACATTGGATTTTGTTAGTGTTACCAATTTTTTGTTGGCACTTCCAAATATTGGTTGCAAACTAAACCATATCCAATTTTCATTGGCGTTACCAAAATTTGATTTGGTTGACGTTGGTAACAAACCAAACAAACACGTACATGAGCACGCCTCCAGCTACGTAGAAGAGAAAAAAAGGTGTCACTTTTTGTTGTAAAAGAACGTTGTTTTGATTGCAGTCAAACTAAATTTCGATGTTACTAAAATTTTGGTGAGTGGTGTCCTCGCTCTCGGATTGTCTTTGTTAGCGTTACTAATTTTTTTTGTTGGCACTATCAAATATTGTTTGCAAACAAAACCATAGCCAATTTTTATTTGCGTTACCAAAATATGATTTGGTTGAGGCCGGTAACAAACTAAACAATCCTATTATATGAGCACGCCTCCAGCTACGTAAAAGAGAGAGAAAAAGAGCCACTTTTTGTTGTAACAGGGAGAAGAGTTTCGCTTTGCGCAACATTGTCAAATTCCAGAAAATCCACAATAAATCACGCAAGTAAAGCATGAACAACAATACTAACCATACGTGTGATTTCTTTCTTTTCTCTTTTTTGAAAGAACCACCATACATGTTAGTTGATTTTGGTGCATAATGACACCTCGCATAATGACAGGTTCACATTTTTAACCCTGTAATTTCGAACAAGGAGAAAGAACTAGGTTTCAAAGAGCTTGTTCGACAGCTCCATTCAGATGAATGATCAAATTGCAATAGCTTTTACAGGAAGTTGAAAAAGAGTGGCTGTTTCTACTTACGATGTTACATTGTACTGTACAAAAGCATCCATACATGGAAAATATACACATATGACAGGTACCAAAACAACATTACTAAAATCCCAGGGGAATCCCCCAAAATAACCCATGAACTGTACTTACCTATGTACAGTAAGAACCAGGACACTGTAATGCTATCTGCTACACAGTAGACTTCCTTAGTCGTCTCCCCCCGTGTAAGGCAAAACTGCAAGAGCCAATACTAGCACAAACAAGTTTGGAGGAAAAGGCTTACTATTTGTCATTTGATACCTGAGAAACACACTGAATTTCTCTTCTTCACCTCCATTTGCACATGGTTAGAAAATAGCGCTACAGAACTTTCTGCCACGCTGTTCTTGGTCGTGAAGCTGAGGCCACCATCTGAGCTGGCAAGAAATTAGAGAAATATCTACTGTTTGGCTATCGATCTGAAATTCCTGGCTCCAGCAAGTCCTTGTGAGTTGTGACCAGCTACTTTCACATTTTCTCTTTCTGCTTCCATTTGGGCTCTTTTCTTCTCCAGCTCCATCTGCCTGAGGTTCTCAGCATGGGCTCGTTCAAACGTTTTCACGAAGCTTAACAGAGTAGAGACAACTGTCCACAGAAAGGGGAAAACACGTAACTGTTCAGGAAACCCAAAAGTCTACTGGTATTGATCTCACGATTTGGTGGATGGAATAATTCTAGTTTATACCATGACGATAAAGCATTTGCTAAGGCGCAAGTCACACAAAGAACTGCAGGAATTGGGATTATTTCCTGTCAAACTGCAAGGGAATCCTAGAAGTGTACGTGCCTTAGTTTGATTGGTACAACCAAAAAAGGGAATACTCATAATTTATCCAATTGCGACAAGCGATAGTTTGGAAACAAAGCGCAACTGAATTAGCTTTTTAAAATCCATGGTACTTTTTCTCATATGTCTTACACATACACAAACATTCCCCATCTCCTTTATTCCCTTTTGCATTGGACCCATTAGACTTAGATTTGTATATTTGCAGAATAATTAAGACTTTTAGCTCAAAAGAAGATACCTTGCTCGAATGGGCACCGCACAGGATCTTCACCAAAATAATGTGCTAGAGAATCTGCACTTTTCCCCTGCAAGTAAAATAATAAATTTAGCACAAAACACATGCTATCAGCAGAATGCGTGCAGCAAGATATTGACACTCTTTTAGTCTTGACATACCGCAGTACTGTAAAGCAAAGCTAATGACCTTCCTTGAGCTTGGGCATCAGCAAGAAATTCCTTCAATTTCTGAAATGAAAGCTCTTCTGAGTATTGCGATTAATATGACAATAGTTCGTCAACAACGGTAGTCAACCAAATGGTTAATTGTTATAATTTATGACGGTGTCTTCATGTTTTTCCCTATCCGTCTTTTTATAGTAACAATGGGCAAATAATAAACATAAAATATATCTAAAGTCTGACCTATGTACAGATCAAAGTGCAAAATTGCATTCAAGTGTTATGGTTTTAATAATCTAATTCATAAATGAAATAACAAGGAATAAAATTATAGAATGCATGTGCCTTTGGTTTGACAAGTGTCACTGATGAGCTTTCCTTTTCCGCGTCTAAGGAAATCACTAGCTCTATTGACACCTTTTACACTAAAATAATATTTAAAAATAACGAAGTTACATATATATTTCCCAGTTATCCAAAAATACATCCACAGGAAGGCAGCATAATTTTATGGGGGGAAGTTCGAGTTCCATTCTTTCAAGAACCAAATACTACTAACCATTCTCGTAAGTCGTAACTACAAAACAGACAGTGCAGACAAAGGCCTGGTGATTTCTGGTCCTATAATTTCCTATAAAAGTTCAATTACAATCAATATTAAGAAGCAATTAAGAAAAAAGGCAACAAACCTTGTAAAATATCTCAGACACTGGGCCATCTTTTTCAGATGTTGCCAATTCCTGCTCAACCTTTTCCAGTCCCTTTGTTATTGCTTGCATTTCTTCCGCCAACTCTTTTAGTTGTATCTGTTTTTCCACCATACTGTAAGTGAGCAGAACAAAACCAGAATGGATCTAGAATTAAGATCTAAGCTACCTTCGAGGCAGGTTCTAAATGTGTGAGATCCTTGTCAAAATCAAGAATTTCAGGAAGCTTGTCAGAAAAAACCTGTGGAAGCAATAAACTCGTTAATTTTTGAGATACAGATGTCTACGTGTGTGATGTTAAGAGTATTCGTGGTATTCCACTTACTCTTGTATGCGTCCTTGTACTATACATTGCCCTTTGGGCTATTACAATGAAATTAACTATTTACATTTGCACTCTCGCTCTCCATCAAACATGGCATCAAAACAGGTTCCAAAAACCTAGCTCCGAAATTTTTTCCGCTACCGCTGCCATCGGGAGGAGCAATCTCCACTCCCGAAGGCGACCACCTCTTAGTCTTAGTCGTAGTCTTATTCTCGGTAGAAGCAGCAGCAACAGCCCTCATGCCTCCCTCTGCGCTATGTCAGGTCTCCAAAAGTATGAGCTCGGATTCAAATAACGCAAGGAACATTTCAGTTATCAGACGATGGTAATGAGTAGATACCCCTTCGGTTAGTTTGATCATTGGGTTGACAAGGCAGGAGATCGGCTTATGAGGATCCAACGACTATTCAAGCAAGATGGTGTTTCACTTGCATCTAACGGATAGGGCATGCCTCCCTCTGCGCTATGTCAGGTCTCCAAAAGTATGAACTCGGATTCAAACAACGCAAGGAACATTTCAGTTATCAGACGACGGTAATGAGTAGATACCCCTTCGGTTAGTTTGATCGTTGGGTTGACAAGGCAGGAGATCGGCTTATGAGGATCCAACGACTATTCAAGCAAGATGGTGTTTCACTTGCATCTAACGGATAGGGTCACCTTGAGTTGTTACTATTTACCATTATTCCGTTTTTTGTTACTATTCACCGTCACCTGTAACTAATCGCTGTGAGCTGGCGAGCGGACTGCTATTAAACAGCAGCCCTGCAATCGGGATGAACCATGAATGAAAAACCCTAGTTCTATCTCACATTTACTTTACTCTTCTGCCTTTAGTTCTCTTGTTTCGCATCCATACCAAAATACACAAATTGAAACTCTGAAATTGATTTGTTCAGACCCCATCGTCTCGGGTCCTGACAATTGGTATAAGAGCCTACTCGGTCCTTGGTGGTTCGTGGATTTGGAGTTGTTCTTGAGTGGTGAAGGTCGGGGAACGAGTTTTCCCGGTAAAATTCCTGAGCTAGCTCGAGGAGACTCAGATCTGCAGAGTGTGTAGATCGGAATTTAGCAGTGAGGGTTTGAGAGGATCTCTGATTTCTTCCTGTAAAATTCCCAAATTGCTAAGGAGGCACACGAATTGAGGAGTCGAGATGTCGACACGAGGCAGATCTACTGATGAGGAAGTGGGGTTGGCTGTGGTGGGAGATATCGAGAAGATGAAGCGGAAAATGGTGCGTATGCAACAGCAGATCGAAGAAAACTCAGTGAGCGCTCACGTTCAGATGGTACAATTTCAGGAGAAGGTCCAGGCGAACTCATCAAAACTGGACTTGGTGATGGAGATGTTGAAGACTATGATGGACAAGAATGGAGCAAGAGAAGTGGCAAGTAACTTGGTGGCTATGGAAGGCGATGGCAATCAGCTGTGTGGCCATCCAGAGGTTAGACTACCTACTCCAGCAGGACACCCATATGCAACCCTTGGTAGTGGACATTCATTTGCCCCCAATGTGAATACCGTCAGTTCAACGCAGGATACGCTTCCTGTCCCTTTTATTGTCCCATTGATGTCCAATACTAGTTCCCCATTGTTACAACCAGCAGCAACGGGAAATGTTTTTGGCATGAATGCGCTAATGGTTGGTCATGTAGAAGATCCATGAATTAATGGTTGTCAACCAAATTTGGTCAATGGGACTTTTGGAGTGAGTATGCTGTTAGAGTTATGTTAGAGAAGGAACTCTTTTGTATTTTCTTATCTACCTTTTGTATTGTCTTATCTTTATATGGTATACACCTCTTGTACACTCTCTATATATAGCCCATTGGGTCTCTGAATACATACACACAATATTCATAACATGGTATCAGAGCAAAGGTTAGGGTTAGGGTTAGAGTTTACTGTAGCCACCGTCTCCTAGTCTCTACTTGTCCTCCGCTGCCGCTTCCCCCGGGAGGACCGATCTTCGCTTCTGGGGGTGGCCTCCTACTCGGCGCAGTAAGGAACTTTCCAGGCCGCCGTCGCCTGCTCCGGAGCCTGCATTGCAAGATCCTCACGTGACTGTCGTCGGTTGCCGTTGCCGCCCTGCGCCGTGGTCCTCCGCTCGGCTCGCCTCTACTCTGCGCACCTCTGCTCGGCTTCTCCACGCACCGTGTCTTCCTTGCTGGGATCCGCGCCACCGCTCCAGATCAGGCCGCCTCCGAGTCTAGCTACTCCCTGCGCCATCGGAGCCCGGCTGCTCCGCCCGCGTTCGCCGCGACCTCTGCTTGTGGGGGGCTTTGCTCCACTCGGATCCGGTGCCGTGTGCATCCTCTCCCGCGAAGGAGCTCTTTAGATTCGGCGTCGATGGGTCCCCTGCTCCGTGCGCGCCCGTGCGCGCCCGAAGCTCGCCTCTGACCGTCGTCCAGGCTTTTCTCCGCCATGAGCCTCGACTTCTGGCCCTTCCTCGCACTCTAGGCGCTCTGGCCGCTGCTCGCGCCAAGCTCCCCCGCCCCAAGCTCCTCTTCATCTTGGTTGCCGCCATGCCGAGGGCTCCACCGTCGCGCCACCCCTGGAGCTGCTCTAGCTACTCCACCACCACCGGAGTCGCTAGGTCCTTCACATCTTGGCCGCCACCACCCCGAGCTTCTCCACCGCCACCGGAGTCGCTGGCTCCTCTGCATCTTTGGCTTGGTGCGTGTATTTGTATATGGCTGCTGGTCTGGTCTAGCTTGGCTGCTGCTTTGTTCGGCTGTGAGGAACGGGACGTGGGCAAGAGGCGATGGGAGGAGGAAGGAGTCTGCGTTTGCGTCTATTGGCCCGATTGGGATGACTATTGTGATGTCAGGGTGTGCTTGACATCTTGACTGCATCTACATCACAAGGATGACATCAAGGCTCTGGATTCCTACATGGATCAATTGACCGCCTATACTCAGTGGTGCGACGACGACGACGTTCGGGCTGCTGCTGTCTTCATCGCCAGTGTCCAGCCTCAGTTCTCTTCTAAGGTTGTGGGACTCCCTTCGGCTGTCCAGATGTGGACTCACCTTCGTCAGCGCTACGAGCCCTCTAGAGATGCCCTCTACCTGTCCGTGGTTCGCCAGAGCACTCTCTTGAAGAGGTGATGCTATCGTTGGCGCCTTCTACGCTCGAGTTACGCTATCCGGCGTCACCGGACTCTCTTCGCCCGCCGGTTGTTGCTCATGTTCGTCTTCGCTGGATGCGTGTTGACTCAGTTTCAGCGTGTCTACGAGTTCCTTACTCGCCTTCGTCCTGAGTTCGAGCAAAGGCGTACCCAGCTTCTTGCACGCCACCCTCGTGTCACTCTTTTGGAGGCTCTTACCGAGATACGTGCAGAGGAGACTCGCCTGAGTGGTGCTGGTCTGATGCTACTGCCCTCCGTGCTCGCCGCTCGTCCACTGCTTTGCACCGATCACGACGCTTCAAGACATCGCCTCCTTCAATGGCCGCCCACAGGTGGTGGTGGCCTCCCTCCATCTGGGGTGGACATCCTCGCTGCCCCTACTGCGACAAGGTCGGCTACATTGAGTCCCAGTGCTATAAGAAGCAGCGACATCTTTCACGCCGTTCTTCTCCTAGCACTGGCACCGGTGCTTCTACATCGACGTCTGCATCGACTCCTTCAAGTAGCTTTCTCTCGAGCGTGAGATAGCCGGACTTCGACACCGCTGCCGCTTGTGTTCTCCTCAGCGAGTTCTCGAGTTACGCTCGCGATTCTTCTGCAATGAGAAACCACCTCCTACAGTCAGGTACCTTCCCGTGGATCCTTGATTCTGAAGCATCTTTTCACATGACTTCTGATTCTTCCACTCTGTCTTTCGTTACACCTCTTGATTCTACTGTCAGTGTTCTTACTGCTGATGGTACCTCTCTTTCTGTCTCTGGTCGAGGACCTCTTAGCAACTCATCTTTTCGTGTTCCTTCTGTTACTCATGTTCCTCGCCTAACCATACAACTTCTTTCTGCTGGGCAGATTACTGACCTTGGTTGTCGGGTCATCCTTGATTCTGACTCTTGTTGGGCAGCGTCTCTGGGAACTTGACTGGCTTCACCTTCCTTCCGCTGCCACCGTCGCCGCCAGTCACTCCGCTTATGTCACTCCGTCTACTAGCTCTTTCCAGCAGTGGCATCACCGTCTTGGTCATCTGTATGGATCTCGTCTGTCGTCTTTAGTTCGTCGTGGTCTTCTGGGGTCTGTCTCAGGAGACGTTTCTTTATATTGCCAGGGCTGTAAGTTAGGGAAATAGATTCAGCTTCCTTATTCTCATAGTGAGTCAGTGTCTCAGCGTCCTTTTAATCTTGTTCATTCAGATGTTTGGGGTCCGGCTCCCTTCTTTTCGAAACGGGGTCATCGATATTATATCATATTTATAGATGATTTCTCTCGCCGCACTTAGATATATTTTATGTCTTCTCGTAGTGAGGCCTTGTCTATCTATAAACAATTTGCCACTATGGTTCGCACACAGTTACCTGCTGGTGAGTACCTCTCTCGTTACCTGCGCAACTTCCTTGCTGAGCAGGGCATTCTCGCTCAGTTCTCTTGTCCTGGTGCTCATGCTCAGAATGGTGTCACTGAGCGCAAGCATCGTCACCTCCTTAAGACGGCTCATACACTGATGATTGCCGCCTCTATTCCACCTCACTTTGGGCTGAGGTTGTTTCCACTGCCACCTATCTCGTCAACATTCAGCCCTCTTCTGCTCTTCAGGGTGAGATCCCTGTTGAGCGTCTCTGTGGTCTTCTTCCAGACTACTCTGCCCTTCGTCTGTTTGGCTGCGTTTGCTACGTTCTCCTCGCACCTCGAGAACACACCAAACTGATTGCTCAGTCTGTTGAGTGTGTTTTTCTGGAATACAATGCCGAGCACAAGGGCTATCGGTGCTGCGACCCTGTTGGTCGAAGGATGCGGATTTCTCGGGATGTGACTTTCGACGAGTCTCGTCCCTTCTACCCACGTCCTGCCTCTCCTTCGGTTTCCTCTGTGGAGTCCCTGTCTTTTTTGACTTTTCCAGATACACCCATCTCTGTCTTGCCCTCGTCCACCCGACCCATGGAGTCTCCACATATACCTCCTGAGGCCTCTCCGCCGTTGTCGCCGCCTGTTTCGTCTCCTGCGGCTCCTCAGGCTCCTTCTACTCTCTTTTACACTCGTCGACCTCGTATTGAGGATCTTCCAGATGAGCCATCTTTCCTTGATGTTTCATCTTCTCCTGATGCTCCATCTTCCCCTGATGGGTCATCATCTCCTCGCTATGGTCTCCGCGATCGTCAGTCGATTCAGCCTCCTGCCCGTTTTGGTTTTGCTGATGCAGCTACCCATGAGCCTGTCTCCTACCGGGATGCTGTTACTCACCCTGAGTGGCAGCATGCCATGGCTGAGGAGATTGCTGCCCTCGAGCGTACTGGTACTTGGGATCAGGGGCGAATCCAGGATGAAAATAGAGGGGGGGCTCTACTGTTGAGGATGTAGCACAACATAATCATATTAAAACTACATGTACTGATCTTTTACCATTGGAATATCAAATTCATGCATAAATAGGAATAGAACAAATTGAAAATATACAATACAATAAATTTAGCACTTCGCTAATGGATATGTGCCCCAAATGTTCATAAATATGTGAGTATTAATCTGTAGATAAGAAATATCAAATTTAGTGATACAATATTAAATTATGAATATTCATAAATATTAAAGATGAAATGAAAACATACCACTAAGTTCTCAAATCGATTCTGACGCAATTTCACTCTACGAGTTTTCATGTCTTGAAAGCGTTGAATGATTCTTTTATTATCAAGGCTTCTAAATATCTCTCGCTCAGTGTAGCACACCATCAAATCATTGAGCCATTCATCTGATACCTTGTTGCGTAAATCTGTTTTAATAATTTTCATTGCTGAGAAAACTCTTTCAACTGACGCCGTTGCCACTGGAAGGATCAATGTGAGCTCGATGAGGCGATATACCAATGCGAAAGTTATATTTTTTCCGGTTTCAACCATCTTTTGAGCAACATTTGCAAGATCACGGCATTCACGAAATTCAACATTTCTTCTAACATTGAGAATGAATGTTTGAAGTTGATTTCTTAACAACAAACAGTCAGCTATGGTGAAATCTGCGTTATAAATCTCAAAGAAGACGAACTAACTTTTGCACATCAAACTTAGAGAAGGAGCTGCTTGGATCAAGACAAGACATGCATACCAATAACTCTGAAGAAACTTCATTGAAACGATGATCTATCTCTGTCATAATGGCATCAAGAGCAACATTGAAAATATCAATACAATAATAGTGAAGGAGAGTAACCTTATGCTTTCGACGTGCAGATTTACCCTTTACTCCAATATGATCATCCATACTTGGCACATCAATCTCATTTGACTCACAAAAGCTTTTTACTGTGTTGAACAATGGCTCCCACCCATTGTCCCTCATGTCTTACAAGCTGTTTTCACATCCACAATCAAACCCATAGCTTCAATAATATCTTGATCCCTTCTTTGCAAAGAAAGTGACAACTCATGTGTAATGCTCAACAAGTCTATCAAGAAATGCATAATGAACACAAATTCAAAACTCTCCATCTTTTGTATCAAACCTGCTGCTCCACCATGACCTGAAGGATATGCTGCATCTTTACATATAATCTCTAACACCGCAAGCACTGACTCCCACATTTGGTATATCTGAAGCAATGTTTTAAGATGTGAGCCCCATCTAGTATCTCTGGTCTAGCTAGGCTAGTTGCTGATTCAAGCTGCTCTGTTGAAAGCACACCATTCTCCAATTTCTCTAATAAGACTTCGATGCTTTTCCATCAAAGCATCCTTTCTTTGCAAGATGCACTCACAGTGGTCACTATCAAGGGAACATAGTTGAAGAAATCAGCAATAGCACCGCTACAACTTGCGACAGTGACAACCACTAACTGCAACTGGTGGGCGAAACAATGGACATAGAAAGCATACGGATTGTCATCCCGTATTAATCTCGCAAGCCATTAAATTCCCTCTCATATTTGAAGCTCCATCATAACCCCGTCTCGCGTAGCCTAGAAATAGGTAGATCAACCTTAGCAAGCACACGAACCAAAGCTTCCTTGATTACAGCGGATGTACACAAAGTGACATGCTCAATACCAATAAACCTTTCCATGATCTTCCCTTCTTTATTTACAAACCTACATAGTATGAAATTTACTAGGTTAAAACAAAACCACGATGCACAAATCATAAATGATACAACAAAAAACTAACCTCACAATCACGGACATCTGCTCCTTTATTGATGAATCACGGACTCATCAATAAGCACCTGCAAGTTCCTATCTCCAATCTCATCCTTAATCACTGTGTGACCTCCATGCACAACATTTGCGAGTTCCTACGTATATCCGGACAAAGCATTAAACAATTGCCACCACCTCAAATTCAAAAGCCTCCTTCACATCCGCCTTTTTATCTATGTACCAATCCACCATCTCTAAAATTGCCCTTGTTCATGGAAGTAGAAGATTCATCGTGTCCACGAAAAGCTTCACCTTCTTGAATGAGATATCTTGCACAATCTAAAGAAGCGATCAAACGAATCTTGTATGCAATTTGAACTCTTTGCTATAAGTATTTAATTTGTGATCTACACATGCTCTTTGATTAGAAAATCTTCACAATCTAGCATTGCAATGTTGTGGACACTAGTAGGTCCACCAACATGTTGATTGAAAGATTCCATAGCACTTCTCAATTCACATACCCAACTTTTGTGAAGACATCCTCCCAAAGTGAGTGGGGTGTGACGGTTTCTTAAAAAGAAAGCAAAAGAAACAAAAGGCGGCATCCTTTTCCACACTATATTCCAACCAATCGAACTTCTTATACCATGATACTTGAAAGGATCTTGAAATTGAACCTTGCGATTTTTTTGGAAAATCATGACCAATTAGTTGAGTTGGACCCTTCAACAAATAGACTCTTCTAACTTGATCTCTAATCTCATTAGGATAATCTTCAATTGGTTTGCGAGATGCTGGATCGGCAATAATATCATCTGGATTAAATTCATGCCGAGCTTTTTTGCTTGATTCTCCTTTCTATAGTTGGAGGTTCTTGCTCGTTGCATTATTTGAGAAATATTTGTGCAAAGTTCGCTTCTCCATTTTCGCAAATCTAAAAATAATTAAACAATTACCCGTTATCAGCCAATCACTAATTAAACAAATTAGCTAATCAACTAATTACGATGGCGATGCATGCGGTGTACCTCGCCTCACGGCATCGACCCGACCGACGACGACTTCTCACGAGTCACGCGCGCCTTGCGCGCACCGCCAAGCGCCGCCGTCACAGTCCGCTTGACCGTCACGGCGTCACGCTTGAAGCCGTGAACAGGCAAAGCCACCGACACCGAATATGTCGAAATCAAATGGGGATTATTTACTTGTCTTGATTCACCACCACTCTTCACGTCTTCACGATTCACCCGCTCCACGGCTCCACGCCTCACGCCTCGATCCTTCCGCGCGTTCCTCTCAGTCCTCGCCGGCGTTCTTCCGTTCCTCTCCGTCCTCCGTCTGGCGGCCGGCAGCGTCTTCGATCTGCCGTCTGCGCCGCCTTGACCCTCTGCCTCCGCGGACCCCGTGCGGCCCTCTGCCGTCGCCACGCCGCCTCTGGTGGAATCACGGAGGCGGAGATGCGTCGAGTCGCGGCGATCTTGGCTGATGCTGCGACCGCCGCCTGACGCCCGACCTCCCATGATCCCTTGGCGGCCTCGCTCGTGGGCTCGTGGCCTTCGCCTCACTCCCTGCGGTACCAGACGCTGAGTCACGGCCGCCTCTCGGCCCTCAGGCTCGGCCTCCTCCTCCATGACCTCCGCGCTGAAGTGGTCATCGCCTCCCCTCCATGCCGGCCGCTGAAGTCGACGATGATCGGGTGTGGCGGTGAGTCTCTCTCTGATACTTTGTGTTATTCAGCCCGATGGCGAATGGCTCGCTCTTCGATTCTTTGTGGTATTCCTCTTCCTCTTCTTCATGTTTTAGATCGATTTGGGCGGGATTAGCCACAAATTTGGGCCATTGGCGCCGGGCCATAAGCCACCGAGTAGGCCTTAGCTCTTAAACGCTTTCTTCAAACTCTGGTGTGCTAGGTGGTGCTCTTCTTCAACCTCGGTGGCCGTGGCCACGGCCGATCTTCCTCGGTTCCTCAAATCTGTATCTGTGGGAGTAGTAGAAATGCGGTGGTGGAAGGAGGGGGTGCTTGAGCACCCACTAGCACCTACGCTACATTCGCCCCTGCTTGGGATCTTGTTCGTTGTCCATCTCACTCTCGTCCCATCACGTGTAAGTGGGTCTATAAGATTAAGACTCGCTCTGATGGCTCTCTTGAGCGCTATAAGGCGCGTCTTGTTGCTCGTGGCTTCCAGCAGGAGCATGGTCGTGACTACGACGAGACTTTTGCTCCTGTGGCCCACATGACCACTGTCTGCACTCTTCTTTCGGTGGCGTCTGTTCGCCATTGGTCTGTTTCTCAACTTGATGTCAAGAATGCCTTTCTTAATGGCGAGTTGCGCGAGGAGGTCTACATGATTCCGCCACCTGGGTATTATGTTCCTGAAGGCATGGTATGTCGTCTTCATCGCTCTCTCTATGGCCTTAAACAAGCCCCTCGTGCTTGGTTTGAGTGCTTCTCCTCTGTGGACATTGCTGATAGCTTCTCAGCTAGTGATCATGATCCTGCCCTTTTTGTCCACACTTTGTCTCGTGGTCGACTCTTCTTCTTCTGTATGTTGATGATATGATTATCATCGGAGATGATTCTGAGTACATTGCCTTTGTCAAGGCTCGTCTGAGTGAGCAGTTCCTTATGTCGGATCTTAGTCCTCTTCGTTACTTCCTTGGGATTGAGGTTACTTCCACTCCATATGGTTTCTTTATGTCCCAAGAGAAGTATATTCAGGATCTTCTTGATCGCGCCTCTCTTACTGATCAGCGTACTGTTGAGACTCCCATGGAGCTCAACGTTCATCTCCGACCCTCTGATGGCGAGCCTCTTTCTGATCCGACTCGCTATCGTCATCTTGTTGGGAGTCTTGTCTACCTTGCTGTTACTCGTCAGAGTATCACTTATCCAGTCCACATTCTGAGTCAGTTCGTCTCTGCTCCCACTCAGGTCCACTACAGCCACCTTCTTCGAGTTCTGCGATACCTTCGTGGGACTATCTCTCGTCGTCTCTTCTTCCCACACTCCAGCTCGTTACAGCTTCAGGCTTATTCGGATGCTACTTGGGCCAGCGATCCCTCTGATCACCGGTCTATCTCTGCTTACTGTGTTTTTCTTGGTGGTTCTCTGATTGCCTGGAAGACGAAGAAACAGACTGCAGTATCCCGTTCGAGTGCAGAGGCTGAGTTACGAGCTATGGCTCTCTTGACAGTAGAGATTACTTGCTACGGTGGTTACTTAAGGATTTTGGTGTTTCTGCTACACCAACTCCTCTCAGTACAGGTGCTATCAATATTGCTCGTGACCCTGTAAAGCATGAGCTCACCAAGCATATTGGTGTTGATGCTTCCTTCATGAGGTCTTGTGTGCATGATCAGGTGATTGCTCTTCAATATGTGCCTTCCGAGCTTCAGATAGCGGATTTCTTCACGAAGGCCCAAACTCGAGCACAACACGGCTTCTACCTCTTCAAACTCAGTGTTGTTGATCCACCATGAGTTTGAGGGGGGTGTTAGAGATATGTGTATAGTTGTGTTATTCCCCATTGTTATGAGGGGTTATTTGCATATTTACCTCATGTACTTGTCTATATATACTGGCCCTTTGGCCTCATGAGAATACAAGTTGCTATTCCTAACATTATATACTCCAAGACTGTTTTGAAGACTTGGGAAGCATTGCAAAACACACCAAAAGAAATTCAACTAGTATTAAATCAGTTCCCTGATGTGTTCCAAGAGCCAAAAGAGTTACCACCCGTGAGAGAATGTGACCATACCATTCCATTAATACCAGAAGCTAGACCAGTCATTTTAGTTAAGAAGAAGGATGGAAATTGGAGAATTTGCATTAATTACAGGCAACTGAATGCTAGTACAATCAAGAACAAATACCCTATTCCAATCATTGAGGACCTGCTAGATGAATTGAATGGAGCTAAGTATTTCTCTGAGATAAACCTCAGGTCTGGTTATCACCAGATCAGAATGCACCCTGCTGATATCTTTAAAACTGCATTTAGTACTCATACAGGTCATTTTGAATTCATTGTACTGCCATTTAGTCTGACCAATGCACCTGCCACCTTTCAAGCACTCATGAACAATATCATGTCCCCATTCCTAAGAAGATTTGCATTAGTATTCTTTGATGACATACTCACCTATAGTGCATCACTAGATGAACACAAGAAGCACTTGCAACATGTGTTAGAAGCGTCCAGGAGGAATAAGCTATATGCTAAACTACGTAAATGTGTATTTTAACAGCTACAAGTAGAATATCTGGGTCATATTATCAGCAAGGAAGGAGTAGCAACAGACCTTAGAAAGGTTTTAGCAGTCGAGTGGCCAAAACCTGAGAACATAACACAACTGAGGGGTTTTCTAGGTCTGGCAGGCTATTATAGGAGGTTCATCAAAGACTTTGGTCTAATTTGTAGACCTATGTTTAATGCCCTTAAGAAGAATGCATTTCATTAGGGTGGTGAACAACAACAATCATTCTGAAAATCAAGGAAACTTTGACCAATGCACCTGTATTAGCTCTTCCTAACTTCACACAACCATTTGTCTTACAAACTGGTGCTAGTGGATATGGGATTGGGGCTTTGCTGATGCAGAATGGGAGGCCTATTTCCTTTATGAGTAGGGCAATTGGGCCAAGGTTTGCAGCCATGTCCACTAATGACAAAGAGGCATTAGCTATACTGGAGGCTGTAAAGAAATGGAAGCATTACCTCATGGGATCAAGTCTAGTCATCAGAACTGACCAACAAAGTTTGAGATACATCTCTGAACAAAGGTTGATTGAGGGAATTCAACATAAATTCATGATCAAAGTAATAGGGTATAACTACAAGGTGGAGTACAAAAGGGGAAGAGAGAACAAGGTTGCAGATGCTTTATCAAGAATTCCTTGTGTTGAAAAGGCCATGACTGTCACAATGGACATTCCTACTTGGATTACAGAAGCCATTCGGAGTTATCAAGATGATGAAAGGTGCCAGGAAGTGGAGAGTAAGCTAAGGGTTGATGCTGTTATGAATCTATTGTGTGTATTGAAGAGAGGCTCAAAGGGCGATATATATAGGAGTACAGGTACATATAGATTCTATCTCTAACATATCTCTAACACCTTATCTCTAACACCCCCCTCAAATGCAAGGCGTATGCAATAGCATTGCATTTGGAAAGGGTTGATACTATAATATGGAAAATCCAAAGTCCGAGTCTTGATAATGTCGTCATAGCATGCAGCTCTTGAAAAATATATCGAGTATCAAAAGATCTTCTCCCATCCGGTGTCATGCGACAGCTCATAAGGCACAAGGTGCAGGAGCAAAGTCGACCGCGGCAACATGTCGAAGAAGATGATGAAACCAACAAATATAGAGAGAGCTGTCAAATCAAGTCGAATAGGAATTGGTGGAAGCATGGCGGCGCAGATCGTAGCCCAAGGCGGCGGCGACGATGCACAAGAAGTGCAACGAATGCACAAGGCAAAAAAGCGCAACGCAATGCACAAGAAGCGCAATGAGACGCAGCGGTAAGAAGAAGAGCGGCGCAATGCACAAGAAGCGCAACAGAGGCGCAGTGTGGAAGAAGCGCGGCGGCCTTGAACGCTTGGAGCGGCGGATCTGCGGCGGCTCGAAGAAATAGCGGCGGGAGCGGCGGTTGCTGCTATGCATAAAGCAATTCCTATGCTTCTATGACTGACAATAAATTTGTGGACTCGCATGGCGAAGACGAACTCAAAAATTGAGTACTACGGACTTGGATGGACGCAACGGAAGCAACAACATAAAGCAGGAAAAAATCTAAAGATGACTAGCAGTAAATACTAGCAGCAGTAGTAGATGGTAACTTGACCATAGATTGAACCAGTTGATCAATAACTCGTCCCGATGGATCTGCGCTTTTCTTTCCTTCCCAACCAAAAGCAGCCGCACACCAATCCATCTCCCCACCGACATGCACAAAAGCCACGAGATTTCTTCTCTGCAGCCCCTCCTTCCAGCCGAACAAAGCAGCAACTTCCCGTAGGCCCCACCGATCCACAAATGATACCGAAACCGAGACCGCATGAGCCCAGCCAAGGCAATCGGTGGGAGCAAGTCCGCGTGGGGAAGATCCCGGACGTAAGGCCGCGTATCAAATCCGGCTCCGAGCAACCGCCCCGTAAGACCCTCCGAGTCCGCCCTCCCCGTCGACGCATTGCAAACAAAGGCCCGCTCCAACTCCGAACGCCGGACTCGGCGGTGGCGCTGGCTGAGTCGAAGGTACCACGGCGACGACAGTGCTTTCGGCGGAGAGGAGGTCGGCGGCTCGGGAGGTCGAGGCGGAGCAGTGAGGCTGGCGCCGGATTCGCACACGGAGACCCACGATGTCGGCGCTTCGTCTCGGGGCCGGCGGCGGCAAGGAGGCGACTGGGAGCGTGGCGCTGGGGACTCTTCTGGCGGGGCGGCGGCGGCGGAGCGGGCCGCGACGGAGGAGGCGATCCGACATCAAAGCGTGGCGGGCGTGGTCATTTGGTGGCCCATGGGCGACGCAAAGCAGCCGAGAGAGTTCGAGCGCGGAGCGAGGAGGGACTGCGAGCCCGGCGGAGAAGACGAAGACGTCGCAGGCAGAGGGCGGAGGTCCTTCAAGGTGGACTTTTTCTGGCGAGAATAAGAACATGAAGAAGAGCCGGTCTCGTCCGAGCCGATCGCGGAGGACATGAAGGGCGGCGCCTCCGGCCTCGCCATCAAGAAGGAGGACCTCGCCATTAACCTTCTCCCCGCGAACAACACGAGGAGCGACCGGTCCGTGGTGGTCGACGACGACGCGGCGTCGCGGCGGGCTCATGAGGCCCGGCGCGGATTCGAGCAAGGAGACGCAGCCGGGCGAGCTCAGCGAATCGAGCGGAGAAGAGGCGGTGGAAGTCGGAGCGGCGTCGACCTCCTACCGGCAAAGGAGGAGGCGAGCCAAAGCGAGTCGGCCCGACAAGAGGAGGCGACACGGACGAGGTCCCAAGACCGGCGATAGACGGCGTCGAGGCCGCTCCTAGCATGGCGCGATGAGGGCGGCCATGACGCGCGGTGGATCCGGCGGGGAGACACCGAGAGGAAGGCGACGATGACGGCCGGTGGCGGACGTCGGCGGCGGCTTAAAGCGCGACGGTAGGAGCGGCGGCGCATCCCGAACAGAGGAAGACGCGTGAGGAATGATGAATAAGTCCTCATCTTGTGGTCTTTGTGGGGTGGGCACATGGATCTTGGCGGCGACTTTAAGGGCGACATCTTGAATGTCATAGGACAACATCTTAGGACAAGCATCTTAATCATCATAGGGCAAAGATCTTGACTGTCATAGGACAAGCATCTTAGGACAAGATCTTGATCACATAGGGCAAACATCTTGACTATCATAGGACAAGCATCTTAGGACAAGATCTTGACTGTCATAGGACAACATCTTAGACTAGCATATTAGCATATGCTTGGTGGTTGGCGACCTATAAATATGTATCCCCAACCCTCGAGTTGGTATGGCATTGCGTGAGAAATAGTAACAAAAATTGCCCCATCTCCAAGTCTCATCCTCTCCATGAGAGTAAGGATCTTGCTATCACCAACAAAGAAGACTCGGTGAGTAACAAGTGGTATCGAGCCATACTATCCTCAGTAGCTTTGAGCATCTCCTGCTCATCTTCGTCTCGGCCTCGCGGCGGCCCAAATGTGCGCAAAGCAGCTCCGGTATCCCCGCTCACTCCTCTCCGAGACGGCGGCATCGTCGAAGCGACCCTCTCTCCACGCGACAATTTCGATGAGCGCCATGTCCGCAGGCAATCTCGGCCTTCGGTCGCCTCGAGCACACAGCGTCGTGACGGCCGAGCTTCGCGCGCAGCAAGCATGCAGCGAAGCAGCGGCGAGACAGCTGGGCGGCGAAAAAGCGTCAAAAGGCTGGCGGCGGTAGCGGCGGCAGAGCGGAGAGTGAAGCGGCGGCGGCGGCAGATGGCAAGGCAGGCGCCGCAGCAGCGAGGTCAAGGTTTTGCTTGCGTAGCAACAAGCAGCTCCATCTCTGCCGATGGCAAATACCGACGCGGACCTTGAGCCGCGGAGAGGAGGCGCATGAGGCGAAGCGCGATGATGGCGCCGCCGACGCCCACGAGCGCGGCGAATTTCCAGACGGCGCGGACGCTGCGGTGGCGCCTCGGAGGAGGCGCGCGACGACGGCGGCGACGGGTCGGCGGAGAGCGCGGCCTTCACAGCGACGCGCTCTCTCCCGCAGACGGCATCGTGGTCACCACGGTACCAGTGTCGTCGAGGACGTCGGCCCGGCGGCGGTGGCCAACCTCACCAAGACCAACTATGTCGAGTGGTGCGGTGATGAGGTAAAACTCCAGTCGCGGCATATGTGGGATGCGATCCGGTGACGGCGACGTCGACTCGACCGGGATCGACGGCGCTGGATGCTCTCATCATCTGCAGCCCGCCGAGATGCGATTCGCTTACCAACAAGCGGATCGCCAAAGAGGCTTGGGACGCCATCGCCGCGGAAGACGCGCATCAGCGGCCGCGCGCAAGTCTACATTGCGTGCACGCCGCGCGGAGTGGGAGCACTTGGCCTTCAAGCGGTGAGGCGTGGATGACTTTGTTCTCCGTCTCAACGCTCTGTTGCGGCCGTGCGATTCGGCGACGACACCTACGGCGAGGAGAGAGCGTGGAAAAGCTCTTCCGCTGCGTCCCCGAAATACAAGCGACGCGGCGCTCGATCGAGTCTCTGCTGGACCTCTCCACGATGACGATCGAGGAGGCGTTGGGTCGCCTCAAGGTTGTTGATGCGATGAGCCACGGCGCCTCTCGGGACCCGTCTCCATTGGCGGGAAACTCCTCCTCGCTCGGGAACGATGGGTCGCGGCCAAGGTGCGGGGAAGAAGGGAGCCTTCTTCCACGACAGCGACATAAGCATGGCAGCGCGGCAAGCGCGCAAAGACGCCGAGCATGGGCGCGAGGACGTGTCGAGGGTAATGATCGTGGGCGCCTAGGGTGGCGCGGCCCGGCAAGCAAAAGCCGCAGACGAGGCGACTCTTGCCACAACCTGCGGCAAGCTTGGTCATTGGGCGAGTTGTTGGCGACGGCCACGACGCGGCCAGCCCACGTCGCGCAGCGAGAGGAGGAGGAGCGGCCGGCTCGCTCATTGCTCATGCGAGCATCGAACTACCTCCGGCAGACCGGCCGCATGGCTCTCCTCCACCTTGACGAGTCAAAGCACATGCCCTCCTCGCCACGGCCCGGCAGAACGACAAGATCGACGGGTGGTGCCTCGACACCGCGCCACCCATCACATGACCGGCCGACGGAGTTCTTCGCCGAAGTTTGACTCTAGCGTCCGAGGCTCGTCAAGTTTGGGGCGCCTCGCGTGGAAATCAAGGCGTCGGCTCCGTCATCTTCGCCACCGTGGCCGGTGAGCACAGTTGCTCACGGCGTCTACTACATCCCCGACCGCACAACTCCATCATCGCTTGGGACGGTGGATGAGAACGGCTCGCGTGTCGAGATCGAGCACAGTCTTGCCGGATTTGGGATCTTCGCCGCCTTCTTGCCAAGGTAACCAGAGGCGCGAATCGACTCTACATTCTTCACGTGCCGGTGGCACAACCCCTCTGTCTCGCTGCTCGTCGGGACAACGAGGCGTGGCAGTGGCACGAGCGCTTTGGGCACCTTCACTTCGAGGCCCTGAAGCGGCTCAGTGCCACGGAAATGGTGCGAGGCCTGCCGTGCCTTGACCATGTGGAGCGATTCTGCGGCGTCTGCGTGTTGACGGCGAGGCGACTCCCTTTCCCAATGGCGAGTTTCGAGCCGAGCGACACCGGACTTGCCACACCGGCAGGGGCGACGCTACTTCCTGCCGCCGTCGACGATCTCTCCGCTACATGTGGGTGATGGTCCTCGGCGGCAAGGGAGAGGTCTGCGGATGCCATCAGCGCCGCGCAGTCGCTGCGGAGGCGAGCGCGCCGCAGGCTGCGCGTCTTGCGCATGCACAACGGCGGCGAATTCACGGCGGTGGTCGCGTCGTCTTCACGATGAGGGCATTCAGCGCCGCTCTCCGCTACCGTCTGACCGCGCAGAACGGTGTCGTCGGCGACGCAACCGACGGTTGTGGGGATGGCTCGGGCCCTCCTCGCGAGAGGGATGCCGCGGTGCCTTACGGGAGAGGCGGTGGTGACGGCCGTCTACATCCTCAACCGCCGCTTACCAAAGGCGCTCGGCGGCAGGGCGCCGACGAGGCTGGCATGGACGCAAGCCGGCGGTCTCCCACTTGCGGGTCTTCGGCTCCTCGCGTTCGCCAAGGAGCTTGGTCACATCGATGGCTCGATGACGAGCACTCGGGAGTGGTCGCCGGCTACGCGGAGGCTCGAAGGCTACCGCATCCTCGACCTGTCACACAAGGCCCGCATCTCGCGTGGCGTTGTGTTCGACGGCGGCGAGGCCGGCGTGGGACAAGCGGTGGACGACGGTTCGACTTCGACTCTCAGGGACTTTGTTGTCGACTACGTCCACTTCGAGAGAACCGGGGGAGCTAGCAGCTCGTCTTCACCGAGCTCGTCCACCCCGACACCGTGCTCGCCACGAGCTCCGGCGAGTGCTCCACCACCTTCGGCCGCCACGCCCACTCTTCACCACCGCCACTCCACGCTCTCCGCACCGGCTCACGCTCTCCTGCACCGAGGCCACACCACCGGATCGGCCCAATAGCTTCGTCCCACGACGAGCAACAAGCGCGTGGTGGAGTTCGCTTCTCTGCCTCACGACGAGGACCGCGTCGGCGCCTACCACGACGACGAGCCTCTGCGCTTATCGTACCATGGACAACATCCTCGGCGGCGGCCCATCCTCGGATCGGCGCAAAGACGACTTCGGCGGGCTGCGCTTGGCGTCGCGACGACGGCGAGCCTCGTTCTTCGCCGAGGCGGAGGAGACGCGCGTGGCGTGTCGCGATGAAGCGAGAGATGGACGCCGTCGAGCGGAACCGGGCGTGGGGCCGGCGGATCTTCCTGCTGTCACCGGCGATCACCCTTAAGTGGGTGTTCAAGTGAAGCGGACGGGCCGGCTCCATCGTCAAGCACAAGCTCGCTTGGTGGCACGAGGCTTCATGCGGCGGGAGGGGTCGACTTCGATGGCGCCGCGCACGTCCGCGCGCATGGAGTCCGTTCGTCTTCTCCTTGCACTTGCACCCGGGAGGATTGGCGCGTCCATCACATGGACGTCAAGTCCGCCTTCCTCAACGGCGACTTGAAGGAGGAGGCCTCGTCCGTCACCACGGGATTCGTCATCCCGCAAGGAGGGCAAGGTTCTCCGCTGCGCAAGGCCCTCTATGGCTTCGGCGAGCACCACGAGCCCGAACGCTGGACTCCACCTCAAGCAAATGGGGTTCCAGCAGAGCGCACACGAGGTCTTTGTCTCTACCGGCGGGCAAAGGTGGCAACGCCTGGCGGTGCGCCTCGTCGACGACTGCTGATCACCGGCTCCAAAGAGGCCGAGGTCGAGGCATTCAAGGCGGAGATGAAGACCGCCTTCGGATGAGCGACTTGGGGCTCCTCTCCCTACACGGGATCGAGGTCCGCCAGACGACTCCAGATCTCCTTCGTCGACCGCCTATGCCAAGCGCCGTCGAAGTGGCGGGCTCACCGATCGCAACCCACCACACTCCTATGGAGGTCGGGCCGAGTCGTGAGAGCACGGCGGAGGAGGTGGACGCGACGCATCTGCGGCATCGTGGGCGCCTTCGCTAACTCGTCCACACGCGTCGGATCTGGCGTTCGCCGTAGGCTACGTCGATCGGTTCATCAACGGCGACGACGAGCATCGGCGGCCGTAAAGAGGATCCTCCGCCACGTTGCGGGCACCTCCAACTACGGCTTGCACTACCCGAGGTGTCCGGCGTGGCCTTCATCCGAATGCATAATGACAAGAACCACGCAGCGACATCGACACCAAGAAGAGCACAAGCGGATTCTCTTCTTCCTCGGCAAGTGCCTCGTTAGTGGCGATCGATCAGCGGCGAGTGGTGGCCTGTCTATTGTGAGGCCGAGTACATAGCGGCTTCCACCGCTCGACTCGAGCACTCGGCTCGCTCGATCGCTTGGTGAACTCCTCGGCAGAGACACGAAGCGGTGGCACTCGGGGTGGGCGACAAGTCCTGCCTGCTCGCAAAGAACCCGTTTTCCACGAACGAGCAAGCATATCCGGGTGAAGTACCACTTCATCCGAGGTCGCTTGGATGAAAGCGACATCAAGGCGAGCTACATCAACACCACGGATCGCCTTGGACACGCCACCAAGCCTCTTGGGAGGTCAAATTCCTCGAGCTCTGCTCTAGGATCGGGATAGTTCAACTCTCCCACAAGACGACGCACAAGACTTAGGGGAGAATGATGAATAAGTCCTCATCTTGTGGTCTTTGTGGGGTGGGCACATGGATCTTGGCAAGAGCTTTAAGGGCAACATCTTGGTTGTCATAGGGCGATCTTAGGACAAGCATCTTGATGTCATATGACAAATCTTGACTGTCATAGGACAAGCATCTTAGGACAGCATCTTGACTGTCATAGGACAACATCTTGATTGTCATAGGACAAGCATCTTAGGACAACATCTTGACTGTCATAGGACAACATCTTAGACTAGCATATTAGCATATGCTTGGCTGGTTGGCAGCCTATAAATATGTATCCCCAACCCCTCAGGTTGGTATGGCATTGCGTGAGAAATAGTAACAAAAAATTGCCCCATCTCCAAGTGTCATCCTCTCCATGAGAGTAAGGATCTTGCTATCACCAACAGCAAGACTCCAGCGAGTAACAAGGAACACGGGGCCCGGGAGACGGCGAACTGGATCCGGACGGTGGCATCTTGGATCGAGGATGGCGGCGACGAGCAGCCAAAGGAGGCCACCCCCGGGAGTAGAGATTGCTCCTCCCGGGGGCGGCGGCGGCAGCGGAAGTTAGGTTGAGGCTAAGAGGCGGTAAGTAACCCTAACCCTAGCTCTGATACCATGTTATGAATCTATTGTGTGTATTGAAGAGAGGCCCAAAGGGCGATATATATAGGAGTACAGGTACAGATAGATTCTATCTCTAACATAT
This sequence comes from Hsuehochloa calcarea, assembly GCA_036346395.1. Lineage (NCBI taxonomy): Eukaryota > Viridiplantae > Streptophyta > Magnoliopsida > Poales > Poaceae > Hsuehochloa > Hsuehochloa calcarea. The sequence goes on from CM070596.1 coordinate 67,937,798, forward strand.
CTCTAACACCTTATCTCTAACAGATGCAAACAGTGCTCCACCATATACCCTCCAGATGGGATTTTGAGATACAAGGGCAGGTTGTACATTGGCACTAACACCAATCTCAAGAAAAAGCTACTGAATTCCTTCCATGATTCTGCTTGGGGGACATTCTGGAGAAAGGGCCACCTACCAAAGATTGAAATTATTGTTCTATTGGCCAAACATGAAAGCTGAAGCTAATGCATTTGTGAGGGAATGTGCAGTATGTTAGAAGAACAAATCTGAAAAAACTTCCCTATCCAGGATTGTTGCAACCATTGCCTATACCTGATATGGCATGGACACACATAACTCTTGATTTCATTGAAGGTCTACCTAAGTCAGAAGACAAGGATGTGATCCTAGTGATTGTGGACAGATTCACCAAATATTTCCACTTCCTGTCCCTGAAGCATCCATTCACAGTGCATCATGTAGTAGATCTCTTCTTGGACAATATTTACAAGCTACATGGCCTACCAACAGTAATCATCTCAGACAGGGATAGCATATTCACTAGTACCCTATGGCAGGAACTATTTAAGGCATTAGGGGTCAAATTGAGGTTGAGTAGTGCATACCATCCACAAATTGATGGCCAAACAGAGAGGGTAAACCAATGTCTTAAGAATTACTTGAGGTGTATGACTTTTGCTAGCCCAAAAAGGTGGCATTCTTGGTTGTCTTGGGCAAAATGGTGGTATAACACCTCTTTCGACACATCATTAAAGATGACTCCATTTGAGGCATTATATGGTATGAAGCCTCCCCTAGTCACTGAGGCCATGTTACCAGATTCTGCAACTGAAGAGATAAGGGATAAACTTCAAGGAAGAATGGTTACTCCCGAAGCCATTAAAGCGAATCTAGAGAAAGCTAGCTCCAGGATGAAATTCTTTGCTGATAAGTATAGCTCTGAGAGGACCTTTGAAGTTGGGAAAATGGTCTATTTAAAAATGCAACCATACATGCACAATGCCCTAGGACTTCACAGAACCTTGAAGCTGCATTCCAAATTCGATGGGCCATTCAGAGTTCTGGAAAGAATTGACAGAGCCTCATACAAACTGCTACTCCCAGAAGGTTGTCAAATCCACCTTGTCTTCCATGTCAGTCAATTGAAGGGGCACATTGGAGCTAAGGTAATTCCTAGCAAAGAATTGCCATTGGTGGATGTGGAGGGACATATCTTATCTGAACCTATTGCTGTGTTTAAGAGAAGGGTGATACCGAGAAACAACGAACCTGCAGTCCAATGGAGGGTTCAGTGGGCTAATTTACCTTTAGAAGCCACAAATTGGGAAGACGCTGGTTTCATCTCTCGAGTGTTTCCACGGTTTCATCCTTGAGGACAAGGATCCTAAGAGGGGAGTAATTGTCAGGTTTCTGAAAGTCTGAACTCGGATTCAAACAGCGCAAGGAACATTTCAGTTATCAGATGACGGTGATGAGTAGATACCCCTTTGGTTAGTTTGATCGTCGAGTTGACAAGGCAGGAAACCGGATTATGAGGATCCAACGGCTATTCAAGCAAGATGGTGTTTCACATGCATCTAACGGATAGGGTCACCTTGAGTTGTTACTATTTACCATTATTCCATTTTTCTTTACTATTCACCGTCACCTGTAACTAATCGCTGTGAGCTGGCGTGCGAACCACTATTAAATAGCCGCCTTGCAATCGGGATGAACCATGAATGAAAAACCCTAGTTCTATCTCCATTTACTTTACTCTTTTGTCTTTGGTTATCTTGTTTCGCATCCATACAAAAATACACAAATTGAAACTCTGAAATTGATTTGTTCGGACCCCATCGTCTAAGGTCCTACATGCGAGCCGTTGCAAGCTAGTCTCTAGAGAAGAAGGGGAAACGACAGATCTGGGTCTGCCACCGCATTCCAAGCTCGATCCCGGTTGGATCCGGGTCTCTCCGTTGTCGCTGGCCATCCTTTTGCCTCGCCCTTGCCGGCCCTGCCTCGAGGTGCCGCCCAGCTGCTCCCCTCCATCCTCGTGTAGATCCGGCCGCCACTCCGAGCCTCCCCGCTCCTCCTCGGCCCTGCTCCGGAGCTGCTCCTCGAGCACTGCCACCTCCTCCGGAGCTCCTCCCCGGGCCCCGAGCACCGCCGCCGCCTCCGGAGCTTCTCCCTGAGCATCACCGCCTCCTTTGCTCCTCCCCGAGTCCCGAGGGTCGCCGCCGTCACCCCCTGAGCATCCTCCTTTGCTCCGGATTCGTGCCGGCCCCAAGCTCCCACCGCCGGCAATTCAAACTCGTGCTGGCCTTCTCCCCGCGCTTGAGGAAGACTAACGCTAATGGAGGCGGCGGCGGCCCCGCCCTAGCAGAGGAGGATGAGGAGGACCCCTCCTCGCTGCCCCTGCTCCTCCAGCACCTCCCCAAGGACTTTGGTGGCGCCTCCTTCGACGACCCCTACTCCTCGGACCCCGACGACGCCTCCCTCTGAGTGGAGCATTAATAGAGGAGATGAGTTGGTTGCGCTGCTTCTGCTTGGGGAGGAGAGGAGAGGGAGAGAAGAGGAAGATGATTGGAGTTGTTGCTGGACCGATTGGGATGGCTCGGCTGTGCCTAGGCATCCGACTGCATGGTTATGCTGTTGTTAATTACTCTTTCCAGTTCACAAAAACAAGTCAGTTTGAATTTTTTTTGGAAACTTTCTCAATCAATATCTTTTAAAATATTTATATTAGATGCATGAAAATTATGTGTAGACTCGTCTCGAAAAATACTTTCATACTATTATAATTTTGTTGGGTTTTATAAATATATTATAATAGAAATTAGTGGTCAAAGTTGTATTTTGGGGACCGTGTCAACGTCTAAAACAACTTGTTTTGTGAACTAGTGGGAGTAGTCTTTTATTTCTTAGAGTCGTTGCTTCCGTTGCGTCCATCCAAGTCCGTAACACTCTATCTTTGAGTTCGTCTAAGCCGTGTGAGTCCACAAATTCCTTGTCAGTCAGCTGATTGCTTTGCTAGTTACGGTCCGTCCTCTTGGGTCGAGTGTGGCCCTCTTCGTTCCCTTTCGCATGGCCGCGGCTACCGCTCTTCTCGCTGAGCCATTGTAGATCGTAGAAGTCGTTATAATGCCGCCGCTTCTCTCTGAGCCGCCGCCCTGAGCTTCTAAGGCCGTCGCACTTCTTCTACACCGCGCCTCCCTCCGCTGCGCTTCTTGTGCACTGCGCCGCCGCCGTCCTGGGTTTCGATTTGTGCTGCCATGCTTCTATCTATTCATTTTTGGCTTGATTTGACAACTCTCTCCATTCCTGACGGTTTCATCTTCTTCTTCGTGTTGTCGCGGCCAACTTTGCTCCCGCTTGCCTCTGCTTTCTCAGCCCCTGCACTTTGTACTTTATGGGCTGTCGTATGACCCCGGATGGCAAATTTTTTGATACTCGACATATTTTCCAAGAGCTGCACGCTACGACGACATTATCAAGACTTGTATTTTGGATTTAACCTATTTTAGTGTCAACCCTTTCAAATGCAATGTTGTTGCACATGCCTTGCATTTGAGAGAGGGTGTTAAGGGTATTTGTGGTATGAGTTTACTCTTGTATGCGTCCTTGTACTATATTTTGTCCATTGGGCTATTGCAATACAACCAACTATTCACATTTGCACTTTCTCTCTCCCCCCATCTAGCATGTGAAACCTCTATTGCTAGGAACCAATTAACCTCCCAACTCCCAAGCAAAAAGAGCAATACTTTGGTAATTTTGTACATTTAAGTGATACTTGAAAACATAAAATAAATGAACAGGCAATCTTTAAAACCTGGCTCCTTATGATAGAAAACACAGTAAAGATAATTACAGAAATTAAGTACCATACCTTGCATAAATAATGCATGAGAGTCATCCTATTATTTCGTGCCCGTATATCACTGAGTTTAAGAAGACTATCTAATCTAAATCCAACAGCCGAACCTGAAAAATGGACACTTGTGAGAAAACACAATAATAGAATCAACAGTCTGCTATCAATTTCAAGAGGTTTCTTACCAACGAATTATTATAGTTATTTATTTTCGCTCTTGTTGATTATCCCGTTAACTCCAAAATGCTATTTAAAAGTCTTGTCCAATCGAAAGTAACAAAAATATCAGCTGGGTTATTTTTTTCTTGGAAGATATTCCTGGAATTATCCCAGTTGATTAAAAAAAACACAAAAGAGGTGAACTTCAGAGAAAATGGCAGTGCAAGATATATACTAGCTATAGTGAAATTGTCCGCGTTATTTGGAAATCAGAATGTTGGAATTGCGGTTGTACAGTCTAGTTCCAGTTCTTAACCCCTAGCTATATTTTCACTTGTGGCAATCGGTAAATGCTCCAAACTTCTTTTGACGAGTGTTTTTCTTCAGATAATAATGCAAGGCATCTATATGACGAAATTAGAAGAAGATATCAACCGATAATGAGATACCCTGTGCATTGCGGTCCTCCATGCTAGATTATTTATTTGCAAAGTAATATGGTGAATATATCAATCTTACACTGGGCTCGCTGACTCACCCCTTGCAGTTCCTTGGTTTAATGCATTCCCCAAAGAAAGAATTGTTTGCATCACGCGCTTAAGCTTGACAGAGTTCCTAACCTGGCCAAATAACATTATATATGAACATATGCTTAACATGTCAAAGAAGAAGAATTGAGGTCAGTTGACTACAGTGTACCTCTTCAGCAACAGAATTGATGGTATTCAAGCTAATTTTCAGATCCGCAACCTGAAAGAACATATAGATTGATGTGACAATAATTCAAACCTTATATATTCATCAGAGAACAGTCACACAACTCCATGGACAAAAGCATTTTACAAGGATGCAATGTTCTTCTGACCTGTGTAAGAAACTTTATCTTGAAGGATAAAATTCTCAGTTTCGACTCCACCCTTGGCACTTTCATCATTTCCAATAAGAACTAGAAACGCAGAAGAAATTCAGCAGTGAAGTTAATCGCTTTAGTGTTTACGAAACAAACAACATGTTCTACGATGCACAGATTGAAATGAGAACTGTTCAAAATATCCTAGCAGTAAGCTAGCTATATTTGGCAACAGCAGCAAGATCGTAGAAAATGACCATCTTACCATGCAATTTCCCAAGAAACAGCCAAACAGGAGATATGCGTATTAAAGTTATGTCCATCTTAAATTTTCACAATGCATGGTGCAACATGGTTGATGGCCTCCTACTACGATCATGTGTGTCTCCCTCAAAATGAACTATGCAGTTTGCTATTTAGACCGTTACCGCACATAATTCACGAGCAAAGGAAGATAGAATAGCACAAAAAATAATCACCTGTTCACATTTCCCTAGATTCTCTTTGTTGCCTGTATAACCCTGAAAAAGTAGGGGCAAAAAAAGCTCAGTCAATCAATCTATAGGAAATTGATAGAAATAAATTCTGCTAGTATGCCACAATAAGAATAATGTGCCTAATGATATTTCAACGAGGAATATGCTGAGTTGAAATGTACTTTGAGCAGTTCCATTTCTTCCTTTGTTGGGCAGAACTTTATTAGATAATCTACTTGATCACCATCAACGATGGAATCGTCAAGGGAAAGCACCGAACCCTGAAAAAAAACCAACAATCACTAGCATAATCACTAGTTCATTACAATTTCCAAACACTGTCGGAACGTAAAGAGACTTTATTTTCAATAACAATTGTGACTAGAAGTTATTAAGATACCCCCAAAACCAGGTTTGTCAGGTGATTTATACTTAACGTTCACATCAATCAAGCTATTCTGTTCTTTCAGCCATGCTATGCATAGTTTTCTTTTACTTGTCAAGAGGCAAATCCAGTAATCCTAATTACTCTGACAAAGTTTCTATGTTGAGATAATATCCCTTCAATTAAATATGAAGTTACCATCAGATCAGGCAGTGGTATCTTAATGTTTCTCAGCATAATTTCACAATTCTTTGAGCGCTGAAGGTCAATCTGCACAAGAAAGGTATAGCGTTATTTACTTTCACTTAAAATTTTCATCTCACTGCTTAGTTGTAAACAGTTGCTTCAGGACATGGAACAGAAGTACCAAATGAACTTTTTCTTGTTTCGTTGCAACAGAAGGACGTTGCTGTTGCCGTTTTGCCTCAGTATTTGGCATGGATACCGAGAAAAGACTTTCAAGCTCAGACATATCAATTTCCGGGGTCCTGGTAAAGAGATACATGGACTAACATGTTAAAATGCCAGACCCATTCCATTTCAAGTAACAAAGAATGTCGTAAAAAATGTTTTGATACCTAGATGCTTCATCAGACTTCTGTGTCTCTGCCCATAAACTTCCCTGTGTTGCTCTTGACACTTTCACCCAGTGCAATGGCTTCAGTGGTGTCCTCTTAGATGACTGGTTGGCACGCAAACTTCTAGGACTTCTTGACCGGGCTGTGCTACGGTCCTTTGAACCAAATGAGAATGTAGGAGGTGGGGGAGGGGTAGAACCGACAACACTTCCCTTACCAGGCAAAGAGTTTGATGGCTTTTGTGGAGGTGGACCCGGTGGAGGTGGTGGTGGTTGGGTTGTTGATGGCTTTTGTGAAGCATTATTGCCCCCAGCTAGCTTCTGAGGTAATGGGGACGCAGGTGGTGCTGATGGTGCAGAAGTGACATGAGATGACCTGGAATACAATGGTGGGGGAGGTGGAGGAGGACGAGGGGCTGCAATGTCATGTCTTTTATTTGTGGATGGAAATGAAGAAACCAGAGAGCTACTTTGAGATGGAGGAGGAGGTGGCGGTGGAATGGGCGGTGTTTGCAGCCCTGGAACAGTTTTTGAACAGTTAGGGGTCAATGGTGAGGGATATTTGGATGTTTTACTGGCCTTTTTGTCTACAAACTGAGGTTGAGATGATGAATCTTTATGGCTATTAAGTAGCGGAGGTGGTGGCGGCGGTGGTCGCGGAGGAGAAAATGATGATTTGGCCAATGAGGGGGACGGGGACGGGGATTCGGGCGGTGGAGATCGGGCTCTCTTTGGTGGGGCAGAAATTGCAGATGCAGTAAATGAATGTGTAGAATTTGAAAATGGTGCTGGCGACAGTGGCGGTGGAGGTGGAGGTGGAGGCGGAGGCGGAGGTGGAGGCCGAGGTGGTGCAACTGTTTTTTTAGTGCTTGTCACCTCTTCACCATATGACAAAGGAAATAACACAGTGGCTCGTTTTAGAGGAGGAGGTGGCGGCGGCGCTGGAGTAGGATCTGATCTTGTAACTGGAGTAACTAAGGGCCTTGAGTCTAAAGTCAGAGGTACTGCAGGCAAAGCCACTGGTAAACATGCTTTTGTATTGCTAGATTCCTTTTGCATGGACAATGAAGAAGCTGGTGACAATGCAGTGACATCGGAAGCTGTAGAACTATCAGGCAGTAACTTCTCAAGAATTTCATAAGAAGGTTCTTGTGATTTACCCAGTTCTTCAGTTCTTGCAAAAACTTGTGAAGGCATGGTTGATCTAAGGGAAACACTGATCATACTTGTGTTAGTGTTTATGGGCAAAGTAGATGGAACAGGGGCTAATGAAATGGTGAGTGGTGGGGGAGGAAGAGGAGGAGGTGTGCACAGTGGTATGAGGGATGCTGTTGATGCTGATTTATTTACCGTAAGAGGTGAAGGTTCATGCACTACTGGAGTTTGTGAACCGGACTTCTCAGCTGATGTCTCTGATGAAATTTGCACTGCAGAATCAGACATCAGTCGCCGTGGCTGAACTGGTGAGGATGGAGGTTCGGGTATAACTGTACTTGAAGATAGTGCCATTGATGAAGCGCTGATCTTTGGCATCTTAACCTTAGAAGGTGACAACCACACTGAAGGAGGCCGTGTTCGCGAAGGAGCTAGAGCTATCGTTTGTAATTTGGATGGAACTTTCATTGAAGTTGAATGTAGGGGACCTTGTTTATGTTCTGTGCTACCAAGCATACCCAAATCATTTTGAAGCTTCAGCATAAGAGCAGAAGAGTTGATTTCACCAGAGAAATTATCAAAGTCAAGTTCTTGTTGAGTATCAAAGAAAGTCTCAGGCTCATCAGGAGGGGATGCATCTATATTTCCTTGGGAAGTGGCTGAGATCTTTTGCTGGGGTGAGTCTAGTGCAGTACCCCTCTTCCCATCCAACCAGTCCAAATGGTTGAAGATATCTAACACTTTAGCAAACTCTTCAATACCAAGTCCTTGTTCCTCTTGATGACTAACAGGCTCTGTTGCAACATGTGAAGTAGTTGCATCCATATCAGAAAAGATAACCTAGCATCAACAGAAGTTGCATGTAAAAAATCATGTATAAATAGAAATAGGCTAGTTTGCCACTTGATATAAACACTTGCCTCGGCTCGAAAATCTTTAGGGAATTGGTCTTTTGCGTTCCATAACATGTCTATTTGATCACGGTTAACCATTAATATGTTTGACCTGATGAAAGCCGTGTTGAACATGATCCGGAATACCATCTCCTCACGATCCATATCCTCATACAAATTGATACACTCTAGGACAACATCACCTTGGACATGACATTGAAGGTTTATTTTCACCAGTTCATCTGCCTAAGTTCATAGATGGTCAGTTTTTTTTGGGTGAAGGTTAGTCCGGAAAAAAAATTACAAAAGTTAAAAATATTAAAAACTATATATTTCAAAAGATTATTGACGAAAGCCTATTAATGTGACAATGCAATAGCTTTTACAATTAGAATACTGTAGATAACAGATGACGCACAGATCCACTTCAAAATGACCATAATACATGACCAGAAAAAGGACAATTACCTGTGAATAAAAACGGACAAGGTTGCTATTCTTTGGAGTTGAAAAAATAACTTTAGGAGTCTGATCATGGGGCATAAGTGGATCTGGGCCATATATCCTAAATATCGGACGGAAACCATCTTGACCGTGAAAATTTGGAACCATCCTCAAAATCACACAATCCAATGTCAGGGCTCTATCAGCTGGAGGCCACTCGGGCATGACATTCCTCATCAAAATATAGCGCAAGTATCTCATTTGAGAAGGCATGGGATTCAGAGGAGAAAACATGTCCAAGAGCTCCAAAGACGATTGTTTGTAGAGCATATCCAGCGTTTTCTGCTCATCCGAATAATGCCCCAGGTATATTAAATGAGCAGCTAACATGAAAGCCAGAATAGGCCAGCATCCTTGTTCGCAGTGCATTATCAGTAAGTTATGCTGACCCAGAGAGAGCCAGCTTTCGCTAGACTTCAAAATGCAGTGGACCATTTCCATGGTGAGAAGTGGACACCCCTCATAGTGGCCTGGGTAGTCCAAAACAGTCATACCGTACTCAGATAAAATGTGGTATGTATGGCTTTCTTCCTTTCTAGTCCCAAAATTTGCGATCATGAATGAGTGATCATGAAAATTTTCTAGAAGATGTGCTGCAATGCCTCTGATGTGTGCTTCAAAGTGGCCATCTTCCAGCAATTTCATGGAGAAGCAATGATCAAAAACTGAAACAAATATAAGCTATATGTGTCAAGCATATGTCAATCCTCAGCTCTGTACTGAATTTAGCTACTCAACTAATGAGCAGAAAATAAAGCATTTTTTTAAGGTGACAGAAACTGAAACAATTTACCTCATTTAAATTGTAATAAGCAAATAAATACGTATGCTAAAAGGACCACCCACCACTGTATAACTCTATTGACCCGAAAATTCTCTGAATTATCTTTTGAAGCCATCTTGTGCTATGCTCGGCACAACTCAATTCAACATTCCAACTATAGTTAAACTTAGCAATCAATACCATATCAATCAAACTGAAGCCTCTTTCTTTTACTAAGCTGCCAGGGCAAAACAAATTTGTCTACTGCTAGCAACTAAAGGCACGGCGATGCAAAGGAAAGAACTCCATTACCGTATATGTTGTCCGTGATGAGCAGCAGTCCGTCGGGCGGCTTCTTAAAGAAGAACTTCCGGAACAGCGCCATGGCTCGGCCAAATCAACAACTCCAATCTCTGGACCAATTTTTGTCAGCGAGAACTCCAACAGCTGATGGACTCCAACAATGGATTTTGGGTCGCCAACTTGCAGTACGACTGAAGCCTGAAGGAGACGCTATATTGAGAACACCTCCGAGAACCGCTCAGCCTTGCGGGATTTCGGCCTCTAATTGCAGCAATATAACGGGAAGATTGCCGGGGAGGGGGGGGGATCAAGAACTGCTCCGGCTCCGAGAAATCTTGTTGCGAATCGAAGAGAACGAAAACATGATGTGTGTTCTAGTAGAATTAGGTGGTAATCTGGGAGGTGGAGAGAGAAGAAGGATGGGAGACTTGGAGTTGGGCGTTGGGCGAGGAGGAGGAGAAGGAAGCAGGAGGACGATAAGCGGCGTTTGACTAAATTTAATTATTTTCAGGCGCAGCTATTAATCTCTTTTAGATGTTCTTTTACTCTACCCCTTGTTTAATTTAATAATTTTTATATTCTCTATTAAAATATTTTTATTTGGTATTTTAATAGGAAAGTATTGATAGGCAAGATATATGGCACGGAATATTTTGTTTGAATTTCAATAAGTTTTTTTTTGTCAGCTTCATGTTTATATTTAAACTTTTCCTAGTCAACCATTTCCTATGAAGTTCAATGTGCCTGCAAGGGTTTTTTAATAACTTTTTTTTATTTGAAAATAGTCCAGAAATGACCCTGTAAATACTATTATTTACCAAAAATGGGCCAGTAAAAACTAACTTAGAAAGCGTGTTTGCAGGACAAATCCGGTTACTGTTTGGTTTAATTGTTTGCGTTATAAAAAAAAGGGTCGGTTTCTTCTTACTAGGAGGAAGCGTCAGTTGCTTTCGTAACTATTTTGCTTTTCAATTTTTGGCTTTTCTATTGGGTGCCCTAATTTCTACATCGATTAAAGTGGCATAAAGGATTTTATTAACGGGAAAAACATATGATTTGTGGTGCAATTTGGGGATCCGCCACGCTGGGTGCACAACTTACCCGAGTTGTCAGGTTTCGCATGAAGGCCTTGGCGAAGCAACACGTAACCAAGAACATGTTGAAGTGTTTACTGAGCGACTAGCTCTCGCTGAGGTTATCTGGTCAGTGGTACGTTTGAAACACGGGAGTTTTCTATGTCCGCGTGAGAATGCGAAATTTCTATGTTCCAGACAATTTAGAAACTTTTAACTGAGCTGGTTTTGTAGTGATGCTCAACAGACTATTTATGAGCAAATGAGCTAAGTGGACTTTGAGTAACTCCTAAAAGGAAACATTAGCTGCTTTCTTCCGAAGGCAGATTAGTGTGTGTGGGGGTGGGGTCCGAACCCTGGTGCATGGGCTCCCTAGGCGTACGGACTCGGCTGTGATGTGCTCCTGGCGCACGAAAGAGGAGTTCCAGACATTGAGGTGCGGATGAGATAATGCGTTGTTCATTGGCGACTACACAATATTATTTTTGGCTTTGATTTAGAGAGGAAGGCTAAGTTTGCTATTGAGCGTGTCAACAATCCTATATTAGTTATAAAAAAAAAACTTCGACTTAAGACGGGCAACAGTTGGTTGATAGTGATGGTAGTTATCTGAAGTTGGCTCATGTGTTGTTTAATGTGCCCTACTCCAAGCTTGTGCTGTGCCTGAAGGGGTTGGAGGCACGTCAACTGTCTGCCAGAATTTTAATTATGGGTCTTATTCGAAGCTTTACAGTGCAATAATATTTCATTTCATTTCTATGTCGTGCATAACGGCATCGTGGGGCCCCCTACCTTGGTACTAGTAGTACCATCAGTTGGTTTCTCGTGGCCAGCAGACACCAACACATCGAAGGTCTCGGGTATCCATCAGAAGGGACACGCAAGCATGATTCAGAGATTGGCATCTGTTACTGAATCGTTTTTGACCGTCTACTTGGCGTGAAGACGCAGGCATCTCACCGTAATGTACTAATGTAAGATTGGAGTTCAGTCGAAATGCAATGCAAGAATGTTTCGACGAAAATTACACCCAGAGTTGGGGGTTGCAGTATAGCAAACCTGTGGATTCTGATTGCCGCTGAGGATGCGTTGCTGTCACCGGCAGCGTAAAAGATTTTGCTGGGACGACGAATTGGCTGCCGGGTGTGATCCGTTGGTTTGGCCAGTTCGTCTAGGGGATATCGGTGCAAATCGTGTACGCAAATCTGCCGAGATGCATAAGCTATCTGGTAGTATATCTCTTGATCAACAACTCAGACGAGCAGAGGTGTGCTTGATTTGGAAGCTGTTTGGGCGAGCACGGAATGCAACAGTTCAGAAATCTTTGGTTAAAATGATAAGTTTATTAAATGAAATAACAAAACTAACTTACTGTATTTGATAAGTTTTTAAACGAAATAACAAAACTAACTGTATTGAGCTGATTTCTCCAGTTTTACTGCCACTAACCAATTAATAATATCATCTTTGTTCCCAGGGATGAGGAGTATGATCGTGGAAGGAGGAAGAAGGTCAGGAAATCAAAGGAACCCTTTTTCCAAGAGACGGCCGACATCAGATCACGTCAGAGGAAGGTCAGGAGTTTGATGCTTTGAGATATGAGGGGTGAACGTTTGGCGGCATCGTGTTCTACCGGAGTATTCCACATCTCCACCTCTAATCACAAGCATTATAGAGGCAGACAGATGCGGCATTCAGATCGATTCATCTGCACAGATGACCGCTTTCTGCCAGACGATGAATTCAAAGTTCAGAAGGCGGCGTCTTTGTTAACATGCACTGCAACGCAGTTGAAAATTTGAAAGAACCCCGTTGAGTTCGACGAGGTTAGCTTGAGTTGTAAATGTGAGTTAAGGGTGCATGTGTTGTGGAATTAAAGGGAAACGATTTCACATTTATCCACACCGTTCAATTGTTGAAAGGGAAGGGTGGGTTAGGCCATGTACAATGGTACAGATAGTTGTTGTTTATATTAACTTTCTATGTCACCTGTAGACATCACTAAAAACAACTCATACAATGGATTGTGGTGATGATACAGTCGACTACAGGATTATAGACAATACATAATTTTTTAATGTTTTTCTTGATTCTGGTGATATAGTCGGCTACATGATTGTTGACGAGGATTAAAACCTCTATTTATTATTTAATAGATAAAGGATCATATATCTTCGTGGTCGTAACCCCTAAAGCTAACGACCTCACTGGTCGTGAGGATTTCAGATGTTACACAATATCTAACTGGTCGGAGAAGGTTCCTAACCTTGTCTCCGATCAATCAAAAGCTCACAAAGCCTTTGAACTGATATCTGAATCTAGCGCAGATATATCATCTACCGTGTGAAGAATGGAACATGTGTTGTATATTCCATACCACGCGACGATACGTAACTCTAAGACATAGGAATACGGTCAAATGGCTCACTGACATATAACTGTACAACAGCAGTTGACACATTGTCAACTGTCGCCTCTCTTCGACCAGACGCGCTACTTCCCAAACAGGCGTCTCTTCCAGAGACAACTGCAAACTCTTCATCAACTATATAAGGAGGACAGCGGACTGAAATGGAGAAGGCCCTAGAACAGTGAAGATGGATTAGGAAACACTATCAGAAGAGCATTGTATTCCTGAATTAGTCTTCAGTCTAGGTTACAAACACCCATTGTAATAGCCAGTTTATAGTAATAAAGAGCAGTCTCATTACTTTCCAGGAGATACGTGTCATTTTTGTAACACCACAACCCAACCTGAGCCTGGAATGCTACCACCGTAACAAGTTTACAAATGGAACTAAGACATTTCTTCCTAAATTTCGGCAGAGTCTCCTTTGTAAATCAAACTATCCGGACATTCGCGCAAATAACAACAATAATAAGCAAATATCCAAACGCGTGTACTAAACATATTCATGGAAGAAACAACCATAAAACGCTATCAATCTCCAATAGTAGTTGTCCACGACTTAGAACGTAAGGAAGTAAACCTCACATAAAGCTATTCAAACATGAATCAAATCAACATATGAATGAATGAATGAATGCACATGCGCTTCTCTTTTGCTCATACCGGTATAGCGAGTGAACACCCGTCGGTGTTCACTTATGCCCGCGTTCTACAACACGCGAGGATCCAAAGCCCGTTTGAACCAGGGATCCACAATGCCCACTTTGGAATGGTGGGTCTTACAATCACCACCCACCCCCGTGGGTGTCGCAAGTCCACAACTTGCATTCATGAGTGCACATGATGAATAATAAAATGACAGTAATCGAATTTTAATAATCTAGCCATCATGAACGAATACATATCACCATAAATCAGTACATCGAAACAAGCATATGTTACCATGATTCATCATATAGAACAATCGCATAACAACCACATTATAGGTGCACTTGCCTGTTTCTTTCTTTCCCGCTACGGCACACGAGGGAGCAAAATTGGTGTCTCTACTCTGGAACTCCGCCTCCTACACAAGCATAGCGGTAACAATAAATACGATGAATGCTGGACTACACCGCTTAATCCAACTCCTCAAGATCTATGACTCAAAGAGGGGTTCTACCCAAATTTCCCGGCAGTCTAGCATAATGCTTCCCGGGACAGCAGTACGAGAAAAATCGTAATTAAATATCTGTAACTCCGAATAACTTGAAACCAGCGCTCAAATACTCTTAACGTAACAGGCTACGAAACTCTAGTTGGTGGGGTTCTTTGATTAGGCCAAACTAGTGGTCTAAACAACCGTTGAAAACTATTGACGACATCTGTCCGAATCTGACACATCGATAGATAACATGGCATAACTTTCACTCTACAGATCCAATTGAGATGATCTTTATCAATTTGGAAATATTATTAAACAGGATACAAGAACCTAGTTGGGTAAGACTCCTGATTCAGTCTTCTAATAATCCTAATGTTCTGATGAAGTTTGCTATTCCCTCACCGACAATCGGACAACAAATGACGGTAAAAATTCAATAACTTTTGATTCACACCTCTAAAAATATGTTCTTTATCAATCCTGAAATCTTCTGGAATGGCTTCCACTTTCGTTTTGGGTGACTCTTCGGATTCGGGCTCAAAAAAATACAATCGACTAGACATGCAGATCGCCAAATCTCGTCGACTCTCGACCAATCGCACAAAAACGGACATATCTCCTAAACCATAACTCCAAACCAGGTGATCTCGGTGCCAAAAGAAAGCTAAGATCAAGGGATACAACTTTCTAAAAGGTGTACAGATCATAAAATATACAGAACTTACCCAAATCTGACGAACCAATATGGCGCAGGGGGGAGGGTGGGAGAGCCATGGTGCTAGGGGAGAAAGGGGAAAAGGGGGAAAGGGTGGGGCACTAGGGTTTTGGGGGTGGGCACCCTCTGGCCGGCCACAAGGAGGCCTCTCTCGGCCGCGCCCGTGCCCAAGTTTGGCGAAAAATATCGATGACCCCTGCTGCGTTTCATGTTTTACTATTCCTCTTATTCCCTTTTCTCCTCTCGGCTAAATCTGTGATTTACCGATTCGATTTCCAGGGTATTACAATTTTCCTCTTTCTCTTCGTATATTCATAAGATCGGCGATTTGATCGTCGATAGCTAACGACGTCCGTGGGAAAGGAGCAAATTTTCTGAAGGAATTCTTTGCTCGTCAAATCCTTGCTCATCCTTCTGTTCATGCAATCATGGCAGTAACTTGGGACGAGGAGAATTGGTTCGATCTGGATGACTACTCTAACCTCAACATGGACACCTGCATCCAGGCCATGCAGGATAATTGGACATCGTCATCTTTTTCCTCTGTCGGTTCGCAAGTCGCTAACGACGCCGAAGTCGAGCAGATGGGTGAGGATGCACCACTGCAACAAGTGACGCTTCCCGAGGGACATGCCACTCCGACCAGTTCGGAGCGTCCAAGAATCTCTCTAAGCCCGATCCTTCCGACTGGCAAAAAAGGTGATGAAACTTCAGCCCTACAATCCGAGAGTCAATACACTCTCGACACCATCATGGCTGACAGGTATTCGCCAACGGCTTCTGGAAATTCCAGGAGCCAACCGACATCTGGTAACGGTGTCAATGAAACTATCACCGGCCATGGGCCGAGTAGGGATGATAAAGCTCAGCATACGATCGGCATTTCGCCGTATCAGGCTGAGTCCGCCACGGAGGCCTCAAAAGGTGCTCATCTCCGACCGGTCTCCATCGTGGAAATGTCTGGTAGAAGCACTGGGAAGCTCTCCACTGAGTATAGTGGAATCTCTTCGGAGGATCGATGCTGGAAACACGAGGTCAATGCGATCGGAAATACTGATCGCAATGCCCTGTACGGTCCAGCACACACTGCCTCACCACCACATACTGATGGAGATGGTGCTGGCAATCAAGCACTAGTTACCAGAGACAACAGAACTGATGGACGTCCATCAGTTAATTCGTCTGGTTCAGCCCCACCAAAGATGATAGGTCAAGTGCGGCCAGGCACGAGGTTAAGAGAAGGTTCGGATTTGTGAACGCCAACAACCTCGATGAATCCTCCGAGACCTTTAGTAACGGTACAGAACTTGCAGCGCATTCGTAATATTTTAAATAATACTGACCCTGCTTTAGCAGAAGCTCCAGGTTTTGTCCAATTGGTAGGACATGTGTCGGAGATTCTCCAGCAAACCGTACAACGTACGGAAGAATACCGAGAACGGAGGGCACCACAAAGTCAAACCATGACTTCGTCCCAGCGTTCTTCCCTCAGCAGAGGGCAACATGCGTATGGTGGGAATCAATCGATACCACAGCCTCCTCGACGATTCCGACCAATGAGTCATGAGGGAAGGAGATTGTTCCGAACAAATACACCTTCTTCTCGTCGAGAGGGTTATTCGCTTGGTCCTAACGATCTTCGACATCGTTTGAACTGGGCAGGTGATCAAGGGCGTCATAATACTCGCGATCAGGTCAGAACGTCGGAGCCCCAGTATTCTAATCAAAGGAACCGGTCTCCGACCGATCACAATCCGGCACCTTCTCAAAGAAGGCGCCATGAATCAGTCATAGATTGTCGAGCTTTCTCTGCAGGGCTCCAGGCTGTACGTTGGCCTAACCGATTTCGACCGGCCAACATGGACAAGTTCAATGGATCTCAAAACCCGTTAGAATTTCTCCAGATTTATACCACCGCCACCAGAGCGGCCGACGATGATGAAAACGTGATGGTCAACTACCTACCTACGGTGCTAGAAGGATCTGTCCGGTCATGGTTGCTTAACCAGCCGGCCGAATCAATCTACACTTGGGAACATCTTTGCGATCTCTTAATCGTGAATTTCCAGGGTACGTACGACCGCCCTGGAAAGGAAGATGATCTACATCAGATCCGGCAGAACCCAAAAGAAACTCTTCGCCAGTACATCAAGAGGTTTAGTCAGGTTCGTAATTCCATATCCGAGATTGCAGAGTCTTCTGTAATTCAGGCTTTCAAGGCAGGATTGAGGAACCAGAGGTTTACGGAGGATATAGCTATGAATACCCCACGAACAACCGCTGAACTATTCGATATGGCAGATAAATATGCAGCCGCTAATGAAGCGGTCGAATGGAGCGAAGCTATAGATCGAAAAGACAAAACTCCTCAATCTGGCTTAGAAATGCCAGAAAAGAAGCATAAGAAAGTTCTCAAGAAAAAGAAGTATCGCCAGATGGATGGTAAGGAGGTCTTAGCGGTCCCAGAAAAGCTAACCAAAGGTAAGAGGGACTATATCGGTCGAGGCAAGGCAAAAATTCCAACCGACGGGTATAAAAAGAATAAGAAGTGGTGCCCGCTTCACCAACAGGCAGGGCATGATCTGCACACCTGTCATGTCTGGCAAAAGAAGTTGGAAGATTATTATGCAGGTAAAGGCCCCCTTCCCTCAATACAAGAGTTAGGGGAAGTAAGCTCCAAAAAGGACAAAGATGGCGATGATGAGGTGGAGTACCAAGAACCTCAGCACACAGTCGACATGATCTTTGGAGGATCTTCATCGTACGACTCGCGACGTCATCTGAAAGCCGTGGAGCGGGAGGTCAACCTAGCGGAGTCTCCGATCAACATCAAACCTTCGAGGTGGTCGAACACAGTAATCTCCTTCGGCAAAGAAGACTGTTTCGTCTCGTCGACTCAACCGGGTAGGTTCCCTATTATAGTTGAGCCTACCATTAATAATTGTAAAGTCAATAGAGTCTTGATAGATGGAGGTAGCTCTTTAAATATTTTATTCTCGGGAGCTCTGGAAGAAATGCAGGTTCCTAAATCAAAGGTAAAGCCAATAAAACATGCCTTCCATGGCATAGTCCCTAGCTCTACCGCCAAACCGATAGGACAGGTGTCCTTACCGGTTACGTTCGGAAGCCCTGATAACTTCCGAACAGAAAAGGTTTCGTTTGACGTGGTTGATTTCGAGACCGCTTATAACGGGATCCTTGGCCGTCCGGCTCTAGTAAAATTCCTGATAGCCACGCATTACGGTTATCAGAGTTTGAAAATGCCAGGACCAAAGGGTGTCATCATGGTTCGAGGAGATCAAAAGATGGCTTATGCCTGCGATCGGAGATCTTTAGAACTGGTCGATGAGCTTCCGACCAAAAAATACTGACTCTTCTACAATGCAGGTCAAGCACTCCAGACCAAAATTGACACCCAAACCATCCGATCAGACAAAAGAGGTGCTACTCGACAAAGACGCTTCTCCGCAAGACGCCAGGTTGGGAGACACTGACAGGTCCATTCCAAAATTACTGATCGGAGAAGGGCACTGATCGGAGAAGGGCTCAACCTTAAATAGGAAGAGTCGCTCGTCTCTTTCCTTCGAGCAAACCAGGAAGTTTTCGCCTGGCAGGTGTCCGACATGCCCGGAGTCCCCAGGGAAGTGATCGAGCACAGGCTGGCTCTCGGTGACACAAAAACCATCAAGCGTAAGTGAGGCGTTTGCACTGACCGGAAGGAAGCAATCCAGTCGGAGATTGACAAGTTCCTCAAAGCTGGATTTATTTGTGAAGTCCATCACCCTCAGTGGCTTGTCAATCCTGTGATGGTTAAAAAGAATAATGAAAAATGACGAATGTGTATAGACTTCACATATCTTAATAAAGCTTGTCCGGAGGATGATTTTCCCTTTCCTCGCACTGATCAGCTTGTAGACTCCACCTCAGGATGCGAGTTACTAAGTTTTTTAGATCCATATTCAGGGTACCACCAGATTAACATGAGTAAAGAAGATGAGGAGAAAACTTCCTTCATCACTCCATATGGCACTTACTGTTATGTTAAGATGCCTTTTGATCTCAAAAATATAGGTGCAACTTTTCAAAGGTTAATGCAGAAAACTTTCAGCCCCCAGGTAAGTCAAAAATTAGAAGCCTATGTGGATGACTTGGTTATGAAAAGCATCAACGCTGGCGATCATATTCTTAACCTACAAGAAACTTTCAACAACTTGAGAAGACATAACCTCAAGTTGAATCCAGAGAAATGTGTGTTTGGAGTTTTCGCTGGAAAGCTTCTTGGTTTCTGTCGGTGTATTAGAACCGATCTTACGTAAAGATTGTTTGATTCGGGGGGTCTCCTAGAGATGAGATCACGCAGAGTGGATTGACACGGGATGTTTAGACAGGTTCAGGCCTTCTCCGGAGAGAATAATAACCCTAATCCTGTGTGGTGTGGTATTCTTGATGATCAAGTAAAAGACTAAGACTATTACAGAGAATAGCACTTGTGTTCCTACTTGACTAGCTCTTGTTCGTTTGTCCCCTTTATCTCT
The DNA here is from genome assembly GCA_036346395.1 of Hsuehochloa calcarea. Classification (NCBI taxonomy): domain Eukaryota; kingdom Viridiplantae; phylum Streptophyta; class Magnoliopsida; order Poales; family Poaceae; genus Hsuehochloa; species Hsuehochloa calcarea. Next base: position 67,957,596 of record CM070596.1, read on the forward strand.
CTCATTGATGCCCTTATATAGTCGTGAAGAAGTAGCCGTTTTGTCTCGCGGAGATCGCCTAATTAATCCAAAGAATGAGCGCATGATGGCGATGAATTACCGACGCCTCGGCTTCTTCACGCCGTCTGGCAATTATCTTTCAGAGATAATGGGGTAGTTACACACCATTAATAAGCGGAATAATAGTGCGTGTAGACCGTTCGGATTCCTTAATCAATTGGACCCACTCGCCTGTAGGTTTGATTATAAGGTGGTCGAAGTTTACCTGGTCGTAGAAGAACTTACGACCAGGTAGCAGTCGTAAAAGGACTTACGACTGTGCTTGATCGTAGAAGGACTTACGACTATGTAGTGGTCGTAGAAGGACTTACGACCATGATATAGTCGTAGCAAGACTTACGACTATGGGGGTGATTGTAGAAGAACTTACAATCACTTGTTGGGCTTCTCCCTTATAGATAAGGGGTACCTCTGGGGACTATGTGACATCATATTTACCCATAATAAGAATTATAGATAAAAGATAAAATGAGGATTATTAGATCCTCGTCAGTTTCCTAGTTACGAACCTGACTAAAGCGTTTGATGAATTGACGCAAAGTCTCGTTGTTGTTCTGTTTTATCCGGTGCAAGTCGTCTTCTTTTCTAGGGCGGTTGTATGTGCCTTGGAAATTCGCCTGTAGAAGATCACAAAGGTGTTGCCAAGAGTAGATCGACTCGAGTGGTTGGTTTAATAACCACGATCGAGCGGATCCTTCGAGCACAGTCGGAAGGTAATTCGCCATTACATGCTCTCCTCCTCCTGCTGCTCGGACAGCTGTTGTATAGATCTGAAGGAATTCGATGGGATTTTGAGATCCATCAAATTTCTCCATGTTCACTGGCCGAAAATGAGGTGGCCAGCGAACTGCTCGGAGGTCAGGCGAGAATGCCCGGCATCCGGTAATCACTTCTTGGCGCCTTCTTTGTAGGAAAGAAGGGTTAATGTCACCAGGTGATCGTATACGACGATACCCGGTAACAGGCTGACCTGTTCTGTAGTAGGTCTTAGTTCTACGAGGGGAATACTCCTCGTACTCCACCCGTTGTGAATTTCTTTGTCGAAGTGGTGAATGATCACCTCTCCGAGGGGCTTCTTGATCTTCAGTTGATCGAAATGTATTTCTCTGAATAGGGGATCGATTCGACTTATGGCCGTGTCGATTCCTACGTAGAGAAATATTCGATTGACTGGTAGCTGAGGAAGTCGTATTGCTACGACTACCTGAATGTTGTCGATGAGGTACCTCCAGTCTTGTCATCACAGTTCGAAGTCTTTGCGTAATCTCTTCAGCAAAGAGATCGTACCCTGGCGTTCGAGCAAGCTCTTGACTGGGATTCTCGAGCAAGTCGTTGATGTCCTGGAGTTCTTGTACCTCCTCCGACTGATGTTGAATGCGCCCAGGCAGGTTTTTCTGGACTGCAATTTTCTTTCTTCTGACGACATCAAAATCCTCCTCATCAGGTCTTTGAGGCCTTCTTAGTGGAGTGCGAGAATGTCGAGGATTTCCCTCGCGTTCATCAGAGTGTTGGTTCTCTCTGCCAACGGTGGTGCCCTTGCCATTACCACGAGGGGGCGCAGTGTGTGATCTTCGGGGAGTGTTCTTATCTCGGCCTCCATGAGGCTGACCCTGATTTGGGGGAAGGACGAAGACCTCCCGTTGATGATTCTCACTTGCGCTCGAGGCCTCCCCGCTTGAGGAGTGCTCGAGGGACACCATCTGGCGACTTGGAGTAATCCCCTCCAGGTAGGGGAACTCCGGGTTATAACTGTCTCCGTTCGCAAATGAGATCTGCGGGAGGCGGTCGACTTCTGTGAAAAAGCATGCTTGATCCCACCCTCTCTGGAATTACCCTGAGAGAGAGGATCACTAGATGCTGGTGGAGTCCTGGAATGGTGGCTCCCAAAACTTGACTTACCAAGTCGGACCGTCTTAAGGGGACTTGAACACTTGGAGAAAGAACTCTCGTCGTGTTGTGAGTCCTCCTGGGAGCGGTCCTGGTCGGATTGACCCTTGTCCTTTGAGGGAATTGGCCCCTCTGTTGGACGTATTGTTGTGGGGGATAAGGATCCCTCCTCAACTCCATTAATGGGATGGTTTCCTGGAGAATAATCTCCGGAGGCAACATCACCATCAGCGGATGCATCACTCGGCTCGTAGTCGAAACCGGCATCCATGTCGACGTCTGCGTGTCTGCCGAGTCAAACCGTTTCTCCTCGTTCCATTCTCCTGCCATGATTGCATGAGATTGGAAAAAGAGAGTATGTTGACAAGAGATTACCGGAAGATCCCCACGGACGGCGCCAACTGTCGGTGTATTAGAACCGATCTTACGTAAAGATTGTTTGATTCGGGGGGTCTCCTAGAGATGAGATCACGCAGAGTGGATTGACACGGGATGTTTAGACAGGTTCAGGCCTTCTCCGGAGAGAATAATAACCCTAATCCTGTGTGGTGTGGTATTCTTGATGATCAAGTAAAAGACTAAGACTATTACAGAGAATAGCACTTGTGTTCCTACTTGACTAGCTCTTGTTCGCTGTCCCCTTTATCTCTCTCATTGATGCCCTTATATAGTCGTGAAGAAGTAGCCGTTTTGTCCTGCGGGAGATGCGCCTAATTAATCCAAAGATGCTTGGGCGCATGATGGCGATGATTACAACGCCTCGGCTTCTTCACGCCGTCTGGCAATTATCTTCCAGAGATAATGGGGTAGTTACACACCATTAATAAGCGGAATAATAGTGCGTGTAGACCGTTCGGATTCCTTAATCAATTGGACCCACTCGCCTGTAGGTTTGATTATAAGGTGGTCGAAGTTTACCTGGTCGTAGAAGAACTTACGACCAGGTAGCAGTCGTAAAAGGACTTACGACCAGGTAACAGTCGTAGAAGGACTTACGACTATGTAGTGGTCGTAGAAGGACTTACGACCATGATATAGTCGTAGCAAGACTTACGACTATGGGGGTGATTGTAGAAGAACTTACAATCACTTGTTGGGCTTCTCCCTTATAGATAAGGGGTACCTCTGGGGACTATGTGACATCATATTTACCCATAATAAGAATTATAGATAAAAGAAAAAATGAGAACTTACGACCACGTGCAGAGAGGAAAGGCTTCGACTAGGTGATGTTCCCATCTCCGACTAGTTTAATCAAACCAAGAACAGCAACTTGAGTTAAACAAACGTCTTAGAGGACTTTAGTCATTCGTTCGTCCTTTTTTGGTGGACTTCGATAAGTCTCTTCCAGTAGCAAAAGTAGGAGACTGAGCGACACTAGGAAGTTTCCTTCTAGTGGGCAGGACCACATGCAGAGAGGAAAGACTTCGACTAGGTGTGTCTCTTCCTTCGACCAGTTAAAACAAATCGAGTACACCAAAGGTGGTCGAACAAATGTAAGAAAGTGCACTCTACTTAGAATATTTTTTGAATTTACTGAAAAAATAGACTAAGATTGAGAGAGTTGGCTTTGAGAACATTACGACTAGATAAAACCCGAGCTCTTTGTATTGGCAGAAAAAATGAGTAACGAGTCGATGCTAGGAAATTCCTTCTAGTGGGCAGAACCACATGCAGAGAGGAGAAGTTTCGACCAGATGACGTTTCTCGCTTTTCGGCCAGTGTAAAGAAAACTGGGTGTTTTCATATCATAGTCGAAAGATTAAAAAAGCACTACTCAAAAAATAAGGCAAAAAGAGGTAGAAAGAACCTGGACTTTTATTGCCTGAGAAACTGGTCACACATAGAATTTGCGTAACTGGTCGATGTTCCAAGAGTTTGAGAGAACCTGTCCATCTTCCATTGCTAGTCGTACCGACCCTGGCCGAGTTACTTCGACCACTGTGTAAGGACCTTCCCATTTAGGGGAAAGTTTATTCCGATTAGACTTGGATTGGCAGAGCCTCAATACCAAGTCACCTACAGGAAGGCTGCGAGGTTGGACCTTACGATTATAGTATCTGCGCAGGCTTGTTGGTAGGCCGCGAACGGATTAAGGCTAGGTTTCTCCTCTCTCGAGTAGGTTAATGTCATCTGCCGAGTTGTTCTGGTCCGAGTTGTTGAAGGTTTCAACTCGTGTCGACCGCAATTTTAGCTCCGAGGAAGCATGGCTTCGCCTCAAAACTAGAAAAATGGTGTTTCTCCTGTTGCTCGATTGGTGGTCGTCTTTAACCGCCCATAATATGGAGGGTAATTCTTGTACCCAAGCCCCCGAGCGCTTAACAAGCTGATCGAAGACTCGAGTTTTAATTCCTCGCATTATTTGGCCGTTTGCACGTTCGACCGCCCCATTGCTTTGGGGATGTGCAATGTATATAGCATAGCTTGGTACCCAACTCGTCGCAAAATTCACAAATTTTGCACTTGCGAATTGTTTACCATTATGCGTAATTATCCGACTTAACTCCAAATCGACTAATTACGCTTCTCATCATGAACCTTTTTCTTTGCTAGTTGTTATCCCGATTCTGAGTTCAACCGATCCATTTTGTGAGCGTGTCAATAGCCACAAAAGGAATTGAAACCTCCTGGAGCTTTGGGAAACGGTCCTAGGATATCAAGCCTCCAGGTCGCAAAAGGCCAAGAAAGAGGTATTGTTTGTAATGCTTGAGCTGGTTGGTGTATCTGTCTACCATGGAATTGGCACTGGACACACTTTTTAACCACCTCCATAGCATCGTACAGGGCTGTAGGCCAGTAAAAACCTTGTCGAAAGGCTTTACCAACCAATGTTCTGTAGGAAGCATGCGTCCCACAGATGCCACTGTGTATATCGTGAAGGAGTGTTATTCCTTCGTTTTGCGGAATGCATCGCATGAGTATTCCTTGGGTTCCTCGTTTATAGAGGACTCCTTCAACCAAAGTATACATTTTGGCTTTTCGGGATAATCGATCTGCCTCAAGATCATCTTCGGGTACGGAACCCTTGTAAAGATACTCGTAGATGGGAGTCATCCAGGTATCCTCGTAATCTAATGAGGCCATCTCAAGAGGAGGTGTTTCTGGTTCTTCGACCAGAGACGGTTTTAGGTTGCTCCAAGAAAACTCCTTTTAGTGCTTGTGGATCGGAAGAAGCCATCCGAGCAAGTTGGTCTCGAGAAATTATCCTTCGAGGATAAATTGTACCTCGAAACCTAAAAATGTTTTTCTAGCTTACGTGCTTCGGATAAGTACCGAGCCATTGTTGAGTTAGAGCACTGGTACTCTTTCCCGATTTGATTCACGACTAGTTGAGAGTCTCCTCTCACGAGTAGTCGACGAATTGAGAGTGCTTTCGCAGCTCGTATGCCAGCTAGCAAACCTTCGTACTCTGCCACATTGTTAGTGGCCTGAAAGTTTAATTGTATGGCATACTTTAAGGTTTCTCCGGTAGGAGATACCAGGACCACCCCAGCCCCCGAGCCACTTAAAGTAAGTGACCCGTCAAAGTACATCATCCATCGGTCGTGGGAATCGTCTTCGGGATCTGAGCGAGTTCAGATTTGTCCATTCGGCGACAAAGTGCGCCAAGATCTGATTTTATGGCCGTTCGGGACACGAAATGGAGGTCGAACTCCCCAAGTTCGACTGACCATTTTGCCATGCGTCCCGCTGTTTCCTTATTATGGAGGATTGCTCCCAAAGGAAACTCAGACGACACAGCTATTTTGTGCGCCTGAAAATAATGTCGTAGTTTCCTCGAAGACATGAGGAGGGCATATAGAAGTTTTGGACACGAGGTAACGCCCTTAGGCCCGTAAAACCAGCTAACGTAGTAAACCGGTCGTTATGCGTTTTCACGTTCTACGACTAGTCTCGCGCTTCTTTGCTGTGGCGTGGCGGCTAGGTAAATTAAGAGCGTCTCTTCTGGCTTTGGAGAAACCAGAGCAGAGCACTCGAAAGATACCTCTTGACATCCTCAAAGGCAGCGTTTGCCTCGTTCGACCACTCAAAACCTTCATGTCTCCCGAGAAGTTTAAAGAAAGGTAGTCCTTTTCTCCTAGTCGTGCGATGAAACGACTTAAAGCCGCCATGCACCCAAAGAGTTTCGGACTTCCTTTTTGTGTTTGGAGGACGATCGGAGGATGGCTTTTATTTTTTCAGATTTGCTTGATTCCTCGTTCGGATACTAGGAATCCAAGCAATTTTCCTGAAGAAATTCCAAACACACACTTCTCTGGATTGAGTTTTAAGCGGTGTTTTCTGATGTTGTCGAATGTTTCTTGAAGGTCAGTGATATGATTAAGTCTCTAAATGCTTTTTACGACTAGATCATCAACATAGGCTTCCAAATTCGGCCTAATTGAGATGAAAAGTCGATTGCATTAGGCGTTGAAAGAAGCACCATTCTTTAGACCAAATGGCATTTTGACATAGCAAAAGGTACCAAATGGAGTAATGAATGCGGTCTTTTCTTCATCGTTTAAACACATATTGGTATCCAGAATATGCATCTAAAAAACTTAATATCTCACAACTGCGCAGTTGAATCAACGGTGATCGATCGAGGTAAAGGGAAATCATCTTTTGGACAAGCTTTATTAAGATCGGTAAAGTCCACGCACATACGCCATTTGCCGCTTGACTTTTTGACCATTACAGGTTAGCCAACCACTGCGGGTGGTTGACTTCTCTTATAAAGCCCGCTTTAAGTAGCTTATCCAACTCGATTTAATAGCATCTCGTCGATCGGGGCAAATCTCCGTAATTTTTGTTTCTGGTACTTTATCGGTAGTAAAGCTAGCACGTGCTCGATCACCTCCACGGGACTCGGGCATGTCGGATGCTTGCCACGCAAAGACATCTGCGTTAGCTCGGAGGAAGGTAATGAGGGCGTCTTCCTATTTGGGGTCGGAAGTCTCCCGTCGCGAGCAATCTTGAGGTTCTTCTCGTCGGAGGAACCTCTTTGACTTGGTCGTTCGGCTTTGGTGCGACTTTGGGCTTCGACTTGCTAGTCGGGTGACTTTCATCTCGAGTTGGTATTTGACCAACCATCTCGAGGATCGACGATGTGACTATACGCCATCTTTTTGTCACACTGAATGGTGATCACTCCTTTGGGACCTGGCATCTTAAGACATTGATACCCGTAATGAGTAGCCATTAAGAATTTTGCCAAAGTTGGTCGTCCGAGTATGGCGTTATATGCCGTATTGAAATCGACCACATCAAAGGAGACTTTCTCTGTCCTGAAATTACTTGGTGAGCCAAATGCTAAAGGAAGAGAAACTTGGCCAATAGGTTTGGCTGAAGACCCCGGTACGATTCCATGAAAGGAGTATCGTACCGGCCTTACCTTTGTCCTGGGTACTTGCATCTCGTCCAGGGCATTAGTAAATAATATGTTCAAAGAACTACCACCATCAACCAACACTCGATTGACCCGACAGTTGTTGATGGTGGGTTCGACCACAATCGGATATCGACCTGATCGACTCGTAGTGATTGGGCAGTCATCCTTCTCAAAAGAGATGGTAACTTCCGACCACTTCGATAATTTATTGACGAGAGGAGTATGTATAGAATTTACCTCTCGTCCGTGACTTTAAGTTGTCGTTTGAGTCGTATGTCGATGATCCTCCGTAGATGTGCTCAACGGTATGTTGCGGATCTTGGGCGGCATCTCCTCATCATCCGACGACTTTTGGCCACTCGTATGTCCTACCCGCCGAGAGTAGGGAGTGGTGCTTTGCCGTTGTAGTAGTCCTCGAGCTTTCTTTGGAAAACTTCGGCGATTCTGAGGTCATGTCCTTCCTTTTATGAAAAGGACACCACCTTGGTTTGTCGTTCCTACGATCGTATAGCTTACCTTTGCCTTGATCGAGTGCGACTTGGTGGTTTGGGCTCTTCATCTTTCACACCTGCCCGAACCTCCTTGGAACCACTGGTTTGTGATTTTTGACTTTTTATTTTCTTCTTGGACTTTTTTGCTTTTTTATCCTTACCAACTTCACCTGGCTCTCGAGGAGTATATGTTTCTCGATCGATAGTGTTGTTCCACTCGACTGCCTCAGAAGCAGTTGCATATCGATCGGCCATCTCGAAGAGTTCGGCGACAGTGTTGGGAGGATTCAAAGCAATGTCCTCCGTTATCCTTCTACTACGGACTCCTTGCTTAAAAGCCCTGATCACAGAGGAATCAGAAATTTCCGAATTGAGTTCTGAACCCGACTAAAGCGTTTGATGAATTGACGCAAAGTCTCGTTGTTGTTCTGTTTTATCCGGTGCAAGTCGTCTTCTTTTCCAGGGCGGTTGTATGTGCCTTGGAAATTCGCCTGTAGAAGATCACAAAGGTGTTGCCAAGAGTAGATCGACTCGAGTGGTTGGTTTAATAACCACGATCGAGCGGATCCTTCGAGCACAGTCGGAAGGTAATTCGCCATTACATGCTCTCCTCCTCCTGCTGCTCGGACAGCTGTTGTATAGATCTGAAGGAATTCGATGGGATTTTGAGATCCATCAAATTTCTCCATGTTCACTGGCCGAAAATGAGGTGGCCAGCGAACTGCTCGGAGGTCAGGCGAGAATGCCCGGCATCCGGTAATCACTTCTTGGCGCCTTCTTTGTAGGAAAGAAGGGTTAATGTCACCAGGTGATCGTATACGACGATACCCGGTAACAGGCTGACCTGTTCTGTAGTAGGTCTTAGTTCTACGAGGGGAATACTCCTCGTACTCCACCCGTTGTGAATTTCTTTGTCGAAGTGGTGAATGATCACCTCTCCGAGGGGCTTCTTGATCTTCAGCTGATCGAAATGTATTTCTCTGAATAGGGGATCGATTCGACTTATGGCCGTGTCGATTCCTCGTGAGAAATATTCGATTGATCGTAGCCGAGGAAGTCGTATTGCTACGACTACCGAATGTTGTCGATGAGTACCTCACGGTCTTGTCATCACAGTTCGAAGTCTTTGCGTAATCTCTTCAGCAAAGAGATCGTACCCTGGCGTTCGAGCAAGCTCTTGACTGGGATTCTCGAGCAAGTCGTTGATGTCCTGGAGTTCTTGTACCTCCTCCGACTGATGTTGAATGCGCCCAGGCGTGTTTTTCTCGGGTGCAATTTTCTTTCTTCGACGACATCAAAATCCTCCTCATCGTGTCTTTGAGGCCTTCTTAGTGGAGTGCGAGAATGTCGAGGATTTCCGCTCGCGTTCATCAGTGTTGGTTCTCTCGCCAACGGTGGTGCCCTTGCCATTACCACGAGGCGCAGTGTGTGATCTTCGGGAGTGTTCTTATCTCGGCCTCCATGAGGCTACCCCGATTTGGGGAAGGACGAAGACCTCCGTTGATGATTCCCACTTGCGCCGAGGCCTCCCGCTTGAGGAGTGCTCGAGGACACCATCTGGCGACTTGGAGTAATCCCCTCCGGTAGGGAACTCCGGGTTATAATCGCCTCCGTTCGCAAATGAGATCTGCGGGAGGCGGTCAATTTTGCAAAAGCATGCTTGATCCCACCCTCTCTGGAATTACCAGAGAGAGGATCACTAGATCTTTGGTGGAGTCTGGAATGGTGGCTCCCAAAACTTGACTTACCAAGTCGGACCGTCTTAAGGGACTTGAACACTTGGAGAAAGAACTCGTCGTGTTGTGAGTCCTCCCGGGAGCGGTCTGGTCGGATTGACCCTTGTCCTTTGAGGAATTGGCCCCTCTGTTGGGCGTATTGTTGTGGGGATAAGGATCCTCCTCAACTCCATTAATGGGATGGTTTCTGGAGAATAATCTCGGAGGCAACATCACCATCGGCGGATGCATCACTCGGCTCGTAGTCGAAACCGCATCCATGTCGGCGTCTGCGTGTCTGCCAAGTCAAACCAGTTCTCCTCGTTCCATTCTCCCGCCATGATTGCATGAGATTGGAAAAAGAGAGTATGTTGACAAGAGATTACCTAAGATCCCCACGACGGCGCCAACTGCCGGTGTATTAGAACCGATCTTACGTAAAGATTGTTTGATTCGGGGTCTCCTAGAGATGAGATCACGCAGAGTGGATTGACACGGATGTTTAGGCGAGTTCAGGCCTTCTCGGAGAGAATAATAACCCTAATCTGTGTGGTGTGGTATTCTTGATGATCAAGTAAAAGACTAAGACTATTCAGAGAATAGCACTTGTGTTCCTACTTGACTAGCTCTTGTTCACGTCCCCTTTATCTCTCTCATTGATGCCCTTATATAGTCGTGAAGAAGTAGCCGTTTTGTCTGCGGGAGATGCGCCTAATTAATCCAAAGATGTGAGCGCATGATGGCGATAATTACCGACGCCTCGGCTTCTTCACGCCGTCGGCAATTATCTTTCGAGATAATGGGGTAGTTACACACCATTAATAAGCGGAATAATAGTGCGTGTAGACCGTTCGATTCCTTAATCAATTGGACCCACTCGCCGTAGGTTTGATTATAAGGTGGTGAAGTTTACAGGTCGTAGAATAACTTACGACCGGTGGCGGTCGTAAAAGGACTTACGACCGTGCTTGATCGTAGAAGGACTTACGACTATGTAGTGGTCGTAGAAGGACTTACGACCATGATATAGTCGTAGCAAGACTTACGACTATGGGGGTGATTGTAGAAGAACTTACAATCACTTGTTGGGCTTCTCCCTTATAGATAAGGGGTACCTCTGGGGACTATGTGACATCATATTTACCCATAATAAGAATTATAGATAAAAGATAAAATGAGGATTATTAGATCCTCGTCAGTTTCCTAGTTTCGGCTAGAGGTATCAAAGCAAATCCGGCTAAGATATCAGCCATCAATCAGATGCGTCCCCCGACAACAAAGAAATAGGTCCAAAAGCTAAATGGCTGTATGGCAGCGCTAAGTCGTTTCATAGCCAGGTTAGGTGAGAAGAGATTACCTTTCTTTAAACTTCTTTAAAAGCATGGTAGTTTTGAGTGGACGAAAGAAGCCAACGAAGCCTTTGAAAAACTCAAAGAGTACCTTGGAAGTGCCCCGGTCTTAGTCTCTCCAAGACCGGAAGAAACACTGTTGATTTACGTGGCTGCAACGCCGCAGGCTGTCAGCGGTGTATTGGTCGTAGAATATGAAAACGTTTAACGACCAGTATATTACGTAAGCGAAGTCTTACATGGACCAAAGGAAAGATATCCACATGTACAAAAGTTGCTATATGGTCTCCTTATGGCTTCAAGGAAACTAAGGTATTACTTTCAGGCCCACAAAGTGGTCGTACCTACAGGATATCTCTTAGGTCAAGTCCTTGGAAATAGGGAATCATCAGGACGAATATCAAAATGAGCAGTTGAACTAGGGACATTCGATATCCATTTCATCTCACGAACAGCTATAAAGTCTCAGGCAATAGCAGAATTCATTGCCAAATGGACAAACCTAGAACCTAAGCAGGAACTCGAGTACAAGCACCACGATGAGTGGACGATGTACTTTGATGGTTCATTAATGCTTAAAGGATCGAGGGTTGGAGTCGTCTTAATATCCCCTACTGGCGAACACATTAAGTACGACATCCAGTTTAACTTTCCCACTACTAACAATGTAGCGGAATATGAAGGTTTGCTGGCAGGACTTCGAGCAGCTCATTCGCTCGTGATTCACAAATTGCTAGTGAAAGGCGATTCTCAACTAGTAGCGAATCAAGTAGGGAAAGAGTATCAGTGCTCAAGTACCAAGATGTCATCTTATCTGGCGGAAGTACGAAAACTCGAAAAGCACTTCTTCGGTTTTCAGATCCAACATATTGCTAGAAAGGAAAACTTTCTAGCAGATCACTTGGCACGGATGGCCTCCACTAGGTCAACCGTCCCGCCGGGAGTTTTTTTTGAGCAACTCGATTCACCCTCGGTAATTGAGCCTTCCAAGAACATCAATGGTTCACATTATGTCAATCCAATTGATTCTGGTCACATAGATGCTCCACAGATCGGTGACGATCATGGTAGAGATTGGATGACATCGATCTATAATTATCTTCAGCATGAGCTAACTCCACAAGATGATGAAGAGGCTGATCGTATAGCACGAAAATCCAAATCATACACTCTAATCGAACGTACCTTGTATAAACGAGGATCTCATGGAGTGTTGATGAGATGCATATCTCACTCGGATGGCATTAAATTGCTAACCGAAATTCATGGAGGAGTCTGTGGAGCACATCATTCCTACAGAACACTGGTCGGTAAAGCCTTCAGGAAATGATACTATTGGCCAACTGCCCTTCAAGATGCAAAAGAGCTCGTGACGAAGTGCGTACAATGTCAGTTTCATAGCCGACAAATACATCAGTCGGCACAAGCTCTGCAAACAATTCCTCTTTCTTGTTCTTTTGCAACCTGGGGACTAGACATTCTGGGACCTTTCCCAAGAGCACCCGAGGGCTTCGAATTCCTTTTCGTCATGATTGACACGTTTACAAAGTGGATTGAAGCCGAGCCAGTTGACACTTTGATTACAAAAAACAGATTTACAACTAGTCGAAACCTAACACTGGTTCCAACCAAAAAGGTTTCCTAGTATTATCACGATCGGTTTTTTCACAATCAGTACATACTTTCAAACAATGGTTGAGACTTAAGTTCATATTATTGGCCTACTGCTTTTATAGTAAAGTTCTTCTACTATAAAACAGTCGGGGCTAGGTAATATATGATAAGTCGACCGGATAAACAAAAATTCTTTTTTCATTGATAAGAGAAAGGTAAGTTTTTACACTATTTTTTGCATACTCTCTCCCTTTTTTGTAGGGGTTTTTACTACTAGAGATTGCCCTCCATTAGTCACTGCTGGATGGAGATCCGACCTCCATTTCTTCTGCAACCTTGTCTCCAAGAGGTTTAACTTCCTTGAGAAACTTGGTCGTCTCCTCAGGCAAGCAGTTAAAATCTTCTTCAATAGCTTGAAGATTGGTAGAGGGGTCGGACGCCTTCAGTTTTGCCAAAACAAGACTAACTCCACTAGTAATAGATTCCTTTACGGACTGGGTGTAATTCTCTCTTGTAATTTTGAGCAAGCCCTTAAGATCCTCCAAAAGATGGCCAAGGTAATTTACCTTTTCCATCGGATCACTTAAGGAAGACAACGTTGATCCTGATCCCATATCAAAGATCATTTTGTTGAGTGTAGTAATCTTTAAGTCAAGATTAAGCATGATTGATGCCCCCTTGTCCTGCTCAAATTCCAAAGCTTTCTTTACTTTGGTTAAAGCTTGATTTTGTTCTGCATAAGCAAAACAAATATTAGGCTAAAAAGGATCAGAAGAGATATTAAGTTAAGTTTACGACTAAATTACCTTTGGCCTTCTTCTTGGAATTTTCCAAGATTTCTTTATTTCTGGTCATCAGTTCTTCGATCGACCAGTTTTTAGCTTGATTCTCTTCTTCAAGCTTCAGTCTTTTGTCTTTTTCAGCCTTAACTTCTTCTTTTATTTTCTCCAAATCTATAAAATATGATAAGGGAGAATAATTAAGAGAGAAAAATGGAGACATAGGTGAAAGAATTAAGCAGAAAAATGTTTACTTTCTAATTCGGATTGTTTCTCCTCTGGGATCTTTATTCGCTCGGTCAGGCCTCCGATCGCAACAAAGTTTTCAACCATATGCTACATAAATAGCATTTCTTTCTCAAGTTTTTTAATAAACTTCAAAGAGAAACATGAGAGTAGTTGAGGACACTTGCTTGAATTGCCATATCATTATAATCGGCAAAAAATATTATCAGGATTCGTCTTTGCAAGGCGATCTGATACTCTCCTCCAATCATCATCAAGCTCCTTATCCTCGATAAATCGAGGAGAGAAATAGAACTTGTTAGTCTGGGAGGAGTTCCTTTCAGAAGTTGAAATCTATTGTGGATCTGCAGAGATGCCTACCTCCGCTGACGGGGTAACAATCACCACAGGATTCAAACCGGATTCCAAAGATCAAGCGGGCTCGGGGCTTCCTAACCACTTCCTCCTCGTGATTTATTGCACGAGGAAAGCCTGCCGGAGGTGCCTCGATCACCGACTTCTTGGAATAACTCGATCGGAACAACTGGAACTCCAACAGGTCTGCGCAAAGGAAAGGAAATTCAGAGTTCAAGTTCGCTAAGAATATAAAAGGTATGCATTCATATGATAATTTCATTTACAACATACCCGGTTATCTTTTTTATCTTGACTCTGAAGCGCGCTGGCTTAAAGTCTGTAGCGTTGTCTTTTCTTTTCTTTTCAACCAATTTTTCCAGTCTTGAACTGGTAGGGCTGGTTGTACCCTCTACATCCTTCAATGGTCGATCAGATGTAATACTTTCAACCAACTGGTCGAGAGTAGAATCCCTGATCGTTGGATCGGAAGGTGTAGGTTCATTGGTTACCAAAGCAGTTGCTTCAACAACACTTGGCAAATCTTAAGCAACTGTATGAGACTCAATGACTACCGCCTGATTCAACAAACAAAGTTAGTCGAGTGATGAACATATCTTTTTATTTAAGTAAAAAGTATTTACTTCGGTACCTACCTCTACACGATCACTAGTGATCGTAAAGTTGGTCGGTTCGTCAATTGGCTCACAGGTCTCCGTGGCCTCATCAATTCTTAGACCAACCGACTACATATCAAAGAGGATTTTTAGGTAAACACCGATCGAAAAAAATTGTAAAGGTAAAAAATAATTATCATGCTTACCCGAAGTCTCTCAGCCCTCTCTTCAGCAGTAGTAACTACTAAGATCAAAGGGAAACCAACCTTCTAATTAGGCTCTCCGGCACAGATCATTCTGATCCGGCTTCTGATCTCATTAGAAGACAATACTGTAATAAAAAGAGAAGTCTTAGGATTATAAAACATTTAACCAGAAAGGTATGCTGGTCGGATTCTTACTGGAACTTACCTTCCCTAGAGTCCTTGGTCGCATCATCACGACCAATATACCAGAGCATCGAATGAGCTCTGGCCTTCAAAGGACTGATTCTCCGCATGGAGAAGTCCCTCACCACGTGCCAGGAGGTTAAACCTCTGACACTCAGGAGATGGATGGCTTCAACCCATCTCCCAATTTTCCCATCTTTCTTCGAGGAGGAACGCCATTGCGGGTTCTCGATAGCCTTCTTACCGCTGTAATAAAGGCCATCACACTGCGTAATCTTCATGTAAAACTAACTCTTCTTCCATGACGACCACGAATATTTGGAGTACATTGGAATGTACTCATCAGCCTTCCCGTCATGGAGATGCAAAGTACACTCTCAAGGTGTACCGATCGTCTTCTTCGTATTCACCAATCTGTAGTAGTACCTGAAGAGATCCAGAGTTGCTGGAATTCCCAGGTACGCTTCGCAGAGGTAGACGAAGATACTGAGGTTGGCTATGGCGTTGGGGGCCAGATTGATCAGTTCTACTCTATAATACTCCAAAACTTGGGAAAGAAATGAGTGAAGGAAGTATGAAGCCGCATTCGATATATGCGAGAAATACCAGAATTTCTCCATCCTCACCGCTTGGAGAATATTCCCCAAATGCTGATCTCCATAAGATCAGATTTCTGTCGGGTAGTAGCCCAACCTTTTCCAAACCTTTAAGTTTCTTCTCACTCAGATCGGAGATCGACCAGTTGGTGATAAAATCCGACATGGTGATTTCTTTCAGGTGAAGAATTCAAAGGTGATCGGAGATGGTTTCTTGGAAGATGAAGAGGAAAGTAAAAGGCATAGAAATCCTAACACCCAGTGCTAAGGGGCCTTTTTATAGCCACAACACTGCAACTGCTCTGGGAAAAGTCCAATGGACAAAAATCCCTTTTAACCAGCGGACAAAGAGTTCTTTCAACTTTCAAAGGTAATTTCTCAACTTTAAAAATGAATACGGACCACCTCGAGTACCACAACATTTAATGAGAGGTCTGCCCGATACGATTGCATCGGGAGTAAGCGTTTATACGACCAATTCATTTAAAGTTCGGTGGCTAGCTGATGAGGATTAAAACCTCTATTTATTATTTAATAGATAAAGGATCATATGTCTTCGTGGTCGTAACCCCTAAAGCTAACGACCTCACTGGTCGTGAGGATTTCAAAGGTTACACAATATCTAACCTGGCCGAAAAAGGTTACTAACCTTGTTTCCGATCAGTCAAAAGCTCACAAAGCCTTTGAACTGGTATATGAATCTAGCGCCAGATATATCCTCTACTGTGTGAAGAATGGAACATGTGTTGTATATTCCATACCACGCGACGATACGTAACTCTAAGACACAGGAATACGGTCAAATGGCTCACTGACATATAACCGTACAGCAGTTGACACATTGTCAACTGACGCCTCTCTTCGACCAGACGCGCTACTTCCCAAACAGGCGACTCTTCCAAAGACAACTGACAACTCTTCATCAACTACATAAAGAGGACTGCGGACTGAAGTGGAGAAGGCCACGGAACAGTGAAGATAGATTGGAAAACACTCTCAGAAGAGCATTGTATTCCCGAATTAGTCCTCAGTCTAGGTTACAAACACCCATTGTAATAGCCAATTCATAGCAATAAAGAACAGTCTCATTACTTTCCAGAAGATACGTGTCATTTTTCTCTTTCTCTTCATATATTCGTAAGATCGGCGATTTGATCGTCGACAATTGTAGACATCATATTTTCTCTTTTAATTCTCTTTTATCCACATCAGTTTAAATGCTACATGACAAAGAGTATAGACAACTAATGTAAACTCAATGTACATGACCTTAGCGGCAAAAGTTAATGAAATGAGGTTTTAAGATTAGTGCTCGTAGATGGTGCGTTGATAGGTTAATTGGTGTTTGTATTATCTTCTTGTCAAAATAAATGGTAAAACTTGTGGCTTGCTAAAAAAAGACCAGATCAAACTTTTTTTACGATATTGTTTTAATATACAGGACAATAGGAGAGCAAATTAACTCATATTGTTTCCGCGAGTCTATGGCCAATGTAGGGAATTTTCCTGTGGACTACAATCCTCTATTTTCCCTCTAAAATTCCTTTGTTCCAAAGAGGACCTAAGTTCTTTTTTATTTGAAAACTAAATGCAATACAATCCTAAATAAATTCAATAAATCCAGTTCGCACTCCGAGATCTCTTCTTACATGCCCATCGATATATATATATATATATATATATATATATATATATATATATATATATATATATGATTAATACTTTCTACTCCGGGTGTAGTTACTCCACCTTTGATATACCACCTAAAACAACTTGACATACTCCTTTATCACTTTGGGTATACTCATATACTAATTATAAGATACTCTAATCGAACTACGAAAAATTTGTAAGAGAGTCCATAGTTTTAGCATATTTTGTAAATACCTTCATATTCGCTAAAAGGAGTATGTCCAAAAATTATACATACCACCCACGAAAGGTGTGAATACCACCTAGGTGGTCTTACATACTGTGATACTACACATACATACTCTCGGTTGCAAGATACTCCCTACGTTGTGAGATACTGAAATAGGAGTAACTACTCCCTGAGTAGGAAAAGGCTTCCTATATATATATAAATATAAATATATATATATATATATATATAAAATTAGGGTGGTATGTATAATTTTTAGACATACTCCTTTTAGTGCGAATATGAATGTATTTACAAAATATGCTAAAAACTATGGACTCTCTTACAATTTTTTCGTGGTTCACATTGGATTATCTTATAATTAGTATATGAGTATACCCAAAGTGATAAAGGAGTATGTCAAGTTCTTTTAGGTGGTATATCAAAGTGGAGTAACTACACTAAGAGTAGAAAGTATTAATCCTATATATATATATATATATATATATATATATATATATATATATATATATATATATATATATATATTCTATGATTCTTTTTACCTTTTATAACCATACTTGGGTGGCTTGCAATCGGGTGTCGTGCACAGGCGATTCTTGAGCCCACAGGCGTGCAAGACGGTTCGATTACCTAGCTAGGGCTGGTCGTGCCGTGCCTAATCGGGTCGCCCATTTGGACACCACTAATCTGGCCGTGTCTGCATACATTCATTTCAGGTGGTGCATCTTCAGTTCCGAGCTGTACACTACACTAGCGGCAAGTGTTTCAGGGCTTTAGGATTCGATGCTCAATTGAATCCACATGTGAAACAGATCAACACAGTAGCCCCCCTAATGCTGCAAATGATTAGAACCCCTGAGAGATCACCGATCAGACCGGCCGATTTACTGCAAATTTGAAAGAACCCGGTCAATTTAAGGTGGCTCACGCGTTCCCTCTTGACTGACGGTTGGACCGAGCAAGCGCGCACCGACCACCATCCATCATTCCCAGCTCCCTCCCGTACTGTTCCACCTCTTGTTTGTTACTTGGTGCCAGCGGCAATGGCTCCTTCTTCTATGTTCTAAACTTTGTTATTATATTCTTTTTGGGTTTATAGAATTTTATTTATATGTCTGTCATTTGCTCTCTTATATAATACAATTTCACTATATAACTTGGTCGACTATACTCATCTCCAATTCTGGCTCTGTCACTGCCCCGGAGATACTCCTCTCCCCCCATGTCTCATATTGTGTCGAAAAAAATTCTATAGGACCCGGCTCCTATGTATTTTAGGTTGGTTATTAGTATTAAGAGTGGTATGCAGCTTCTTACAACGGCTTTGACAGATGCGGTATTACACGCTCACGAGCATACGCTGAAAAGGGGATTACTCGTAGGAGTGGCTGCTAGCTAGGTCAGGGACAAACGCATGTAGCATTCGGATCAATTCATTGCTACTCCAGTAGCTGATCGTCTGAATTCAAATATCATATGATGAATCGAGCCGAGCCAATGGAATTGAAAATTCGAAAGAAGCGCATTTGCGAGATCGATGAGGTTAGCTGGAGCTGTAAATGAGTTGAGGTGCACGCGCTCAAGGAATTAAAGGGGAACCTACCGCCCATTTCGTCATTTACACGGGCCAAATGGCTCCCGAATTGAAAAATGCCGAAGCGCAAGTTTTGAACCTCAGTGCTGCTGCTGCACTTCGAATTCATAGGAAAACGTGCGCTGCAGATTTGAAACACTCCTAGTAGAAGTAGTATGTTTGATCTGCCATTTGACCGTTCAAACTGTGCGTCCCTGAAGTAGTTTGAGATTTTGAACAGACAAGCTGCTGCAACCGTAGGAAGAAAGCAGAATACACTCGTAACGTAACTCGGAATTCAAGTATCCTTTTTAAAAAAACTAAACCTGACTTTGTATCACATCAATGTCCAATCGCATTTAGCCTCGGCAAAAAAAAATGTCCAATCAGTTTCAATTTTCTATTCTTCTCAAAATAAAAAAGGTTTTAACTTTCGATTATCCCACCATTATACTGCTTAGAAAAAATAAAAAGGTTTTAACTTTCGATTATCCCACCATTATACTGCTTAGAAAAATGGAGTAATTGGTCAATACTCCACTAGACACGAAGGTTTTAAGTCTTAAGACCCATTTAAAATCTTAATATAAACTGCAATGGTTCAAAGCGTAGTGTTGTGTCATAAGGATGGATCTCAACATATCTACAGTACACCTCTGTATGACCGCCGTATGGGGATTCGGTTCCTACGTAAACTCCTCCCTTCCACCACCCCAGGATTGCCGCGCCCTCCATATAAATACACACGCCTCGATGGAATCCCAAATCTAAACCCATCGAATCCTCCAAAAATTCCAAAGTCCCAACTCATCACTGATGGCAATGGAGAGGAGCACGGCGCCCATGCTGCCACTGCCTCCGCGCCTCTCGGCCTCGTCGGCGTCGCCCTCCACCGTTGGAGCCCTCCTCACCAAGGCTTCGGCAGCTGCCGCGATCCCCGGCGGCGCGCGCGAGTGCCCCTTTCCGCGCTCGCTGCTGTCGCGCATCCTCCACAGGGGTGGCGGCGGAGGCGGCTGCCGCCTGCGCCTTCCCCGGTACTGCTCCATCGGCGCGGCCAAGGAGGAGGAAGCCGTCGCCGGAGAGGATGCGGCCAAGGAGGAGGCGAGGGGAGCGGCCGCGCCGAAGGTGGTGGGCAGACAAGCAGAGGTCCGCGAGTCGCCTCGGAGTTCTCTGGGTACGTGTCTATGGCGAACTGGTGAATTCGTGACCGGTGCTGCCGTTGGTGTCGCTAGCTTCACGTAACCGAAATGGCGAATGGTGTGGTGTGGTTAATTATCTTGCAGGGAAGAAGGCGGCGGAGGAGTTGTCGCCGGCGAGCCTGGTCCTGGGCGCGAGCCTGCTGCTGCTGCTCTCCAAGAGCGCCGCGGAGCTGAGCAGGATGGCCGAGCTGCGCGCCCAGATGGAGCGGCTGGTGCTTGACGTCAAGGCGGAGGTGCGGAGCAGCAACCGCTCCAACGCGTCCGATCAAACCGACGGCGCCAGCGTCGTCAAGGAACCAATCGTCTTCGCCGGCGACGCGGACACGACCATGTCCCACGGTTCGCGCGGAAATGCAGGGCGCCCTGCTGCTGTTGCGACGGACCAGATGGAAGCGGAGCTCGAGGCGGAGCTGACGCGCTTGCAATTCACCTCGAACAACGTGGAATGCGCGGTTCCTCGGCGAGCTCACCAACTCGAGGTATTGTGTTGCTACATGCGTGCTCTAGGCCAATTTGACAAGGGATACTAATACTATGCTGAATTCTGGTCCATTCTCGCAGACTGAGGGGAAGAGCGATGCCACTTCCGTGAGCCAATCTCCCACCTGTGTCGACAGCGACGGTGGCAAGGAAGACGAAGACAACGAGGAGGAGGAGGAGGAGGAGCGCGGAGAGGGCGAGGGCCCACCCCACGGCGGCGTGTCGGCCCGCGAGCTGGAGAGGAGGCTGCACGAGCTCCTGCAGTCGCGGCACGAGGAGCGGATCGCGGAGCTGGAGTCGGCGCTGGAGCGCGCGCAGAGGAAGCTGCAGGAGAAGGAGCGCGAGGTGTTCTGGTGGCGCGACACCGCCAAGCTCGTCACCCGCCACAAGGACGAGTCGCGGCTCAGGTAGCCGAACAAGAATCCACCACGGACGCGTGCCGGCCTGCGTGCGTGCATTGATCGATCGCTCGTTTTGCTAGTAGCTTGCCTGCCCCTCCATTGCAATGATCTTGGTCGCTTGTAGTTTTCAACGTGTATCGGGAAAAAGAAAGAAAATCACCTCTCAGCGAGCTGTTTCCGTTGGCACTTTGATCACGCAACGAGATGATACGACCATAGACCACACCGGCACGTATGAGAGTAATAATTTGGCGACGGAGGCAAAATGGTCAATGGGTTCTCCTAGGTTATATATATACACACACACTAAAAAACGTTATAGCGTTGCTATGGGATAGCTATCAACCCTTTAATCCTATTCATCCGATGCTTAGCATCCTTTACTCCATCTCCATCCCAAACGTGCCGAGAGTGAAACAACATATTAGTGTGCAGAGAAACCAGGATGTCCAGCACACAAAAACAAAGTGAAACATATGACAGGAGATCGAGTCGTGCGTATCATTCTAGTGTGCAGAGAAACCAGGATGTACAGCACACAAAAACAAAACGAAACATAGGACAGGAGATCAAGTCGTGCATATCATTCTAGAATGTAATTAAAATGTAAGCATAGTACGGTCGTGATTAACACCATACGGGCACTCGTACAACATAACAGTACATATGACCATAATACGTTAACATATGACCTATACAACATAACATTAGGGTCGTACACAATTCAACTTATACAATAATAGAACTCACACAAGGCAATAAAACAATCATGAAACATCACAATAGCGTAATTATATCTTGGTCGCTACGGTGCGCTGCTTGTACTAGATCTGTTTGGACAGCGGCTGATGGAGTGCCCAACCATCTTGCAAAGTCTTCATCAGGGGCAGCGAACTCGTTGCCCACGCTGGCTATCGTCCATGTCGTTTGGATGCGTCATCACTGACGTCTTTCACGGCCAGGCTGCTTCAGTGCGTCGTTCAACACCCACTTCACCTGCCCCAGCCAGAGCTCCCTATAGTGTATGTGCAGTCCATACGAATAGAACTCGGCACTCCAAGTGCCATATAAATGGTGGATGTCATAGTGCTCGGAGATGTAACGCTCGAGGATTGGCGCCACGCCACGCACGTCGCGTACACATGGGAGCATGGTTTGTGGAGAAGCTACGGCTTGTTGCAGGTGCATAACGCTTCGTCATCAATCATGCATACCTGCTTCTGATCCCCTATAGCGTGGCCCATGATGTACTTCTCCCTAAGATGGATCTCGAACTTCTGCCTGACGTCATCTATGATACGAGCAACGTGCAAACGAGCCTTGTTGATCCTTTTCACTTTGTACGCGTGCATTACTTCCGAGAATTATTTGCCATCTTCCATATGCCTTAATAATAGGTAAGATGCCCGAAACCATCTTTGAGACCAGGCTGTGATGTCTGATGTGATGTGACGATCCCTCTCCCTTCGGAATCCCCAAGAAAATCTCGTATGATGGATACACCTGCGCCTATCATCAAAGCATCGAAAAAAGAACACAGATCACTTGATGAGCAGACTTTGTTTTACCACGCGAGTGTATATTTGTTGCCAGTGAAATCTGATGTATCACTTGATATAACTAGTGTCACTGAATTTGTTGGCCCCTTTACTAGAAGCAGGACAAAGCAACTAAGAAGGAAATACAATTCCAGGTGAACGATGCAATTCGAGGTGAACAATATGTAGGTGCTGAGAAAGAAGTTTAGCAAATTAAAAAAAATTGCTACGTAGGATTGATAACATGTTTATTTTGTAACAATGATACTTAATTAGGCATTGGTACTTAACAGTTGCTCTTATATATATATATATATGAACAATATGTAGGTGCTGAGAAAGAAGTTTAGCAAATAAAAAAAAATTGCTACGTAGGATTGATAACATGTTTATTTTGTAACATTGATACTTAATTAGGGACTGATACTTAACAGTTGCCCTTATATATATATAACGTATTTAGTGCTAATGGGTAATTCAGTGCTAAGGTGCTAATTGCAATCTTAACAATTGGATCATGTAGGGTGTTTTATGCAGAGCATTGGTGGTGGGAGCATGCAGGGTGTTTAATGCATACGCATTAGAGGTGGGAGTATGCAGGGTGATTAAATGGTTTGGAGGTAGAAGCCTTATTAATATTGGCTGTTCAATCCAGATCCAACGATCAAGATTGCCATTAGCACCTTAGCATTCAATTACCCATTAGCACTAAATACGTTATATATATATAAGGGCAACTGTTAAGTATGCAATTAGAGATATTTACATTGGAGGAAAAAGGCTATACACACACACACACACACACACACACAGAGATATTTGCATTGGAGGAAATAATTTTTATATAGGTGCTTAATGATGTAGCTATATTCTCTCTTTAAGCATCCATGTATAAGTATCTTAGATTGTACATACCCTAACCTTGCTTTAATTAATTTTGAGATTTCAGATTCGGAGTGCTTGTTTTATTATTCTTAGGAACGATCAAGATTGCCATTAGCACCTTAGCACTCAATTACCCATTAGCACTAAATATGTTATATATATATATATATATATATATATATATATATATATATATATATATAAGGGCAACTGTTAAGTATGCAATTAGAGATATTTGCATTGGAGGAAAAAAGGCTTCTGTAACACCCCAGCCCAACACTGAGCCTAGAATGCCACCACACTACTATTCCAACTAATAATTATCGACACACTATAAAATTACAGCAAGGAATTAACGATAATCATATCAATGGATCACAAACGAACATGTATAATTATGGATCAAGCGACAATAAATAAGCAATGGGAAATTATAACCAGGCAAATAATCCAAAGCAGCATCAACCAATGAATCCAAATTAATAAAGCAAATAGTCTAGTCCAAACGATGTTCTAAACTTTATTCAATCTCTAACATGTTCTAGAATAAACCAATTTGAATGAAAAGATTATTATGGCGAATGATCATGTGTTGTCCATGTGCTCTACTCGCTCTCAGCTACGGCATCCTCGAAGATCACCTAAAGACAACAATAGAGCAAGGGTGAGTCCACGACTCAAGGAAACACATCAATATACAACGAACAATAATAAATCAACAGCATTCAATAGCTTCATTATCATCACATGCACTTCTATTAATATTCTCATGTCCAATAATCTCATGTATCAATGCAAGTCTAATATACATGTCCACATGCACTTCTTTCGCGTATACCGGTATAGCATGAGTGAATGCTCGCGACAACATTCACTCTCAAGCCCGTTCCTCCATAAGGATCGGGGACCTCCTCCACTCCCGTGGAGTTGTGATCAATCAAGATCACCTTCTCTTATGCAAAGATGCTTATGAATGCAAACATGCAAACTCCATCATAAACATCATATCCAACTTTTCATCATGCTTGTCAACAAAGATATAAACATACCAATTCATTGTTTGCAATTAAACCAAATAAAAGCACAACAATAATGGTAATAGAAGATAAAGAAAACAGTGATCGATCATTGATCGCTGTCTACCATGCACTTGCCTTTACTAGTAGCGACGCACAATTTGACTAGAAGACGGCAACAAACACGACGCCTCTCCTACATTAAATATACAAATTTCAATACAAGCTACAGCATCATAAGCACAACAATCAATCGACATCGCTCCTACACGTCCCCAAATATACCACGTTACCCCGGTACCGAATAGTTACCTAACGCTGCCTAGGCATTAAAACGGACGTAACTTTTGACTCAAAAGTCCGATCACCACAAACCACCCCATTCTGGATTCTTTATAAAATTATCCACATTTTCTTAGATTACAAAGACTTCTAATTAAATCATCTAACCCTCCGTATTTAGCCCAGAAAGCCGGTCTGTCCGCTTCGGAACAGCAGTCTTACTAAATCCATAACTTTTGTTTTACTCAACCAAAAAGCGCGTTCTCAGATCCTACAGAACCATTGGACAATTATCTACAACTTTCATGTAGATCAAAAACTCTAATTAGGCTATTTACTATTTTTAATCTCCAGTCTACCAAAACAGCGCCGAAAGGCGACAACCGTAAAACAGCGGTCTTCCGAAAATCATATCTCGAAATCTCCTTGTCCGATTGACATAATAAAATATGCTAAAGAAAGCTATCGAAATTATCTACAATTAACTAGTAGATGAGATTTCCAAAATTCGCCATTAAGGTACCCGAATAAATCGTACAACAAAACAGCAGGCTAACGGATCTATTAAACGACCTCTCTATTAGAAAAATTAGACCTCTCTAATTAACCTCAATTATAATCCCTAATTGCTGCATGCAAACAAGATCAATGCTACGTAATTAAGTACACTCACATGCACCGGTTTGGCGAAAAAACCACGCAAAGAAGAATACTCGGCGCGATCGGCGAGAGCCTCGGCTCGGCGGCGAGCAAAGCAAGAAGAATCGTAGCCAAGAAGAAAACTCAGCAATTTCGGCGCGAGTTCCAGTAAGAAGACAAAGAATGCAACGCGGCAGAAGAGCCTTCGGCCAACAGCGCAGCGAGAGACTCAGCAGCGAGAGCAAAGAGCACACGCACGACAGCGGCGAGAGAATTCAGTAGCGGAAGACACGCACAACCAAGACAAAGAAAGAAAAAGCGGCCGCGATCCAGCGCCAGTATAAGTAGCCGAGAATCGCGTTCGATCAAGAAGAAGCAAATCGCATGCGAAGAAGGCGATTCCACAGCGCACAAAAGCTCGGCGACAGTCGTAGCAGTCTTGGCAGAGGAAAAGAATTGGCTGGGGCGGCGCGGCGGCTGGGGAAAATTGTGGAGGCGGCGCGGCTTGAAAAATAGGATTAGGGTTTCTAAAAAAAAAGTCCACCACTATTTATACAGCTCACAAAAATTCTGAAATATCCTATTTCCACGAACACTAAATTCTTTAACTACGCACAAGCCCTAAATTCTTTAACTAATTAAATTATTATTATTATTGCTATTATTATTATTTTCAGAATATTACATTCTACCCCCCTTAACGGAATTCGACCCCGAATTCTACTCGCCGAGCTACTCAAATAAAAACTACACTGCTGAAATTAAACAACAAAATATCACGTACCCGATGTGAACAACTCCGGGTATTGCTCGCGCATGCGAGACTCCAACTCCCAAGTCGCCTCTCTCGGTGATCGTCCACAAAGACCTTGACGTATACCAACGTCTTGTGCCTCAAAGACTCGCTCCGACCTCTCGAATCTGCTACGGACGCGACTCAACTGTGAGGTCTTACTCAATAGTCAACGGCTCTAATGAAATCTTATGCTCTGGATCTCTCAAAAACTTTCTCAGCATTGAGACGTGAAACACATTGTGAACTCCACGCATGGACTCAGGAAGGTCCAAGCGGTAGGCTAACTTCCCAATTCTTGCAATAATCAGGAACGGTCCAACGTACCTCGGGCTAAGCTTTCCTTTGGTACCAAACCGAACAATACCTTTAGTGGGAGACACTCTCAAGAGCACCTGGTCACCCACCGCAAACTCCAAATCACGCCTCCTCAAATCAGCATAACTTTTCATGCGCTCTGAGCCGCTAATGATTCTCGCCTCACCATGGCCACACGCTCAACGGTCTTGAATCAATCCATCCGACCCAAAATTGCCTTCTCTCCAAGCGCATCCCAACAAAGCGGCGATCCGCACTTCCGCCCATAGAGAACCTCAAATGGCGCGGCTCTAATACTGGAATGGTAACTATTATTATAAGCAAACTCTGCAAGTGGCAACTGGTCCTCCCAACTACCCTTCCAAGACAAAACACAAGATCGCAACATATCCTTCAAAGTCGTCTGCATGGGTGAAACGCAGACTACTCGGTGAGTGTGTGTGCCCAATGCACTCTGCAGACTCTCCCGTAACTTGGAGACAAACTTGGCGTCCTGTCGAAACGATGGTCTTTGGCACACCATGCGTCTCACTATTTCCGCACATAAATAGGAGCTAGATCACTCGCTGAATTTGTTGTGCGAATAGGAATGAAGTGTGCAGATTTGCTGAATCGATCCACCACTACCCAAATCGCATCCTTCCTCGCGGCGAACGAGGTAACGCCACCACAAAGTCCATAGAGATATCATCCCAAGGCCACTGGGTACCTCCAAAGGTCGCAACAACCTGCGGGGCGCTTGTGCTCGGCTTTCACTTGCGACAAACACCACAAGAAGCCACATAGTTAGCAATGTCCACCTTCATTCTTTTCCACCAAAATTTCATTTGAGATCTCGATACATTTTGGTCTCACCAGGATGAACAGTGTACGGAGTGCGATGTGCCTCCCTCAAGATATCATCTTTGACCTCCGACTTTTGCGGTACACAAAGACGGCCTTTAAACCTCAAAGTACCAGAATCGTCCATACTAAAATCACCCTCTTTACCCTCATCCAGACGCTTCCTAACCTCCTGTAATAACCGGTCACCTTCTTTGTGCTTCCAGACACGGTGCGGAATAGCCGACTCCAAAATCAACTGAGTCTCAACATGTGATGTGCCCGCATAACAATAAGATATTCCCATGCGATCAAAATCAGCAATGAGGCAATCTAGAGTAGCGGGAGTCGCCTTGCGACTAAGAGCATCAGCAACAACATTGGCCTTGCCTGGATGATACTGAATAGTAAGATCATAATCCTTGATCAACTCCAACCACCTCCTTTGCCTCAAATTCAGATCCTTCTGAGTGAAGATATACTTGAGACTCTTGTGATCTGTGAAAATATCACAAGGCTCGCCAGATAGATAATGCCTCCAAATCTTGAGCAAAGACAACCGCAGACCAACTCCAAATCATGAGTGGGATAATTCGCTCGTGCTTCTTTAAGCTGCTCGACGCATAAGCAATCACCTTACCGCCTTGCATGAGAACACAGCCAAGACCCACTCGAGACGATCTCAAAAGGCGTGAACCGCTTCTCTGGCTCGGGAAGAGTGAGAATAGGAGAGGTCACCAACTTTGTCCTTCAAAATGCGTAAATAACGCCACACTCATCACCCACCGGAATCTCACACCTTTCTGAGTAAGCTGAGACATTGGTTTGGCGAGGATAGAGAAATCCTGCACAAAACGCCGATAATATCCAGCCAAACCCAAGAAACTCCTCACCTCCTTCACATTAGTCGGCCTCTTCCAATCCACCACTGTGGAGACCTTACTAGGATCAACAGCAATGCCCTGAGGATTTATCACATGACCCAGAAAACCCACTTCTGAAATCCAGAACTCACACTTCTTCAACTTAGCATAGAACTTGTGCTCTCTCAAAGTATCTAAAACCAGCCTCAAATGCCGCTCATGGTCCTCATTGGTCTTGGAATAGATAAGAATATCATCAATGAACACCACCACGAAGTCATCTAGATACTCGTGTAACATGTTGTTCATGGTTTCCATAAAAATAGCAGGTGCATTAGTCAATCCAAAGGACATAACTTTATACTCGTAATGCCCATACCTGGTGGAGAAAGCAGTCTTCTCTACATCCTGCTCACGCACACGGATTTGATTATACCCTGACTGGAGATCGATCTTGGAGAACACTTGAGCTCCATTCAAGCGATCAAACAAGTCCTCAATGCGGGGCAATGGATATTTGTTCTTGATTGTGACTGCATTAAGCGCACGGTAATCAATACACATCGCCAACTCCCATCCTTCTTCTCTGTGAATGAGCAGAGCTCCCATGGCGATACACTACGCCTGATCAAACCTTTAGCCAACAAATCATCCAACTGCTTCTTCAACTCGTCCTGAAACGGACGTGCTAATCGATATGGAGACATCGAGATGGGACGAGTACCCGGAACAAGATCAATGCGAAACTCCACGTCTCGCACAGGTGGCAAACCCGGAAGCTCAGCTGGGAACACATCTGGATAATCACTAACCACCGGAATCTCCTCAATCTGCGAAGCCACACTCGGTTTCTCAGCAAGAGCTAAAAGAAGCCCGGTTTTCATCAACACGACCGGAACAATCCGACCAACATCGAAAGAGAGCGCGGAGGCGCACTCCCCTGAAAAGTCAAAGTCTCCCCAGACGAGGTCTGCACAGAGACTGTTCTACAGAAACAAGATATCACGGCTCGATAAGAGTGCAACCAATCCATACCCAAGATAACGTCGAACGGCTCCATTTGAATAACTATCAAATTCGCCGTGAACTTCTCTCCATCAATGACAATAGAACACCCAGGACAAACAGTAGAACTAGCAATAATACCCCCAGGAGAACTAACCAACACTGATTGAGAAATCCACTGCATACTCAAGTTCGCTCTCCTAGCAAACGCCGAAACAAACGAAAAGGTAGCCCCTGAATCAAAAAGGACTAAAGCATCAAACGAATCCACAAGCAAAGTACCTGTCACCACGTCAGGACGACCCACGGACTCCGCTGTGGGCATGGCGTACACTCCAGGTGGCGCCATGGCGAAAGAAGACGATCTTGGGGCGGCGAGCCCCAACAATCTGGCGTGGCGGTGCGGTAAAGCCGGTCGTGCAACTTTGAAGCGGTGCTGAAGGTGGCGGTGCCGATAGTATCTCGCCGAGGCGCCAAAGTGAAGGAAATGGCATCATTGGAGGAGCGATCATCATCCGGAAAGACCCTCGGCGGGACCCATCAAGAAGAAGAAGATGGCACGAGCTCCCACTTGATCACGCTTAGCGGGTTACGCGACACACCCGCTCCTTGTGACCCGGCCGGCCACACCGACGACAATCTCCCGTCCAAGAGCACTCGCCAGCCACGTGTCCATCTCCGCACTTAAAGCAAAGCATGCCCCGCCTCGAACAGACGAAGAGCCGAGTACCGCAAAAGGACGAGGCGCCAAGAAGAGAACGGCCTCGATCGCTAGACTTGAAAGATCATGCGGTCCTCCTTGAATTTCTTGAAAGCGGGTGTTGAACGCACCCACTTCCCTCACTAGAGCTCCTCTTCGGTCACCACGAAGCAACGATCCGCCAGAGGCTTGCCGCCTTTGTGAGTCATCTCCAACTCCATGCCCTCGGCTTGCTCCACCACGAGTCAGTAGTCACAGAGTGGAGTAGCTCCCAACACATGTCGGTACTCGAGATTGAGACCCCAGCGGAACCTCTTGGCTTTACGAAGATCATCGTTAAGCTCAAGGGAAGGCGAACTAAGTTGTTGAACTCACCTCATACTCAAGAATAGACCTCTTCCCTCGAGCAAAGGTCGTCAAGGCAACCTCCATCTTCTCAACAAAAGAATAGGGGTAGAACTTCCCCTTGAACTGATCAACAAAGTCCTCCCAAGTGACTGGACCTTGAGCGGCGGTCCTCGAAGACAACACGCCCTCCCACCAAATATCTGCTTGCCCTTTCAGCTGAAAGACTACAAAACGGACCCTCTGGTGTGAAGACATCTCCAAAGCTCCAAACTGCCTCTCCATGTAGCGCAACCAGTCCGCTGCCTGGACCGGTGTGCCCGACCCGTCAAACGAATCCAACCTCAACTCCATCTACTCTCGAAGTGTCATCCGCGCCTCAGGAACCGGTGGATGTGCGACAGGAGCAACAACAGATGCCGCAGCAACAGGGGCTGCCGGCGCCTGTTGACGAAGAGCACGGATCTCTCCCACCAACTCTCTCAGCAAAGCGGGCGTCTCATCCTGGACTACAACCAGAGGCGGGACAACAAAGACCCCCGCCATCGACTCAAGCGCTCACAGGAGGTGACTCCACGGAACCTCGCCCGCGGCCACGACCTCCACGACCGCGGCCACCACGACCACGTCCTCTACCCCTCGGCATAGCTATCAACCACAATCAACAATACACAATGAGTTCAAAGCTCAAAATAAACTCATCCATCAATAAACAACATCACGGAAGCGTAAAACTATATTCGTACCTCTCTCTAACCTACTGTGCACTAGTGTGTCAAATTTTAGGTTAGTTAACCATTAGCAAATTTTAGTTGATTTACTAAACTAAAACAAATTTTTAACAATTTTAGTTTACCTAAGTTGTTAATCTATTCACCACGGACCTAAAGCCGGCTCTGATACCAACTGTAACACCCCAGCCCAACACTGAGCCTAGAATGCCACCACACTACTCTTCCAACTAATAATTATCGACACACTATAAAATTACAGCAAGGAATTAACGATAATCATATCAATGGATCACAAACGAACATGTATAATTATGGATCAAGCGACAATAAATAAGCAATGGGAAATTATAACCAGGCAAATAATCCAAAGCAGCATCAACCAATGAATCCAAATTAATAAAGCAAATAGTCTAGTCCAAACGATGTTCTAAACTTTATTCAATCTCTAACATGTTCTAGAATAAACCAATTTGAATGAAAAGATTATTATGGCGAATGATCATGTGTTGTCCATGTGCTCTACTCGCTCTCAGCTACGGCATCCTCGAAGATCACCTAAAGACAACAATAGAGCAAGGGTGAGTCCACGACTCAGCAAACACATCAATATACAACGAACAATAATAAATCAACAGCATTCAATAGCTTCATTATCATCACATGCACTTCTATTAATATTCTCATGTCCAATAATCTCATGTATCAATGCAAGTCTAATCTACATGTCCACATGCACTTCTTTCGCGTATACCGGTATAGCATGAGTGAATGCTCGCGACAACATTCACTCTCAAGCCCGTTCCTCCATAAGGATCGGGGACCTCCTCCACTCCCGTGGAGTTGTGATCAATCAAGATCACCTTCTCTTATGCAAAGATGCTTATGAATGCAAACATGCAAACTCCATCATAAACATCATATCCAACTTTTCATCATGCTTGTCAACAAAGATATAAACATACCAATTCATTGTTTGCAATTAAACCAAATAAAAGCACAACAATAATGGTAATAGAAGATAAAGAAAATAAGTTGATCGATCATTGATCGTTGTCTACCATGCACTTGCCTTTACTAGTAGCGACGCACAATTTGACTAGAAGACGGCAACAAACACGACGCCTCTCCTACATTAAATATACAAATTTCAATACAAGCTACAGCATCATAAGCACAACAATCAATCGACATCGCTCCTACACGTCCCCAAATATACCACGTTACCCCGGTACCGAATAGTTACCTAACGCTGCCTAGGCATTAAAACGGACGTAACTTTTGACTCAAAAGTCCGATCACCACAAACCACCCCATTCTGGATTCTTTATAAAATTATCCACATTTTCTTAGATTACAAAGACTTCTAATTAAATCATCTAACCCTCCGTATTTAGCCCAGAAAGCCGGTCTGTCCGCTTCGGAACAGCAGTCTTACTAAATCCATAACTTTTGTTTTACTCAACCAAAAAGCGCGTTCTCAGATCCTACAGAACCATTGGACAATTATCTACAACTTTCATGTAGATCAAAAACTCTAATTAGGCTATTTACTATTTTTAATCTACAGTCTACCAAAACAGCGCCGAAAGGCGACAACCGTAAAAACAGCGGTCTTCCGAAAATCATATCTCGAAATCTACTTGTCCGATTGACATAATAAAATATGCTAAAGAAAGCTATCGAAATTATCTACAATTAACTAGTAGATGAGATTTCCAAAATTCGCCATTAAGGTACCCGAATAAATCGTACAACAAAACAGCAGGCTAACGGATCTATTAAACGACCTCTCTATTAGAAAAATTAGACCTCTCTAATTAACCTCAATTATAATCCCTAATTGCTGCATGCAAACAAGATCAATGCTACGTAATTAAGTACACTCACATGCACCTGGTTTGGCAGAAAAACCACGCAGCAGCAATACTCGGCGCAGTCGGCAGGAGCCTCGGTCGTAAGCGGCGGCGGCGGAATCGTAGCCAAGAAGAAAACTCACGACTCGCGCGCGTTTCCAAATAGCAAGACAAGAATGCAACCGCAAGACAATCTTCGGCCATACAGCAAGAAGAGACTCAGCGTGAGCGGCGAGCACACACGGCGACGGCGAAGAGAATTCAGTAGCAAGAAGACACGCACAACCGCCGACAAAGAAAGAAAAAGCGGCCGCGATCCAGCGCCCGAGCGGCGGCGCGCAATCGCGTTCGACCATGGCGGAAGAAGAAACGCATCTGCAAGAAGAAAGGCCTCCACGCAGACAAAGCGCTTCGGCACAGTCACATGAGTCTTGTGCAGAGAAAAAGAATTGGGTAGGCGTAGCGGGGGAAAATTAATGGAGGCGTAGCGGCTTGAAAAATAGGATTAGGGTTTCTAAAAAAAAAGTCCACCACTATTTATACAGCTCACAAAAATTCTGAAATATCCTATTTCCACGAACACTAAATTCTTTAACTACGCACAAGCCCTAAATTCTTTAACTAATTAAATTATTATTATTATTGCTATTATTATTATTTTCAAAATATTACAGCTTCATATATATATATATATACACACACACACAAAAGAGATATTTGCATTAGAGGAAATAATTTTTATATAGGTGCTTAATGACGTAGCTATATTCTCTCTTTAAGCATCCATGTATAAGTATCTTAGATTGTACATACCCTAACCTTGCTTTAATTAATTTTGAGATTTCAGATTCGGAGTGCTTGTTTTATTATTCTTAGGAACGATGGTTTATACAAGGGCGTATGAGCCTGTCAACTTCTCTATCAAGACCACCATGGGATTCAGACTGCAGAATTAAACTCAAATGAAGATGAAAATGAAAAGGTGAAAGCTATGCGTAATTTATCCACTGATATTTTTCACGAAAGAATAAAGATACTTTGTGTGGTTGGTAAATGTAGTTGCTGTCATTTGGAAATGAAAGGACTAAAGGAGAGGAGAATAATCAAATAAGTCAGGAAGCCTTCGTATTAATACATTGAGCAGCACCTGTGATCTTACTGTTGCTGACATCTACCGCATGAGCATGCATGCACAGGAATTCAATCAGTCGAGGAGGAGTCGAGATCGCATTCAGCCTGATTGCTTCAGTTCCAAATTATCTATTTCCACTTTCTTTTGTTGCGTGAACTCAAAGGTCCAACATCATATAAGCTTACGTATTAAGAAGCTACCAGACTTTTTGGCTTTATATTTTTAAAGTTCCAACATTAGCACTTAATAAGTCTTACCACATAGGACACTAGCCGATATAGATGAGAGAGGGGAAGTATAGAAAATTGAGTCATCTCTCATAAAGTAGTCAACGGTAACACAAGAAACAAGAAACATTATACATGGATGAGCTATCTATATAAATATATATAAAGATAACTTATTGTAGCAGATGTCTTTAAAATTGTCTATAGATGATATGGAGTAATCTGATGACATCAGTTGTCTATACTTATGGCCTATTTGGTAGGGCTTCGCTCCTCATTTTTTAGCTCTCAACTCTTGATTCTTAGAGGAACCACTCCTCTGATAATCTGGAGCTGACTAACAGAAGTGTTTGGTAGGAGGTTGACTCCTAAAACTCTGAAAGTGAGGATTTAAGATAAAAAGACCATGATACCCTATTTTTAACACCTAAATCTATTTGTATCGCACTCCTTTCTATTTGTACACAAATTTTAAAATTTTCTTCACAAATTTCCATGAGTTATTCAATTTGAAAAAGAGTTAGGAGTTCAAAAAATAGAGAATCACGTAGCGTGTCAATACGCAAGGGGTAATATCACTACTACAAAAAAGACTATACTAGATGCATGTGTTGTAATTATCACAAATGATTTTACAAGCGTGATCATCTATGTTACTATCGATTGCTAAAACCATCTTTGATACATAGTTATCACAGACGGTTTTTAATCTGAACCGTCTGTGATAATTCACAGATGGTTCTTAACAAACATCGTCTGTGATAATTGCAGACTTCACATACGGTTTTTAATCTGAACCATCTGCTTATAATTCACAGACGGTTCTTAATACGGACCGTCTGTGATAGTATCTCTTAAACGCATCAATGCCGCTTCGGCTCCCCGATGCGTCTCTTCATCTCGTCTTCGATGCGTCTCTTCGTCTCACGGGTCGAATTTATTCCTTGTTTTATAAAAATGAACATCCACCATCGAAGATAAATCCCCACACCGCTCTACTGTCCTCAAGCACAAACAATTTTCAAGAAATGATCCCCTACTCTTTTTCCATATCGCCAGCACTGATGGCCTACCTGTCCATCCTGTACGAGCACCTCTTCGGTCGTACGCTGGCGGATGCTGCGGAAGGATATTATGCCAACAATGTCCTCCCTCCTCTGACGGAGGTTATGTTGGGGCAAGTGACGGCGACATCCAGTCGTCTCGACAACCTCCTCCGCCGCGTATTCCGGTGGTCTCCCTCTTCCGGCGAGCTAACCTTGCCATCGAGGTGGTCCTCGAGAATGATGTTATACGTCTTCTGGAGGATTACCATCGCTTAAATGGCTACATCGAGACTTCGGGCGACTTCGGGCGAGCGGGTCGACCAAGCCGAGACACCACAAGCAAGGATAGCGAACCTTTGGGCGCATTTCGACTTGGTCCTTGAATCAGAGTGTCTTTGTGCAACTCTCCAACAAGTGCGTCAACGAGTGGGTGTGTTTTCGGGCTACCTGCACTGATCCCGCAACCACAGTTGATCTCTGAGCAATGCATCGACCAATACGCATCCCACGTCGAGAAATACATAACAAATGAGTTGCTTGCTCATGGCGATAAGGACTATATATTGGTGCCCTACAACCAGAAATAAGTGCTTCACTACTTGCTATACAAATTTCATTTGTACATTATATGCAACACGAATATAGGTTTAATGACTATAGCGACATACATGAGTAGGTGGCACTGGATCCTTTTAGTCATTGTACCAAAGTGGAACACAATAATATACCTTGATTCCCTAGTCAACAAGAACCATGACTTCACCCTTGTGGAAAAAGTACTCGATATGTATGCTTATTTCATCCATACGTAATTCTATTGTTAGTATTCCTTCGTTTGAAATTGCTAAGAATATTTTTTTAGAATTACGTAGGTTGTTCAACGCCTATGTTGTTGGGGGAGGGAAACACAAGGAATCGAGCACCACACTGCGACACAGGATACGATTTTTGGTACCCGCTACAACACAATAATCATATATCACACTTCGTAACCTGGCATCTCGAACTGACTATACCTATATATGAAATTCTATTTTTGCAGTGCCACCAATAACTACAATGCAACTTATGTGTATTCTATGTTTGCCATCATACGCAGAAAATCAGGAGTGCTAAGAAGAAGGATTCTAAGGTTTGTCAATATCATAATAATTATTGCCTTATTATCAATTTAAATATATATGCTTACTACTTTATTCCTAGCGATAGGGCATGATAATCAAATCAAGTATATTCGATCTGGACGAACTCTCGGACGGCTCTTCACCTTCATCAAGACGAAGATCATTAGCTCGAAAGGAGAGTTTCACTCCGGCGACACCGATCAATACATGTTCAATTGTAATTCACTTTGAGTTGTAATTCAATTGTAACTCTAGCGACAATACATGAACATTATTTTGTAATTGATTTTGAGTTTTAAATCACTTTGAGTTATTCTATATCAAATCAATTGTGATTTATCTATTTTTATTTGCTTATTTTCATAGAGTATGGCTAGCATTTCTTGGGGCTAGCCTAAAAACAAATAAATATTTAGGTGTAGAATAAACTATCACAGCTGGTTGCGTAGTATAAACCGTCTGTGAATGCCTACTATCAAAGACAACTACCATATAAAATCGTCTGTGATATGTCGGATATCACAGATGGTTATTTTTACTATCTATGATATGTCTCCAATCACAGACGGCTACCGCCAACAACCGTATGTGATATGTCGAATATCACAGACGGCTACCACTAATAACCGTCTGTGATATGTCGGATATCACAGACATTAGTAAAAATAACTGTCGGTGATATGTATGCAATCAAAGACAGTTGGTACATGATCACAAATGATTTTTTGTATAAGTAGTCTGTGATAGTAGGTTTTTAGAGACGGTTTATACCACAAAACTGTCTGTGTTGTAAATTATCGCAGACGACTCAAAAATCATCTGTGGTAACCGCTTGTTATCACAGATACATAAATTCAGACGTTCAAAAATCGTCTGTGATAACGGTTTAGAACCGTTTGTGATGACCCTTTGTGTAGTAGTGTCTGTACTTGAAAAAGACCTAATCGCACCACAGTACCCAGGGATGACATGATTAATCGAACCATTTCAGCAAACCTAACTCACAAAATAAAATTTGCACAAAGATGTGCATGCAGTCTGGATATCTTCGAAAGAAATCTACTTTTTGTATACTGTTGGTGAATGCATAAGTGGTGAGAAGTTGTGTCATCTTCGAAAGAAACATGCAGACTAATTTGTCTGCCCAACAAAACAAGACTTTCGTGCCATTCATTTAACAAAGCTATGCTTTCAAAGTTGGTATTTGTCGTGTTTTGCCTCCACATAATATGAATAGAAATATATAACGGTGTTCAAAGATAAATATATAGAAATGTTCCACAAGCAATAAACGATTTTGCCGACCACATAAATATATAAAAGTGTTCAAAGATAAGTAATTGCTAATAAAAGATCGTAAGATGTCGTATCACCGGTTTGGCAATCATCCAGATTGAGCCATTGCCATTGTAAGGTCATCACGAAACCTATCCATTGACCTATCACTTGATTGTGGCGTTGACACATCCGACGCATCTTGCGAAATGATGTATCTCACGTATCTTGACGATATCGTGGGTACATAATCTGGATTCCGACCACACCTGCGGAAATTCTCATCCATTGTAGAATGCTCACAAATGAAGTTGTGGAGGTTGCTGCTACAATCATCTTTTGCTTTGTCATGGGAAAGCTCGGTATCTTTTGCAAAATTCTCCACTTCATCTTCCATACACCAAAGGATCACTCAACAACATTACAACTTGAGTGCAGTTGATTGAATTTCTCTTTGTCACCACTTGGTGCAGGACCTCTCCGGAAATCAAGAACATGGTACCTTTTGCCCTTGTATGGCGCCAAGTACCCTGGTCGGTTCGGATAACCAGCATCGACAAGATAATATTTCCCTGTTACATAAGATGCAATAATCATATGAGTAGTACAAGTGAAGAAATTGTGAAATGTTAGCAAGAAAGAAAATTACCCTGCGCGGATGTCGAAAGACATCTCTATCTACATCCAATGCATGGTATAGCACACTAGTATCACGCATAACCCCTGGCCAATCGATGCATATGTGAAGCGCATGTCAAAATCAACTACCGTCATCACATTTTGAGTTGTGCTTCCTGATCCGCCAATGTATCTAACTTGATCATTTAGGCGGGCGATTGCAAGGATGTGAGTACCATCAAGAGCTCTGATGCAATCCTTAAAATGTGGCCACATCATCAAATTATTTCTAATTCTACTATGAACAATAGAGAAGCTAGGGTCATTGGGTTGCACACAATCTCTAGACACGTTGACCACACATTCCAAAATCTCATCAAACTTTTTACAAATTGTCTTACCAGAATGCTTGAAGCGATTTTGCGCTCTTAGGTTGGACTCAAAACCACCACATATGTATAGGAACATATCTAGTGCTTCCTTTGAACTGATATGGTTAGTTGGTATCAAGTTGTATCTACTTACCAAAAGATCATACAAACTATGAAAGATTGTTGCATTCATACAAAACATGTTGTGGCTTTCTCTAGGAGTGGCCAAAGTCTCCATCACAAAACTCGTTCCACCGAGTCGTGAAGTCCTCATCTCATTCTTCTCTAGGTAGGTTAATGAATAATTCTCCACAAGAGATGCAGCAATAGTTAGATTACTCATCACCTCTTGTCGTGTACACATCATCTCTAGATCAAATGTATGTTCATCATCCGAGTCACCACTATCATCACTACTTCACAACATCTGTATATAACAAAAGGGAAAAAATTAGACAACATGACAACATTATATACTTTGCATACAATAAAAAAAGACAAATGTAAAGTACAACACATGACATAATGCCTTACAAGCCAGATAATATTACATCATAATAATGTTTAACATGCCAAATAAACTAATAGTCTCCAAAGTGAAATAAACCGATAGTCTCACAAGAGAAATAAACCGATAGTCTCACAAGAGAAATAAACTAACAGTCTTACAAGCCAAATAAACTGATATATCTAATCTAATTGCCATACTTGCCAATGTACTTTTTTTAACCATTCAAACCATCCTACATTATCTTTAATGGTACAAACTGTGAGCCACTCAGTTTTTTCCCTTGTCATTGTTGGAATCACAAACTCTCTTTCCTTTCTTGGCGGTGGGTGATTCATCCTTTTGTTCACTTCCGCACTTATCATCATTCTCATATTCTTGTTCCTCTAGGTCTATAGTCGCAGATGGATGTGCGGGGCTTTGAGGTAAGCTACCCCCGCCAAAGACCAATGGTCAACCCCAATGTTGCGAATGTCTTCAAACATCACCTCCAGCAAGTCCTCCCTCATTTTGAATGCCGCCTTTACGAAACTTGCTAGATCCTGGAATTTCCTGTCAAAAGCAATTAAAATAAGTTAGTATTTTTTAGACAAAACTTCACAAGCAAGAACTAGTGCATTACATAATTACTACTTACCTCATTTTTCTTCTTCCACCAAGAAAGGTCAGCCTTAACTGTGTTCTTTTGGTGGTCCCAACCTAATCCAATCTCCTTCAGCTTCAATTTTTTCCATATGGCATATTTGTTCTTCAGTTTATCCCATTTGTTTTAAAATTGTATCTTTTTGTACTGCATGCCAGTCTTCTCCTCAAATGTTGTCATTACGGTGGTATATCCAACCTGGTTCAAATGGGTGTTTGGACAATTTCCAGCTCTGACTTGTTGTGCGAAAAGCTCACAAACTACCCTAAGATTCTCATCACTCCACTCAGCGTTTGCCATCTGTAATTAGTGTGCAGGCTACAGTAATCAGTTTGATAGTACGTGTGATCAGTCATTTGTTACTGCCATATTACCTACAGTACTCAGCTTGACACTACAAAGTCTAACAGACCCATAAGCATTTAGTTCATTTTCAGTTTGACAGTACAAGAATGGTAGTAGGTAATATGACAGTTCCACATAAAACAAGGAGTAACCTTATGAAACATAAATTAGGTAATCATTTAGGAGACTTTCTATGGGACTAGCTACCGAAATTAAGTCTAAAAATGTATAATTCTCCTTTTACAAAATAATTAAACAAAGCAATCAAATCCTCCTGATCGCAGAAATCATCACTCAAAGAAAGGCCTAATCTAGGCTCAAAACTAAACAAATTTCTATAATAATCAGTGGCAATTTTAAGCATACTAGGAATGTCTTCTGTAGGACCTTGAGGTCCCTCAAGCATAGAAACAATATATAACAAATCGTATTCCAGAATTAAGTTCCTTCTCCACATTAGCACTCCAACTTTTTACCTTTTTTCCTAAAAAGCCCCACTTTAAATTGCCACACATATATAGCTTTTGTACAATTGCAAGGAGTGTTCGAATTTTTTTTTCATAAAAGCATAAAAGTTCTTATCTTCTGACCACCTTTTGTCAAAAGCCAAAAAGCTTTGTAATCATAACTGCATTCAACTTTGTAGTCTCATTTGATGCAGCTAGAGGCCCACATCATATCTGAATTGTTTCATCTTTTTCTTCACGAACAATTAAATGTACTGATAAGCCTACAAAATGTGTGAGGGGATCAGGGTCTTTTCTATTTTTGCTTGCCCTAAACTACAAATGCAGAATTGCATTCTCTCTACTACAAATGCATAATCCAATCACCTGGAAGGATAGGACAGATCCAGGCGGAGCTCCGGGCCGGCGGTGGCTAGGGTTCCAGGCGGCGGCAAGGTGCTCGGCGGCGCTCGGCGCGCCCAGCGGCGAGGGGGTGCGTCTTGCGGGGCGGGCTCGGGCCGACAGCGAGGACCTTTGGAGAGGGAGGGGCTCTGGGCCAGCGTCAAGGAGCTCTGGAGGAGGGGCTTTGGGTGAGGAGAGAGGACGGCGGCTAGGGGGACACGCGCGCGAAGGGAGGGGCTCTGGGCGGCCCTCCAGGCCGACGCTGAGGGAGGGGCTCCGGACGGCGGCTAGGGTTCCATCTCCATGAGTCTGGACGGGAGTGCGGATTGGAAAAGTTTGGGGCTATTGGGAACTGCGGTGACATGAGGGTGAACTGGAGGGGCGAAGGGACGTGAAAATGAGGGATCATCAACTTGGGGGTATTTTTGCAACCGAAAGATTGATTCTCGCGGGTAGTTGTCCAAGATTGCTCCTAGTTTTCTATTGCCAATCAACTCTGATTCTATGATGCTCCGGATTCTAAAAAAGGAGGAGTTGGTGCGTTTGGCTCGACTCTTGCTGCTCTGAGTAAGAATAGCTCTATCGATCAGGGAGCGAATAGAGTTACCCAATGGAGGATGTGGGAACACATCTCGGTCTACTCTCAATGCATGACATAACACACTAGTGTCATGCATAGCCCCTGGTTGACCAATGGATGCATAAGTGAAACGCATATCAAAGTCCACAACTGCCATCACATTCTGAGAGGGATTTCCGGACCTTCCAATGTATCTCACTTGTTGTTCTAATGGAAGAGTTGCACGTATATGAGTCCCATCAAGAGCACCTATGCAATCCTTAAAATGTGGTCAAGCCCTTCGATCATCTCTAATTCTACTATGGATGGTGAAGAAGTTTGGATCCTTTGATTTCACGTAATCTACAGACATTGCAACCACACATTCTAGCACTTCTTGAAACTTCC
Organism: Hsuehochloa calcarea; assembly: GCA_036346395.1. NCBI lineage: Eukaryota > Viridiplantae > Streptophyta > Magnoliopsida > Poales > Poaceae > Hsuehochloa > Hsuehochloa calcarea. Next base: position 67,999,478 of record CM070596.1, read on the forward strand.
TACTAATGGTCTCACCCGAGTGCTTGAACCGGTTTTGTGTTTTCCTATTCGATTCACCTCCACCGCATACCCATAAGAAGATTGCAAGTGTCTCTAATGTACTCATATTCTTGGTAGGTTTAAGCTTATACCTACTCACCAACAAGTCATGTAGGTCAAAAAAAATTATTTGATTCATACGAAGCATCCTATGAGTCTCCCCGGAGTAGCTAATGTCTCCTTCAACCAACCCATCCCACTGAGGCGTGAAGTCCGCATTTCCGCCTTATCCATGTAGGTTGCATAGTACTCTGCAACAATGGATGGCCCGGCTAGAGAAATGACATCCATAGCATGCTTTGCTCGTATGACCTTCTCTCTAGCTTTGTTCTCTTCATCACTACCACTTTCGTAAGACGACATCTGTACATTTTATAACAATCGTGAGAATACAAACTACAATATAGACAATGACAAAAAAGGAAGGTAACATAAAAAGCAAGCTAACATAAAGTTCATACAATATCCAAACATAGGGTTATCGGTCTTACATAGATAGAATTTGGTTCTCAAACAAAAAAGGAAGCTAACATAAAAAATCAAACGAACATAAAGTTCATCTAATATCGTAACATGCCATAATACATTCCCATACTCCTTGTACTTCCTCTTAAGCCACTCGAAACGAGCTTGTGGGGTGTGCAAGGTTTTGAACATTTGCCTTTGCTCCCTCTTCAAAAACAACTCAGTGGCAATGAAGTGCTCATCACTACCTAGAGAGGCACCGCATTCTTCCACCCAGTTCATCACAACATCTATCGAGCAAGGGTCATCTTTTATTGCAAATGACTCCAATGTTGACTGAGATTTCTCAGCCATGTTAGCTATCTTTATGATTTGGTCTTGCATGACTTGAGCTGAGCTTGACTTAGGTTTTTTTTTCCCGTCCCAATAGGTGCACTTGCTACTCTCTTGCCTTTGCCATTCGAGGGGGGCTCGTCCTCAAGCTCGGTCTCATCCATATCCTCAATGTCATCCTCAGCATCAAGGTTGACAGTTTGAGTATTATCAGCTTGTGTTTGAGGCAATATACCCATTGCCGGAGACCAATGATCTGCACCATCATTGGTGATATCTTCAAACATCTGCCTTAGAAGGCCATCATTTTGCAGACCTTTTTTGCGAAACTTTATTGCCCCTGGAATTTCCTATGAAAAAATGGGATACCAATTAGTATAAATAAAAAGTATGTGCTGCCAAAGTAAAAATAATAAAAAATAACACTTACTATGTTAACTTTCTTCCACCATAGAAGGGGTTGAGAAATTGTGCCTTTCTCATTGTCCCATCCAGAATCGGTCTCCCTTGTGGTGAGTTTTTTCCAAATGGCGTAATCGGACTTCAACTTATCCCATTTATTCTTGAATTGTGTCTTAGTGTAATCAAGACCCGTTACATTCTTAAAGCCCTTAGCTACCTCGGCATATCCTACAATGTTCAAGTGGGTGTTTGGCCGATTCCCAATCCTAACTTGTTCCGCAAACAACTCACACACTACCCTAAGGTGTTCATCATTCCACTCGACGGAACCTGCCATCTGCATGTTGTAACAATATGGTGGAAGCACCATATGGTGGAATCTGCATGAGAATGTTGTATACTGAATGAACAAAGCTAATGACCTCCGCTAAAACAAAGCAAATATGTTGAATGATTAGCAGCACTGTGCCAGTGTCTATGATAGTCCGAACATTGGACCACGTAAAGGAAACAATATAATCTATTAGTAAATCAAATTATAGCTTCTAAATCGAATTACAACTGATGATTCATCAGCATCAAATAACACTATTGACGGGTTTCCAACAGAAAAGATCTGACAAAACAACATTAAAGAGTACAACTAATAACCTATTGACCATATCCCTCCCCATTCTCCAAATATCTTTGGTTGGGAAAGCAAACAGGCCAGCACAAAAGCTCAATGGCATAATGATAGATCATACTAATTCATTGCCAATGTGATATGTCTATAGGAGCTGCATGATTGCAATTATTGGATCTCCAGTTGTGTTTGTCTAATTCTCCCCCCCCCCCCAAATCAAGCAGTGATAATTGTAATTGCAACGTTAATACACAATAGCCATCACAAAGCATTTGCTAAATATTGAACATGCATAGCCACCATGTCAGTATGTTTGCATCAACAATATAACAAGTGACAGTGGAGATGTAGGGAAAAAAAGAAACAAAAACCTGCAAGCTATACAAATATGAGGTTTTTGTCAATTTGAGTGATCTACAGTTGCCTCAACTATACAAGGTACTCGTTACCATTGCCGGGGAAGATTGTCCACACCTGGATGGCAGAGGTAATGGTGATGGCAGCGGTGGCATATACACCACTATACAATGCACAATTGTATTATGAACTCACAGAAAGTGAGATGCATGCATGTAGAAATATAAACATTGTCTTCAGAAACACATAAGCAATTTGGAGAACAATCACATTGCATCTGGAGAGCAATTACCTTGAAGATGCTGAGGAAGGCGGAGGCCGAGGGAGGAACGGTAGCCGGGTATGAAGAGTCGCCGTCGGGGAGCTCGTTGAGGACCGAGCCGTGAGGAAAAACCCATACTGGCCGGCTAGGAGCAATGGAGGAGGGAGGCGACGGGGTGGGGTGGGGCGGAGGCAAAGGGGTGGGGCGAGCAAGAAGGAGGAGGCGAGCCGTGGAGGAAGGGTGGGGTGGGGCGGAGAAGCGGAGGCGGAGGGAGGAGGCGAGCGCGGAGGGAAGGGGTGGGGCGGAGCAATGGAGGCGGAGGGAGGAGGCGAGCCATGAGGGGGAGGGGTGGGGCGAGCAATGGAGGTGGAGGGGGAAGGGGTGGGGCGAGCAATGGAGGCGGAGGAGGAGGCGAGCCATGGAGGGAAGGGTGGAGGGAGGAAGCGAGCCATGAGGGGGAAGGGGTGGGGCGGGCAATGGAGGCGGAGGGAGGGAGGCGAGCCGCAGAGGCATCGGGGGAAGGGGTGGGGGCGGAGCCGCGGAGCCAGGAGGCGGAGGCGGAGGGAGGGAGGCAAAGGCGGAGGGAGGAAGGGGTGGGCGGGGCGTGGCGGTGTCGTGTCGACGAGGAAGCAGGGGGGGGGGAAGCGGAGGAGTCGGGAGGAAGACGGGCGGGCTTAGCGAACCGATAAGGAAGGTGAGGGGGTGGGGGTGAGGGGGGCTGTGAATTCGGGATGGGTATAGTTCAGTGGCAATTTGTGGGTAAATATTTGTAACTTCTATAGGTATTTTGTTATACTAGTCCACAACTTTCTACTTGGAGTAAGGGTTTATCTGCTCCTACAATTTGCACTAGAGGGCTGCTCCCCTCCAAGCTACTTCAACTCCAATGATTTTGTGGAGTTAGCCCGTTTGGCACAGCTCCACCTACTCCAACTAAGAAGCTGAGAGTTGGAGCCATACCAAACAGCACCTAAGGCCTTGTTTGGCATGGCTCCAACTCTCAGCTTCATAGTTGAAGTAGGTGGAGCCATGCCAAACGGCATGCACTCAACAAAAATTGAATCTGAGTTTGAGAATGCTGGAGCAGCCGCAGATGTATTTTATCGAGTGCGAGAAGGTTGCTCGCATGGGCGATCATCCGATTCTGAAAATACCCTAGAGTTAAGATGAAATTACCCACCAAATACCATCCAACAAAACCTCCTCTCGTGCATCCCCCATTCGCCTCCGCTCTTCCCCTTCCCTTTGCCTCCTCCTCGGCGCCTCGCCCCCACCCCGCCCTTCCCTCCTCCTCGGTGCCTAAGCCTCCTCCCGACGACTCGCCTCCGCCTCCCTCCATCCATCCGCCTCGCCACCGCTGCCCGCCCCACCCCATTCCCCTCCGCTCGCCTCGCCTCCTCCTCCGCCTCCACCATTGCTCGCCCCTACCCCTTCCCCTCCGCGGCTCGCCTCCCTCCCCGCCTCGCCTCCCCTCCTCCCTCCACCTCGCCTCCGCCTCTGTGGCTCCGCCCCACCCCTTCCTCGACGCCCGCGGCTCCACCCCCACCCCTTCCCCGACGCCTCGCCTCCCTCCTAATGCCTCAGGCTCTGCCTCCCACCCCTCGCCTCCTCCCCCACCCCGTCGCTTCCTCCCCGCAGATCTCTCCTCGTTTGCACCTCGTTTGCTTCCAATCGGGGTAGTTCATCGACTTGGAAAACTAGGATAGTGTAGTTCTGATTCAGGCTGACTTGGAAATAGCATTATATGATTTTGTTTATCTGAAAATTATTGGAATGCAATAATATGCTGCCTGTTGTGAGTAATGTGGTATCATGTGTACCGAATCTGGTTAGATTGGTCGAGGTTGGGGTATATGGTTTGTGTTCACCAAAAGCTCAAACCGTCTAACACCAATGCATTCTTTGGTACATCTTGATTGCTCATTGTTGATTGCTGCTTGTTCATTAGATAATATGATGAAATTTCTTATCTGCATGGTCATTACAACATTAGTGATGGAAGAAAGCGAGAGTAAATTGTCTTGAAAGAAATATTTGTATACTGTAGTGTTTTTTTTTGTCATCCCCCATTAGAAAGAACCACTTCTGACGGTACTACCTTGACACCCAAAACTCTGGCATACATCATTTGTTAAATTCATGATTCACTAATACTTTTTTTATCAAGCGAGATTATTTGGGGAACTTCAAGAAAGGGAGGTAGAATTTGGCATCTCAGACATTCAACTCGGCCTCACGACACTTGAAGAAATTGCCATGCATACTTTGCTCAGGATGGCAATGGATCACTCTGCATTTCCGGCCACTCTGACGAAATCCTGTGCCCCAATGTTGAGTGAGGAGGCCCCTTCACGCCTCGTAGGACCTCAACCTTCGCTGTCTCGTAGGACCTCAATGGGCTGTGGAGGCCCCGTCGGGTACATCATAGACCCAAACCAGGTCTCAACAACAAGATGAGTCAGGGTGGAAAATTCAGATCGGTTACATTATGTGTTGTTTGATACAATATTATGTCTTTGTTATGATACTCATTGGATTGGAACCTTTGTTATGAACTTCGTATGTTTATGTATATTATTTATTTATTTATTTGAGTAAAACTTCCAAATTCGGGTGAAAATATGGCAACATGACCAAAAAACTAGATAAATAAAAGCACAGCATGATTAAAATCAACTTATTAAACTGTTATATATCAAGCAATACGAAAAAAGATTATAAGTCATAAAACAAGGGTAGTACAGTCTTTTCACAAAGATCTTTCTCATTCCTGGAGCTGGAGCTAACTTTCTAACCAAACACCTCCGTAGACTGCTCCAACTTCTCATAGGAGTGGATCCAAGAGTGAAGCTGGAGTTGAAGCTGTAAAAAATTGGAGCAGAGCCGTACCAAACAGGGCCTAAGTCATGACTTAGAGTCAGAACACTGGTTTAATGCGTCTAGAATAGGATGCTAATTTAGCAATCCGATGACACTGTCCAACCACATAACAACAAGGTACACCCTCACCCTTATTAAACTGAGCTAGTCGTTGTTACGGCGTTTGGTAGATAATGTTTAACTTTAGTCTTGGTGCTGGTGTTAGGGTGCTGCTAGACGTTTTTGATGTGGTTCTTCCCGGTGGGGTAAAACGCGAAGGCATGGCTTTGTCTCAGATGTGATTCTTCCCCCAGATCATCTGGGGGTTAAAACGCGAAGGAATGGCTTTTTGAAAAAGATCAAAAGGATACCATTATTTGGGTCGCAAAGCGCGATTATAAAAACCCCCGCACACTACAAACTCGCCTCCTTTTCAAACCAAACCCAGCACCTTTCCTCACCGCGCCAGCCTCCCAACCTAGCTTCCTCCTCTCCGTGCAAGAACCACCTCACCAACGCGCGCCATGCAGTCAACCGGCCGCGAAATGCACGGCGGCGGCGGGCAGGACGACTTCCTCGACCAGATGCTGTCCACGCTGCCGACGGCGTGGCCCGACCTGGGCTCCGGCAAGTCCCCCTGGGAGCTCCCGGCAGGCGGCGCGCCCTCCGACGACCACTCCGCCGCGGTGTTCGACGAGTCCGCACTCCTCGCCTCCCGCCTCCGCCACCACCAGATGGGCGGCGGAGGGGACAAGCCCGTCATGCTCCCCCTCGGCGACCTCCGTCGCCACGGCCTCGCCGGCGGCGGCGGCGAGGACAGTGGAGCCGCGGGGTACCTACCGCTGCCGCTGTTCACGTACCGGTCGCGAGAGGACATGGACGCCTCCTTCAAGTCCCCCAATGCCGCTGTACGATTCTACTGCTTGCTTCGAGGTTCCCTTCAAACCTTTCCCTTTTTAACGTGCTCGTTGTTGATAATTGAGATGGTGTTGCTTTGGGGTTTCTGCTTTTTGCAGGGACGTGACCAAGCACTGTACAACGGTTTCGGAGCCGCCCGGATGCATGGCGCCGCCGCCGTGCAGCCGCCGTTAGGGCAGGTATGCCAATAACCAGTGGTCGCGCCCGGTCCAACTCCTCGGATGCTAGCTTGCACCCTTACTTCCACATTGCTCTGCTTCTTTTGTGTCGCAGGGTGGATCAATGCCGGCGCAGAGCTTCGGACGAGGAGTGGCAGCGAGCGGCGGGTCGACACCAGCTGCGGCGGCCGGGGCGTCGTCGGGCGGAGGGGCGGCGCCGCCGCGGCAGCAGCGCGTGCGGGCGAGGAGGGGGCAGGCCACGGACCCTCACAGCATTGCCGAACGTGTACGCCACTCTCCCACCACCTTTGACCTTCCCCTTCTCCCCCATTTTTTAATGCCTCTCTGCAAGTCTGATGCGTTCTTGTGCCTGGACCTCCACAATTCTTGGACCTAGTACGTCAGTTTGACCTGTTTACATTCTTCAATTTTACTGCAAATTTGGCTCGAAATGTTGGTTTCAGTAATAAGAGGAACCTGAAATGAATTGTACAACGATGTTTTTGGATAATTACTGGCCATTTCCATTCCATATATTTCTTCAGGGAGATGGGCATGCGTCATGTGTCTTTTTCCTCACTCTTTCCTTGTGTTCGTTAATTCGTTTGCAGCTCCGGAGGGAACGGATAGCTGAGAGGATGAAGGCGTTGCAGGAGCTGATCCCTAATGCTAACAAGGTGATCAAAATCTTCCTCTCCTTTTTTTTTGAGGGAAATATTCTTCTCTTTTCTTCTCTCCTTTTGCTTTCTCCTCCTCCTTCCTTTGCACCCTCTTTGGACAAGGTAGGAAGCTTCCCCTGAAATGTGTTGAAGATGCATCCATGATTTCTGCACTGTTGTTTGGACAGTGGCGGATCTAGAAAAATAAATAACCATGTGTCTCTATATATATCACCACATGTATATAGGATCACTAAGCTTATGTTGCGGGTGCACACCTATGTATACATAGACTTTGATAAAGTAAAATAAAATCAGATCCGATGTCCTATGCACCCCTAAAGCCTCGCTTGGATTCGCCCATAGTGTGGAGTGTTTCTTTATTCGGTGATGGAGTAAGTTGGTTTATGAGTATAGTATAACGTACGATGTTCTCTTGTTTGTATGATTGAAAATAGCAAGTGCACGATGGAATAGGAAAGCAGGCTAGTTGAGGCATATGGTTCATTACTCTTAACTAATCAGGGGGGGATAAGGCACGTATCAGCCTTCCATTGGAGGATCTGGGTTAGTTATTAACTTCTAATTGGTGGTAGAAAAGGGGAGGTCAGACTTGATGCCAAGGGGAATGAGAAATGTTCTACCCATCAGGGCACAGCTGATGCCAGCTAGTGCAATGACAGATAAATAATAGCTACATCACATTTTCAGGGAATGAAGACTAAATTAGGGACATGATGATCATTTCATCAGCCACTAGGTTCCTAGAGTATTGTACATCATGAGGGGAATGACAGATGAGTTAGGGGTTTGATATAATATGCACACTTCTGAACTTCGAGACATACGCTTGCTTGGACTTTGTGACAACTGCAAAACACTAGAGCCGGAGAAATGGGCATTGTCTGGTACTCCAGCTTCTTCTATTCTCCATGAACCGGATGGACACGGAGACACGTGCCAGGGTTGATACTTCCACTGGCACATCTGATATCTTGTTTTGCATAGCTTGTAGTCACTGGTTAGAGTATCTGAAGCAATAATGAGTGCTATTTGCTTGGCTTTGGAATAAAAACTGATATCAATTGCCATATCTTAGTTGATGGAGCTGCCGTGGCGCAAACTAGAGTGAGCACAGATCACTCTCACTGAAATGACATTATGCAATTTTGTTTGCAGACCGACAAGGCATCGATGCTCGACGAGATCATTGATTATGTGAAGTTCCTCCAGCTCCAAGTCAAGGTAGTTCTGCTTTTCTAGACCTAGGTTACTACTGGATGAGTTCCTAAATGTTGCTAAAGTTGGGCCCTTGAAATATGGAAAAATCATGATTCCTGATCGAATGTATCCAATTGTGCAGGTTCTGAGCATGAGCCGATTGGGCGGAGCTGGTGCAGTTGCCCCTCCAGTTGCTAACATGTCATCAGAGGTACCTACAATATATGATCTTTCATTTTGAAAATACTAGAACACCAATAACGACCCAATTGATAGTTAGTACTAGCCAAAGCCTAGCTAACTTGCGTGGGCCAAATATGTTGAACCCTGAAATGCTCTAATGATGTTCATTACATCACAAAGTGTATAGGGGAAGTATTAGCCTTTTGGCCATCGGTTTGGTGCAAATAGGTACTCATAATTGTTTTTTTTATGAAATGGTACTCATAATTGTGTGTCTTTAAAGTTGGTGTATTGATTCTGGCCCGTTTAACTTTCTTTAGTTTTATATGGACAAAATTATTATTATTTTTGTCTAAAGTGGACCCCTCTTGAAGTCCATAGGATAGAATATAAATATGTTAAATTCTGTCCAGGGTTCCAACATTGGCATTTGGAGGACTAAAAGTCACCAAAAAGAGCTACTAAAAACAATAGCATGCTTTAAAAAATTGCATCGAATCAAAAGATGATGTGTCATAACTTTGGTTAAGGAGCTCATCAAGCATTAGTGGGTTCCAACACAACAGAAAAAAAGTTGAAAGGAATCTTGTTAGTTCAAGAATTGGGGCCAAAAAGGAAAAACACGCCTGAAAAGTGTGCAGTTCAAGCATTTAGGCTGTAGGAGCTGCGAGCATTTGGCTGAATTGGCATGTTTTTTATTGGTAATAGAAAAAGTAGACCGTGCTCATATGAAATTACAAAAAAGCCACTGAGGCAGGTTAGGAAGCCCACGTAACACGCCCAGTCCGCACAACCCACTTACACGGACTGGAACCGCGGCAGGAAAGGATATCGCGGTGCCCGAGCGCAGCTGCATGCAGCAACAGGAGTGCACTGTAGCACATCCGTTGGCACTGTTTGCAACTATGTTGCACCGTGTAGCACTTCTACCCCACGGGCTGGGAGCGCGGAAGGAACCTGCAGTGCATTCCGCAGTCCAGGAGCGCTGCAGGTCTTGTCTAACTTACCGCGGTGCTGTTTTTGCAAATGCGTGCGAGTGGAGACTACTTTTGCTATTACAAATTTAAAACGTGCCAAATCAGCCAAAACTCTAGGAGCTACTGGCCCACTAAGGACAATTCCAACTCCTGGACATACCCCAGCTACTGTAAGGTCAATCACCCCAATTTCGACAAAATGCACATCAATTTTTTTTAATCATCTCGAGTCATTTGCTCAATTGCCAGTTGCATTAAATTTACATGTCTCCTGCAGAGTAATGGGAATGGAAATGGTACCAGCAGCACCGGAAACGGTGATGCCGCCAATGGCAACAGCAGCGGCGACAATGGCGGCAGCACCCTGCGGGTGACGGAGCAACAAGTGGCAAGGTTGATGGAGGAAGACATGGGCTCCGCCATGCAGTACCTGCAGGGCAAGGGGCTCTGCCTGATACCAATCTCTCTTGCCTCAGCCATCTCCTCTGCCACATCGTCGTCCCTTCTTCCCCGCACCTCCATCCGCCCGGGTGGTGCCGGACACCAAGGCGGCAGCCCTGCATCGCCTCCATTGGCGAGCGGTGTGGGCGACGATGACTCCCGGACCATGAAGGACACCGGCGCCGGAGGTGAACAGTGAGATGGACGGCCATTCGTTCAGTCAGGGACAGTTCTTGAGATGTCCAATGTTTATAAGAAATGGTGTTTAATCATGCAACCTTTAGCTCCATCTTTTCTTGCTCCTATGTAATAGCTTTTCAGACATCTTTCCTCTTCTCTTTTTGAGCTTATGAGCTGCTCTGTAATCTCTAGCCTTCTTTATGTTAAAATTTGTCGCCGAGCGCAGTTTCGCTAGTTGGATGGAGGTAAGGAGGAATCGAAATTACCAGTCCAAGAGGGGCCTAATCATATTATGGGTCGAAAACATCAAAGTTTTCCGTAGACCGAAAACGGTACAAGTGCAAAATTGGTGTTGGAAATAGGTCTATGTGAGTGAGGTTTTTTTTCTATAATTCCAAAGTATGTATAATTTAGTACTATATTGCTAAAGTAAGATAGAGGTGATCAACATATAAGATGGAGTCATTGCCACTATTTAAAACATATGACACATGGATGAATGTGGCACGAGGAGGGCTTTGGCTAAACACACGCGCGCGACCGTGCCGTGCCGTGATGTGACGCGTGACTTGGCAGACAAGTCTGCCTTATTTTTTGCCAAGTACAATGTTATAGACATGGGAATGAGGCCCATTAGAGTTGCAACTCAACAGTAACTCATACATACTTGATCGGAGATACCGTGACTTAGGTAATGGGAAAAACAAGTTGATGTTTGAACAAGAGAGTACATTTTAAAATATATGTACATGTGTCTTAATAGACAGAGCACTCTCATATGTAGGAAGGGTGGCTTAAAGACTTAATGTATTCTAGTGTCTAATAAGGAAAAAATGTATTGGCCTACAGGGTACCTAAAATGAATACATCTACTTGAGTTTAACTGTGAGGTCGCAGTTCACGAGAATAGGGTATTCTCTAGAAAGCTCATGAGCGGATAAGGGGGTATGACCAAATAATGCTCCGTTTAGGCGAGGTTCTTTGACAGCCTAGTATCAATTGAGATTTCAAGTAAAATCTAATCATGAAAAGCTGTGAATTCAAGGCATAGTCTATTCATCAGCTGTGAGAATATGAATCTTATCATTCTAGGTGCAAGAGGACTGTTAGTACTGTTTTATGCATCATTAGTCTTTTGCAATATCTGTCTTCTATTAAAATATAGAATTAAAATATTACCTTCATTTTCAACCGTTGGGTCAACAAATTGAAAGATTACGTGGGAACCGGGGAGAGGATATGCTGTTTAAATTACAGCTAAGCTGGAAAGACTCCACTGCCGAAATTCAGGCTCTTTTCGGACTAACAGACAACGTTAGATATAGAGCGTGTACTGAAAAGTCATGCGCAGAACAGCGTAGCAGTTGGCAGCTTCTGAAAAGGTCGATGCATCCACAAAATATTTATGAGAAATCACTTTAAGACGAAGTAGCGGTTGGAAACGCAGGGATTTCACAAGAAATAGTTCGTTCCCATAAGAACCAGGTTTCATTCCCCGCGAGAACCGGCTGAGAAGATTGATCGATGCATCCACAAAATATTTATGAGAAATTACTTGAAGACTAAAAAACGGTTCGAAACAAGAAACGGTTCATTCCCGCAAGAACCGGGAAGAATTTTCAGAGTTCGTTTGGAACGGGCGCATAAACGCCCTAGGGGAAAACACCCAATATTGGGCCGAAACGCCGTGTACGCCGTACGACGGCGAAGACATTGCACAGGTTACCCCTGAGATGCAGCAACAATGGTTGCGACGCGGGCGATAACAAAGTTAAAACGATGCGGCAAGGGACATTTCTTCCTTTTGAGCCAGCCCATCGCGACGTGCCGATTGAAGGCAGGGAAGGAATATGGCAGCTTGGAGTAGTAGCCTGCATGCACATTTACTTGATACGATGAACAGATTTGAAGGATCCGGGCAGGAGATGCACCCACGTTGGTGAAGTAAATGAAGGGGCATCACTGATCGTGCTCTTAAACAAATCAGGGACAACTCTGATGATTGATGAACAGGGGCAACACAAGGAAAAATAGTCTAAAATTAATCCAAAAGAAGAGCAGTCTAGCATTGGACCACAAGACAATGCACATTTTGCAGGGGTCTCAAAATTGTAACGAGAGAGAGAGAGAGAGCAAAGGGATTCTCCGTCCTCTGCGTGATTTGCCAGCTTGACATTTCCCAATTAATGGCACTAAATTATGTAGTAACAAACTATGTTATTGACAAAGACAAAGGAATATTAGGTGTAAAGCATAACTGAAAGGTTACAACTGCTGATAGATTGATGTGAAGGTACCCAACTTTTCTTTGGGGTAGATTCCTCCTCTAGCCATAAAATTAAAAGCACAGTGGATGGATTGACACTGCAGAAGGAAAGAAGAATGCTTTCCCTAGTGTGATAAAAGCAGGAGAAATTAACTGCACCGTGCACGAAAGTGAGCAGCACGCTGCAGACATGGCGAAAGCTGCTCGGAGATAGCACAACAAATGGATTACCAAACACAACAGGCCATCCCCTCTTGTTTTGGATATCCATGATGAATGCTGAGCCAGCTGCAGAATTGTCAGGGGCGATAATTGCCTAAAGGAGATGGGCATATTAAAAACATAGGAAATGGTAAATTTGTCGATCAAATAACTAGCGAATTATGCTGACCACAAAAATAAACAGCATTAGAAAAATACGGTTGTCCAATACTAGTTTACTTCGCTCACTTCAAGAATGTCAGATACTCAAACAGGTAGGACGAACAGCATGACATCTGAGAAAGTAGAACTCACCAAATCTATGTAGCAAATACAAATGTAACATCTTATGGAGAACTACAACTAATCTATTACTTCACTTCTGGATGGTTCTCTTTCTTTTCGAAGCCCTTGTCATTTTATGCCCCGACTTAGATTTCATTGCTGCTTCTGATTTGAGAGACTCTTCCAGTTTCTTTAAAGCTTTTAACAACCCATCCAGAAGAAAGAAAAAAAAGAATGAATGAAACATCAAAGACATGGATAATAACACACCAACATTGCATTCTAAGTGAAATAGGACAGTTATCTCACCACCGGAAAAAACTGGATGAAGGGATTCTATTGATTCCTCGGGTACCGAGCGAAGACTGCAGTTAGAATTATCTGCCTTCCTGAGCATTTTGTCAAAAGTTTTAACCTACATAGGATTTGACTCAGCAACCCAAAAAAAAAAAGAATTACACTGAGATCAATCTGATTGCACCCACACTCGGTATAATCTAGTTGGACATTCTTTTGGTAATAAAAAGGAGGTGGATCTCCCAGACCATAGTTATTTATACATCTGGTAGTACAAACATATGTTTCACTCTAAAATGGGAATCAAAGTACTTTATGCATTCGTGAGACCTAACCCAAATCAGGATGTCTCAGTGCTCAGTAGGCAGTGCCCCTACAATACTTCTCTACAACAAATCATATAGCACCAAACTAACAACCACCAAGTCAATAAATACTCAACTTGTTGTTCATGTGATTAACGCCTTAACCCCAGCAGTACAGGGATGAGGTCAATTTTTGTTCCGCATCATACACATATATGCTCATGTCACGTACATTACCATGGCATATTAATCAATAAACCCACTGCAAGTATTGCACCTGAAAAGCTACCTATTACTGTTAACATTTAAGACAATGCATTACCTCATGTTTCCTTAAAAATGTGAAACAAGAACCAGATTCGCCTGCCCTAGCAGTCCGACCTGCTCGGTGGATGTATGTTTTCACATACGGTGGCATATCATAATTGATAACATATCTTAAACCATCAATATGTATTCCTCGAGCCATCCTATCTGTACCAATTAGAACATCTATTTTGCCTTCCTTGAAGGACTCCAGTGTCTTCCTGCAGGAGAGAAGTTTAACTAATATCACAAAGTGAGAATAAATTCAACATATCATTATCTTATCACAAGGTGAGAATAAATTCAACATATCATTATCTTATCACAAGGTGAGAATAAATTCAACATATCATTATCTCATCCCATCATCAATACAACATATACTTTACGAGTACTGCTTTTATCTTAAGTTCACACTCAAATGCTCTTAATTCTGAAAAATGACCCATAGAACCTCAATAGGGCATATTCAGCTAGAGATTATATTTGCAAACTTTTTTTATCTTATGGCCACTTTAATTTCCTGTGGGAAGTAAATATAAGTAACTTACCTTCGAGTAGATTCACGCTGCAAACGTGAATATTCACTAAATTTAAAGGGTAGGTCTTCGAAAAATCCCAGCAAAGTGCTTAGTCTATGACTTGATTCTACAGATGAAGTAAACACTAAGCACTTCTCCCCATGCAGCTCTTGGAGAAGAACAATGAGAGACAGCGGTTTCAAGTTAGATTTACAGACCTGCAATAGCAGCATAGCCAAGATGAATGAGGAAGCACAACAGAGTTTCCAACAGCCTTTTACACCTTGGATGCAGTAAAATAAAAGAGTGCTACACAGAGATGGAGACAAACCAGCTTGTACGACTCCAGCTTTGTAGGAATTCTGTAACGCTTCTTCCCACTGTTCAACAACAAGGGATGGTGCAACTCAAGTTGAGAAAGCTTGCTAGGATCTTGAGTTAGTGTAGCAGACAAAATTATCTTTGCCAATCTTGGATAGCATTTACCTTTAAACCCACGCTCGACACCCCTATATGCCATAGTGTAGATCAATACAATCCTCAATTGAAATATAAATCATTATGGTAGTAATAGCAGGAAAGGCCAAAGACTGAATCGCAAGGTGCAAAAAATATAATCTAATCTGTGAATCTTAACAAAAGTGGGAGAGAACAATATACGAGGATGTAATGGGATAGAGTTGGACTTACGATCTTCTAATGGTAGTCAATGGATGTAGTAGAGTTTTTCCACCAGCGTCAAGCCAGCAATGATCTTGCTTAATCGAGCAAGTAAGCTGGATAACTGTCAGCAACCAGGACTGATATGCCTCTCTTAACATCCTATCTGTCTCATCAACAACCTGAAATCCCAAGATAGTAAGTAGAAGTATGAGGCACTAATAAGATGGAAAAGTACACTCTTAAGGCCAAGACTAAAGTTCATATGTCAGACTAGGTAGATAAATACTACAAACTGCTGGCCCTGTCAATCAAATAATTCTGTCAAAACAACATAAACAGAATATGTGAAATTATGTAGCAAGCGAAGGTAACACCGGCATGGTTTTGAAAAGACACCCATAGTAAGGATCTAAAAGTAGTGAATCTGGAAAGTTATTTTGGCTGTCCGAAAATCCCTGGAATAAAATGCATTGATGCCATTAGTGAAGACAATGATATGCAATATTGTATGATACATTTGGAATTTCGGGTATAGGCTGGGTGAAAAGTAAATTGTATACACTATGGTCAAAATTCATTGCCCGGTATAATCTCAGTAAAAAAAACTACATGCTACCTTTCTTTAAATGTACATGGTACTATGCACACATACAACACTACACTCAATCTTTCCTTCGAACATTGCAAAGCCTTAAATATGCATGACAGGACCTATTAATGCATCAGGTACATACTTCGCTGACCATTGTAGGCAAAACAGCTGGCAAGCAAGTTCAGCTAGTAATAAGACGGAACAGAAACAAGTTTTGATCACTGAAATATCCTCCATGTACATAATATTTGAAAGAAAAAAAACAATTCCATGGAAGGAAATGACCAGTGGATCCAGAGCAAATGAAAGTCAATTTGAATCACTGTAAGTAAACAGAGGAAGCCTAAGGAGATGCAGAAGGAGGTATGCAAAGAGGACATAAAAGTTGCCAATAAACCTACCAGGTATTGAAGATGCTCCAGACTGAAACCTTTTGTCATGTTAATATGATCCATCAGTCTTCCAGGAGTTGCCACCAATATATCAACTTTAGTCTGCGGTTCCATTTGGACATATTCTTCATCAAGAGTTGGGTAGAGCTCTTGTTTGGACTTGTTAACAAGATCTGAAACTTCATCGGCTATTGACGATTGACCAACTGCTGACCCTACTGACAATCCCACCGCAGGAGCAATAGAATCAAAAACCTCTTTAACCTGAAATCAAATAAACAAACAGAAAACACTTGTCATTTGTTAACATGGCCTGAAGAATATGAAACAGATAAATTGCTGACTCGACTGTTAATGCTACAGACCAGCTGACATAAGTTTCTAGAAGGTAAAAGGAAATAGCACAAACCTGCAAAGCTAAATCCCGTGTAGGTAGCACAACCAAAGCACGTAAGCACCTTACTTTCCGAGTGGAGAGCATTTGCACAATAGGCAAGGCATAAGCAAGAGTTTTGCCAGATCCAGTTGGGGAGTTAATACATATATCCCTCTCAAAAGCACCAGGACCAATTGTTTCCAGCCATGCTGCTACCTGAACTGGGAAAAATGATTCAATTCCCATTCTCTCCAACGCCTCAGCCAATCTACAACAGTAAAACATAGCCATCACAAGACTAACCATGCTATTTCTAATATTTTTGCGGAATTAAATGGACATTTTCTTTTGTAGCTCAACAAAATTAACCACATTGAACACGAGGGAATAAACGAGACAGGCGAAACAAGTGAAATTACTAGTTCACTTTAGGCTGAACAAAATGGATGCATCTAATGCTAAGAGAACCTCCACCTGGAACGGTTACAACCTGCCTAAACGCTACGGGCACAAGCTATTCGTTGAAATGCCACTGCGTCATTGCTGTCTAATTGGAACAATAGCTCATAGATCATAGCTCAAAATTGCAGAATCCAGTATAACAACTTCAACGTGCAACCAAGCAGAACAAAGTCACTTCTTAACCAATCTCGACTCCACGAGAGTGAAAACTAGCTAGCATCCGCACTGTGACTACCCCGCCTACTTATCAACAGCTAAATCCAAGCTATAATATAACTCTATGTAATACTCTACTATGCCTAGGAGCTCCCATACTAGTGAATCGCCTGCTGATGTAATAAAAAAAAAAAGGACAAACGGGGAGCATGGGGAAGGCACCTGGGGTCTAGGCGGGGGAGGTGCGCGACGGGGCAGCCGGAGAAGGCGTCGAGGTCGACGGGGTACCGCATCCACGGCAGGTGCGGCACGCGGCTCGAGGGCCCCCTCCTCCTCCTTCCTCGCCATGGCCGCCATCAGCGGCGGAACCCGAAAGTTAGGACAACCAGGGCTGAGCTCACCTCAGTCAGCCGTCGACAAGCCTAGGGGGAAGGAGGCAGCGCCGGCGAGGAGCACTGGTACGATGTCGAGAGGGGAGAAGGGAGAAGCGGCGGCGAATTAGGGCGCGGAGGCGGGCAGGGTGGGTGATGGGCTGATGGCGGAGGAGATAGTGGGCAAATGCGGGAGAGTTGGGCCTCGCGGCCCAGCAGCAGGGCAGATTGTACGGAAAACCCCGAAGCGGGCGGGAACAAATTGGTCCCGAGAGACTCAGGGGCAGAGACCAGAGACCGAACCGGCCGTTGCCTTCTATCGCACGCTTGCGCTTGCGGTTTGGATCCCCCAACTCACCGGCCGCCGCGTGCCTCGCTGGACGGATCCGCCGTGGCGGCCATGAGCGAGACGAATCTGTGAGGAGAGGACGTCGGCGCCGCCGCACGCGGCACTCTTGCGGCGGCGCTCCCAGCCCTGGATTCGCCGGCCGGCTCCGCTTCCGGTGTGGGGAAAAGGAAGAAGACGACGACGCAGAGGAGGAAGGAAACGGAGGAGTAGAAGACATCTCCGCTGGTTCCATCCGCGATGACCCGACGGTGCCGGCATCGGGACGGCCAGCATCCCGCGCGTGGCCAACCCGGCGAGCCTCCTGCGCGCGAGGAAGCTGATCCTGGTCTTAGACTTGGATAATACTCTGCTCAACTCGACCGGACTCCGCGAGCTCTCCCCAATCGAGCGGGACAATGGATTCACGCCGCGCACCAGAGATGATCCCATCAAAGGCCTCCTCTGATTCGACTGTCATTCCTGTCGGGTCCAGATTTTTAAATCTCGAATCCTCTGTGAAAATATTGTGCTACTTCTTGGATTAGTATGTAACACTCACGCATTTATTGTTGAATCATTTCATACAAAGCGTGAATTAAGTCATTCAAAACAAACAGACATCAGAGTGACATAGATCACGTCGGGTCGAGTTTTACATAAAGGTCATCATGCCAAATTGATTACATCACATAAAAGCGCGTAGCTACAGCGGAAGCAAAAGAGGAGATATGGTTCATCTCTCCACAGGTAAGCGACTGGGGTGACCTACGTACGACTGATATTATCCAAGGATTGGGTAATATCGGTTAAACGCAAGTACCGACGAGTCCACTAGACTGGGGCGAGACCTAGACTACAAAATCTAGACTATTCTTCAGGGTTCCCATGGCCATCAACTTCGGATCCTCGTAGTACGAGTAGTCTCCTTGATCCATATCATCTAGAGTGTTTGGGAGGGGAGCAAGAGTGAGCATAACTTCCGTGCTCGCGAGCCAACACACAGTATGCAATAGTATACATGCAAGGCTTAACAAGGATGACTTGGATTCTTTTATTTGCTAAATCAATATTTTCAATTATCAATTATTTCAAATTCCTATAACTTACCATTTTAAACAAATTGCATATTATTAAAGAGAGTAAGTGCAAAATTTAAATAATAATAGATTTTCCCTCCATCGAAACTCTACACATGCATCATTTTTTGGAGCTACATCCGCTCCTTCACACCACTGAGCTCGACGGCCAGAAAAATTCAACCTTAGGCTAGGCGATCCGTCCTGGTTGTAATCCACCCACAAAGGTTTTTGTAATAGAACTAACTCAAGTTAAGATCACATGTCCGCCTATGACCGTAAACGCGGCTGTTTAAACAATTTAGACTCTGCAGAGGTTGTACACTGTACCAACAAGAGATAATCATACTCATTACCCCACATGATTCCTTAGTCATATAGTTGAGCGATCGTCACAGTTTCGTTTCAAACTACCTCGCCCTTCCGTCGTCTCACCCCTATGACCAATTCCATAAGTTGTGCGGGATGTTTACCACAATGACTAGCGCAGCTGGCAACTTCACCCTCCTCGGTGTCCCTTTCAAGCCAGCGTACATCTTGCCGCTTGCACACTTCCAAACACCAGTTGTGGGATGACATTCAGGGTTCAATAATTTTACTAAACCAAGTTGTACTTTGCAGACTTACGATTGTACTTATTTTACACAGGAGGTCATGATAAGATTAAGTTATTAATCCATCTGGACGGTCCATACCATATTCCACATATTCTCGTGCCACATCCGCACCCACCACTCTTTCCATCCGTCCAGATGTGGTACTAGCAAGTATTTTAGGGTTTTGGGAGGAAAACCAATTAACACAACACGCCAGTCATTTACATCCAATGACTACCCAAAACTACATTCATGATTAAAATATGATGATTGAGATATTTATTGTCCCGGTACTTAAACAAGACTAGCATGTCGCTTAAGTACAACCTAAGCTAGTGTTTACCATATATTTACTATGGTGACATGGAATAAGGGATTCAACTTGTCAAATGATGGATAATACTTAATTAATTATCAAATAGGTGTTTAACTACTTTAAGCTTTAACATACATTCGATAACAGAATTAAAGCATGCAACTTTGATATTTTAAATAAGCATAATTTGCATAAAATATAGGCTCAAAATGATCAAAGTATTGACTCGTTCTAGTTAAAGGCGGTGGGGTCCTCGTACTCTTGAGCTTGGTTGAAGTGGAGGTCTCTTGCGTTTTTGAACCCTAGTCGGATGAAAGTACCAGAAAAAAGTACAACAGTAGAGAGAGTAAATAAATACCAAACTCATAATAAATTAACTCCAAATTGAATAAGACTAGTGCCATTAGCAATGTCTTGAATTTAGAAAATTTTAGAAACCAGTTTCATAATTTTTGGAGTTATAATGAAAAATATGGATTTTGAAGCTTTCCAATTGAATATTTAATTGAAAAGAAAACAGAGAAGCCGTAAAAACGAGGAGCCGACACGTGGCGCATCACAGCGCTCGGTCTCGGAGGTGGCACAGGCGGTAGTACCGATGTCGCGAGAGGGCGGTAGTACTGGCGTTGAAACGATGGTATTACCGGAGGGGTGCGGTAGTACCGGGGGTTGAGAGGGCGGTAGTAACGAGGCTTGAAAAAGTGAGCGTGCTCCGATTCAACCCCCCTCTAGTCGCCTTTTCGGTCCAACACAATTAAATCCTCACATGAGGTGGATATGCTAATCTTAGATGAAATGCAAGGGTTAGCAACTACACATGTCATATCATTTAATAAATTACATTCAGTGCCTATATCCACCTTAGAGCTATTTAGCTTATTTAGGAGGAGGGCTTCATGTTCATCCTTTAAAACATCATAATTGTTTTGAAATGAGACAAACTCTTTCTTCAAAACTTTGAATTTTGATTTCTCCTTTCCTAAATATTCAGAGCTCTTCTAACATATCCATCAACTCATCATAAGTAGGCTCATCGTCATTTACCTCTTCATTACCTTGAGCCATGAAGTATTGAGTTGATGTGGAGGGAGTTGTAGACCCATCATTGTCGGAGCTAGAAGTTGAGCATTCTTATCCCGACGTCCACTCTTGTGTGCAATCTTCACTAGTAGATGTGGACAATTCATAATGATCTTGAATATATGTCCACATTTCTTGAGCGCTCTTGAGATTGCATATGGCATCAAATATTTATATACTCAAAGCACTAAATAAAACGTTAATAGCTTGAGTATTGAGATGCGAGCATTTCTCTTCCTCAATGGTTGGTGCAAGAGGATCCTTTGGAAGAGAAAAGCCTGCATCTACAATCCGCCATATATTTAGGCCCATGGCCTTAAAATAACAAATCATGTGGATTTTTCAATAAGCATAATTTGTGCCATCAAAAATAGGTGATTTACCTAGGTGCACTAAATCTCTAGTCACCATCCTTTACTCTCTAGACGGTTAAGTCTAATAAATGAGAGACAAAGCTTCGATACCACTTGTAAGATCGAGGTGGCCGACTAGAGGGGAGTGAATAGACGGCTTTAAAAATTCTTTCGGGCTAAAACCAATTAATAATGCGGAAGTTAATAACGAATTGGTTTTGCATAATTAAAACCTAAATCAACTAAGCTCAACTAAGTGCACCAACAATATGACTACAAAACAATATGAGCAAGCATACAATGATATATAAGCAATTAAAGTAAGAATATAAATTGCTCAAAGTAAAGCACAAGTAAAAACAAGATGACACGATTATGTTTTACCGTGGTGTTCGGAGACTTGCCGGTCTCCCCTAATCCACATTGAGGTAAGCCCAACCACGTTGGACCGGCTCCACTAATTAAGCCAACACCTCCGAGATAAGTCCAACCACTTGAACCGGTTCCAAACCGAATCAACACCTCGCTCCACTATGGTTGCTTATAACATCCCAAATTTCAGAGCTTTAAAAATCTTTTAAATAGTAGTAGTGAGAAAATTCACCATTTGGATTTATTTGAATATTAATTTAAAAAGCTTAATATGGACTTTAAGGACAAATTGATTTAATGTGCTTAATCCCAACATCAACAATTGTCAAAACTATTTTATTTAGATTCTATATGCTTGGTTATATTTTATAGAATTTTCTGGAATTTTTCCAAAGTCAATTGCTATTTTCTAATTGCTATTTGCATTTTCTGGATTTATTTAAAAGAAAAACCTATTTTAAATCCTTCGGAACAGTGCTGGGCCGAAGCCCAACACTATTCCATCAGCGCGCCAGCCCAGCCCCGCCCACGTTCGCTTTCAACCGTTGGATCGCCATCGCACGGTTGCCGCCGCACACAAGCTTCCTCGCTCTCGCCGACAGTGGGCCCGCGACCAGTCGTCGTCTCCGCGGATCTTCTTCCTCCTCGCGCCGCGCCCGAGTCCGCCATTGCCGGAGCTTCAAGTCTATCCGACAACGCCGATTCTCTCGCGATTTCTTGAGCCGACCCCACCAAAACGCGTGTTCCTGTTATTCCATATCCGCTTTCAAACCAAATCAAACCCGAATCGGTTTCAATCTCCGAAAATCTTGAATTCAAAACCCACTGCTTTGGACCGAATTGGGGTTTCAAATCTCGGCGTCTCAAGCCTATAAGTACCCCGTAGCACCGCCTCGGACCTCCGCAACCCTTAGCCGCCACTCCCATCGCCTGATCGCCTAGCGCCGCCGCATTCCAAGTTTTAGGGTTTTCGGCGAACTTCTTCTCCGGTGGATTGCGCCGCCGTCATCGTCGCCTTGCTCCACCGACCGCACCATTGGATCGCAAGTCTCGCTACCTCGTCGCGCCTCCTCGTCGCCGAGCATCGCCGAATACCGTCCGACAAAACCCGAGCCCTCGCCGCTTCTCCTCGCCACGGCCATCTCCGTCAACCTCAGTGCTCAAACCGGTACCCTCATGTGCGCAATAACCCCTCTACACATTGGTACCACTCACCGCCGAAAGAGCCGTTCGCCGCTGCCATTGGTTCCCGAAGCGCCCGCCTCGCCAGCCGTAGCCAGCGTCGGCGTCCACCTCACCTCACTGTGCGTGCGTGTCGGCCTTTGTTGGCCAAGGTCGGTGCCACCCGTAGCGTGGGTGCGCCACCTCAGCCCCGACCCGGATCCAGAGGCTTGGTGGATTTGGTCTACCGTGAGCCCAGAGACTGACAGTGGGTCCCACCTGTCAGTACGGTTTTTAATTATTTCTTTTTCTGGAAATTCATTGCGACGTCACCGACGTCATTAATCCGAATTTCCTTTATAAAAATAATTCGGGAAATTCGAGAAAATCCAAATTAGGGTTTAATTGATTTTTAAATCTTCCAAAGCCCATATCTTTTGCATCCGAAGTCCAATTGAGCCCATTCAAATTTGTAAATTCATATAAAATTAAGATCTATTTAATGGTGAATTTTATTTGATTTTTGGAGGTTGTTTTGCCTCTGTTATTTATTTATTTTGTTTCTTTTGTCTCGTTTGCGAGTAGACGTCGATACTTCGGGGAATTTTGCAGAAGAAGGAGCACCTCAAGACCAAGACCAATATCTAGATCTATTCCAAGGCAAGTTATACCTTTGATCATTTTGAACCCAGTTTTCAAAATACTTTGTTTCAATGTATTGCATTCTATTTCAATTATTTATTTAAATGCTTTTGGGTGTAGTTATTAATCCAAATTGTTATGCCACCTTGTCTATTGCATGCCATGATCTTTTGTCACCCTAGGTTGGTTAATAATTAGTTGGTATTATCGTAGCACCAACGTGGGTTGGTTAGATACGATTAGACTACTTAGCCATGCCACGAGTCATCAATTTATGTGAGAGTTGCAATTATAAACTTGACTAAGTGATTATGGAACTGTGTGATGAAACTGTGTGTGCTGTGTGCTATTACTCGTTGATGGCATGTGTTGCACTTAATCAACAGGGTGGGAAAAGATTTAGACTGGGGCAAGTGGTGGATTCTGTGTGAATAGTGGAGCTGTGTGCTTATTAAACTTTGTGATTTGGGTTAAAACTGAAAGTCTTGCCTTAGTCAACTAAGGACTTAACTTTGTGCGCCATTGAACTGGGCCTTACTGTACGACCACATGTCTAGTATGGGCTGGGCCTGACTTAGTAAGTTATGGAGTCTTGACATTGACAACTCAGTTGTATTTAAGGCATGTGATGGGTCGGAGGTGTGATATGTCACATCGCGGACGATTCGTGCATCCTGTCCAATGGTGTGTGTCGTTCCAAGGGTGTGTACAAATTGACTACAGAAAGCACACCAGAGTGTCATTGTTTGAGATGAAGTCTCTGAAGGTTTTGTTGTGATCAACTCGATCCGGTTGATTTCATCGTGTGGGTAAAGTGTACAACCTCTGCAGAGTGTTTAAACCAATCTATTCGAATAGCCGCGTCCTCGCTATGGACATGCTCTGAATTTCACACGAGGGTAGATTTTCATAAAACAAATTGGGAAGGGTCACCGTGTGAGATAACTTGTTCAAATTGTGTGAAAGAACTTGATTAGACTGTGTGTCCTTTGTGAAATCAATTGTTAACTTATTATTGTCTATTTGTTTTGAATTATGCTTTCAATCTATTATTTGTATTCAATTGCAAATATTGCATTTCGCAAAATAACCACGTAAGCCATTCCTTTGGAATAAGCCATCATGTATAAATGCATTCGTGGTATGACTTGCAGTACGGTGTGTACTCACTCTTGCTAAACAAATCAATGTATGGAGGAGTCGTCACTTTGCTTTTGAAGAGGAATTCTACGAAGGTTGAGCGTTAGGGTCTTGATCCCAGTCAGTTGCCTGTGGTAAATTGATGGGAGCCACCGGAGTTTATTTCGTTTCCGCTGCAGTTTATTTCCTTATTGTCAGCCTTGCATGGCTTAATAAATGTAAAACTCGACCGTAAGGTCCCAACAGTTATTTGTTATTTAAAGGTACTCGTTTATTCTTATATTCGTTGTATGGATGTGATATTTCATCAATGTTGACACTGTGTGCACTAGCGTGATCCTGGACTAGTGCAGAATACACAGAGGGTCCAGATTTGCATATTTGGGTCCCGACAGAGGTGGTATCAGAGCCATACTGACTGTAGGTCTTGACCC
Organism: Hsuehochloa calcarea; assembly: GCA_036346395.1. Classification (NCBI taxonomy): domain Eukaryota; kingdom Viridiplantae; phylum Streptophyta; class Magnoliopsida; order Poales; family Poaceae; genus Hsuehochloa; species Hsuehochloa calcarea. The sequence goes on from CM070596.1 coordinate 68,024,248, forward strand.
TAGTTAGATTGGCCGTTCTTAGTGAGTCCAAACTATTTTCTAAAGCAAAATTTACTTGCAAGATTAATTGAACTCTTTAACTCATCTCATGTCTCTCTTGACTCAACTATTGTCAAATTCTTTCTCACCCATTGCCTTTAAAGATGTTTTATATCCTTGTCCATCTTGACAGATGCCTCCTCTTGAGTTATGGAGAGCGCAAGGGAGGACTTGCCGAGAGCTTTGGAAGTTGCTACAAGTACTTGGAGGGTTCGATCGTCCATTGTACCGTGGCGGTGCTTGGATTGTGAACGGCCGAGATCGTGGAGTGATCGCCATTTGACCGCTCCACGCCGAGAACACTAAGGCAAGCAAACCATCAACATCTCACCGAAGGAGTATTTGGATTGAAGCAATCCAGAGTCTTCGCGCTTTGCCATCCCGAGGATCTCGCAACATCTACTCGAGAGCTTCGTGACACGCTTTTCGTTATCACCCCGCACTTCCGACGTGGATCTTGTCGCACGCCTTCCGCTCACTGGAAGGAGAAGACAACGCCACCGTCGTGCATCTCGCCCGATTCGCCGCCGCTCGGAGGAATCGTTGGAGTTAGCCGCTCAGAATGGAGGTACCTATGAGACTCTTCAGAGAGTCAAGAAAGGATCGCCATATTAGAAGAAACTCTTTATGGACGACACGATCACGAAGAAGACATCAAGAGGAAGACCCGTAAGAAGGCGATGGACCTACCGAACCGTAAGAGCCAGCAGAGGCAAGCAGAGCTGTAAGCACCAGAAGACTGCACTGTGGACACTGCTCCTATTGCACCACCCGGGACATCGGGATCGGTTTGCAAGGATGCCACCACTTTCGATCTACAAGAAAGGGAGCACCGTCAAGGTCGGAGGCTATTTGATCGAGTAGTCCGATTGTTGTTTCGTGCTTAGCCATATTAAGTCTTGAGTCGCCCTTTAGGCGGTTGTTTGGTGTGCTTAAGTTCGTCCTTATTTTTGTGTGCAAGTATGAGCTGCAAGGGCCCTTAGGCATTTGTTGCAAGCCATACTATTATCTTAATCAATATAAGAGTTTCATTGAGTTTTCCTAAAATATGTTGTTGGGTTTTACCTACCCGATTAGTTCTATACCTTATCTCGTGCTTGCTACCTTATCTAACCCCCGAGATTCACCAGATGGTTCGGACTCGTCAAGTCTGTCAGAAGTGGTTCCGATACTCCAAGATCGTAAGGACAGAACAAATCCCTGAGAAGCAATTCCACCACAAGCACCTTCATTGATCTCGAATTTTGGAGCATTCATGATACCAAACCCACCGATGTACACCATGATGAATCGATGCAAAGCTATGAATAATCGAACAACAACAATCAAGATCACAATGGAGCCCCAGCTTGCTCATGGTCACAATGGATCATCCAAGTTGGCGGAGTTTATGAGGACCCGCCCACCAACCTTTTCGACATGTCTCACCAAGTAGAAGGCGATGATTGGCTACGTGTTATGGAGAGAAAATGCGATCACTCAATGCAACGATCATGAAAAAGTTCAGACGCCTCTCACGGATGGAAGGCATTGCGGTAATGGTGGAAAACTTTTGTGCAAACACATGGAACGCCGCAAGACATTACTTGGGAAGAGTTCACAACTCGCCGCTAGTATCATGTACCGTAAGGAATTATGGATCGAAGAAGGATGAATTCGTGCTCTCAAGCAAGGAGGAATGTCGCTGATCGACTACCTCAACAAATTCTCTCAACTTGCTCGATATGTCGCAGAAGATGTCGCCATCGACAAGGCTCGTCGTAGTCGTTTTAGGATTGAACATCGCACTTCAAGTCAACTTGATCGCCCACACCTTTCCGATTTTCAAGAATTAATCAACAAGGCTTTGATTCTAGAGGATAAGCGCAAGGAATTGGAAGATCATCGTAGCGCAGAATGGCTCAAAGAAGGAAGTCACCAACCCCACCGAGGGCAAGAATGATTCCACCGCAGCTTTAGCCGCTTTCCACCACGCACTCGCGGACCACCCGCACCAACTTCAAAGACTCGCCAGCTTGCTCGTAACTTCCGCAACCCCGCGCACTCCAACCCCAATCCAAAGAAGCAACCCACGTAATACAACCGAGTTTGCTTTACTCGCCGTCACCAGGGCATTTCGCCAACCGATGTCCGCAGAATGGGACTATCACCCGATGACGCTTCAACCTTGGGAATACACCAGCCAAGACGCCAGTACAAGGCAACCATCAAGGAACTTCTCAAGCTACCGGTCAATCCGGAGGAGCACCGCCATCAGTGGTCAGAGGCCGTGTCAACCACGTCACACTAGAAGGAGCCCAAGAAGCACCTGACGTTGTACTGGGTAAGTTTCTAGTAAATTCGAGACTGCATCGCCTGCTTTGATTCGAGCTTCGCATTCGCTTGTTTCGGAATTTTGCAACTAAGAACAAATTGGAAGTTAGGCATCTTAAGCATAATCTGTTAGTCCAATACCGGAGCAGAGCTAAGTTCTAAAGTTGGATGTTTAGGAGCTAGGCTACTCATAGTCGGAGTTGAGTTTCTAGCCAACCTAATAGTTCAAGACACTCGCACCATAGATGTCATCCTTGGTATGGATTGGTTATCCAAACATAAAGCGATGCTAGATTGTGGTCAAGAGCCGTGACAATTGAGGATACCACAGGAAGGAAAGTAGAATTTCTAGCCACCTCAAGACGTGATGGACATTTGGTAATCAACGATCAAGACGATTTCTTTGGAAGACGACCAGTAGTTAGAGATTACCCTGACGTATTTCGTAAGAGTTACCAGAATGCCACCGACCGTGACATTGAGTTTGTCATCGATCTAGTGCCGTGACAAAAGACCAATTTCCAAGAGACCCTATCGGATGCCAATCGATGAACTTGTGGAAATGAAGAAGCGGATAGAGGAACTCTCGGAGAAAGGTTTTGTAAGACCTAGTTCGCGCCATGAGGAGCACCAGCTTTGTTTGTCAAGAAGAAAGATGGAAGCATGAGAATGTGTATTGATTATCGCTCTCTCAACGAAGTCACCATCAAGAACAAGTACCCATTGCCCGTAATTGATGATTTGTTCGACTGGATGAAAGGAGCCGAGTATTCTCCAAGATCGATCTGCGATCGAGGTTACCATCGATTGAAGATTTGTCCTAAGGATGTACCAAAGACCGCTTTCTCAACCCTAGATGGACATTATGAATTTTTAGTCATGTCTTTTGGATTGACTAATGCCCCGCCTATTTCATGAACATGATGAACAAAGTATTCATGGAATATTTGGATAAGTTCGTGGTAGTATTCATTGATGATATTTTGGTATACTCAAAGTCGAGGAAGAGCATGCAGACCATTTGAGATTAATCCTAGAGAAGCTCAGAGAGCATCAGCTGTATGCCAAGTTTAGCAAGTGTGACTTTTGGAAGAAGAAAGTTGATTTCTCGGTCATGTGATGACAAAGAAGGAGTAGCAATTGACCGGAAAGGTTAAAGCCGAATGAATTAGGAGCGACCAAGACGGTTACTCAAATTCGTAGTTTCTTGGGAATGGCGGATACTATCGTCGTTTCATTGAAGGATTCTCAACAATTGCTAAGCCTCTTACGCAATTATTGAAGAAAGAGAAGAAGTACAATTGGACCTCACTTGTGAAGGAGTTTTCAAGAATTGAAGAAGCGTTTGACTTCACCCGATGCTAGTTTTGCTGATATCGCAAGGATTTTGATATCTATTGTGATGCTTCAGCGTCAAGGATTAGGATGTGTCCTTATGCAAGAAGGAAGAGTCACGCCTATGCGCCAAGGCAATTAAGGCCTCATGAAGAGAACTACCCTACCCATGATTTGGAACTAGTCACCAGTAGTGCATGCCTTGAAGATTTGGCGCCATTATCTCATCCAGTCATCGCTGTGAAGTCTACAGATCATAAGAGCTCAAGTACATATTCACTCACCGATTTGAACATGAGACAGAGAAGATGGTCGGAATTAATAAAGGATTATAATCTTGGAATCCATTACCATCCCGGTAAGGCCAATGTAGTTGCAGATGCACTGAGTCGTAAGAGCTACTGCAATGCTCTGGAAGTAAAAGAGTTGTGTTCAGAACTTCAGGAGGAATTCCAGAAGCTACAACTAGAAGTTGTTCTGGAAGGATTTGTGGCCAGCCTAGAAGTGCAATCTACTCTGGAGAAACAGATTCGTGAAGCGCAACCCAAGGATTCTGAGTTTGCTGATCTCAAGAAGAAGATGTTAGAAGGAAAATTTAAAGACTTCACCATAGATGATCATGATATACCGTGGATCAATGGACGATTCGTGTACCGATATTGATGGATTAAGACACCTGATTCTGAAGGAAGCCCATGACTCAAAGTATTCAATTCACCCTGGAAGCACTAAGATGTATCAGGATGTTAAGAATAAGTTTTGGTGGCCAAACCTAAAGCGAGACGTCGCAGAGTTCGTTGCCTTATGCGACGTGTGTCAGAAAGTAAAGGCCGAACATCAGAGGCCAGCAGGATTGCTACAACCAAGATACCGAATGGAAGTGGGAAGAAATCGGTATGGATTTTATTACGGTTTACCCAAGACTCAATCAGTTATGATTCGATTTGGGTAATAGTGGATCGCTTGACTAAGGTTGCCCATTTCTTGCCACCAAAACCACTTACTCGAGAGACCGCTTGGAATTGTATATGACAAAATCGCTACCGCACACGGTGTGCCTAAGAAGATAGTGTCGATCGAGGATCTCAATTCACCTCTCGCTTTTGGCAAAGTCTACATGAAACCCTCGAACTCATCTAAATTTCATTACTTATCATCCACGCATGGATGGACAGATGAAAAGAGTCAACCAGATATTAGAAGATATGTTGAGAGCCCGTGCCTTAGCAAATGCTACCGGTTGGGATAAGAGTTTACCGATGCGAATTCTCGTACAACAACGCTTATCAAGCCGCTTGCAAATGTCACCATTTGAAGCTCAGATGGTCGTGCTCGCAGAACTCCATTGAATTGGTCGAGATCGCTGAACGTGTAGTGTTCGGGCCGATATTATTCAGAAGTCAAGAACAAGTTGCTATGATCGAGAGAGGTTAAAATAGCCCATCTAGGCAAAAGAGTTATGCCGATAATCGCTGCCGTGACCTTAGCTTTGAACCGAAGATTTTGTGTATCTTCGAGTTACTCCGCCGAGGTGTTAAGGGATTCCACACCAAAGGGAAGGTTGCTCCAAGGTATGTGGGTCCATTCAAGGTTTTGGAACGCCGTGGAGAAGTTGCGTGCATCAGCTGGAGCTACCACGTCGTTAGCGAGGAGTGCATGATGTCTTTCATGTCTCTCACCAAGAAGTGTCTTCGTGTGCGGTAAGAGCGCACCCGTTGGAGTCAATTGAATCAAGGAAGATCTCACATACAAAGAGCACTGTCAAGATTTTGATGTCGCAGCGCCGCACTGTAAGCAAGACCGTTCGTTTACGCAAAGTCCAAAGGAGTAACCACTCGTAAGGAGAAGCAACGTGGGAACGTGAAGAAAAGTTAAAAGCCGAGTTCCTAGCCTTTTCTCTAGCTAGCCTAATCTCGGGGACGAGATTCGTTTAAGGGGGGGAGGTTTGTAACATCCCAAATTTCAGAGCTTTAAAAATCTTTTAAATAGTAGTAGTGAGAAAATTCACCATTTGGATTTATTTGAATATTAATTCAAAAAGCTTAATATGGACTTTAAGGACAAATTGATTTAATGTGCTTAATCCCAACATCAACAATTGTCAAAACTATTTTATTTAGATTCTATATGCTTGGTTATATTTTATAGAATTTTCTGGAATTTTTCCAAAGTCAATTGCTATTTTCTAATTGCTATTTGTATTTTCTGGATTTATTTAAAAGAAAAACCTATTTTAAATCCTTCGAACGCTCTTGGGCGAAGCCCAATACTATTCCATCACACCCATTGACCCGCCCATCGCTTCGCTTTCAACCGTTGGATCGCCATCGCACGGTTCTGCCGCTTCGCCCGTATTGCGCTTCTTCCTCGCTCTCATTGACAGCTGGCCCGCGATCGAGTCGTCGTCTCCGCGGATCTTCTTCCTCCTCGCGCGCCTCGAGTCCGCCATTGCCGGAGCTTCAAGTCTATCCGACAACGCCGATTCTCTCGCGATTTCTTGAGCCGACCCGCCAAAACGTGTCTCCTGTTATTCCATATCCGCTTTCAAACCAAATCAAACCCAATCGGTTTCAATCTCCAAAATCTTGAATTCAAAACCCTACTGCTTTTGGACCAATTGGGGTTTCAAATCTCGGCCTCCAAGCCTATAAGTACCCCAGTAGCACCGCCTCGACCTCCGCAACCCTTAGCCGCCACTCCCATCGTCCCGATCGCCTAGCGCCAAGATTCCAAGTTTTAGGGTTTTCGGCCGAACTTCTTCTCCGATGGATTGCGCCGCCATCATCGCCGCTCTTGCTCCACCGACCGCACTGCTGGATCGGCAAGTCTCAGCTACCTCGTCGCGCCTCCTCGTCGCCGAGCATCGCCGAGCGCCGTCCGACAAAACCCGAGCCCTCGCCGCTTCTCCCTCGCCACGGCCATCTCCGTCAACCTCGTGTGCTCAAACCGGTGCCCTCATGTGCAATAACCCCTCTACACATTGGTACCACTCCGCCGAAGAGCCGCTGATTCGCCGTTGCCGTTGGTTCCGGCGCGCTGCCTGCGCCGCCGTAGCCAGCGTCGGCCCACCTCACCTCACATGCGTGCGTGTCGTCCTTGTTGGCGCCCAGCGTCGGTGCCACCACACGTGGCGCGCCACCTCACCGACCCGATCCAGAGGCTTGGTGGACTTGGTCTACGTGAGTTTCAGAGATCGACAAAGTGGGTCCCACCACAAGACGGTTTTTAATTATTTCTTTCCGGTGGAAATTCATTCGACGTCACCGACGTCATTAATCCGAATTTCCTTTATAAAAATAATTCGGAAATTCGAGAAAATCCAAATTAGGGTTTAATTGATTTTTAAATCTTCCAAAGCCCATATCTTTTGCATCCAAGTCCAATTGAGCCCATTCAAATTTGTAAATTCATATAAAATTAAGATCTATTTAATGGTGAATTTTATTTGATTTTTGGAGGTTGTTTTGCCTCTGTTATTTATTTGTTTTGTTTCTTTTGTCTCGCTTCATGTAGGCGCCGATACTTGGGAATTTTGCGTAAGAAGGAGCACCTCAAGACCAAGACCAATATCTAGATCTATTCCAAGGCAAGTTATACCTTTGATCATTTTGAACCCGCTTTCAAAATACTTTGTTTCAATGTATTGCATTCTATTTCAATTATTTATTTAAATGCTTTTGGGTGTAGTTATTAATCCAAATTGTTATGCCACCTTGTCTATTGCATGCCATGATCTTTTGTCACCCTAGGTTGGTTAATAATTAGTTGGTATTATCGTAGCACCAACGTGGGTTGGTTAGATACGATTAGACTGCTTAGCCATGCCACGAGTCATCAATTCATGTGAGAGTTGCAATTATAAACTTGACTAAGTGATTATGGAACTGTGTGATGAAACTGTGTGTGCTGTGTGCTATTACTCGTTGATGGCATGTGTTGCACTTAATCAACAGGGTGGGAAAAGATTTAGACTGAGGCAAGTGGTGGATTCTGTGTGAATGGTGGAGCTGTGTGCTTATTAAACTTTGTGATTTGGGTTAAAACTGTAAGTCTTGCCTTAGTCAACTAAGGACTTAACTTTGTGCGCCATTGAACTGGGCCTTACTGTACGACCACATGCCTAGTATGGGTGGGCCTCGACTTAGTAAGTTATGGAGTCTTGACATTGACAACTCAGTTGTATTTAAGCCGTGTGATGGGTCGGAGGTGTGATATGTCACATCGCGGACTGCTTCACGCATCCTGTCCAATGGTGTGTGTCGTTCCAAGGGTCGTGTACAAATTGACGGTAGTAAAGCACACCAGAGTGTCATTGTTTGAGATGAAGTCTCCGAAAGGTTTTGTTGTGATCAACTCGATCCGTTGATTTCATCGTGGGGTAAAGTGTACAACCTCTGCAGAGTGTTTAAACCAATCTATTCGAATAGCCGCGTCCTCGGTTATGGACATGCTCGGGAATTTCACACGAGGGGTAGATTTTTCATAAAACAAATTAGAAAGGGTCAGCTGTGTGAGATAACTTGTTCAGCTGTGTGAAAGAACTTGATTGGACTGTGTGTCCTTTGTGAAATCAATTGTTAACTTATTATTGTCTATTTGTTTTGAATTATGCTTTCAATCTATTATTTGTATTCAATTGCAAATGTTGCATTTCTGCAAAATAACCATAGAAGCCATTCCTTTGGAATAAGCCATCATGTATAAATGCATTTTGTGGTATGACTTGCGAGTACGGTGTGTACTCACTCTTGCTAAACAAATCAACAGAAGTGGAGGAGTCGTCGCCTGCTTTTGAAGAGGAATTCTACGAAGGTTGAGCGTTAGGGTCTTGATCCCGCGGTTGTTCGTGGTAAATTGATGGGAGCCACCGAGTTTATTTCGCTTCATTGCAGTTTATTTCCTTCTTGTCGACCTTGCATGGTTTAATAAATGTAAAACTCGACCGTAAGGTCCCAACAGTTATTTGTTATTTAAAGGTACTCGTTTATTCTTATATTCGTTGTATGGATGTGATATTTCATCAATGTTGACACTGTGTGCACTAGCGTGATCCTGGACTAGTGCAGAATACACAGAGGGTCCAGATTTGCATATTTGGGTCCCGACATTGCTCTTCCTCCACTCCGGAGATGGCGAGCACCAAATCACTCACAAACACACCGGGCCTTCTCACAAGCTTCTTTGAGAAGATCAGCGGGCACGACGTCTCCACGCCGTCTAGGTGTCGGCAAACATCAAGAGAAACAAGTCTCAACCTTCACTTGAACTAATCAAGTGTCAGCGCTCAAGTGGATACACAATCCACTACCTAAGGCAACACATGCACTTAGGGTTTGCTCTCAAATCTCACTATGTGCAACACATGCACAAAAGAGAAGAAAGCCTTACTCTTAGCTCAAATAATGAGTATAGCACTCACAATAAAACCAACAACCATCCCCAACCAGCTAAGGTGAGTATTTATAGCCCACACTCAAAAACTAGCCGTTGGGGGAAAGATTCCTCGACCGCATTGTGGTCGGCCCGACCAACTAACTAATGGTCGGACGATCGCTTCATGCCCCAACGGCTATAAAACTAGCCGTTGGGCCCTCGGCCGGTCGGACCGCCAACTAATGGCCGGTCTGACCGCCGCCAAATCGGTCAGACCGCCAAGGCTGGCCGGTCCGACCACCCGAGGAAATTCAGCAAAACACAAAAATGGTGTTTCTCTGGAAAATACGTTCCGCACGAACTCCGAAACTTCTGATCTTCGGTAGTTCCTTTTTCTTAACGGCGGAACTACCGCACAGAAAAACATGTCAATGAGAAATCGGTCGGACTGCCAACAGATGGCGGTCGATCGATATGCCACGGCCGACGGTGGACTCTAGCAGTCGGACCGCCAGGCCACAGAGACCAAACCCATTTGCTTTGCCTCAAATGACAAAACACATTTGCCCATTTGAGTGATTTTCAACAAGGTTTCAAAGATGATATTCTCAACAGGTTACAAAACACATTTGCCAACCTTAGAATACTCACCACAAGGAATAAGGTCCATGGACTTACGCCATTTGCAAACTTAAGTCACATGCTACAAGGGTTATGCATGAGCCTCGACTATTTGCAAAACACATTCGCAAATAATAGCATCATGCCTAGATGAGCTAGAGCAAACATAATGAGCTATCAACACATGACTAACTCATGCTACTAGTCAAGACCCCTCTTAATAGTACGGCAATCCTATACTAGCAATCCGGTCTTCCAACCAAACACCAAGACCGGTAAAAGACTAGGAACACATTCTTAGCTCTAGCTAGTCATACCTTTGCCTTGCATCTTCTTGAAGCTTGATGACGCACATCATCACTTCAAGTCCGGGTCATTAACTTGATAATCGTCAACACATGATAATCCTTTGCTTGACCTCCATCAACGCATGATGGGTCTTCTCTTATCTTGACAATCAACTCATGATTATCTCTTCTTCTTGATAAGCATCAACTCATGATGCATCCTTTACTCCAAACTCTTGACTTTAATGTCATTGACACATGATGACATCCAAAGTCCTGATCACCCTGGAACATAATCTATTCATCCAACTCATTGAAAATGTTAGTTCCACAATGTGATTACCATTAGTTACCACAACAAACCATTATCACATAATGGTGGGACAAGATACTTCAATCTTTCCCTTATTGGTAATTAATGATAACCACTTCAATTACACATAAATTGAATGTAGATAAATGTAGCACAACGTGAGTATATATGAACTACACAAGTTACATATACTCACGACATGAGTATGCAAGAACTACACAAGTTCTATATACTCAAAATATGAGTATACAAAAACTACACAAGTTCTATATACTCAAACAGATATGTTTCAAAGTAAAGATCTCAAATATGTGAACGGAATATGGATCAATACTAATGAAACCACAAAATATAGAATGAGCTCCCCCTAAATGTGTGCATACACAAATGTGTAAAGAAAACATATGCACATATTCAAGTTAAACTTATGGTGGAGTTCAACCTATATTTTGGATTCGATGAATGCAACAATATATAAGAGTATAAGTCAAATGCATACCTCGTTGAATTTCACATTTATATCCAAATGAGATTACACACTAGATACAACAATAGAATTGTTAGTCTCATAATTGGATTTGTCATTAATCACCAAAACACTCGATTAACTCATAATGGCGTGTCTAGATCTTTCAGTTCTGCTACACGGTATTTTAGTGAGATACCACCTTCTACTTCTTCCTCAGGTATATCACCTTAGATTCTTGACTCTGGTGCTTCCTTTCATATGATATCTGATTCCACCAGTCTCACTTCCATTCGTCCTTTAGCTACTTCTATCATTGTTCAGACAGCAGATGGTACCCCTCTTTCTGTCGTAGGACGAGTCACTCTTTTGAATTTCTCTTTTTATATTTATGTTGTTTCTCATATTCCCAAACTAACCATGCAATTCATATATGCCGGTCAACTCACTGATCATGGTTGTCATGTTATTTTCGATTCTGATTATTGATGTGTTCAGGATCGACGCACGGGGACTCTGGTTGGTACTGGCCCTAGCCGCCGTGACTCACAGCGTCTCCGGGAGCTTGACTGGCTTCGTCATCCTTCCGGTACCCTTGCCGATCTTGTCGCCTCCACAGTCGCTACCGCTTCTGCTGCATCCTCCAATGCGTCTTTTGCTCAGTGACATCATCATTTGGGACATCTTTGTGGGTCATGTCTATCTTCTTTATTTCGTCGTGGTCTTTTAGGGTTTGTGTCTAGTGATGTTTCTCCAAATTATCAGGGTTGTAAGCTTGGTAAACAGTTTCAACTTGCTTATCCTTCCAGTGAGTTAGTGTCACAACGTTCTTTTGATCTTGTTCATTCTGGTGTATGGAGTCCGACTCCTTTTGTTTTGAAAGGAAATCATTGATATTATATAATTTTTATTGATAATTTTTCTCATCACACATGGATATACTTTATGTCATCTCGTAGTGAGGTTTTCTCTATCTACAAAGACTTTTGTCACTATGATCTATACTCAGTTTGATTCTCCTATTCGTGTCTTTTGTGCTGACTCTACTGGGAAATACTTATCAGGAGTCCTTTGTGGTTTTCTTGCTGAGCATGTCTCTCTCTCTCTCAGATTTCTTGCCCTGGTGCTCATGCCCAGAACGGTGTGGCTGAACGGAAGCATCGTCATGTTCTTGAGATAGCCCATGCTCTTATGCTTGTTTCTGCTGCTCCACCATACTTCTGGGCTGAGGTTGTTTCTACTGCCACTTTTCTGATTAATATCTAGCCTTCTTATGCTCTTCAGGGTGGGATATCAGTTGAGCGTCTCTATGGCAAGACTCCTGACTATTTTAGTCCTCGCCTCTTTAGGTGTGTGTACTATATTTTTCTTGCCCCTCGTGAGCGCACCAAGTTGATCGCTTCCGTGGAGTACATTTTTCTGGGCTATAACGCTGAGCATATGGGATATCGTTGTTGGAGTCATGTTGGCCGACGGATGCGTGTTTCTTGGGACGTACTTTTGATGAGTCTCATCCTTTCTACCCTCGTCCTTCTCCTTCCACCACTTCAGCATCTCTTGTCGAGATGCTTTCTTTCTTGATTTTTCCTGCCACGCCCATAGTCACCACACCTCCATCACAGCCTTTGGCCTCTTCGGTTCCTCCTTCGCCCCCGCCACCCTCTCCATAGGATCCTCCCAGCCTTCGTCCTTCTTACCCTCTCTACTACACTCGTCGTCCACGAGTTGAGGATTCTTATGATGCGCCATCTTCTTCTGATGGTTCATCTTCTTTGGCCTCCCCTCGATATGCCCTTTATGATCACTAGTCTATTCGGCCTCTTGTTATTTTGTTTAGCGACTCTTGCCGAACTGACTTCTTATCGTGATGCTGCTGTTCATCAGGAGTGGCAGCATACGATGGCAGAAGAGATTATTGCCCTTGAGCGTACTGGCACATAAGATCTTGTCCCTCTTCCCATGCGTGTTACTCCTATCACGTGCAAGTGAGTCTACAAGATTAAGACCCGCTATGATGGTTCTCTTGAGTACTACAAGGCTCATCTTGTGGCACGTGGTTTTCAGCAGGAGTATGATCGTGATTATGATGAGACATTTGCTCATGTGGCTCACATGACCACTGTTCGCACTCTTCTTGCTGTGGCTTCTGTTCGGGCATGGTCCATCTCTCAGCTTGATGTCAAGAATGTTTTTCTCAATGGTGAGCTGCGTGAAGAGGTTTATATGGATCCACCAATGGGGTATTCTGTTTCTAAGGGTATGGTTTGTCGCCTTCGCCGATCTCTTTACGACCTCAAGCAAGCTCCTCGTGCCTGGTTTGACCGTTTCTCTTCTGTTGTCACTGTGTTGGTTTTTCTGCCAGTGCTCATGATTCTGCTCTCTTCATTTACACTTCGCCTCGTGGTCGGACGCTTCTCCTTTTATATGTTAATGATATGATCATTACTGGAGATGATTCACAGTACATTACCTTTGTGAAGGAGCGTCTTAATGAGTAGTTTCTCATGTCTGATCTGGGTCATCTTCGCTACTTTCTTGATCGTGCTTTTCTTACTGACAAGCACACCACTGAGACTCTTATGGAGCTTAATATTCATCTTTGGCCCACTGATGGTGAGTCTCTTGCTGATTTTACTCGCTATCGTCACCTTGTTGGGAGTCTTGTTTATCTGGGTGTCACTCGTCCTGACATTTCATACCCTATGCATATCTTGAGTCGGTTTATTTCTGCTCCCACTCAGCTCCACTATAGTCATCTTCTTCGTGTTCTACGATATCTTCGTGGAACTATCACTCGTCGTCTGGTTTTTCCTCGCTCCAGCTCTTTACAGCTCCAGGCATATTCTGATGCCATGTGGGCTACAGATCACTCTGATGCCGGTCTCTCTCTGCTTATTGTGTTTTCCTTGGTGGTTCTCTCATTGCTTGAAAGACTAAGAAGCAGATAACAATTTCTCGTTCGAGTACTGAGGCTGAGTTGCGAGCTATGACTTTGTTGACAGTGAAGGTTACTTATCTACGGTGGTTACTTGAGGATTTTGGTGTTTCGGTTTTAACACCTACTTCTCTTTTGTCTGACAATACAGGGGCTATTAGTATTGCTACAAATCCGGTGAAGTATGAGCTTATTAAGCATATTGGCGTTGATGCTTCCTACATGCAGACATAGGTGTAGGATCAGGTTGTTGCTCTCCAGTATGTGCATTCAGAACTTCAGTTGTCATACTTCTTCACAAAGGCGCAGACCATAGCCCGGCACAGCTCCTATCTCTCCAAACTTCATGTTGTTGATCCACCATGAGTTTGAAGGGGGTGTTAGATGTATATTATTGGTTGTGTATTTTCTCCATTATATAAGGGGTTACCTGTATATATACCACACTTGTACTTTTATATATTGGGTCCATTAACTTCATAATAAATACAAGCGCTATTTATAACATGTATTAGTAAAATGTTGTTTTTATGCCGAAGAAAACTAACAATTGGTGCCAGTCTGACTTGTAAAGCACCATTGTGATTATGTTAATGAATTGTTTTCCCTTTGAGAGGAAAGTGTATGCATGATGTTTTTCTTTTGCTCATTCACAGTTGTAGTTCTTTTTATTTTATTTTTTTATTTTGAGAGAGAGACATAGCTACAGTCGGGCACACTGTAGAAATGATCCCAACAAAAATTTCGGAGTTACGAAATAAAGAAAGCATCTAGCTGCCTCCCAAAGTCCCATGATCGGAGTTGAGTGCTACTCATTGGAGATGGTGCTTACAGCGGGCATTGGCTTCAATGCCATAGCCCACAGACAAGCTTGTCAATTGTGATGCAATGTAATATCCCTCTTGAATGCGGCGTCTTGCATGGTGTGTGTCTCTTATATATATATATATAGGAAATGTAATCTAGTGCTAATGGGTAATTCAGTGTTAAAGTGTTAATACCAATCTTGATCATTGGATCTGAATTGAACAACCAAGATTAATGCGAACTCCCACCTCTAAATCATTTAATCACTTTGCATACTCCCACCTTCAATGCACCTTCATTAATACGTCTTCATTAAACATCATGCATGCTCCCAGATCCAACGGTCAAGATTCAAATCCAACAGTCAAAATTGATATTAACGAATTACCCGTTAGCACTAGATATATATATATATATATATATATATATATATATATATATATAATGCATTTCTTATACGAGAGCGATATTCTTTATCCGACAGCAATAGGCCACCTTTTCTGTATCAAACTGTTAGTTGCACTAGCACCGTAGATAGTGACATTCAAGTACCTTCTAATCAGGAGCCTCTCTCATCGCAAATTAGGTCTTTTTAGTCTGAAGAATCGGGGAAGAAAAGAAAGTGTTGCGTAGTCAGCAAATTTCGGGTATAACATGTGCGAAGGCAGAAGGGTTATCTTCTAATCAGAAATAAGTTGTTTTAAATTATCTCTAACTCACAGAAATAAGTTGTTTTGGTCCTAGCCGTCCATTCGGTGTGGATCTCAAGTCCCAGCCGTTGATTTGTGATAGAGGCGGTGCCACTGCCGCGTCAGCGCGTCCGTGGCTTACGACGCACCCCACCTTCCACCGTCTAAAAATCTAGAGGCTTCTCCCCTTCGCTCCCCTTGGAACATTTCACCCCCAAATCCCCAATCCGAAGCGCCGACCAAACCCTAGAAACCATCCATTTCGAGGGGGAATCTGGCATGGCAATGTCTGATCCCACGGCGGCGGTGATACCCAAGCCCTACGGTGGCGGCGGCGGCGGCGGCGGCGGCGGCGGCGACGACGACGACGGCGAGTCGGTGGAGATCCGGGAGGTGTGGGCGGACAACCTGGAGGCGGAGTTCGCGCTGATCCGCGACGTCGTCGACGAGTTCCCGTTCGTCGCCATGGACACCGAGTTCCCGGGCATCGTGTGCCGCCCCGTGGGCGCCTTCCGCTCCCCGGCCGACTACAACTACGCCACCCTCAAGGCCAACGTCGACATGCTCCACCTCATCCAGCTCGGCCTCACCTTCTCCGGGCCGCGCGGCGAGCTGCCAGCCCTCGGTGCCGGCCGCCGCCGCTGCGTCTGGCAGTTCAACTTCCGCGAGTTCGACGACGCGCGCGACATCTTCGCCTCCGACTCCATCGAGCTGCTCCGACGCAGCGGCATCGACTTCCTTCGCAACGCCGAGCGCGGCGTCGACGCGCGCCGATTCGCCGAGCTACTCATGTCATCCGGCGTCGTGCTCAACGACTCCGTCTACTGGGTGACCTTCCACGCGGGCTACGATTTTGGGTACCTGCTCAAGATCCTCACTTGCAACAGCCTCCCAGACACGCAAGCCGGGTTCTTTAAGCTGATGAAGATATATTTCCCGACCGTGTATGATATCAAGCATCTGATGAAGTTCTGCAACAGCCTGCACGGTGGGTTGAACAAGCTCGCGGAGCTCCTTGACGTGGAGCGCGTCGGGGAGTCCCACCAGGCCGGATCTGATAGCCTGGTCACGTCCTGCGCATTCTGGAAGCTCAGGGATTCGTTCTTTGCAGGCTCAACCGAAAAATACGCAGGTGTGCTGTATGGGCTCAGCGCGGAGAATGGTGTCAGTGCACATTAATGGATGGTGCTCTCTTTGAATTATAGCTTTGTGAATGGATTGATCTAGGACACAAAAAAAGTGACAAATGAAGAGGGCAAAATGAAGGCCTCTAGGTTAAGTTTGTCTCACTTAATTCCACTGTAGGTTAAGTTTGTCTCACTCAATTCCATTTCATTTGGATGTAATGTGGATGTAGTCTTCTTCAGTTATTCCTGTTGAAATAGTGATTTGTATTTATGTTGTTAACTTTTTCTGCCCATTTTCATTTTCTCCAAGCAAGATAATAAACTGGCATCATTAGATAGGAAATCACCTTTAAATATTTATGCGAGAACTCTTCCATTGGGATACTAGCATTAACACATATAGTCCAATTTAACATTTTATCTTCAGGGTAGAAAGAATCGATTTTGTTGCTCGTATGTCTTCGATATGTGTAGCCCCTATATGTGGAGAAGCTGGTTGTATCAGAAGAGGGGGGTGATGGTACATCTAAGCACTAAAAAATATAAACTTTATAACACTACAGGAGAGAAAAATCACTCATGTTCACTTGGTTATTCCTGATGTCTGCTGATTTAATTACCCATAAAAAGGAATTACAACACTACCCTTCTGGAGAATAACACTCCACAATATGTAATCTATCCTTGAGAATAAACGTGTCTCACCATTTCGCTTTTTTGGTACCATTTTTTCGGTAATCAGGATTCTGGATGCAATCTCCATTCAGATTTCAATAATTATTTATGCAAGGTACTTTCTAATACTGTTGTCACATTCTGTGGAGCTAACAAAATTCAATATCCTCAATAGCAGCCTGGAAAGATCATCACTTGCTTGAAAGATGTACACTTTATGGATTTTGGCTATAGTATTCTATTGTCTATTCATCAATTCTATTATCTGCTTACTGTCTACTGCTGATCAATCAATTACATGTGGGAGTTCCTGCAAATTTATCCTACCATTAGTCAATTGGAGATAGCAAGTGTTGAGTTTTGTTCAGCTCAAAATCTATTCGAATTCAGTTATATATGTCACTATACCAAGTACCACTACCAACTATGCACAGAACTTGAAGTCCCAGCAGTTTATTTTCATCTTGGACGTGTTTTTCCATGATACAATGTGGATCATAAAGTATGCCTGTCTTGAGCTATTGATGCTGATTCCAATTTACTTGTTGTTCTGCAACACTTGGATTTGGATATCTACTTCTCCACATTATATGCAAGATACGTGCATTGCATTCATTTATTTTTCTTTGCTAATAACTGAATAAGTATAGGAATTTTGACAACAAGTTACATCTTTCGCCGCTAATTTGAATACCTTGTGGATAATTTCATTTCTTGATGTATCCTGCTAGTCAATTTTCTTTGCGGCCTAGAATATTAGTCTGTTGATTGATTTTCTGCTAACAAGCTCTTCTTATAGTTGGATTATAGCCAGCTCCTTAAAATGTGCCTTTTGGAGATAAAAGCTAAAGTATTCAAGACTAATGACTTGCATAATTAAGAAGGTTATTAAGGAGTGTAATTTGCCTATGTTGCTGGTTGAGCTCCGTTAAAGAAAATTTGAAGTAGACAGCATCTTCTCATTTCGACATTTAGAGATGAAATGTCCGTTTCCCCCTCTTTTCACCTGAATCACTTACCTGTTAACTTTTGCACCTGCCTCTTATAGATGCAGATTCTAGCAGATGATCTCCCAGGGAAAAACTAGGCTTAGATCGAGTCAGTTTGCGTCCGAGCCTGAGATAATTGTCAAGGTTAGATCATCTTAATTTTAGCTTTTTCTCTTCAACTTGTCATATCGATTGTTTAACATGACTGGTTTAATTTTTTTATGGGGTTTGTCCTGTGTCAGTCCATTAACAGAGCCTACAAAGTCCAGATCATTGAAGCCTGAGAAGTTTGGGTAGCCAGAAAATTTGCAGGTATGCCGGCACTGTACTTGTCTAGTGTTTTATTTTTCAAAGTGGGTGTATTCGTGGTGTTATAATGTACACTCATCATGACAAGTTGTGCATGACTTCACTAGAAAGGTTGAAAAACAAAGTGCATTGATTCATGTGTGAACTCTCTTCTGTCTGATGGATCAACAGCACCAGCATTGCATGTCATCTCCATCGCCATGGCACCGGCAGCACCATCTATGCGTCCTTGCCACGCTTATCTCCAGCGATGAGGTCAAACCATCTGCATCTCACACCCCTCCCACGGTCAGCAAGGGCGTCCCTTTTCCCCTTGGATCGTGTAATGCTTATGCAAATTGTATAATGTGTAGTGATCGATAAGGTTGACATTCCGTGTGATTGATATTCACATGAGATACTATAAAATCTCTATGCTTTACATGTGACATTTTATGAGGAATTCTGATTGGGCAAACTGGAGTTGGCCAAAACTACTTTGTTTATGTATTCAGGAAGGAAAACCTGACGGGCTTAGCAAGTCAACAGTCGCTCGCACGATCACACCAGCAATTATCATGGATGGATGTTACATTCCAACCAATTTGAGTATGAATTTCTTTAACCTCCAAAGGAAGTCATAGATGAGCTAATACACACATGAAATACGTATTTCTTCAACCTCCAAAGACATGGCAGATGAGCTAATACACGAATTCCCTTCATGCAAATTGATGTTTTCAAGTTGATTTTCCATAGAACAATATTGAGAAATGAAAACAAAAAGGTCCCTCCAAAAGTATTCCGAACTTCTCTGGCTCGTCTCCTTAAGCAACGGCAATGGCAATCTGCTCTAGAAGATATGCCAAAAGGAGACTGTATGTCCTTCCTGCTAAGAAATAATTACTTCTCAATTCTCATAACGAAACCGCAATTCACTTTGCTCAAAACCATTGCCTGCTTACGTGATGCAGCGCAGCGCAGTTCTCAGTCTAATCTGCAGGTTGTATTTGACATTCTGCACTTCGCAGCCGCAATTGACAAAGAAAGTTAGCTGAACGCTGTTTACCATCTGACTGCCCATAAGTTGTTGCAATTCATGATTACCCATTGCCTGTGATATCTATCTTGCTGGCACGTATGATCAGGTGGTCCATTTCTTCGTCCATAACTATCTGATCTCTTGCTATGATCTCAGAAATATTTTGTGGCACAATGTCAGCTTTAATATATGCTCGAAGCAATGACTTGTATAGGGGTAAGCTTGTCAAGTTCAACTCTTGAAGAACCTTAATATATAACCACATTACCTTGCTGGCTTGCTCCTCGATTTTTTTTTTTTTTTTTGAAATGGCTTCCATGAGTTCGAGTGGAGGTCTCCGGTGGCAATTCCTCAACAAAGATAGACCTTTCTTCATGACATTCACAGCATTGTCCATCCGCCTACTCTGAACGAATCCCTCCATCAATATCTCCCATGTCTTGTAATTTGGGCGTGCAACTTTCTCTAGCATGTGGAGATGGAGCCTCTCAGCCTTTTCGATCCACCCATTCCTCACATAAGAACCAAGAAGAACATTTGAAACCCGCACATCATACTTCCTGCACTCTGCTTCCCAGCTTCCAAGGATCCATTCAGCCCGGGCAATGTCGCCAACTTTTATCGAACATAAAATAGCACTGTTTGTACTAAGGCAACACCAGAGACCTCAGCACGGCGTTCATCCAGAGGTTATCCAAAGGTTATAGGAGAGAACATTTCTGAGAATGTTGTTCCGTTTCATGAGATCGATTACACTAAGTACCTTCTCATACTGACATGTTGCAACATAGAGCTTCATCACTTCATTGAAAGAGTGAGGCTCAACAGGCAGCCCACAGCTCGGCAGCTTAGCCATAAAGGCTTCAGCTTTCTAAACATTTCTTTCTGTAACATAGCAATGGAGAAGAGGGAACGATGCTGCCTTCTTGGAAGCAGCGGTCCGTAGTTTCTTATAGTATTCCTCAGCTTGAGAAGTACCGTGAACTTTGGCAATCAAGTCCAGTGCAGCCGCATGATCCAGTGATGATGATATAAAACCGTTGCGTGAGTCCATCCATGAAAAAAAATCTGCAACACAATAAAAACTCTGATTAGACCGTGGCGCCCTTTGTAACGCTACCGCATACGGCATACCAGATTGCAATAATCATGAACAGCCAACACGTGAAAGCGTAGTGATTCCAACTTCAGAGTTTTGATCAAACATTATAAAAGTTTGGATTCATCAGTTCTTTATTCGCACCCTGTGAAATACTAGGTATTTCACCGTTTCCTTTGCAGTCAAGCGTTATAGAGAGTTCGATTTGATCAGTTCTTTCTTTGCAATTAATCCCAGACAAAATCTCCCCAAACTTGATATATTTTTTATGAATATTGTGTGTATATTGAGGAGACTCAATGAGCAATATATAGGGTATAAAGGGATATACCCTATATAGATAAGTAAATACAAAAAACAGATCCTATCTCTAATATATCTCTAACACCCCCCTCAATGGCAAGGTGTATGCAATAGCATTGCATTTGGAAAAGGCTGACATTAAACTAGGAAAAATTCAAAATCCGAGTCTTCATAATGTCGTCATAGCATGCTGCTCTTGAAAAATATATATTGATAAAAGATCTCCTCCCATCCGGGGTCATGTGACAACCCATAAAGCACAAGGTGCGGAAGCAAAGTCGATCGCAGCAACACGACGAAGAAAATGATGAAACCGACAAATATAGAGAAAGTTGTCAAGTCAAGCCGAATAGGAATAAATAGAAGCATGGTGGTGCAGATCGTAGCTCAAGACGGCGGCGACGCAGTGCACAAGAAGCGCAACGAAGACACAGTGCAAAAGAAGCGCAACGAAGACACAGTGCAAAAGAAGCGCGACACAATGCACGAGAAGCGCAATAGAGGTGCAGTGCGAAGAAGCGCGACACAATGCACGAGAAGCACAACGAAGATGCAGTGCGGGAGAAGCGTGGCGGCTTTAAAAACTTGGGGCAGCGGATCTGCAGCGGGTCTAAGAAAAGAACAGCGGCTGCTGCCATGCAAAAAAGAATTCCTATACTTCTATGGCTCGCGATAAATTTATGGACTCGCGTAGCTTAGACGAACTCAAGATATATTGGTACGGATTTAGATAGACGCAACGGAAGCAACAACACAAATATAACTAGCAGCAGAAGAAACACGATATGGACCAGACCAGCAGCCATACCGCTCATCGCATAGCCTAGATAGCAAGCACAGCCAAGCCATCCCAATAAGAAGACGCGTATCTTCCTCGGGATGTAGACGCAGTCAAGATAGCAAGGACAACCACATCCCAATTGTCGAGCATCAAAACTATGGACCAAGCCATCCCAATTGCCGAGCATCAAAAATATCTCATCCAACCAATGGTCCGCGTTGTCCTGGCTATGGGCAGCCGTGCAGCAGTTGGCGTCACTCATCTAACAAAAAAAACACCAATGCAGCAGAATCCTTGCCCGTTTCCTTTGTTGCTCATAGGAAGCAGCAGCAGCCGTAAGAAGCAACACCAGTAGCAAGACGATAAATCAAGCGGCAGTTTGGGAGCAGGGCTCGAGCGACCAGCCAATTTCTATCTTGGAGAAGAGGAAGCGGTGGAAGTTGTCGACGGTGAGGGCCGGCCTCCCGAAGCGCGGGGTGCGGATGCGGTCCCGCAGGACCCGGTCCACGATTCGCTCAGCTGCGTTCTCCTCGCCGTTTCCATCGCCGTTGGCCTCCCTCGTGGTGGCGAGGTAGCGCCGGAGCTTGTCGGCGCCCATGTGGGGGGCGCCAGCGGTGTGGCGGGAGAAGAGCGTATGCACGTCGTCCGGCGTGGTCGCGTCACTCAGCGTGAACCTTCGCGTGAAGAAGATGCAGCATTCGTACGTCCCCATCGCCGCCGGCTTGGGGGTTTGCAGAGGGACCAGAGGCGGAGCGCAGCGGGGTGTACACCTACGAGCACTCCACCGACCCGCTTGATCCCAGTGGCGGGGCGCCCAAATCCGGCGGAGGAGGGAGAAGGCCGCCCCTGGGAGTGGAGAAAGCTCCTTCCGGGGCAGCGGCAATGACGGAGGAGGGAGAAGGCCGCCCCCGGGAGTGGAGAAAGCTCCTCCTGGGGTAGCGGCGACCGGGGGCTAGGAGGCAGCGGCAGTAACATCAAACCCTAACTTTAATCTGGTTCTGATATCATATTATAAATATGTGTGTATATTGAAAAGACTCAGTAAGTAATATATAAAGTACAAAGGAATATACTCTCTGCATATAAAGAAATACAAAAGAGAGATCCCATCTCTAACATATATGTGACAGCAAAGGTGAAATGATCCTCCTTAAGATCTGTAGCGCCGAATGAGGATTAGCATCATTGAACTATTGCCATTCATCCTCTCGTTTTGAGATTCTTAGCTCAAATGGCACCTCAGTTAGTGGCTTAGTGCGATGGGGCCTATGGCATGATGTATTCCGTAAAGAGCGGGATTTTGGGAACTGGCGAGCCTAAGCTAAAGCTAGCTGAAGTGCTCACCTCGAGAGTGTGGTCATAGCAGCGCGCGCGCCGGAGCTGGGCGACGACACGGCGGAGGTCCGGCTGAGAGATGCGGCCGCGCTCCTGGGCCCATCTCTCGACGGCGGTCGCGGCACCCCTGCCCGGCGACCGGAGCTGGAGGAGCTCCTGGGCCCATCTCTCGACGGCGGTCGCGGCACCCCTGCCCGGCGACCGGAGCTGGAGGAGGCGCCGCGAAAGGAGGTCGTCTCCGTCGCGGGCGGCGGCTGGAGTGACGGAGGAGGAGGCTGCGTAGGCACGAGCGGCGCACGACGGCTGCCATGGGCCCGCTCACTTGGTGTCGAGTTGGCCTTTTTTAGTACTACTCCGTCCGGCCAGCGGTTTACATCAAACCCAACCAAGCAGAAACAGTTCCAAATTTCTGCTTTCGAAAACCCAGTCATACGCGAGCACTGTAGGATGTCACGCGAAGAAGAAGAAGACGCTGATGTGAATTGATAGCTTCGGGAGTCTCGTCGTCACGACAGGTGAATGAAATAGACTCGCACACATGAAAATTGCACAAAAAAAAACCAAATCTAAGCTGACGTATTAGAGAAATTTTATAGTACATTCTACTGGTAAATATATGATGATAGTATAAATTAGATATAACTATTTATTTGTTAAGGATATAATAGATTTTTCTTTATATATTATATTTTTTCGTGGGAGTATTTTAAATCTTTTTAACTAGAGTTGAAAATATTACTTTTGTGTCATGTGATTCTCATATGGACAAGTACAATTCTACCCATCGGGATTCTACTACTCTTACTATCAGGTATAGTATAATTAAATCATAACTACTCTGAACCACATTGGATCTTAAAGAATGAAAAACCCATGTTAAATTGAAAGAGCTAGTGTATTATTACTCCATACATACATACATCCGCTTTCCGTGACAAGGAATAGCCCATGTAATCCATCAAATCTTCCTTGGGAGGTCCTACTAAATTACATACAAGCAGGGAACGAAAGCTGGTTACCGGTTTTATCGGTGGATACTGGGATGCAAAATCTCAGCCCAA
The DNA here is from genome assembly GCA_036346395.1 of Hsuehochloa calcarea. NCBI lineage: Eukaryota > Viridiplantae > Streptophyta > Magnoliopsida > Poales > Poaceae > Hsuehochloa > Hsuehochloa calcarea. The sequence goes on from CM070596.1 coordinate 68,048,126, forward strand.
AAAAAATTCAAATTTAAAATTCTTGACCGAATTTTTCCTAAGATTTTCGGTAACCGGAAAAGGACCCCCGAGCGGGATTTATCCTGGTACCGTTTTCTTGATCCTTGCATACAAAACATTGCCATAAATACTCACAACAGAACAACGAGGAGTACTCCTCTCCTAACTTGCACTCACCACACCGTAGCTTAGATCCAGAATGCCACAGAATTCCACTCAGGGGTCAGGTAAATCATGAGCTGCCGTGTACTTCTTGCAGGAGCAAGCTTGCTGCCGTCGTTGTGCGCAGCTCTCCAGCCTTGTCGTACTTAAGACCGAAGGTGGTCATGCAGAGCACACGACGGGCTAGGAGGTAGTCGTGCCATTCGATGCGCATATGGTCCTCGTCCTTGTGCGCCATGGACTCGACAAGGCAGAACTTGCTGCCTCCCATGTAGACAAGGGTGGTGCCCAAAGGCAACGGCGACTTCGGGTCGAACATCTTCTCCTTGTCAAGCTTCCAGGACTGTGGGATTGTGAACTCGACGGCGGCGATGGGACATCGTAGGAGCATACGTACCAGACGCCATCACTATCGCCATTGTCGTAATGGCTTAGGCCGAAGCATACGTACCCGACGCCATCACTATCGCCATTGTCGTAATGGCTTAGGCCGACCACCACGGCTCGTGGGTCGGGACCACGGCTCGTGGTCACAGCGACAATGGGCATCGAGCACGTCAAAACAGGGGTACACGAGCGCCAAGAGCTTGTTACCGCCTCTCCCGCTTGTCCAAAGACCGGTATTGATGTCGCCGCTGCGCGGCGCGCGCGCTTTGCCAGGTGGTCCGAAAGGCCGACGCTTGCCATGTCGTGTACCCCCCTCCCTCTTGGTGAGAACGAACGACGAGCCCAGGTTACAAGCCATCAATGGTCTCTAGCTCTCAAGTTAGCAATCCATCTTACCTTCCAAGTTCCAAATATCTTGCTACTACTACTTCTACATTACATACAGGGTACCAAGCCCATGTTACTACACAGGAAACAGCACGAACAAGACAGCACTTGACCTATGGTTAACACTAGCTACACAGCATACAATGGGAGATGTACACACATGTAGAGAGGCAAAGATGGTAGCTCTCATCTCATATGCAAGCGCCAAGCGGATAGAAATCGCCGCATCCCAGATCATCACTGAAGGAAACATCATCCTTCTCCTGCATGGTGATTAGTAAGATTGCTGTTAGATGAATCAGCAACGTTACCAGGATACGTCTTGATTACAATAAGCTAATGGTCAACAGAAATGCTTCAAAAGTTTGCAGCTATTAATTTTACCATAACATGAACGTAATTGGGGAAAAAACATCTCCTTACCACTTTGATTATGGAATTGAGAAGACCGTCGAAACTACAGCTGCTAGAACTAAGCTCGCTCTGCAGCTTTGGAATGCTTAAATCAGATGCATTCTTTGGCGTCAGCATATCTCCTGAAATGAGCATGTCGATCTTTGTTTGCGGTGCAACTGTTGATGCACTTGCACTTGTCCTTGTCAGTTCAGTCATTCTGGCACCAATGCTGCCATTGTTCCATCTTTGGCTCATAGGATGATGAGCTCCAGTATTACTTGGCAGTTGACAGCCCGGTAAAGAACTCCAAATAAGCTTTGAATCAAGTAGACTGTTTGCATTCCCTGCATCAATCTTCTTTCCAAAACCGCTTGCACTTCCAAAATTCAAGTATTTTGGGTTTTGCTCAGTGTCTGGAGGTAAGAGTAGAGTACTACCAAAAGAGCTAGCTCCCACTTTGGTATATCTTACTACCGTAAGGTCATTTGAGGGACGAATAGGTGTGCTTGCTGAAGATGTAGCGCCCAATTTGGCTGGGATATTATTGTCGAAGGAACCATGCATCGGCAACCCGCTGGCAGAAAATCCGGATAATGGAAGAGAACTCTGCTGGGATACACGAGAATCCAGCAGACTAGGGGAAACTCCAACAGCACCTTCACGATGTTCTGAACTTACAGAGGGAGTTCTAACTGATGACTGGATGCCAACTTTGGCTTGTGTGCACTCCACAAGTTCTTGTGGCAGCAAAGGACCGCTTGTGACACTTTGGAGTATGCCAGGCATACCATTAACCAGGCTTTTCCCAGAAAGGATGGTGGACAGATCATCGGTTTCTTCATGGATCCACTTTTGTTGCAGTTGGGCCTGCCCAAGCGATGTTGCCAAACCTTGTGCCAAACTTCCTTGTTGGTTTGCTGGTAAGCTAAGATGATACTTATTTGTGTCACAAATGGAATGATTCATCGTGTGATTGCCACTTGCAGTCTGAATAGACCTGGACGCAGACACCCCCTGAATCGCAAATGCTGTTGGGTTGTTTCTGGGGCTATTTAGCAATCCATGTGGACTAAAAGATGATAGAGCTGCAGAAGAGGTGAAAGCTTGATAACCCTGGAGTCCTTCAAATGCACCCATGTGCAGAAAGGGGTCTCTACCTCCGAAAGCAGCAACAATGCTAGCTTGTTGTGATGCCACAGCACTTAGCCGTTTGAGATAGAGCCTATACTTCTGCATGGCACACAAAGTAAACGGTTTAGTAAGCAAGTTCTAATGTGTATCCATAAACACCTCGAATTTAGTTTGTCTCAGCATGAGATATAGAATAATATGAGAGCTAAATTCTGGTTAAGCATGCATGTGCTTGCTAAATCTGTTAAATGGTGTAGAAATCTATGGCCTTTTCTTCACCTCTTAATAGACTATTTATCTACTTGTTTCAGGATATGTTCCTGAAACCACAATGCCAAAGTATTCCAGGGAAAATACACACTTGTTTTTTTTCAAACTCCCGCTATAATAGCCTAAAACGTATAATGCTTCTGGGCTAATCAGGGTGGTGACAATGGCTTTGTTTTAGGTCATCTGTAATCATGTTAAACAGTCAGGATACTATTTATTATAGTATTCGCTACCATTTACATTGAAGAACTCCATGAAATCTGGATGATATTTTCTTCAGGGCCTAGTGCCAGATACAGTAAAAATTATCTCTGTTAGCCATAACTTGTTCTGTACACTAAAAACTTAGATGGTGCCTTTTATTACACTAGCAGCTAGCTGCAGTACAGATTTATACTCCACAACTCTTAGCATTACCAGTACAGTATTGATAAATAAAAGAAAGTGAAGTGGGTGCCTTGCCTGTAGATGACTTGCAACGTTTTCCCTGGTGAGTTTGTCAACATTCATGATCTCAAGTATCATTTTTGGCACAGCTTCTGCATCAGCAGAAAAGATTAGGGGTGTAACATGAGTCACTGTAAAAACTTAGTAACAGCACAAAAGGAAGCTAGTGGTGACTCCTTACTGTCAATTCCAAGCTGGTTGACAGCAGCGACAAATTTTCGATGCAGTTCAACTGACCAAACAACCCTTGGCTTCTTTGGAGCTGAAGGGTCATCATTCTCTTGAGCATTGCTCTCCTCACCTTCATCTTCATCTTCACTATGGTATTCCTTCCTCTTCTTGCTGGGCCTCCCACTTTGGTCAGGCGATCGACATGTAACTTGGCCGTGAACATGGTCAGAATCTGCATCTGGTGGCTTACTGCACTCTTCGTAGGTATCAAGAATAGCGCGGTCACGGGTACTGAATTTCCTCCTAACAACATGCTGCCAGATGTTCCTAAGCTCTTCAATTCGAACAGGTTTTAGGAGATAGTCACAGGCACCATGAGTTATCCCCTTCATTACAGTTTTTGTCTCTCCATTCACAGATAACACTGCATGGAAAATAATTGGTTAACATTAACATTTTGCCTTCCCTTAATAGAAGGATCGTACAGTGTCCATGGTTTGCCGTACTAAATTGATGCTATGAAGATACGATAATATCTTCACTCAGAAGTGCCTCTTACTATCAAGATCAGTGAGAAGTGGCTAGCTGTGAGATGGATAATTTTTGCGACTTACTAATGACAGGGAGGTCCATTTCAAGACCCACAAGCTCAAGCAGCTTAAAGCCATCCATGTCTGGCATGTGGACATCACTGATAACTAGATCAAACATGTCCCTGTTTTCCCGCAGCATCTTCAGTGCGATAACAGCCTGATTCGTTGTTATCACTGGAAACACAACACATATTACTCTTTCAAGTGAGTAGCTGTAGAATAAATAGGAGGCATCGTGCATTTATATGGTGAATAGTGAAATCATAAATTCAGATCATATAATCGAATGAATGTAATTGATCTAGAGGTACACACCCCTGTAGCTACAGGCAGCATTTATATATGATAAGTACATAAACTCTACTTGTGACAACTACCAGCAGCGTTTTTAGTGTCTGTCCTAGACATTGAGGATTAGGCAAGATTCTGAAACAGAATATCTAATAGAGATAACAATGACTACTCGTAAGATAGTTGGCCCCGAAACAAAATCACAACTCTGAGCTGAAATAAGTTCTTACCATGGTACTGGCAGCGCAGCAGGAGGGTCTCGAGCACCTTGAGGCACACCGGGTCGTCGTCTACGGCAAGGACCCGCATGCCGACGGGGAACTGGTCCCTCCCCCTCGCCACCACACCCGTTCTCTCCTCCGGCCTCATGCAGGTCTCCAAAAGAGCCTCCCCAACTTGAGCCAATTCAGAGCAAGAAACCGGCCCAAGAACAGGCTATTATTCCCAGCAAAACACCAATCGAGACGGTTCCTCACAGGAATCAAGAAACGAAGCCAACAAGACAACTTATTGGTGGCAACAGTCCAATCAAGAAATCAGGAACCCAAATTGAGCCAATTACAGGAGGCTAACAGCACCAGCACCAACAAGGAGCGAGATGTGGACAGGGCAGATGGATTCAAGGCCTCCCAATCCCCAGCAAGAAAAGCAAAGCAAAGGCGGGGGGAGCAGAGCCCAAAGGGACAAACAAACCTACTTCCCAACTATATCTGAAAAGAGAAAGGGGGGAAGCAGCTGGTGGATTTGGACTGGGGAGAGGGAGTGGGGGATGGAGCTTCAGGACCAAACCCACCACCCCATCATTATTGAGGCAAAGAGGTGGGAAAGGAAAAGGGGGAAGTTGGAGGAGGCGGACAGCCAAAAGAGATGGACAAGGGAAGCAAAGGAACAAAAAAAGAAGAAGCAGAGATGGTGACTGTTCCAGATGGCCAAGCAACCAAGACAAGCCACCTCCTCTCTCGGCTCACACACGCGTATCTTCACAGGCTCAACAGCCACCCTCTCCACCACACGAAGGAGAACACGAGAGATGGATATCTAGACTGCTTCAAGGGAGCAAGAAGAAGAACAAAGGGTGGCTCCTGTGACTGGGGAGGGAGAAGATGGCAAGGGAATGTTTGGGAGGGCATCCATCCATCCATCCATCCATCCAACAAGGGGTCAAAATGGTGGTGGTGGTGGCAAGGGTACAACAGGAGGTGGGCCCCACTCATCCGCTTTTGACCCCTTGGCAAGTACATTAGCTGTCCCATTTGTTTTCCAATGCGTTTGTTCCTCGCTAGTAGTAGCAGCAGGTTCTGAGATGTGATACAGAGGACCAGGCAAGGCAACCAGTAAACGATCGTGCCGACATGATCGAGCTTACACGTCTAGTCACCACGCTGCTGAGGTTCACTGCACGAATGAAAGACCGAACGATGCTCGGTAGTAAAACATCGTAGCAATGTCGGGAAAAAATAATACAGTGGTGGGTTTACTATTCGAAAAACACTATAGCAATTAACTTACATCAGCACAAGTTTAGGGTGCAAATGAGAGACTGAACGGTGCTCTGTAGCAAAATATCGTAACAACTGTGAGACCCCGGTTTATCCGGCTTGTAATGCTTAACCATCCATTCGGTCCTAGCATCACAAAGCAGATAATCCGAGACTTCGAGACATGTATACTTCCAGTGCGATATACACACCTCATCACAACATTTATGTATCAATTCCATTCATCCACATAGAACCAAACACGTAATGTAATGTAAGTATTAATAACATTAAACCGAGTCATTACAAAAGAGAGGCCAACCGGCCAACAATAAAAGAGACAATAATAATTAAGCAATGAAGCAAAAGTACCATAAGATGGCTACAACAAAACAACCAATCGGTGTGCCTTTAACCCACAAGGCAACCGACCGGACCGCCAAGCTAGTCGTCAAACCCAAGCACATCTCACAAAAGTGAGGCCCTTGGGCTCACCTTCTTCCCCGCAAACAAAAGCGGTAAGCAAAGCCGGTGAGTACTTTGAATGTACTCAAGACTTACGTGTGGAATAACAAACTGTACAAATACTATATGCAAGCTTAATCAAAAGTAGGTCAGACGTTTCATTTAGCATAAAGCAAGTTTTCATTTGCAATAATGTAATAGATTGGAAGCAATTTAACAAATCTGTTTTTAATGTTCAAATAACCGAAAGAACAATAATAATAACAGTAGATAGAAAACAACAACAACCTGGAAGTGACTAACCCAATAGTCACAACAACAATAGTATGAATTACCCATTCATACCAACCATGTCAAATTTTAGTTTAAAAGGTTGAAGTCTAACTCTTGCAAAACCTAACCAAGCGTGTCCATAACCTAGGACGAGGCTATTCGAATAGATTTATCCCTGCAGGGTGTACCAACTTACCCACACGTCAGACCGCCTTTTTGCCACATGATTAAGCACACTACCTTTGGTATGCTTAAGACGCGGCTAAGTCCTACGAGACGTTTCCAATATTATGTATTAACTTCGAGTCGCCCGTATGGATAGAAACCCATACGTTGTGTCGGGGTCGTGGCCCAGCCTTGGACAACTACCCGTCACGGGTAAAGCCTTGGACAACTGCGACGCCCCTCGAGGTGGAGAACCTTCCCGGCAATCCCCACCACCGCACACCCAACACAAACACAAGAACACACAGCGTGTTTCACACACCCCACACACAAAACTTTTCCTCCTGCGACTCGGAGATAACACACGCCAAAGTACTAAGTCAAGAGGGGTCCCATATATCCCTCATGTGGTTAGTACGCAAAAATGCTTGGAGAGTGTGACACAAGATGTTCGGTCCTTGTTGACTTGGGCACCATTCCGATCACACCCAAAAACACCACACCAACATACCATTATGCCCAAGTCCAAATCGGTTTTCATTTTCAGTTTTTGATTTACAAAATTAACAAAGCACAAAGTGCTGGACATAATGGAAGAATAATAATTTTTGTGTGATCAAGGCCATCGACTAAATCGATGACCGCCCAAAGCTACCGAACTAAGCATGGCTAAGCATAAAGATTCGCATTCTACTAAGTGACAAGAGTTCATCCATCGAACTCTAATCACAAATAAATAACCTAGGCTCAAGTAGTAGAGAATAAACAATATCCTACAGATTATGCAACTATAGGATCAACTAACCATAATTTAACACAAAGTAGCAATGCATACATACAGTTGAATTCAAAATATTAAACTTATAAAATAATAGGATTAATATGATCAAACTGCTTGCCTGATTGAAGTTGCTCTGTTTGCTGGGGATCACTCTCGGTGTTAATGTGCTGGTCGGAACCTAACGAAAGAATCAAAAAGAACCGATAAGAACGAAGAAAACACCAAGTCCCAACAGAAAAAGTTCTCCAAAAGTTCTGAAAATTTTACAGTAGCAAGAGCATGATTTATAAGGACTTTAGCAACAAGAACCAATTGATTTGGATTCTCAATGCAAAAGTTATGCTAAAAACAATTTTGCTCAGCTCTTATAAATCAAAAATGCTACTATTCATTAGCAAAAATTTTCTGGAGCTAAACTGAGGTTGGAAATATTTTTAGATTAAAGTTTAGTTAAAAATATGACTAGCAAAATTTGAATCAACCGAAAAGGATTTAAAATGAAATAGTTATGCATTTTACAAGTTACTACATTTTTCAGTTGACAAATAAATCCTTTCGGGAAAAACCAGAAATTAAATCGACGTGGACGAACGAGGAGCGTCGAACTTGGATCCAACGGTCCGCGTCCCAGCGCTGACGCGCGCACGCGCGATTCATAAACCCTAAACGCTCACCGTTGGATCTGGATCCAACGGTTCACGTGGATCAGGACGTTCGGGCGGTCCGAACGTTCATTCGAATTGGGACCGTTGATCTTGGATCCAACGATCCACACGCGCAGCAAAAGAGCGAACGCGCCAACCCTAATCACCAGCCGTTGGGTGAAAAACTAACGAACGAGATGCCAACAGAAGTTCGGCGGTCCGAACGTTCATCCAGATCTGGACCGTTGGTCTAGGATACAACGGTCCACGTTGATCCGAACGCGCGGGCTGGTCCGAACGGGCCCACGCACGCGAGCCGTTGATTTGGGATCCAACGTCCCGCGCGGACCCGAATCGATCGAACGCTCTCTCTGCTATGGGCCGTCGATCGAAGATCAGACGGTCCAGATTCATCGACAAAAGACGACTCGCGCTCTCGTCCGACAAAATTAACAGAGAGGATCTCCGGCTAATCGTCGGCGATCTAGAGCACGGCTAAGCTAACCAAGAGCACCAACATGATCCTAATACTAATGCGCATCTACAGCAGCAAAGAATTGAGCAATGGACGACTTACCCGAGCTGGAGACGAAATTGAAGGTTTTCGGCCGAATTTGGGGGAAAATCAAATTGATAAGATCCCTGCGGCCAAATGTGAAATTGATTGAGGGCTAATGCGCACCAAGATGAGAGTAAGCGGAGGGAGCAAGGAGTTTGAAAATGGTGCACTTACCAGAGCTAAAGAAGAAGATCACCTTTTGCGGCTGAAAGGGGGAAAATAGAAATTGAGCTGCTCTCTGCTGCCAAAAGCAAAATCGACAGAGGGTTAATACTCTATGAGACGCCAAGTAAGTGAGGAAGCAACAGGTTCGGAGGAGAGGGCCAAGAACACCGCTTTCACCGAACAACTTGAAGCTTCAACAATGGCGGCCGAGAGCAAAAATTCACCAAGGAGCTCACTCAGTGCACTAGAAGTGTTGCTGAAGCTCAAAGGTGTTCAAAGAATGCTAAGGAAGCCACTGGAGGAGTTTTATAGGCCGAAGAGCAAGAAGGAGGCAACGGCATTAAAATGGTGAGCTCACTGAGTTGAGGTTGACTGAGAGCGATGGGAGCAAGTGACAACAGGGGCGACGACGACTATGGAGGCGGTCGGACCATCTCATTAATCGCCGAGCCGTTGGCGAAAGGTAGAGGGACGACACACCGCCACGCTCAAACTTTCACCAACTCATCATTGACTTCGTTGGCCTTGCGATCGGAGGTAGACGACGAACGACGCACCGTCGGATCGAAATCGAACTACCAAATCGAACGGGGTGATAATAACGATTCGAACGCCACTTAATCTCGGACCGTTGATTTGGATCCTACGGTCCACGTTGCGCGAGGCGCTCGAATGGTCCGAACGTTTCCTCTTTTCGGAGCCGCTGATCTTCAGATGAACGGTTCAGAGCAGAGGGGAGGATCGGCGGTCCGAACGTCACCTCGAGCGCAGACCGCACGATCGAGATCTAACGGCCGAAATTGAACGCGCCCGATGTGGTCCGAAGCCGGTGATTAGTTGGTCCGATCGAATCGAATGGCTTGAACCCGAGTGTGACTTGAGTCCAAGGAATAGTAAAAGTCGATTTTGAGTTATTTCTTTGAAATGACTTAGGATAATTAATTAAGATAGCAAACAAGCTCCAAAAATTATGAAATTTTAAATGGAGATTGCTGACAGCAGGAGGAACCTTATATAAAATTTTCAGAGACTTTTATGCACTGTATTTTTCTCCAAAAATTCCAGAAGGCTATTTTAGGAGTTTGACTAATGTTTGACTTGTCTCAAAAATTATCAAATAATTTCTGAAAATTATGAAATAATTCTGAGGTGTTAAACATCACTCCTAGACCCAAGAAAAATTATTTCCAAAGGTTGGGCACAAGATTTTCATGAAGGAGATTTGGGTTGGTGTCCAAATGGCAATTTGATTTTTGATTTCACATAATTCCTTTACAAAAATTATGGAACTGATTACAAAAATCAAGATCAGAGAAAAAGTTTTAATTTCTCCTCATTTTTATTACATTTGAAACACAAACCAATTTTGGGATGTTACAACAACGCCGGAAAAAAAATGCAGCGATGGGTTTACTCTATCGAAAAACACTATAGCAATTAACTTCCATCAGCGCAAGTTCACTGCACGAATGAGAGACCGAACGGTGCTCCGTAGCAAAATATCTTAGCAATGCCGGAAAAAAATGCAGCGGTGGGTTTACTCTATCGAAAAAACACGCTAGCCAGCGGTGATACAACACTACCCAGCAGTACAATTCAGTGCTCCTGCATATGCCGCTAAAATACAACAAGGGTTTGAAAAATGGAGGAGCAAAGAGTAGCTAGTAGCATACGGATGCGTGCTCGCAGCTTGTCAAACCCGAAGTAGAATCGTATATTTGTCATATATATACATACGGCACATTAAAACGGGACTTAAATGCCATGCTTGAAGAGGCTTTCTAATCGCACGTCATTAAAGCGGTGATACAGCTTAGCGATGATTGGGGCGGCTCGGCTCGGCTCGGCTCGGCTGCAGCAGCAGCCTCCCTCAATTATTAGCGCCGCTCGTACGCTACGCAGCGCCGTGGTTTTTCTTTTCCCGCGCGGACGGGAGAGAGAGGATACTGCCGATGCCTCCTGGACGGGGCAGGAATAGCCGAATAGGACCGAGCCGAGCGGGCCCACGCTGGGCTGCACGGGGCCCTGCGCACGGGTGCTTTTTGTGCCCAAAAAACATTCTTGATTCCCAATCCCGTCCCGTCCCATGGGGATTGCAGCTTGGCTAGTTGGCTGGCACACGCAATAGGAAAAACATTCTTGATTCCCAATTGCTGGGTGATTACACCCGATGAGCTCGTAGAAGTCTAGCACAGGGCTGCTTTCGGAACTAACTCTGATCGTAAGTCTGCAGCAGACAAGATGAAAGCGTCGATGGATCGTCAATACTTACTTCTTTCCGATTCACCGGTTTTTCCAATTCCAAAAGGCGTGTGTCATGTATTTTGCACCTAGATTACAAATCATTATTATCGCAATTCAAATAGCATCTTTCAAATTTAACTCCCTAGTTGTTATCTACTTAATATCACGTTCTCTTTTTCGGAAATAATCGGTTCTGCAAACACTACACTCCCTAACAACAACTCGGATGCAATTAACATATAGGCACTACAAAACATTACCAAAAACCTAGTAAAATCATGCAAGATTTGAATATGCATTCTCTCAAAATATAAATATAATTTATTTCAATTGTTTATGTAAAAAAACCCAACTCCTATCGCCATTTGAAATGACGATGTTATCTTTGTCGCCATTTCAAATGGCTACATAGACATTAAACACTGTTTGTTTGGCGACATAAGTCTATTTTTATAATTTTATTAAATAGATATTTATTTATCTAATTTTATTTTAAAAATGTTTTTTTTAAAAAAAATCTTACATCTTGAGTAGATGTGTGGCCAATGGCCATGCATGCACATATACTGTGAATATATATATATATATATATATATATATATATATATGCGCGCAGTGGGGTCTAGAACTTTATGATACATAGTACTCATAGTACGCTCTAGTACTCTCTTCGTTTTTTTATAAGTCATATTTTGGCTAGCCACAAGCATTAAGGAGGTTGTAAAACCAAGAGAAAGATAGGAGGAAATGACCATGCTACCTATAGTATAAATAACTTGAAAATATGAGAGAATAGTTTAGAGAGTTACTAATAAACGCAGGAGAGGGAAGATGTGAAAAATAAAGATAGACAAGGAAAACCATCAATAAATTCGCATGCACGCCTTATATTTTAAAACAAATATGCAAAACTATGTATTATATTTTGAAACAGGGGCGGTACAAATTTAATCAATTTTTAATGCAGCGCGTGTAATTAACACTGTCCTGTTATAGTACATTTAAGTGCCTAATATATATATCGGTCTTAAAATATCCGCCTATCGATGCACGTTCACTTATGTTTTTGAATGTATGCAATCAAACTTTGGCTTGATACCTTTTAAAATATTTAGACTAGATACATGGAGACCATATGTGTAGATTCATCTCGTAAAGCGCTTTCAAAATATTGTAATTTTATTTATTTTTACAAATATGTTATAATAATAATTAGTAGTCAAAACTGTATTTTTGAAACCACTTTGATGTCCAAAAATAATTTATTTTCCGAGCGGAGGAGTAGTATGTTGGCCCCCAATCTACAAATTATTGCACTAGTACACTCCTAAGCCCTACTCAATTATTGCCGAGTACTGGTCATTGCAAAGTAAATTCGACTCGTGACATTGCTTAACTTTTGTACCGTCGTCCTCGCGTCGACCATTATGAGGGATACTTGGTAAAAGATACTAGTACTAGTACTGCTGCTCCTACCTCAGATGCAAAATAACCAACGGCACGCCGGCATGCATGAAAAGATTCAGTAAATGCATTAATTTCTCGTACGTACAGACCTTTTACGTGTTCTCGAAAAATTAAACTACAAAACATGGTATCGACCGAGGGTAGTAACATCTCATCATCCAGAGCTCGTCGTATATACATTTTATCTTTAAGTAGTGTGTGTTTGACATGAAGAGGATATAAAGTACATGAGTATTATAAACGATAAGACTCGTAAGAGAGACCGAAATCCACTACTATAGCGCTTTTGCTACACTAAAATCGATTGGTTGTTTTCCCCTGTTGCGACAGTATTTTACTGTGGTACTAAAGCAGAAAACTGCTCTCTCCCCTGTCTCGGAATACTGTTCATATAATGGACTTGCAGTGATGCAAAGGATTCAGATCCTAACCCCCGTTGACACAAGAGAACACCCCTTATCTAAACCTGCTGGGAATGGGGCTCGCACAATGTATATGAACATTTAGTCCACCACACACACGCTTCACCGCGTGCTCCTTGCCGCTCGCCTCGCCTTGCCCGCTTCGCTTTTCGACTGTGCGTCCTGCTTTTCGTTTCTTGTTCATGAGCCTCATTTTCTGGCCCGTCCTGCTGCTCGGTTGTTCATGCCTCCACTACTATAAATAGGGTTATACTGGACGCTTTATCACAAACGGTTCCTTAGAACCGTAAGTGTTGTAATTATCGACGATTTTACAAGCGCGACCGTCTAAGTTACTAGCGATGACTATAACCGTCTGTGATACGTTATTATCACAGACATTTTTTTACTAAAATCGTCTGTAATAATTTTGTATCACAAACGGTTTGTGGTTGGAAGTGTCTGTGATATGTTCAATGCTTCGGCTCCTACGCGGTGTGTCTCTTCGTCTTGCGCGCCGTCATTATGATGGGTCTATTCGTCTCGCGTGCTAATATTACGATGTTTCTCTTCGTCACTTTCTTATTTTATAATAATGATCATCGCGCGTCATGGTGAGCATGCATGATATTGAATACGTACGCAGCTAGCTATAGTACCGTCGCGCGCCATGGTGAGCACGCAGAGCATGACGGCGACCACCAAGGCGAGGAGGTCGGCGATCGCCGTCGCTCTTCCTCACGAGGTCGTCGTCTATATCGTCGGCCTCGTGGCCGTGAGGTCTCCTTAGTCCATGGCTGACCTCTGCAACTTACGAGCAATGTACGTATTTATATACCTACAAAAATATGTACTACTATTTGTGGCGGCAACCAATCCATGCATTCATACATGTTACTATTTTTTTATATTATTATTTAGAGAAATACATCACTAACCTGACTAGCAACAACGTCCTTAATTTGACATATTAATTTCTCTCTTATGGAGTAATTTGTGTATTAAGATTCTGGTGTCTTGAATTATGTACGTATATTGGAGTTGCGAGGCCATGTACAAGGCGTCCAAGGAGCGTGCTGTGGGGAGACGCGTGACGCTGGAGTGGGAGAAGGCGATGAAGTGGCTGGACAACGAGCGCTACCTCGCTGTCGTCAACAACCTGGCCGGCTCCGGCAATCCGGGGGTCTGCTTCATCATCAGCCTCACGCTCGTCTTCGGGCACCAGGACATGCAACGCAACCTCGTGTGCCTCAAGCGGGCGGCCGTCGCCGGCCACAAGGACGCGTCCTACGTGCTCGGCCTCCTCCTCCACACGGCCGGTGAGGCGCGCGACGTTGAAAAGCACTACATCAGCTAGGTCGAGGGCGGGCCGGCCGGCCTGCCGTGCAAGACGGCCAAGAGGACTAATCGAGAGTGCAGACGGTGCCAGAGGCTAGTTGCGGACGCAGTCCGGGAGACGACGTGGAAGAAGATGGCCGGGCCGCAGAGCCGGGTGTTGGCACTGCCGGAGGACGGCCACCGTTGCATGAGCACCGGCTGCGGCGTGACGGAAGGGTGGGGTGACTACATCGTCTTCTGTAGTGACGACTGTAAGATTAGGCATGAGTACACCAAGTTCTTTGCACATGTGTTGAAATACTTATCGTAAAATTAGCGTTTTTAGCAAGTATTAATATATAATTTCAGCCAAGTTCCTTTTCATATCTCTTCGGTTTTTATCACATACAATTATGTGGATATCATGGGGATATGCTCTAGATCTTAGGATGATGTGATAATTGGTAATGGCGTTATAGGTTTGTCGTTTCACATGTTTTCGACAAATAATCAGGGCTGTCAAGCCATTGGCGGTCTGACCGGCCGAACCGGCGGTCAAACCGGCCTTAGGGCGGTCCGACGGCAATAGCGGCGGTCGGATCGGCCAATTTCATAAAGTAGTGTTTTGAGCTGGGCGAAAAATAGAGGGTGTAGGTAAGAGAGAGGATTCTATTGCACTTGGTCTCATAATTTTTGGAGTCTCCAGTCAAAAGTTATATTCGTTTGAAAATTCCAGTATGTTTCAGAATTTCAGGGGCTGTTTTCGGCTAAGTCCCAACTGGCGTTCTGATAGGCCAATAGGTGGCAGTCAGACCGCCAAGGTGGGCGGTCTGACCAGTTTTCACTTGGATCGGCGTCCTTCGTGGCGGCGATGTTTGGTTGTTAGTTCAAAGTCATGAGTTTCAGTGCATATGTATTTCATGATGCATGTTTTGACTAACATGGGTCAAGTTATGAAGAACTTATTCCCGATTTTAGTTTACTTGTCTATTGTTGTGCAGGTTTCTTGGTGGTCAACGACGGTCAATGGCGAGGATGATAGGGACTAGGCTTGGAGAGCTGAGGTCCAGAACGATCGACGATGTCGGGTGAGGTCAACGAACTCAAGTGTGGTGCAAGATGGACAAGGGTGACCTATTGGCTAATCCGCGGCGCAAGATGGTGCAAAGTGTAGCTAATTAGGTCAAGAGGAGATAAAGACGGTATATTAAAATACGCGCGTGTGTGACCCGTTTGTTTTGGGCCTTAACGGGAGCCTAATTGTGTCAAACTTCTAGAAGGTCTAAACCTCCACTACAAATAGAGGAGGGTGGAGGCTGCCCCCTCTCTCTTGTCTCTTTTCATTGTTTGAAACCCTAAATTGCTTAGGGAGATGTTTTGTGGAGGTTAGGGTTCTTGAGAGTTTTGATTTGATTTCGTGCTCATAGATTGAGCTTTGTCTTCCATTGATGGAGTGGCTGTAAACCCAAAGTATATCAAATCAATCCAAGGAAAGTTTGGTCAATGGTTTGTCTCTTTGCTTTCCTTCTCTCTTTTTGATGATTTAAGTCTTTCTTTGATCCGTGAGTTTTTGCTTGATTTCTTCACATAATCTAGCTTGCTGTGACATGTGGGAATATATCTAGGATCATCTTGATCATCAATCACCCACGAGCAAGTTTTTGGATCTAGTTTTCGTTTTAATTCGGTTTTGAACCATCCTCCTCTCAAATAAAAAAGTATCGTAATTCTTCCAAGAATTTTCACAACCTTTGATTGGAATTGGTTCCTGACATCATAGAGAAGGTGTGTTCCAAATTTCATCGAGTTTGGAGTTAAAGATCAAAAGTTACATCTATTTGCAACTTCGTTTGTCGGGTTGTTTGATCATTCTTGAGACATCGATCGCCAGAGCCACCAGGACCACCACGGTCGATCGATCGCCATTGACCAATGGTCGAACCGCCAAAGACCGAGATTTGTTTTATAGCTTGTGTTGATTTTTGTCGTATTGCTTAGGGGGTTAAACTGGATTCAATACTAGTCTTCTGCTGTACTGGTATATTGATCTTCATAGCTTCCATATCTACTGGAGCAAAATCTTATTGAATCAATTAATTGTAAAAAAGTGAGCGTGCTCCTATTCACCCCCACCCCTCTAGTCGCATTTTCGGTCCAACAAATTATTTATTGGAATCGTTTATTATGTGTATTTATCATAGATGGTTCAACTTTAGAAACGTATGTGATGTTCAACCCTATTTATATTCGAACTCTATGGTACTTTGCCCGTGCCCCCTCAAATGATTCCGCTACCCAAATGCCCTTATATATATTGCATGCACGCGCCCAACTATTGCAGATCGATTTCACCACCTCCTCGGCGCTGCCTCCCCCAAACCGATCGAAGCGCCGCATCCCCCCGACGACGCCGACTACCACCGTGAGCTCCTCCGCCTCTGGTTGCGACGTCAGGGTTCACTACATAAGACACTCTTGTCGTAAGAGTGTCTTGTGTAATGTCACCATCGTGACACAATGGTGACGCTACTGTCGCCTGTCCTTCATTGTCGGTGATATCCCTCATCTGATCCCCTCCCGTCTCGTCCTTGATGCTTGGATCTAAAATTACAAAATTGGTAGATATCTAGGGTTTCGTCTATGTAAATCTTGCTGCTTGTGTGTGTGTTAAGATTAATTATTGATGCCTCTAGTTCTTTGGGGCGGCGGAGGTGGAGTCCGGCGCATCTCCTCCCCAAGCCCGACATGCCTCCTCCCCCGAACCCGAGCACGCGTCCCCTCCTCCTTGAGCCCGGTGCGCCTCCCAAGCACCACCATGGTAAGCCGGCCACCTCACATCCCCCCTATGGGGTTGAGATATTTAGGATGAATGATGAACATATCATCTAGTACATATTAAATTGTATGAAGGATGAATGATGAGCTACCGTTAGACTGTCGCACAGCTATGATGGGCCATGGGTAGACCGACGAGATGCTACTCGTTGTTCCACAACTAGTTCGAGTCGTTGCACAACAACGACATCATATGGGTTCCGTGGACCTCAGAGTTTGTGCACAAGGCAGCACAGTTCGAGATCGTGCAGGAGTAGAGACCGTACGACGTATGGACGTACCACCAGTACATGGAACGCTATAGACTGACTTGTCCTCCACCACAGCGTCCGGAGCAGGTGACACACCAGAAGAGACTCCATCGCTCGTTTGATCATCACAGCGCCTTGCGGCATGATGATACCGTAAGAATTGATATTCTTTACTCGTGTCACTTATGATATTTGTAATGTTTGTTTCTGAACATGTGTTCTCTTTCATTTCAGTATGAGTAGCTGCAGCAGATCGCATCGATGGAAGCCATCCGCAGCCAGCACAACGTACCAAGGCTTTTGAGGACATTGAAGTACATCTTCGGGGATGGGAAGAATGCACTGAAGAACATGAACTGTGGTCGTTCGAGGGACGACGTCCTACGCGCCGCGCACGGAGTGGCGAACCATGCTCGCCTGCTAGGTTGTCACAGCCTAGTCGAACCGACGGGCGTCCTAGCGCTCCCAGTCGGTCGTTCGCGCAACACATCGGCGGGGAGGTAAGTTACGTAGTAATTGCACAAATCTACATTCAGTTTTTTGGTTATACCTTACTTTCGCTAACATTATATTGTTCTCCCACCGTAGGCCCGTCGGGTTGCATCACTTCTTCCATCTGCACCCCGTACACAACTGGCGCTCCCACTTGGTCATCTACACTGCACATTCGTGAGGTACGATATTCTTAGTTTACGTCCAGAGTATTTCTTTTGACTAACATTATTCCATCTTGCTACCTTTAGTTGGCTGTGGGGTGACGACCACCAATCCACTAACAAGAATACGGGCTGCTTACTCATTCCTTACTTGCACACACTGCCAAATTTTACTATACATTTTAATATTAATAGTGTAAAATGCTCCAGTGTTCTTGTTACTATACTTTTCCTCTAGTGTTAGGATCGTAATACCATTGTCGACGATCAAATTACCGAACTTATGAGTATATAAAAAGAAAGAGGAAAAGTGGCATGTATCTCCTGATAAGGAATGAGTTGCTCTTTATTGATATGAACTGGCTGTTACAAAGTGTATCTGTAATATAGATCAAAGACTAACTCCCCTAACACTGGAGCACAATGCTTGCTACGGCTTTGCAATCTAATCGACTGGCTATCTTCTGAGAGTGATTCCAGTCGATGATTCTCTTCGGTCCCTCCTTTTCTCCTTCCACGATCCTCCTTATGTAGTTGATGAAACGTTGACAGTTGTCCCTTGGAGAGACGTCTGTTAAGAAGTGGCGTGTCTGGTCGGAGAGAGGCGTCAGTTGACAATGTATCAACTGTTGTGCGGTTATATGTCAATGAGTCATGTAACCGTACTCCAGTGTTGTAGCGTCGCGTGGTATGGAATATATAGCACATGTTCCATTCGTCACATGGTAAAGTATATGTCTGGTCTTAGATCCAGACACCAGTTCAAAAAATCTTGTGAGCATTTGACTGGTCGGAGACTAGGTTTGGAACCATGTCCGACCAGGTTGGGTATTATGTAACCTCTGGAATTCTTACGACCAGTGAGATCATTAGCCTTAGGGGTTACGACCATGAAGACGTATGGTCTCTATATAATAAATAATAAATAGAGGTTTTAATCCTTGTCAACCATGGTAGTATAAATTAAATCTTACTATTGATTTATTAAGGGTATAATATATATATTTAATGATTTTATTCGTGAAATTATTATGAATTTTCTCAACTAGAGCCAGAAATTTTACCCTTGCACCGTGAGATCCCACGTAGGTAATTACAATTCTATCTTTATCGAGATTCTACTACTCGTACTACTGATTATAGTATAACTAAATTCTAACTAATTTGAGTTATTTTATCAAAAGAATGGACAACCGTATTGAATTGTGTACATATACACCGTGAAACCTTTGTTTAATTGGGCTACTCGATCGCTCGCGAGCACGTAAGCATATATATGTACCTCCATGGAGCTAGTATCGGTCGTTTAGAGACGATCCAAGGAATTGAAGGAGTTGATCGCCCATTCATTTATGCCATCCAGGACGTTGCGATCGATCTATGTCCAATCTTCGCCTGCTTCTTTACTGATACACACCTCCCTCCCCCCCTACCTAGGCAAGTTCATTTATTAAAGGCCCGCGCGGCGCGCCCAAGATTCATTTGCGACGCAGAACGCGGTCGTACTACGTACCAGACCTGGACATGTTCTTTAGCTGCAGACTTTGAAAAATGGACAATATACTTTAGTGTTCCTCCTGGCGTTCACGTTGAGGCTCGTACGGGCTTAAGAGGTTGCCTTAAAATGGGTTGTGATCAGGGTTTAAAAAACCGGTACCGGGCTACCGTAACCGAACGGTTTTTTCGGATGAATTTCGTTAAATTTTGCTTAAAATTCAATCGAAATTCAAAATTCAAAATTTGAATTTGTAAATTCGTTTCAAATCCGGCCGTTACGGGTAACTTACCGGCGGTATTTCTATCCATGGTTGTGATTATTTTCTTTAAATATTGCGTTGGCTGGGTCTTAAGTTTAAAAATACTTCTAGGCTCCAGTAACATATTAAATTGTATGTACTAATGTGTTCATCAAAAAATTAAGACTAAATTGTATGTACTAATGTGTTCATCAAAAAACTTAGCCTGATGAGGAAAGATGATTGTATACTTCAACACTGTAATCTCTGTTGCTCCATGTGTCGGCGCATCGATCCAAATGCCAACCTCGCATATGTAGCTCAGATTTGGTCGAGTGCTCGCGTTGCTAAAGTTGCAACCTTTGGGAGATCTTGTAGCTCATATATAGGCACTCGATGTCTTGGTAGATGGATCAAATAGCTAGCTTGTCCTAGCATGAGATCCTACAAGATCATATGGAGTTTCATGCATGGTCAAGTGGTAGTAGAATCGGACGGCAAAGAAAACAGCAAAAAAATTGTCAAGCGTGAAAAGGAAAACAAAAAGTCAAAGGAGCACGATAACAGCAAGTGATAGCGAATCGGGCATAATTACTACTTTCTGAGGTAAAGAACTAAATATTAATTGGTCACGTCCGTGTAAAGTCAGTGTAATTAACCAAGGTCAGAGATACATGAGCTAGCCCGTAAGCAAGGCAGGGCAGGATAGAAAAAAAATACGGTGTGGACTAGGATCTCCTCTCCGGCTTTCCCTTTACACGGAAATCTTGCACGGCAGAGGCCCTTCACTTTGCTCGCAACCATCTCCGGGCATCCTTGAATTTGCATACATGCGCATGTCGCCTGATCCCAGATCAAACGGGCTTAATGTGCGTCAGAGCAGGCGATCGATATTGCGCGTACGATTTGAATCTTTTTTTTGCTGACAGTGGCCGTTAGTCTTCAGAAGGATGCACGCCAGCGGCAGTCTGACCGGAGCTGGAGACGACGCATGGTCTGCAAGCAAATGCAAATGCCAAGGAAGGAGGCGTATTTGGGGATTGTCTTTTCTTCCTTCCGGTCGAGGCTCAATTTCCTCTCCAGCTCGGTGCATATCAAAATGGTCCTGGAGGTCACACCGGAAGAGGTACGCCGCCGGGAAGTTTTGCCACGGTCCTGGAGCTCCGAGAACAATGCGCCTACCGAGATGCTAGTTAGTACAAGGGCGCCCTCGGAAATTTGCTGCGTGAGGCCCTCCGCGTGGGCCGGACGCTCAACCCGAATGAACATTTCACCTCCTTCATTTTCTTTCCTCGTTCACGGTGAAGCGGCCCAAAGCCGTTTGAACGGCCAACTCATCTCGAGCCCAACTCTAACGAGTCTCGGCCGCATCACGCGGGAGCAAAATGCTGCCATCTCCGCATCAGGGAGCGAAATGGCGTACCCTACGGGCTCTGTTTCCGGATGCTAAATTTCCCTGGAGCACCTCTTTTTTTTTCACCTCGACGAATGCCGCTAAAGGTTAATGCGTGTCACAACAGTTTTTGGCTCTACATTACCGACTGAAAAAATGTAAATATGTACGGATGACTGACACTAAAAACAGAATCTAACCGGTCGCTAAAAGGCTACCTGACAGCATACAATGCACTTTGCAATCAATCTTAAGTAATTACTTCTTTTGCACAGCAACTAATACGAAGTGAGAAAGAAAAAAAGGAGCTCAGAAGCTCGTAACTGAACTACCGAACATGCTACATTTCCCCCATTTTCACTAGACTTCTCTTCACTAGAAATTTTCATCGCATCTCCAGCACATAGTAGCCATAAGTCTGTCTAATCTGAACCCATACGGACCGACCGTCAGCTAGGCCGCTGCATTTCCTGTGCCGTACCATAGTCAACGAGAAATTCCTTCCGCTGGACAGGATTCTTCTGTTAGTTCTTCATCTTCTATATGAGCAACAGCATGGTAAGTTAGAACTAAAATGATCAAGGGGAGCTCATATCTTGCCAAATCTCAAGCACTTGTTGTGTTTTACTTCGGTGATGCTCGAAGATGGCAGCATTTGGGGCGCCTTTGAAGTTCTCGCAAGCTTCTCCATCGCGTTTATGAACTTCCTCAGATGCCGGATGTATTCAGCGTATGTTTCCAGGTTGCAGTGGCCACCGCCTTTGACCCATAGGGGCTCGTACTTTTCCTTTGCTAGCTCCCACAGGCGCTTGCCGTGAGAGAAGTCGACAATGTCATCTGCTGTGCCCTGTCATATGATTCAGCGAGTCCAGAACAAACAAAAACCCACTTGAGAGTAATAACGAAGCATATGGTATTCTCGAAATAAAATAATGAAGCATATGACTGTTGAACTAAACTTCACTGGTCATGTATTGAAAGACAGATTTAAACACAACATTTGGAAACAGATTGAGCCGACGTTCAGAATAAGGTTCATAGGGAAATGGTTCCTTGCAGGTTAACCAAATCTAAGGTATATACTAGTTTGAGAGGTGTACTGAAGCAAAGGATTAATTTATTGACTGATAATATAACCCCAACACTGTAAGTAAACACAGATGGTCCATATGCATCAGCACACTAGTAACAAGCTTTTGCAGTTGAGGAATTATCATAGTTTGACCTATTATATCTTCAGATGCTGAGCAAATATGATTTGTTTTTTGAAAGGAACAAAACAGGTTCAACCAATGACAGAAAATGCATAAATCAATGACAGACTCACTCTGAGAAAAAGATGACTGTACATCAAGGATGCAAAGTTAAGTGCCTACTCACATGTATAACCAGCACTGGACAGTCAACCTGCTTTATTTTGTCGATGTTCTGCAAACATATTAACAGTAAGCAGATTAGGACGATAAATGACCTCCGTTCAGAACCTAAGCAAAATTATGATCCAGATTTACCTTGAAGATATCAAACCAAAGTGTGACTTTTACTGGATAGAGAACCCGAATGCCGGATAGTATAGCACTATGAAGGACAACTCCTCTTAATTTTTCCAAACGTGAAGCCAAGTGCAATGTTGGTCCGCTTCCAACTGATTGCCCATACAGGATTAGATCCTCTTGTTCTATCCCATACTCCTTTATCAAACAGTCATAGACAGCCTCTATGTCATAGTATGTGTTGTACTCTGATGGCTTTTGAAGCAGAAAACATGATTGAAAAAGGGAACATAGTTAGTGTATGTATTCCATACAGGGGGGAAATATACTCACCAACCTAATCTAAGTGCATAGACAGGAACGTGCCTACAATCATTTATTCTGTTCTAACTCCAACTGTACCTTCAGAAAGTGTTCAACAATTCACAAAACTATGTGCTGCATATGGGAACAAGCACAGACCCAGTAAGTTTTTTAGTAGGAATCGATGACCTATAAGTTGGGCTGTTGGATCCCTTACTTTAATAACTTTGATAAAAGGATTACTACCAGAACAAAGGTGCCATCATGGTCTAGAATAGCAGAAAGCCAACATGGCTTTTTTGGGTATTGGTAGCGAATGTAAAAATTGAAAGAGCCTAATCAGCCATTTGCCAAAGTACTATTCTAGATAAGACCAAGAAAGATAGAATGACTAATAATGATTTGCTTTGAGAAAGGATGCCCATACACCTATTGAAAAACATGAAGTTGATTACAAAAAAGAATA
The DNA here is from genome assembly GCA_036346395.1 of Hsuehochloa calcarea. Classification (NCBI taxonomy): domain Eukaryota; kingdom Viridiplantae; phylum Streptophyta; class Magnoliopsida; order Poales; family Poaceae; genus Hsuehochloa; species Hsuehochloa calcarea. The sequence continues at coordinate 68,071,453 of CM070596.1, forward strand.
GGGAACAATCCAATTCAATAGTTGCTGCCTGAGTCATTGCTAAAAATGTGGCACAATCATGTACAGGAGACATCATGATCGCAAAACAGAAAGTTTATGTGAGAACACGACCTGACAATCTATACCCAAAAGACAACTTAACTGCAAATTTAAGCGATAAGAGAATCACGTTTGGGCTCTTAAATTACTTAAGAGTTCAGATTCTTACTTTTCCTGTAGAGGCCCCATATCCTGAATAATCATAGCTGTAAAAGAAAACGAAGTAAACAGCTTTAGCCACATGCAACATACAGTATGTTGGTTACATTCATGAAAGGAAAAATGTCAGGATATTAATTAAACATACTTGCCAATGGTTTATATGTTTATTGATGTAAAGAAAAATCACAGTCCTATCAGATTTAGATAGCAACTTTTCTGGTGGTGGAAATGCTTTTGTTCTCAAAGTCAAGCAGTAGTACTTGATCCACCAAAAAGAATATCTAAACACTGAATATGAAATTTGACAATAACCCATGGAAAATATATTCATGCAGATCTCCAAGGTCTTATCGGAGTTTCACCCAGTAAGACAGCATGCAAATTGTTGGTCCACAATCCAAACACAACCCAGGGGCCTGGTGCTCTTTTCTCTAAATGAACAGTACTCTTGAATCCTTTACAGAACCACGACGACAGTCCAAAAAAAAGTAATTTGCCAATCTAAAACGCAACTATGCGGACCGGTAACTGACTGGAAAACACAGAGAGGAGCATTTATCAGCATCAGAGCAGAACCTGACGATATGGTACAAATGTACAATAATTGAAGCCGTTCAAAAAACATGGAATCTTCTCCAAACTAACCTCAGATGCCACCCCAAGTACTTAGAAAGGTAATAAACTAGTTTTTTTAGATAAGAAACTAGCTTTTTTTTACTACCCTAGAATTGTGATTAGGAGATTACTGGAGAAAATGACCTCCATGAAGAAATTAAATCGAAGTACTAAAGCTATCATCTTGTTGTAAATCAAACAAAAAATTGCATAAAATCAGCTTCATGACCAATTAAAGCTATTGAGAAAAGGAGTGATTAAACAAAAGACATGGATTTATAGTTTGATTTACTTGAAGCTGATTCCGAACGTTGAAGCTTATAATAAGCTTCATGGCCAATTACACCCTCAACATAATTATCGGAACTGAAGGAACAACTAAACAAAACTATCAATTGAACCCCGTCATGGAGGACTTAACCGATTCTTACAAGAACATTAGAAAGAAAAACCAGATCTTCTCCAAGTCAACTAAAAAGCTCCAAACACCACAAAATTATTACTTAATCACACTTGGCTGTCCAACAAACAAACAAAAAGAACTCCAAATAAATCCTCTTCTAACCAAAGCAGCATTTCCTACAGCGCGGAAAATAACTCCACGTATCGAACCTTAAGAGGAAAACAACGAACAGCCCGCCAAATCTAACAGGACGGAACTTCTACAAAAATACTAAAAAAAGGCTGAACCTAAAAAATAAACCAGAAGATCGATTGATTAATTAGCCATGCAGAGCAGAGAATGCGCACACATCACAACACCCAGAACACCGGGGTAGAATGCACCGTCAACTAGAAGCCAGAAAATGCCAAGGAAACGAGTAGCGGAAGGAATGGAGGCTATGGCGTGGGCGTGTGAATCTACAAGCTCCCTGACCTCATGATGTTGACGCGGAGGTGGGATCGGAGCTCGAGGAAGAGCCCGAGCATCTGTCCGAGGTCGGCGGCGTTGCCGTGGGAGTAGAGCAGCGTGAGGCGCGCGGAGGGGTGGCGCCAGAAGGCGGCGACGACGCGCGTGCCGCCCCTGGTGGGCAGCGCGTGCACCTCGACGCCGGCGTCGGCCGACACCCCCGTCATCCGCAGCCCGCCGCCGTCCTCGGCCACCACCTCGTACGTTGCCGGCTCCGGTGGGAAGAAGGCCAGCCGCGCCGCCACCGACGACGTCACGTTCCCCATTCTCCCCCCTCCGCCTCCCCTCGCTAATGGCTGCTGCCTATTTCGGGGGTGGCGAGGCGATCGGTGGAATTCGCAGCGTGAGGTACCAATTTTTGCTTGCTCCTTTCTTTCTTGTGAGGAAGGTGGTGGAGTGGTGGAGAGATGGAGTTCCTTTCTTTTTTGGGCCTCTCTCTCTCTCTCTCTCTCCCCCCTTCTGTTCTCTCGTGTGTTTGTTTGGTTTTTTGGTTGCTTGCGTTGTTTGTCGAGGGTGGCGGAGGGGACGACGGAGTTTTTTTTTTTCCGATTCGGCACCGGGCGAGTATGAAATAGTAAAAGTAACTTTATTTTTAAAAATTGCAAAAATATCATCGAGCAGTCACGCAGACTTGTTATGTAGCCAAGTTCGTGTCATAGGAGCCCAGGACACGTCGTTCGTGCTAGCACGGTTTTGACACATTCGACCCTCAAATAGAGATGAAATGGATCGGATAGTTTCCGACCGATCCGGATGGAAACGGATTCGGATTGTCTCGATCGGATTTTTCTCGGATAATTTTAGGATCGGAAACGGATTCAAATTTTTTTTTGTCGGAAACGGAAACAAATACGGTAGTCATGCTATCCGGCGGACACGGATACAGATTATCCGGATAAGACAAGTCCGGATATCCGATTTCAGCCCAATAGAAGATGATTTCAGCCTAAAAGAGAAAATAAGATTTCAATTGATTTTCAAATTTCAGAAAATGCAACAAATCAAATAGCCTTTTAGAAAATAGCAAATAGAGTTAAAAAAAAATTCTAGAAAAAATCACAAAAATTCCTTAAATTATTTTGAACTTAATAAAATTAATTCCAAGTTAAAGTTGGTTTTTATTTTTGCACATAAATTATTTTTAATTTCTGAAAAATATGAACAACCTTTTTGAAATCCAGCGATGCGCTCTCATTCCTCCACACCGGAATCATTCTGCTCTGAGTAGAGAGACAGAGAGGATCGAGCAAGCGAGTGGCAGCGCGATCGACCGAAATTACTTCCGATTTCACTACCGATTTGATGGTGTTTAAAGAAGTGTTTAGTGATCATTTTAGTAGAGTTAGTTCGACATCAAGTGAAGATCTTTTAGAAGAGGTAATATTTCTTTTACATACTATGTTTATGAACTGTGTAGTTAGTGTTAAGGTATTTTGTCGTAATTAATTAGCCTTAGTTAGTTAGTCGTAATTGAAATAGTTGTAATTAATTTATCGTAATTTACTTTTCAAATTAGTTGATTGTCGTGATTAATTAGTTACAATTAGTCATAATTTTTGAGTCACGCTTAGTTAGTCGTAATTAATTACTTTCAATTTGTTAGTTATAATTAAAATTTGTAACTGAAATAGGTGTATTTAATTAACCACAATTATTTAGGAGGAATTAATTAGGCTAAACTAAATATTATTAATTGTCGTAGGGGCGACCCCAACAACCCAGCGAAGCCCGTAGGACAGACTATGCAACCTATGAGCACGAAGGCCCCCCTCCCCAGGAGGCGTCACGCGTCCCTTTAGGGATGCTCCGAAGATAATCTAGAGCCTCCCCGAAGGGTGTCCGGAGTCTCGCGAGACCCGAAGTAGTGGGTCATCTGCGGCCACCTTGGGGAAGACCTGAAACTCCTCCGAAGGGTGTCCGGAGCCCCGCGAGGCCCGAAGCAGTGAGCCCTCCGGGGGCCACCTCAGGGAAGACCCGAAGCCCTTCCGAAGGGTCTTCGGAGTCCCGCGAGACCTGAAGTAGCAGGTCCTCCGAGACCACACTAGGAGAAGCCCGAAGGTAGGGCACTTCGGGAGCAGGTGCACCAGCCATATGGATCAGGTCTAGGAAGACCCACCGTGAGCCGAAGCTACGCGTAAACGGGGAAAAGTCTCTGCAGTCCACAACGATTTTTCACACTTGTGTTGCATTCTACATATCCCTAACTCCATCCGCACATAATGGCAGCCCGAGATGTGTTGTAACTTCTTCCAATAGATCGACGGTCGGACTTGTATGATAGGGCGTTCATCGAGCGAAAGTACATGTTGAACTACCGGAAGCGAGCCGAGACCTGCAAACGATAGAAACCTTATACTCGACCCTATTGAAGAGGCACCAGTCGACAAGGAAAAAACTCCTTCTAGTGAGATCGGCGACCGTCCTAACGCTCCCTGTAGCCCTAGCACACTCCAGATTTAAGAGAAAAGTGATGTTCAAATTGCATCATGATTATTGATTTCACCTAGCGAATGTTCTAACATCATTCAATCTTGCAGCCCGTCTCACGGAATAAAGATGCCTTCGAGACTAACCGTCGCCACGGGCAGTCAAGAGACAAGGGGATGGGACCGATATGTCGTCAAGACTAATTTCTATCCTTCTTTTTTCGATTCAAAAAAAGTCGTGCGTATCGTATATTTTTTTTGGTTTATTGATTCATGCATGTTGTTGTTTCTAATACACGTAACTAACCCCTGCACGTTATGTAATTCACAAATTACGTTGTGAAATCTCTCAAAATTTATTTTGAAATTCTGTTAGTTTTATTTTTTAAATTTTATTATGTAACTACACATGAAATGATAACAGACGATGGATGAAATAACATGGCACTTGGGGGCATCGTACCCCAGGCGATGGGCTAGGGCAGGGTCTGCCCCTGGAGGCTGGACGTGCCAAACCCATGGACGAACGATGCCAAATCGGAAAGAAATAAAAACCCCTCCGGAGGACGACAGGTTGACGACCCGGACGGATTAGATACGGCCACTTCCTTTGGTTTGCTTTCCTACTTCCATTCCTCTCTGACGCATGCAAATAAATGCGGATAAAAATACAGGTGAGGATGGTGAGTTTGACCAAAATGGAGGTAAAATTTACCGCTACATGGGTTGAGAATGTAAATACTCCACCAGTATAGCAAGCAGCTCTTGCATTTTACGCCTGTTCACCCCACCACCTATGGATGAAAACCATAGCTGGAGCGCCTCGAAACTGACCACGGCCAATATTTTTTGAACTTGGACGTGAAATTGGTGAATATTTTTGAACTTCGGCGTGAAATTGGTCACTGGCGTGCACGCCTGAAATGCTGATCCAGACTCAAGAGTAACTTAGCCTTCAGCTCCAGGTCTAAGATCCTCTGGGCTTAAAGATATAAAGTCTATAGAGAAATTGCAAAAAAAACACACACACACACACACACAAAAATAGTAGGCACAGTTAAGAAAGAAGCTAACGCAGGCTGAGGTGACCTAAGTCTGACCAGGCAGCAGCCACCACAGGGCGGCAGAACCTACATTGCGTTCTCAAAACGAACTGCAGAACGAATGCCCATCTAATTCGGAAGAGGGAAAAGGAGGTTTAATTAGGAAGCAAATACAGTACAAACAAACAAACAAACTTGTACAAATGGATGCCATCAGCTGGCTAGGTAGTGGTTAATTAAGACTTAAGATCCGGAAAGGAGGGTAATTCGGCTAGTGGTACAGCAAAAGGGTCGAGAGGTGTTCAAGATTCGGTCAAAAGCAAACGCAAAGCAGGGAGAATTCGCAGCGCAGTGCGGCTCAGTGTGTGACGAGTGACTGGCGAAGAGAGTGATGGCTCGAAGAGTGATGGCTGCTTGAGTGAGCCACCCTGGCCCCACATCAGCTCAGCTGTCTGCTGTCACCCCCTCGGTGTTCTCGCTGATGCCGTCACTCTCTTCTTCTTCTTCTTCTTCTTCTTCCTCCTTTTTCCTGCCTGTAGTTCCTTTCCTTCCCTGTGTTGGTAATGATTGATATATCACTTTACTTGTGCGTGCGTGGTAATTCCGTAATTCCATCTACTAGGGTTTCGAATTTTCGATGGCCAATAACGCGTGCAGTTTATATGCTAAACTTTGTTATTAGTGGTAAGAAATATTAGTAAGATTTTTGTATGTTTAGATATATATCTATCTGAAATTGCACGCAGGAGACCTAATGAATGATGTAGGTGTTAGTGATACACCTTAGAATTAATCATAGAGATGATTGTATCGTTTCTGTATTTATGAACTATTGAATAACATGTTATTTCGTTTCTTGGATGAAATACCATTTATATTTATTGGCAAATACGTGACTTCTTTGTGAAACTCTATATTTATGTTTACGATGACATTCTAAATAACTCTTATGTTATGTCATTACGTGTGACACTTATAATTTATGGATCAATATATGTATTGATTGATCATCACATTTTGTGAGTCATGGATATGAGATATCAAATCAATAATGTGAGACACTGCGAGAATTGTTGTATTCTTAAGTGTCATCAGTTGGCCTCATACATAGTGTATGTGGGATCCTTAGATATGAGGTCATCATGATTTCCTACATATGTAATAGTTTCTTTAGGTGTTGCCAAACGCTACTCCATAAATGAGTAGCCATAAAGGAAACTTTCGGGGTTATTATGAAACATGCGGAGGAATATGAGAGATCAAGATGGAATTTGCACATCCACTTTAACGGGAGATATATCTCTGCGCCCCTAGATGTGGTTGGATTAATAAAGTACATGGTCATACCGAATATGGTTGAGGAGCCAACTACAACAAAGTAATATATTACAAGATCGAGTGAATGATCGATCTATCGTAGGATGGCACGCGTCTCACCTTGAGTTCGATTTGGTATCGTGGGTCAAATAGATTAGCACACGAGCATTGTAAAGGTTTGTCTGATCTGATCTTTATGTATATTCGGGAGTCGCTATATCCCGCTAGGAACCGCTATCGACTTGTGAATCGGAAAGAGTTTTCGGGTCACGACCAATTACGCATGAATCTACATGATCACACACTTAATGGGTTAGAACAAACTAGTTCGGATTGGATCCGTTAGACTTAAATCGAATTATAATCCGTACGTGGTTAAGAGTTCTAATGGATTTCTAACGTACGCATCCGTTATGAGCTCTTTAAAGCATCTAGACCCCCCCCCTTAAAAATGGTTTTGGTAATTAATTTCAATAATGTATTACGAGACTAACATGTGTGCTAAGATGTTCTAAGGTTTAGTTCTGAAGTTTGAATAATGACATGAAAATGACAATGCAAAGGTGATAAAAGATTGACATTGCTCAAGGCAATGGTATCATAGCCTAAGGATCCTTTGGTAGTATTTTACCGATCCCGGTGTTTGGAGAAAAGATCATATTTATAGGTTAAATGGCGTACTATTAAGAGGGATCATGGTTAGTAGCTTGAATGATTATTTATGTGCCATTTTGATCAACTAGGAGCCATGCATTGTATTTGTCTTTGCTTCTCGAAACTGTTCAAAAATATCGGTATGACCGCAGTTGATGAGCAGTATTACCGCAAGTCGGTAATACTGATTCTAGTTGGCGGTCTGTATTTTCCAGAGAGCATATTTTTGAAAGTTTTTTCTTGAATCCTAACATCGGTATAACCGCATTTGATGAGCGGTATTAATGCAAGTCGGTAGTACCGAAATATAGTTGATGGTATGTATTTTTCAGTAAACATATCTAGTTGATGGTATGTATTTTTCAGTAAACATATTTTTTGGAGTTTCTCTTGAATTCTAAAAATGGTATGACCGCATTTCTTGATCGGTATTACAGATTGTGCGGTAATATCGAGTTTTACATGGCGATATGTTATTTCCAGATATAGTGTTTTATTGTGATTTTGATCCTCTAGAAATCGGTCGTTCGCTTTAGCCGAGCGGTATTACCGTTGTGCTGTAGTACCGAATTCTAGTTGACGGTAGCACCATAACTTTTTTTATAACGGTTATAACTAGCGCATTTAATGAACATCAGTCAACTGTTATTTATCGATCGCAGTAATACTGGGTTTGAACAACAGTATTCGCAAATGCTGAAAAGTTCAGGGATTTGTTTCAAACTGATAGTTTTGTAGTTGGGGGCTATAAATACACCCCTACCTGCACCAAGCTCGGGACCTTTGGCCACATTAAATACACTTGAGGTTTTGGTACTCTCTCCTCTTCTTATTTGTATTGAATTCACATTTTGAGGTAGTTGAGAGTTATAAGTGCATTGCATTATTAGTTGATCACTTAGACACTTGATTGTCTTCAAGCGAGCGTGACGATTTATTACTTTTGATGCTTGCTGGCACCTAAACGGTTTGGAGAAGAAGTTGCGCGGTGATCACTTCAAAAAAGCTTGTGAAGTGACCCGACAAGGAATCATGAAGTTGTTGTGTGCTCACCATCTCTGGAGTGGAGGAATAGCAACGATAATGATCGAGGTGTTAAGGCTTAATTCGTGGAGTTGATCCAATTTAGTTGAACTTACCTCAACGTGGACTAGTGAAAACCGGTAAATCTTCGATATCACGAGAAAAACATCACTGTCTCCATTGTGGTTTATTTCTTGACTTTATTATTTTTGTATTTATATTTCTAGCAATTAATTGAGTAGAATTGCTTAGCTATAATTATTTTTTGTATCGGCATAATCTTGAGTTATTTTAGCTTTGTGATCATAGCTCTTAAACTTGCGCTAGTATTTCTTCATTAAGATCATAATTGTTAAAATTGTTTAAAGGAGCACAATAATTTTTATAACCTCCTATTCACCCCATCTAGTCGGTCATCCTTGATCCTACAACGACATTCCACCCCTGGATGCATGTATACCCTAGAGATGCTATTACGCTGATTGAGGACGATCTGTCACATATGTAAGGAACGTGATGGGTTGCTGGAGGAGACGATCGACGCCCAAAGACGATGGACGATCGACCACTTCCACTATATCGATGTGTGCAACGTTAGACAGGGCTGTTTCAACTTGTCTTCCGCTGTACTGCATACCTAATGGTAACGATATATGATTTTTACTCGCGTGACTTCTTCTTTTACACCGTAGAAATTTTTATTGTATGTTAGCATAGTTTGTCCGTATCTCAATAGTAGGGCAGTCGAAGGTTGCAGCTTTCTTCATGGGAGAAAAATTATTGGCGACACGAACTGACTGAATGATCGATTGATCAGGACAGACCTCCTGCAAAATATAATCAATCATCCAAGTCGGACTACATGAAAAAAAAAATCAGCTACTGCATGCCTAGGTTTACTGATAGATTAACTTGGCGGAATAGGCTTAATGATAGCGAATGTGCAACTAATTGAAGCATACTATGATTTTTCGCAGTGTCCCTGTGGCAAATACTACGAATTAAGGAACTGTCCATCGATCGACTTTAATAGTGTTCCAAATGAAGAATTCTAACAAGATTTTTTTACATCCTCCCTGGCTCAGCACATAATCATGGATGTGTCGCAAGCAAATATCATGCAAAGCCTTCATGGTAGGCACTATCTGAGTAGTGTTGATACCTCGACCTGTGCTGGCCTGGATAAACATGGCAGAATTGTTATCGAGAGTGTTAAGTAATCTTTGTGTATATAGTACATTTAGATTTTAGAGGGAGTTTGTGTACATTGTATGTTTAGATTTTTAGAGAGAGTTTGTGTTTCGTATTTAGACAATATTCGTTATGAATACTATAATTGGTTTATGTATTTAGACAATATTCGTTATGGATACTATAACTGTGTGTGATTCAGTTGAGTGTGGTCTTCATCATCGATTGGTCAGCAGCGTCAATCCACGTTCTACCAAGACGTTCTGCCGAGCAGGATTTTCTTCTTCCAATCTGCCGAGTCTTCTTGGGTTTGGGCCAACAGAGAGGCAGAAAGAAAAAAAAATCTACCATCAACCAAAGCTTAAGCATAAGTAATATAGCTAGCCAAATTCTCTGCACAATTGTACATACAGACACTACAATGCATATGTTTATGGATGTGTGCCTTTGTTATGCCTATTCAGCTAGGTGGGGCATTGATCATAGCCAAAGCTGAAGGGGGAAAAAAAGTTAAATCATCATGAAGTTTTCGACCGAACATAGCAGTGGCCAAAAATGAAACTCTTGCACGAAATTTGACGCTCATATTTGTACATACTTAATCTGAACTGCTATAGCATAGATCCACGTAATCCGGCGGGATATATTTTTCTCGTCTCCTTTTGTTAACTTGACAATTTATAATCCTTAAGAATGAAGGTGATTTTTTTTGCCTTTGTTCTAATAATACAAGATTTGGGGATGAGAGGGGAACTAATAAAGGCTCACTTACCTACGCTAGTAGCACACTGGACAGAACATTCTCCTTGCTCATCATCTTTTGAAGCCTCTGCACAAGAATGATTGGATGGAAAAAAGAAAAAAGAAAAATGCATGTAGCCATCGGTTGTCTCACCATGGAAAATATATGGGCATTGCTGCATCCTGCATGCCTCGAATCAACAGCTTTTAGTCCAATCCACACTTCCGTACACACAGACGCTTCGTCGCTATGCATCCCACCCCGCAGGTGACATGAGCGTAGTACATACTGTTGGTTTAGATCTTTTGATCTCTCTAGATCTATTCGGGGTATTTCTCTTTCTTGTTTTGTTTCGGGTCCAAGAGAACCGAGGGAGAGAGGGAGAGGGTTACCGTCGGTCGTAGAGGAGGGGATGGCCATGGTTGGTTTGCGTGTAGTAGAGGCGGCGGTGGTCGATCCCGATCGGAGGCGAGGCCGGCGGTAGTCGGTAGAGGCGTCGGTGTTCTTCCCGTGTAGTAGAGGCGGCGGTGATCGGTAGAGGCGGCGGTGTTCTCCCGTCGCTTCAGCGCCCCCCTTTAGATCAGACTAGGGTTTGTTGGGTGGAGTTTTGGCGGCGGCACGGTGAACCTTGGTCTGCGTGCCGCCCCGGCTCCCACCTCCTTTTATGTGGCGCTGGCGACAGGGCCCGCCACTAATGGTCGGGCGCCCGATCGTAGCGATCGATTGGGTTTGGGCATTTGGCCGTTGGGCCAAATGCCCGAGAGATCAATTCAACATTCTCCCCTTGATCTCAATCATGTTTTATCTTTAATTACTTTTGACTTTACTCATTCCATCACAAATTGGTGCATAGAACATGTCTTATCGTCACGGTCAATTGCCGATAGATTCAATGACTACAATGCACCTCATTATTCTGAAATAGTTTCTTTAATCTTTTGGGCCATCTTTTAGTCCAGAATCATAGGCTTTCCCTTAAACCCATGCCGCTATATGTTCTCTGAACACGTTGGGTGGTAAGCCTTTAGTAAGCGGATCCGCTAACATCTTTGCAGTACTTATATGCTCAAGACTTATAATTTGATCCCGAACTTTATCTTTCACAACATAGTACTTTATGTCAATGTGTTTGGCAAAGACCACTTGACTTATTGTTGTGGGCATACATTCTGCGGGTTCATTATCGCAGTACAACTTAAGTGGTCTATTGATGTCGTCAACCACTTTTAAACCGGTATGAACTTCTTAAGCCGTTCACCGCCCGTAGCCTCATAACATGCTACAAACTCGGCATACATTGTGGACGATGTAGTGACGGTTTGCTTTGAGCTTTTCCACGATATAGCTCCTCCAAATGTAGAGTGAAGACATATCCGGATGTCGACTTTCTATCATCTCCGCAAAATCGAATCAGATACCCCACTATATGGAGTAGATCGATCTTACGTATGTCATCATGAGGCCTTTTGTTCCTTGCAAATAACGCAAGACTTTCTTTATCAATTTTCAATGTTCTATTCGAGATTGCTCGAATCGCCAAGTAACCCAGAACAAAAGCTAAGTCGTATGTGTGCACACTTGAGCATACCGTAAGCTTCCGACAATTTGAAGCATATGGAACCGCTTTCATTTGATCGATCTCATCTTGGTTCTGGGGCATTGAAAATCCCCATATCTGCCGCCCTTGACTATAGGTGCGGTGAAGGACTACATTTATGCATCCCAAATTTCTTTAAGACTTTCTCTATATATGTCTTTGTGATAGTCCCAATATCCCTTTGTTTCTATCCGGTGAATTTGATCCTAGAGAACGAACGAAGCTTCACCAAGATCTTTCATATCAAAGTTTGAGGACAAAAATCTCTTCGTCTCCAAAGAGTGGTCGACATCACTACTAGCCAAGAGGATATCATCCACATACGTGATTAGGAAGATAAATTTCCCATCTTTAAACTTTGTATAGACACGCTTGTCTTCTACATTCTCTTTAAACCCAAATTTTCTTATTGTCTTGTCAAACTTCAAGTACCACCGTCTTGAAGCTTGCTTTAACCCATAAATTGATTTCTTTAGGCGGCATCCCATTCTTTCATTTCCTTCCATGACAAAACCTTTCGGTTGTGCCATGTAAACATTTTCCTCAAATCCCCATTAAGAAATGCCGTCTTTACATCCATCGATGTAACTCTAAATCATAATGTGCTACTAATGCCATTATGATTCAAGGAATCTTTACAGAGACTGGAGAAAAGGTCTCATTGTAATCAATCCCTTCTCTTTGCGTAAAACCTTTTGCCACAAGTCGCGCTTTGTATCTTTCTACATTCCTTGGGAGTCGAGTTTTGTTTTGTAGACCCATTTACACCTCTTGTTTTGGCTCCTTTAGGAACAATTTCCAAGTCCTGCACTTTTATTAGTCTTCATGGACCTCATTTCCTCTTCCATGGCTTCAAGCCATTTTGAAGAATTTTCGCTTCTCATGGCTTCTTCAAATGAGGTGGGGTCATCCTCCATTTGAAATTCCTCTGTATGATAAATCTGATAATCATCGAAATAGTGATCTTCTTACTCTTTGAGACCTCCTGGCCTCCACATTTGGTGCATCTACTGCTTGAGGTCATTGTTGCTCCCCTCATTTGTGGCAATGGGTTCTATAGGATCTGAAGAATGTGTTCCTCATTCTCATTCAATGTTGCCACAGAGGAACAATAACAGTCTTGACACCACAAGATCTTGTCTGCTCGGTCAAATGACAAAGCAGTAGTGAGAAGAGTGGCTCTTGAATCATCGGAGTGGGCACATATACCCGCTTCTCTTCAAGATCAAACTCTCGAGCTACCATGCTCCCCCTTATCATTTCATCCTCTAAGAAGACAGCGTGTCTCGTTTCTACAAACTTTGTATATCCTGCAGACAAGAGAAACGAAAACCTTTTGACTTTTCAGGGTAGCCAATGAAATGGCAACTCACTGTTTTGGGATCTAGCTTCCCAAGGTTTGGGTTAAATACTTTAGCCTCAGCAGGACTTCCCCACACACGTAAGTGGTTTAGTGAGGAACTCTTCCATCCACAACAACTGCATTGTTTTGGGCACCGACTTACTAGGCACTCTATTGAGAATATGAATGGCGGTTTTAACGCCTCCATCCATAAACTCAATGGGAGTGAGGAGTAGCTCATCATGCTTCGCACCATATCCATCGTGTGCACTGCCATCTTTTCATTACTCCATTTCTTTGAGGTTCACCCGTGTAGAATATTGGGCTACTATGCCATTATCCCGTAAGAACCTCGCAAAAGGTCCAGGAACTTGTCCATATGGGGTATGTCGACCGTAGTACTCCCCCCCACGATCAGATCGAACTATCTTAATCTTTAAATCGTGTTGGTTTTCAACTTCAGCCTTAAATATCTTGAATTTATTCAAGGCTTCATTTCTTTCTTTGATTGGATAAATATATCCATAACGGAGTAGTCATCTGTGAATGTTATGAACGAGTCATAACCATCCACACTTTTCACAGAAAAGGACCACAAATGTCTGTGTGAACAATTTGTAGAACTCCCGTGCTTCTTTTTGCGCTTTCTTTATTTTCTTTACATATTTTCCTTTAATGCATTCTCTGCATTGTTCTAAGTCCGAGAACTCTAATAGAGGAAGAATTTCATTCTTAACTAGTCTTTCTATTCTCCCCTCGAAATATGGCCTAAACGATGCCATAATTTCGACGATTCATTATGAGTTCTCTTTCGTTTTACATTTACGTTAGTGACGAGGATTCAATCACTTTCGCACGCGACGCTTCTCATTATCGCATACGACATTCACATCATCACACAATGATAACAAATAAAGTTCATTTTGTAATATGGCAAGACCAACACATTCTTTATTAAATATTATTTCGCACTTGCCATTTCCAAAATTACAATCATAACCATCTTTATCCAAATTGGAAACACTAATCAAATTCCTCTGTAAAGAGGGTACAAAAGAACATCTCTAAGTAAAGATTGGAGCCATTAGCTAACTCTAATGAAAGATCGCCAACGGCTTCAACTTCTGCTTGGACTCCATTTGCGACTTTAATGCATCTTTCGTTTCTTTGCGTAGTCCTCGTCGAACGGAATCCCTGTAAGGAATTAGCAACATGAACAGTTGCTCCTGAGTCAATCCACCAAGTGGATTTCGAATATTGTACATACAAGCATTCATTTATGAATGTAATAATGTTCTCACCTTTCTTTGCCATGATCATCTTCAAGTAATCGGGATGCTTCTTCTTGTAGTGTCTGTCTTCTTGCAATGAAGACACTGATCTTTGTCTACAGCAAATTTGTTCTGTTGAGGTTGATGGACAGATGCTTTTCCCTTGTTTCTTGAGAAGGAGGTACTGTGGAAGTTCTTTTTCTTGTTATCCTTCACATAGTTGATAGATCCACCATGTGAGGATTTAAATCTTTCCTCCTCTTGAACACACATAGCTATGCATTTTTCTAAGTCCCATTTGTCGGTCAAGATATTGTAATTGACAACAAAAGTGTCAAACTGTTCTGGCAATGAAGCAAAAATCAAGTGAATAAGGAACTCATCCTTGAGTGCCAAATCCATTGGTTTGAGCTTGGATGCCAAGTTGCTCATCCTCAATATGTGTTCTCTTATCCCACCACCAGAATACCTCTCACAAAGTCGCTTAATCACCGTGTTGCATATGTCTTTGAAGAGCGATGAACTGACTCTTTATTTTATCAAGGTATTCTCAGCGATAAGAAACACGATCGATTGAGCCCACAATTGTGGGTTCAATCGTATTCTTTATCACAGCCATACATTTCTTGTTGGCTGTGGTCCATTTCTTATGCTCTAGGTCATAAGACATCTGTAAGGGAGCATGATCTCTCTGTCTTTTCTCGCCAAGCAAGATCATCCTCGCTTGACCCTCACCGTGCCGTAGGCTCGTTGGTCGTCTTGTAGTGAGGACCCACCCACCTCACCTAAGATAAACGCTAAGTCTATCTTTTCTTCCACTCTCCATAATTATCTCCTTTGAGAGTGGGTATTTCTCT
Organism: Hsuehochloa calcarea; assembly: GCA_036346395.1. Lineage (NCBI taxonomy): Eukaryota > Viridiplantae > Streptophyta > Magnoliopsida > Poales > Poaceae > Hsuehochloa > Hsuehochloa calcarea. The sequence continues at coordinate 68,086,642 of CM070596.1, forward strand.
GATACAACTCATCAAGTTGTATCCTCCTGAAAATGTAGATCAAATAAAGTGAGAACGTAACATTAAAATTATATGTCTTATTTCCAACGTTGGTCAAAAAATATGACATACAATTAAATCATTTTTATCTATACATTAAAACTATATCACCGTTGGGCAGAAATAGAAACAATGTATAAAAAACATCAATTAAAATTATAATACTGTTATTATCAACTTTGGTCAGAAAATAACAATATCACAATTCACAATAAATTCTTAAAAATTAAATTCTCTCGTTGGTTCGAATTTAATTAAAAGAATTAATCAATATTAACTTTTGCAGCGGAAACTGTAATTATTCTAAAATAATCAATTATTCAGAAGCATTGTACAGTACACATTTAATCTCTGGAAATAATAACACGTTGGTGCAAAATTTAACAGAGATTTTAATCAATTTTCTATTGAAATTCACTCAAAAAATACTTCTGAAAATAAATTAAATTCAATTTCTGGATTATACTGTTCATAACCGGCCGATATACTGTGCAAAACCGGTCTTTGTCTTGCTTCAAACCGCCAATTCGACTGTTATCGCAGTGCTTCGCCCACGGCGTCCGTTCTTGTCGCGACCTCGGCGACCTCTGATACCGTTAGGGTTTTCATAACGCATTTTCAACCGTCGGATTCGCATCCGACGGCTGAAATCCAACGCATCCGCGCGTTTCGTTCCGCGTCGCTCGATCTCAGCCTTTGATTTTGATCCGACGGCTCGGCGGCGTTTTCGGCCGAACAAAAAAGGGCGAGCGCGGCGTTTCCCCGAAAACCCTAGCGCATTCTCGATCTCTCTCTTTCTCGTCTCTTCTTCGCATCCGAGCGGCGGAAACCACGCGGAGAAGAAAACCGGAGAAGGCCGCCGCCATGCTTGGCTCTTCGCCGGCGTCGCGCTCCTCCGAGAGGAGCGCGTCGCCGTCGAGGCTCCTCATGGCGGCGCCTTTCACGCGCGACCAGCGCGTCAAGATCTTAACCTAGCGGCGGCGTGGAGCGCCAGCGAGCACTGGCTCGGTGGGTCTTCCACACGCCTACGAGGACTCCGGCGAACGCACGGATCTCACGACCGGGTAAGACCCGATCTAGGGTTAGGTTTTCGGTTCTTGATAGGTTTCTTTTGAATCTTCTCGATCTTTTCTTTTGCCATCCTGGATCGATCCGTTTTGGCTCTGATACCATTGTTGGTTTAGATCTTTTGATCTCTAGATCTATTCGGGTATTTCTCTTTCTTGTTTTGTTTCGGGTCCAAGAGAACCGAGGGAGAGAGAGAGAGGTTACCGCTTCGGTCGTAGAGGGAGGATGGCCATGGTTGGTTTGCGTGTAGTAGAGCGGCGGTGGTCGATCCCGATCGGAGGCGAGGCCGGGCGGTAGTCGGTAGAGGCGCCGGTGTTCTTCCGTAGTAGTAGAGGCGGTGATCGGTAGAGAGGCGGCGGTGTTCTCCGTCGCTTGGCCGCCCCTTTTAGATCAGACTAGGGTTTGTTGGGTGGAGTTTTGGCGGCGGCACGGTGAACCTTGGTCTGCGTGCCGCCCCGGCTCCCACCTCCTTTTATGTGGCGCTGGCGACAGGGGCCCGCCAGCCTAATGGGCTGGGCGCCCCTGATCAGGGCGCGATCAGGGGTTTGGGCATTTGGCCGTTGGGCCAAATGCCCGAGAGATCAATTCCAACACATACACACGTACAGAACCGGTCGAGTTCAACTGCTGTCTCAATCAATTCAAGTCATTTGGAATTGAAATAGCCACTTTTTTCCCCTTCGTTCATTACTAGTATAAGTTCTTTTTACTATTATTTCACCGAATAAAGTTAATTATGAGTGGCAAGATGTCGCCGGTGGAAAAACGGATAAGCTGCAAGTACTCCATGTCCACGGTCCCTTTGCCCGTAAGGGGGACTGGATCCTCGGTATTATTGCAGAAAGGAGCAATATTATCTACAGTAAAATAAATGGGTGCAATAAGTAGTATATAGCACTATAGTAAAATATTGTAGCATATTGTCTAAGCCATTGAGTTCACACGGTTGGAGGATGATGCTAATTCCTTATGTATAGGACCGTTCATATGGTCTAATACATAGGACCGTTCATCCTTTGCTGCTGTCGAGGATCTAATTCCTTATACAAGCTCTCCTTTCCGTTGTTCATCCTCCTCAGGTCATGGCCGCCGCTCGCTTCTCTCCTTTTCCTCCCGATCCGGCGCCGCACTAAACCTCCCAATCCGGCGCCGCACTCGGCCTCCCGAGCCACCGCCCTTCTCCTCCTCCCTTGTGGCTATCCTGCACCGCACACCGTAGCAAAGCACTGTAGTGCCGAGTATAAGCCGTTAAGTTTCAGTCTAACGGTTGAGAGATGATGCTAATATAGATCATCCTCTGCTGTAGCCCATTGTTCTCTTTCGTAGTGTATGCTCCTTTGCATTTTCTGGTGAGCGGCGAGGGTCTCCTCGGAAACACGCAACTCCTAGAGGCATCTCACTTTTCCAACAAAGAAAAAGCTGAGAATGTGACGGCTAATTTCAGGTAACACTCTACCTCACAACTCCTCTAGAATCCGAAGTTATTATGCACTGCGTTTCTTTTTGTGTGGAGTTCCTAGCATAAAATATTTAGACATTTGTGATCCAAATGCTCATGAAGCCTTTGTAATTTCCATTCCTCAAGTTGCTACATTTGAGCAGTACATAGCGGTAGTGCAATTTTTATTATTTAACCTATTTTTCATTTTATATTTATTACCAACTATTTACCAACTTTATTTCTAATTCTAATCATTTTAGCCACGTTACAATACTGTTACTCCGTGGTGTAACCAAACCTTTTACCGCTCCACCATAAGGAACGTGACATTGTTGTTGGCCAGAGGTGTTATTTAGAAATAAGTTTGGCGATAGATTAGTAATACAGATAAATTTAAAAATGGTTAAATAATAATAATTGTTCATAGCGGTAGGCATCTCTTTTATTCCTTGGATTGGAGGATTCTAGTTAGTCGTTAGTGACGTATACTGGGTCTGATCGTCAATACTGTTGATGAATATAACAATTGACACGATGACACCAATACGGTTCCCTTTCTTTATCAACTGGGGCCCACGCACAAAGCTTCCCGGGAGCCCGGGATCACACGCAGCTCTTCCTTTCATGAGGGAGAAAGCGGACGGTCAACGGGAGGCTGCATGTGGGCACACTACATGTACATAATAACTAATTAACCACACATGCCTTGCCCATTAAAGTATCTCTAATAGTATATGTATTATCGTCTCTTGATTATACTACGTTAATAAAATTCTAGATTAAAGAGAGAAAACATATCGTCTGTTCCTGAAGAGGTTATCGTGCACGCGAAACAAGATGAGATACATTAATCCACTCTAGTTGACATGTAAAATTATAAAAATATAAATATTGGAGAGAATGCTAGACACTATATATTGGAGATGTTGTATCTAAAGATGATGTAGCATATATTAGAGACAATGTTATCTCTAGCTATTAGAGATACTCTTAACTTGCAACATTTGTGTGTAATTAATCTTGAGAAACGTGATCAACGTGTACAATGAGCGTATGAACTCGATAAGCATATACAAAACATTCGTGTATATAGGGGTATAAACAGGGGCGGAGCTGGCCATAGGCGAAACCCAGGGCTGGCCTAGCTGTTTTTTTATCCAAATTTGTATTTTACTGATTTTCAAAAAAATAACATATGTTTTTATCTGGACCTCAAGCCATTGCCTCATAGGTAGAGGCGGAGCCGGCTACGACCCAAACCTTGGGCTGAGCCAACTATTCTTGGGTTGAACTTAAATATTTGGCAATTTTCTAGAGATTTTCATGAGCTTTAGCACGGTAAAGATTTTCAATCATTGGCTATAGCCCACCCAACCCTGTGGCCTGGATCCATCTCTGCCCGTAGGCCTGAGGCCCAACTCGCCATTGGGTATAAAAGAGATGGAATAAAAGGAAGAAAGAAAGAAGAACTATAGTTAATTAGTCAGAGTGCACGTGTCCCAATGGATGAAGGAGAAAAAGGGGGGGTAAATATATGTCATCGTAAAATATACGGTTTTGAAATATGCAAGTGAAGAGTTTATTATTTGAAATATGCCATTGAAGAGTGACCATATTTGAAGATATTTCATTATGCACCATTTACACTATTTTTGTGCGTATTTAGACCATGTATTTGACTATGTATTTTCATATGGACGAAAATACCTCCACATGCCCTGTCTATTACTACCGACTGTACCCAGTCCTAATATTTGTGATAATAACTTGTTATGTACACCATGCTATCTTCAAAACATTGAACCATACAAAATCGAGGTGGAGAATGGAATTAGGACCGAATGGACTGGGTTCAGTCGATAGTAATGGACAGGGCATGTGGGGGTATTTTCATTCATATAGAAATACGTAGTCAAATACGATGTCTAAATATGTACAAAAGTTATGTAAATAATACATAATAACATATCTCCAAACATTATTACCCTTCAATGACATATTTCAAAGTAAAAGAAAACTCTTCCGTAACATATTTTAAAATCGTGTACTTTGCGACAATGATGTAGTTGGTCACGGGCCACACCTCGGGCCGACCCAGCTGATTTCGATCCTAAATTATTATTTTTACTGATTTTTTAAAGAAATTGGCATGGTCCACAGCACCACCTCTGCTTTGCGAGAGTATAGATATCTAATTTTACAACGAAAAAAAATGCGTGGCAATTGGCGAGCGATAAAAATGCCAGAGGTGGCCAAGTCGGTACGACGAGATGGCGTGGCACGCACTTCATCGGGCTGGCCGCCGCGCAAAGCTATGGGCGCCTGCAGGCAACAGAAAGGCTGGGACAATGTCACAGGTAGGAATAGGAATAGGAGTAGTACGCTCCGTTTGAGTGCGTCAGGCGGTGACTACCACTCGGACGGCAAGCAACCGAGTCAGGTACCCAGGCAGGCAGCGTCGCGCCGCGTTGCATTGGATTCGCATCTCGGTTGGTCCTCTTCTCACCCCTCCCCCTCTATCTCTATGGACTACAAATAAATAAAATATCATTTTTTTCTCCAACAATACACTCTTCCTCACTTATTTCAATTACAAATGTATCCGTAATAATTATTTTTTCGTTAGCACCCTGCCCATCTACAAAGCAGGTACCAGGAATCTTTTTCCTAACATCACTCACTTATCCTCGCTACCATAGTTATAAAACTTAGATCTGACGCCGACTCGGTAATGGTCGGATCACTTACTCGGTGGGTCAACAGTCGGACGACATATTTTTAAATTTATATACACACACCATACACAAAAATAGGAAAAAATATATCAATAGTACAAAAAATAATAATTAAAGGATATGAATTCTGAACAACAAATTAAGCCAGTTAAAGAGGGACATCATAGGATCACAATAACGATATCACTCAAACAGTTGATGTTATAGTCTAATTTTCTTTTTTGAATGAATATGTTTAAATATGTTCTAATTCCTCTCACATCTAGATGCACTACATGTTTGGTTTAATACATGAATTTACAACTTGCATCTTACTATATATGTCTTAGATAGAATTATATATTACTTTGATTAAAAAACAGAGTAGTAAAAATTTAACACTTACTCTTAACTAGAGAGTAGAGCAAAGAAAATAAGAGCAAGGAAGTGGGGAAAATGCACCGTATCTTGCTGACGGAGGCAAAGCTGAGCAGAAAACAGAAAGGAGCTGCTGGCCGGAGTGATAGAGTGAGAAAGATGAAAATTATCTATGTGTAGCCACCAATTTCAAAAGGGGATTCCTATTAAAACCTAGCAGAATCCAAAGTATGAACATGTCATTAAGTTTTATCTTGAAAAACTCTTTCATTTGAGGGGTTTCTTGTTTGTTGGCCTTATAAGAAAAACATGGCCGAGTCAAACAAAACCGATCGGGTTTTCTCGGGTCAATTGCATCTTCGGTCTTGTGAATGTGCCAGGCCCGACAAAACCTTTGGGTCAGGGTTTTTTCGATTCAATCGCCGGGTCGGTCCGAGTTTAATAACTATGCTCACTACAATAGGTTGGATCGATGCTACAGGGGAAAAGGTGGATACCACTGGTACGTTGTGCATGGCCTTAGACCATGTACAATGTGTGTCGATGATCGGAACTCATGGCCTCTTATCGAGCTTACAGAGAAATAAAATTTGAGAGCATGATCGAAACAAGGACTTTTTATTGATGGGACACAATGATAGTTTTTATAAGAATATGATGATAATGAGATTGATTGATTGATTGAGATTAGATCATGTTATAAGGTATACCGGCTACCCTATTTATGATTATCTAAGAGGTGGCAGTTCATGCCGCTAAAGATGTTTTTTTCTTTACGCACGTGCCTTCATTAAGTCTTGAACCGCTGTATCTCTTAGCCAACCATCGCAAGTTGCCAGATACGCCAATAACTGCTCTCATGTTTGTCATGTGAAAAACTGTCATGTCCTCCAACTAGTTTTCCTAGTCAGTGGTGGCCCAAACCATATGACTGGTCATACAGTGTCCATGATTGGTCATCTCATGACTCATGCTCGTCTCCGACCAGCTTGACCGTAATAAAAGGGATTAAGCTTCTTTTCAATCGTGGTCGTATGTACATAACTGTTATAAAGTGGACACTTAATTTGTATGCTTGCTTTCATAGAGACTTTGACTTTAACCGAACAATATTGACCTCCTCGTCAATGTGCTTGAACCTGTGCTAGAAGAGGAGAGTATCGGTGGTAGAAGAAGAGAGAGCATTCTAGCACCGGTTCACACATTGGAGGAGACGATTCTAGCAAAAAAATAATAATCTTGGAACCGGTGCATCTACTTGCATCGTGCTCCACAAACAAAAAAAAACATCTCCAACTGCGCACCTCACCAAGCCGTGGTGCTCACACGAGAAGAGGAGGTCTTCGTGCGAGAGGGAGACAACCATGAACGGATTGAGACCCCACATTGTTGCTCGAGGCCTACCGTCGCCAGATGGAGGTCGCCGCTCATTGGAACGAGGTCGTTGCCGTCATATTTATAGTAGGGGCGACGTGTGATGAAGATTAAAATATCTATGTATTACTTTAAATATATAAATAAAAGACCATATAGCTTCGTGATTGTAAACCCTAAGACAAACGACCCCCGTGGTCGTAAGAGACGTAAACCCCAAGGCTAACGACCTCTGAAACTAACAACCTCTGTGGTCGTTAGGGTTCCAGAGGTTACTTATAGGTACACTGGTCGGATGAGGTCCTGTACCTAGTCCCCGACCAGATGATTGCTCGTGCAAGCAACGAACTGGCATCTGATTTGGCTCTAAGCATATCCTTTACCGTGTGATGAATAGATCACGTGTCGTATTGGCTCCATACCACGCGACGTTTCATGATCCTAAGACACTAGTGATAAGCTATCATGCTGTTTAATGTCTCACAGACATTAAACAGCCAAACAGTTGATACTTCATCAACCGTCGCCTCGCTCTAACCTGTCACGACACTCCCAACAGGCGTCTATACCAGGATTAACTGCCGCCACTTTATCAACTATTTAAGGAAGGGCGCGAATGGGGGAAAGGGGATCGAAGCCAATTCGGGAAATCAACAGATGATTGGATTTCATCTGAAGCATTAGCATAGCAAATACCGCGCTGAGTGTAATTAGGATTAGTCCGCTGCCTTGTCAAGAACACCCCTTGTAAAGAATCCAATTCATAGCAATAAAGAGCAGTCTCAACATCTCACAAGAACTCTTTGTCATTTTTCTCTGTTTTCTTTCATAAGATCGGCGACTCGATCGTCGACAATGTGCTGCCTAGATCTCGCCGCTATATCAAGCCGAATCAAGGCCTCCGCCGAGGATGGAGCCCTTTCGCCATGGCTCCATGGATGGAGGCATGCCGCCCCCAGTTAGGGTTTGGTGGTGACGTCGATCCACGGTGCGACCAGCCAATCCATTGAGAGGAAATGGTAGAGCGGATGGAGGGGAAGCGGTAGGACTCTGAAAGATTGAGGAGGCGGTTTTAAAAATTACTTTAGCTAAAACCAATTTTAATACGGAAGCTAATAACAATTTGGTTTTGCTGAATTAAAAGCTAAATCAACTAGGCTCCCCTAAGTGCACCAACAATACGAATACAATTCAATGAGAGCAATCATATAAAGATATATAAGCAATTAAAACAAGTAATGTAAATTGCTCAAAGTAAAGCATAAGAACAAACCAAGATAACACAATTATATTTTACCGTTGTGTTCGGAGACTCGCCGGTCTCCCCTAATCCACGTTGAGGAAAGCCCAAACGAATTGGACCGGCTCCACGAATTAAGCCAACACCTCCGAGGTAAGTCCAACCACTTGGACCGGTTCCAACACAAACCAACACCTCACTCCACTCGGGTTGCTCTTCCTCCACTCCGAGATGGTGAGCACCAAACCACTCACAACCACGTCAGGCCTTCTTACAAGCTTCTTGAGAAGAACATCGGTCACGATGCCTCCACGCCGTCTAGGTATCGGCAAACATCAAGAATAACAAGACTCAACTTTCACTTGAACTAATCATGTGTCAAAGCTCAAGTGGATACACAATCCACCACTTAAGGCAACACATGCACTTAGGGTTTGCTCTCCAAGCTCACTAAGTGCAACACATGCATATGAGAGATGAGAGGCTTGCTCTTTGCTCAAGAGACTCAATAGAGGTGCCAAAGAACTCCAACAACCACTTCCCAACCGGCCAAGGTGGGTATATATAGCCAACACACAAAACTAGCCGTTGGAGAAGAATTTGCTGAAAAATCAGCACATACGGAACACCATCGTTTTACGGCCGGTACTACCGCACCTAAACGACAAGCACAGTAACGACTATATCAGACGAGAAACTAGCCGTTGAAAAGTGAAATCCGGTACTACCGTCGTTCAACTAGTGGTCGTTCCGTACTCCGTTTGTTCCGTTTATGATGGGCAGTACTACCGCTCCCACTCAGGTCCAACACATGACACCTTCTGGAAAAAAACATACTACGCCAACTTCCGAAAATAACGAGCTATGGTAGTTCCGCACCCAACACGCCACTACCGCACTTCCAAAAGAGCAAAGAATTATCAAAAAATGTCTCTCTGAAAAAATATACCGCTAGATTTTCGAACCAACCGGCCTGCGGTAGTTCCACTCTCAACATGTCGGTACTACCGCACAGCGGTAGTTCCTTAGTTATAACGCCGAAACTACCGATCTTCCTGACAGAAACAACAATGGATTTCACAACAACTCCAATTGCAAAGCACATTTGTCAATTGATAATCCATGCCAGCAAGGATCACATGCAAGATTCTTAACAAGTTGCAAAACACATTTGCCAACTTTTAGAATCATACCACAAGTAATAAGATACATAGACTCAAATCATTTGCAAACTTAAGTCACATGCTACAAGAAATCAAGCATAAGCATCAATTATTTGCAAAACACATTCACAAATAATAGCATCAACTCACAAGGCTAAGGTGCATGGACTTCAACCATTTGCAAAACACATGTGCAAATTATAGTCCCATACTACAAGGATTAAATGCACGAGCATCAACCATTTGTAAAATACATTCGCAAATAATCGCTCCATGCATAGATGAGCTAGAGCAAGCATAATGAGCTATCAACACATGACTAACTCATGCTACTAGTCAAGACTCCTCTTAATAGTACGGCAACCTATACTAGCAATCTGGTCTTCCAACCAAACACCAAGACCGATAAAAGGCGAGGAACACATCATTAGCCCTAGATAGACATACTTTTGCCTTGCATCTTCTTGAAGCTTGATGACACATATTATCACTTCAAGTCCGGGTCCTTGACTTTGATAACCATCAATACATGATGATCTTCTTCACTTCGGAATCTTGTCTTGAACATCATCAACACATGATGATTTCTCCATCCCAAGTCTTGATATGCATCAACACATGATGATTTCTCCATCCCGAGTCTTGGTATGCATCAACACATGATGCATTCTTTCACTTGACCTCCATCAACATATGATGGGTCTTCTCTTGACTTGATGCGCATCAACACATGATGCATCATTTACTCCAAATCTTGATATGCATCAACGTGTGATGCATCCTTCATTAGACCTCCATCAACATATGATGGGTCTTCTCTTGACTTGATGATCAACTCATGATCATTTCCTTCTCTTGAACATCATCGACACATGATGATTTTCTTTTCTTCAAGCTCTTCATATGCATCAACATATGATACATCTTCTTCTTACACCTTGACTTGATGGCTATCAACTTATGATGTCATCTCAAGTCTTCATCACCCTGGAACATAACCTATTCATCCAACTCATCGAAAATGTTAGTTCCACAATATGATTATCATTAATTACCACACCATACCATTAACTCATAATGGTGGGGCAAGATACTTCAATCTTTTCCTCTTTGTTAATTGATGATAACCACTTTAATTGCACATAAATTGAATGTATATAATTAAATGTAACACGACATGCGTATGTATAAACTACACATGTTATATATACTCCAACATGAGTATACAAGAACTACACAAGTTCTATATACTCACAACACGAGTATACAAGAACTACACAAGTGTTGTATACTCAAAAGGATATGTTTCAAAGTAAAGATCCCAAATATATGTGGAAAACGGAATATGAATCAATACTAATGAAACCACAAAATATAGAGTGAACTCTCCCTAAATGTGTGCATATACAGATGTGTAATGAAAACATATGCACATATTCAAGTTATACTTATGGTGGAGTTCAACCTATATTTTGGATTCACGTAATTCAACAATATATAAGAGTATAAGTCGAATGCATACCTCGTTGAATTTCACCTTTATATCCAAATGAGACTACACATTAGATTTAACAATAAAATATTAGTCTCACAAATAGATTTGCCATTAATCACCAAAACACTTCATTAACTCATAATGGCGGGTCTAGATCCTTCAGACTCCCCGGTGGAGAAGGGGATGGCCGGAGCTGGTGGAATCGACCGACCATCTTTCTGCATGTGGGAGAGAGAGCAGCGAGACACGCATTGGAGAGAGGTACAGAGTGATCCGTACGAGAGAGAGAGAAGGGCTCGGTTGGTTTTGGATTTTTTTTATTTATTTTAATGGTGGGTCCCACTAAGGGAGAGCTGGTGCTAAACACTAAAGGAAAAAAAGTAGCCCTAGCACCCGTGCGATGTGCAGTGAGACGGCAAATCTGGCACCGCCCCACATTGTACATAGCATATGTGGTGCAAAGCTGGTGTACAAGGGAAGAGAGAGGGTTGAAGCACCGGTTCAACCTTTGTAGTGGTCGACGCTAGAAGAATTTTTGCTGAAACTGACGCATGTAACCGTACATATGCCAGTTATGTAAAAAAACACATGGCCCCACTCGTCGGCACGTTCGTCGTGCGTCGTCGCAGCTTGGCTTGACCGTACCGTCGTGGATCGAGGGGCTCGTCGCCGAATCGAAGGCGCCATGCGCTGGATCGAGGCGCTCCTTGTCGGATCGAGGGGCTCGTCGTCGGATCAAGGCCTCCACACGCAGTGGTGGTGGCGAGAGAGTAAGCGGCGACGATGGAGATGGAGAGGGGATAGATGGGGGAGAGAAAAAAGGGGACGAGGAGATGGAGAGAGGTGAGCAAGATATGTTTTTTTTATACATTACGGGTCCCATTGGAGAGACAAGATGAGGTACTAAACACTGGAGAAAAAAATGTTCTAACACCTAGAGGGGAGAAAATGATTTAACACTCATGTGATGTGGCAGTGAGCTAACAAATCTAGCAACGCCCACGTTATACATAGACCTGTTCACAGGTGGCCCGACCGATCCAGACCAGGAAAATCTTTTTCGGAAGGATTTTTTACCGGGGGGACCGGTAAGGCTGGTAACCGCCGAAAATCGAAAATTTCGGTCCAAATTTTCTTTTTTTTAAAAAAAATTCAGATTTTAAATAAAAAAAATCAAATTCGAGAAAAGTTCAACTTTTTGGGATAAATTTCATCTAAAACTATTTTTCAGGGCCAATTTTAATTCCTACTAGTTGTCACCGGTAACCGACAAAATTTCGCCAAGTTTTTTTTTTCACTGATCCAGACTCAGAGACTTGATTTTGATCTGAAATCCTGACAAAATGCAATTAAAATAATATAAAAACTACTATTTTATTCTCAAAATAAACTAAATAATAATTTTTATTTCAAAAAAATTAACTAATAGTTTTTATACAATTTTTTTTGTCTAGATTCGGCCTACCCATTCGAGACTTAAGCTTTTCGGACCCAGCCCAAACCCCGCGTTTGACAAGGTCTGGCTTTAGAGGCCAAAAAGAAGCCAGCCACACTGGATGCTCTGACAAATAACGATGCCCCTGGATCTGCGCACACCGGTACTGCTTGTACTAATTTTATTCCCCTTTCTTTTGGGAAGAAGTGTCATCATATAGTTTTGAATTTGATGTGTTGGAGTAATAAACAATTGGCTATGACAGCCCAAACCGGACCAAGGATACACGGCAGTTTTGGCTTTGTATCGATATACATCATCTTCTGTACAAGTGTGTCTAATGAGGAATTTTTTGCCGATACGGTCGATTTTTACACTGTATTAGCAGTTTTAACCACCACGCGTACGTATTAGCAATAGTAGCCGAGCTGACGCAGGCCGGGCGTCGCTTCGCGCTTGCTGGCGACACGTCGCCGCGGAGCAGCGCGGCGCCGCATGCGCGGCCGCGGCGCGGCGCGGCGGCGCCCGCCGCCGCGCCCGCCCGCCAGCGTGTGGTGGTGGCGGGGGCGCGCGCGGCGCGCGCGCTGCGCCGCGCAGCGCGCGCGACGCCGCCAGCGCGCGAGCGCGCGCACGCCGCCTCGCGCCAGCCCGGCCACTTTTGCTAATACGTGCGCGCGGTGGTTAAAACTGCTAATACGGTGTGAAAATCGACCGTATCAGCAAAAAATTCGTCTAATGATATAGCTATGTACTGTGTCATGTGTAAGCAGAGGCTATATATATGTACACCAAGGGACCCGAGCTGGAGCAGCTATTTCCACACCTTGACGGCGCCGTCTCTGCTGCCCGATATCAACCTCTGGCTCGAAAAATTGACGGAAGCCAGCGCGAGGATGGCGTCACGGTGGCAGCCGGCGGAATCCGCAGCGGCGATCGCGAGCTGCGTCTTGTGCGTAAGCCTGGACGCTGTTGTAGGCTGTTTGCACAGCTCCTGCACACAACGCGACACTCTGTTAGCACCAACAGTTTACCTTTCTCTTGTCCATAACATAGTCTGGCTTCCATGCAACAGTGCTTTGCTTGAAGGTTAACGGAGAAAGATAATGTCACTGCTTCCGAACACTAACACTAAAGGCTAAACTGATGCAATCAAATAAATAATCGTGTGCAACTTCGCTAGCGTTGATTCGGAGGTTAAAGTGAAAGACTGGTGAATTCACATGGCTCTCGAGTTAATACTAGGGAAACTTGAAATAACAAACACAAACAGCACAGAACACAGGTGAAAGAACTACTCGGCAAAGGACAGGAAGTTACCTGCACAACTTGTACTCCAAAACTGGATCTTATATCATAACACTCGTCGTTTCCAACTCCTTTCGCCGAGGGACCAGCAATACAGAAGCTTTGCTCAGGTCTTCAAAATCATCAAACATAAAACTATTATATGACAGGTTGTGGAGGGGGGAAAATATTGCAGAAACAACAGTGCATAGTAGTTATATTGAACCTGGCCTGGTCCCAGTAGCGTATCTTCAAGTCTGTTCCTCCAGTCAACAGGTCTCCCCCAGGTAAAGGAAGCAAAGAGCGGATGCCTGGAAGGCGTGGAGGCGGGTCAGCCAATTCCTCAATTCTGTATTTATAATTTCCCGCTCGTCTCATATCTTTGGTGACTGTCTTGTTAAGAGATCTTGACGGTGTCTTTGGTGTAACAGCTTCATTCTCTGTGCTCGCCGTTCTAAACATCTGCATAGTGTGTATCACATCCAATTTTCAAAAGGTACTGATACTTTCAGAACATGATATAGAGCACATGAAAGCACTGAAAAAAATAGACTATACATTCCACTTTCTAAATCCTGTCAAGTAATGCATCAGGAGCTTTTAAATCAGGAAAGAATAGCCTTTTACTTACGAAGGCATGGGATCGGTAATTTCTCAAAGGTGAGTAAACGAGATATTCTACCAACAGACCTCATAAAATACTAGAACACGAAGCTATTTAATTACCTGGTAGCAGCTTCCATTCTCAGCATTCCATAGGGAAACTTCGTTGCAGCCTGCGGCAACAAAAACCAGTGGCCTTCCAGCAGAAGATATTGAATTTGGTGGTGGTATAAGCAAGCACAATTTCTCTATAGGGCTTACTGAGGAATAGTTCCATGAGTTAACAGGCAGCAAAAACCTATGATCCCACAATGTAAGAACACCTCTTGAAGACCCTGAGATGAACCAATTTCCGCACTGGCCCACCACAAGTGCCGATATATAGCCCTCCTCCGGCGAGGATTTAAATGACCAAGATTCTGAATTGGTCCTTGTGTCCCATTTATGGATGCTACAATGTTCAGTGCTGAAAAGGATGGTTGGGCTAAAGCTGTCCGATGAACAATTCACAACACTGAGAACTGCACCTTCTTTCATATCTTTCCTTTTTGCATCAACAATGCCAGAATATCTCTCTGCAGCACTCACAACACCAGGTGCACAGTCAACAGAAAATGAGTGCAATGTGCCATCACTAGCACCAACAATAACCTGTGAAGTACCACGAAGCATTGTTGTACATAGAGCTCGGCTACTGCCCAGACTATATGTTAACCTAGATCTGAAGGCAATATCCTTTTCCAACTTTTTTGTATCCCATATCTTGATACTTGAGTCATCCGAAGCAGTCACAAAAAAGGTATTGTCGTTCGATACAGCAATATCGTTGACAGACAAGCGATGCTCCTGGAGATGTGCCACTAGAACTCCACGAGGCCTCCAACCTGTCTCCGGAGCCACTGTTGATCTGGTGAAGGAGCGTGATCCTGCAGTCTCAGAGTTGGAGACACTATCACCTGGCATAGAGGAGCTGCTCTTCATTGAGTCGCTGATCCTTAAATCTCGGTGCTTGCTACTGAAATGATTCTCTCTAGTCCGCAGGCCTTGAACTGAACTTGACAAACTAGGGTGCCGATTAATTTCCCAAGGCATGTTTAGGCCTTGAACTGAATAAGATGGTATTCCTTTAGACAATCCATCATAAAATGAACTAGCCCCAGCAGATGCATGTAGTGCAAAGCCAGAATATAACGATTTATCAGAAGAAACTGAATCTTTGATGTCCAAAGACACGTTGCTGGACAAATTAGATCTTCTCAACCTCGCAGCATCTTCAAGAGCGGTTGAGGACCCACTTTGTGTGGTAGCAGGATACCTTCCACCATGTACTGTCAGTTCTTTTTTACCATCACCCTTCAGTAAAATGTCTCCTGTGTCCTGGGCTTCCTCTAAAGCTTGGTATAAGACTGATTTTGAGACTGGAGGCTTAAGACATGAAAGAAGAGCAGTTTCAGAAGACAATGAAGGTAGCTCCCTGTGTAGAAAATGCCTTAGATGTGGAGAAAGGTACACATAAGTATCTACAGGCCCTAAGTTCTCACTACAAGCAGCAACAAGTCTTACAGCAGACTGTTTAACCCATTGTATTGGATGACAAAGCAGGGGAAGGGCCTTTCCAAATATGTTAATGATTGCCCTTTTCCTCAAATAACCACTTTTGCACAGCATGCTCAAGCAATCAAGTACATTTACAAGCACAGCCTCCGCATCATCACTTAGTGCCTGTTCAAGATAGGGCAAAAGATAATCCTCGACACTTCTTGAACCAATAAAATAGCAAACAATGACAATTTGACCGAAGTAAACTGCACGGAGCTGCTCATCATGGTCATTTAGAAATGCTGGAAGTATAGGAAGAAGAAAATCATTACTTTGTCTGTGCCCAAAGAAGTAACACAAATAACCTATATCTTGCAGAAGAGCTCTACGGACATTGGGTGTCTGCTTTGGTCCCATTACCAACTCTTGCACTATGTCATAAACACATCTCCTCAGATGTGCAAGTTGACCATCAATTTTATGTTGCCACTTCTTTGCTGGTGATTCTGCAGACTGTGATATGGCAGCTACCACTGATTTGTCTAGAGGCCCGGTATCAGCTATGCTCCGAGAACGAAGCAGGAATCTATAAGCTGTTAAAGCCAGCTTAGAAATGTTGCTAGCGTAGCAAACTCTAACACTCTCCTCTGTATCATCGGGGAGCAACGAGAGCATTGGGAGGATGTACTCTGGGAATATCATTGCATCGCTAATAGGAAATTCTTGAACAAGACAAAGAACGTCAGATAAGGTTTCCAAAGCAGCACAGCGGACTATAGCAGCTGGATCTGAAAGCATCGCAATAACATAGGGAATAACCAGCTGTAAGCGACTATCATCATCTATGTATGTGGAAGAAGTTTTCAGAAGAATGAGATTGGCCCTTCTCAGCTCTGGTTTTTTGACACTTCGTATGCATGAGCAGAGTAATGAGGCAAGCAAGACCATGCCTTCACAGCTCACCTTGGAATCCGTCTGTTGAAAGATGTCAAAACTATATGTATCTGATTGACCATCATAACCAGACACTAAGGCAAGTACGTTACTCTTTGAGATCTTCTGCACATGGGATGCATAGTTGTTCTGGCCCATCAAGACACTTGCAGTTTGTCTTCCTGCTTGATTTTTTGTATTAACCTGCTGCAAGGACTGAATACCATTTGTATGGGAAGCATTTGAAGCAACATAACGGTCTGTGTATTGTTTGACCTTTGTGCCTGTATGGCTGTTCCTTTGCTCCACTTCCTTGAGGAGGAAACTGAGATCTCCAACAATCTGCTGATGGTCTCCAGGAATCTTTTTCTTAACTACATATGTGCTTTTGGTAGATTCTCTTGGTGAGTATGTAATTTGCCCTCCGACGCCTTTCTTTCCAGATAGTTCACTTTGCTCCGACGCAATAGCAGATCCTTGGATTTGTTCAATTTTCGAGCCACTTACTATTATGTCATGTATCCGTTCAAAATTTTCTATTGTCTTGTTAACCTGTAATAATAAATTTATGTTAGGAATTAGGATGCTCATGGTGAATAGTAGCAGATGGACCAGAAAATTAACAAACTTAAACGATCCTTACCCTAGCATCTGAGTCAAGTGTAACAATATCCGAGAAAAACTTGTGCAAAAATCTCGAAAAATAGATTGGGAAAAAAACAGATTCATATTTTTGCAAACAGCTTTTACAAGATAGCCTTTCTTTTGGGTCTAACTGGATCATGTGAAGCACCATGTCTCGGATACCAGCATCTTGTATCTGCAAGCAAAAATTAATAGTAACCCACTTTGTCTTGTGATAGTTGCAACAGTAGACATGCAGAACTGGTGGTATATCTCAAAGAATGCAAAAAAAAAACTAATGTCAAACAACATCAGCAAATAGCAGCAGGTCTATTGCATGAAAATGGAAGCATGTTCGTATGCAAACAAGTAAGCCAACTGCCACACCATGCATCTTGGACTACATATTTTTCACAAACGGACCGCAAACAAAAAAATGTATACCTCGAGTCCCATAACTTCGTATTCATTAATTTAGGTCCAGTAGTCCACAAAATATCAAAAGAAAAAATGTCCTTCTGACAGACTACTGGAAGATGGAAGTACTTTCAGGTATGCTGAAGTAGACTGCTATTTTATTGGCATTTGGCAGTGTAAAAATTTAACTTACGAAACTCACACGGGAGACCCTTGAGATCCGTTGGTTGGTGAATTCTACGATTTATATGAAAAAAATAATTGAATACCAATCGCCCCATGATTAACTCAGTCAATGGGAAATCGTGAACATGGAAATTTCATCATCAGGTGAAGTTCTAGGATTGCAGATGATACGCATATATTTATATTGCATTAAATCCTGCAACGGATCCGGTTCATAAAAAAATAAGCAAATATTCTACCATCCGTTTGAAATTCTCATTTCAATCTTCTTAGGGCTTGGGGAATCGTGCTCCAATAGGCAGTAGCTACCACTCTTAAGGCACAATCCAAGGGGTATGAACAGTATTTTTTAGGACAGATATTTGGACAGATGCACCATACAAAGTTATGCATCATACAGTACACATTCTCGATTCTCTTGTTCTACTTGTATCATTATCTAATGTTCCATTCCATAACCCAGGAAGATATTGCAAATTACAAGTTTAGAAAAGAATACCCAAGTAGTTTTGTGTTGCGTGTGTTTTGGACCTTTTGGTCTCAAAATTATCAAACAAGTACACTCATGGAATGAATTCAGAATACATTATTGGTCTGATTTCCTTATAAAAAAAGAATTACTGGTCCTACAACCAGAAGTAACTGTGCAGGCACTCATCGGGCAACAAGAACATACAGTTGCTCAGAGGTGTACATCAGACATGACAACCCCAACTTCTATTTTAGAATAACACCAACTCCGAAATAATTCGAAACAAACAAGAGGATGAAACTGTTTAAAAGGAAGAAAAAGGAACAACAGGAAAACCTTTTCTAGGGTATGCATAGGGTCATACTGACCACGCCGATAAGCAAGAAGTTGAGAAAGTTCAAAAAGCGGTTGGCCTTCCAGGAAAAGTTCAGCAAGAACACACCTGCAAGGGAGACAAATCATTTACCATTTGGTGAACAAGGAAATTAAAAAAACCATCAAAATCAATGCACAACTATAACATAGTAGAAGTACTGCAGAAAATATAGGGAGCGAGAGCTAGTGGAAAAATGAAGAAAAAATCATTTTCTTAACCCGGAGTTCTAGCAACGACTGATAGCCTTTTGGGGTTAATCTATTCAGGTCCAGGCCATCAAGAAGCTAAGATGCAGATGATATGTGTCAATATTCAACGTAGACAAAGCAAAAAGTACCGAGGAAAATTCCTCCTAACTACAATGGCGGACCCAGGATTTCCAGAATAGGTGTTCGAAGTTACGAAAATATTGTTTAATGTAAAACATAAATGTGCACAATAGTAAAAATCTAAGTACATGACAACATCTCGAATAATTTAGTAAAATTACAAAATAATCAAGAAAAATTACAATTTAACTCAATTTTCCTTCGTGCATTTAAAATCGACACACTTTTTTTTTGAAGCTCTGGGATCTACATTTCACAAAAATAAAAATAAAAATAAAAAACAAGATTTACCAATCACAATTCAAACTAACACAAACAAATCTGTTGATTTGAGCATTTGAGTTTGCTCTTTGCTGGTTTGGGAATTGAGGATACGGTAATTCGGATTGAACCCACCTCTGCTGTTGTTGAGGATTTGGGTACTGTGGCCACGCGCTGGCGCGCTGCCTTCTTGCCAGGAGCCGTTGGGTCACCATCGGCAGTGTTACCAGGATACGCATGTCCAAAAAAAAATTGTCGCGTTGACACGCATCCAAGGATAAAAATCTCGTTCTGCGCCGCCATCTGGTGGTCGCGATATGATAGCCGTGCCATTCTGGATTTACCCGAAAAAAACCGGATGAAATTCGTTTGAATTTGCTTAAAAACTAGTCAAAATTTGAAAACTAGAATTTGAATTTGCTAAACCGAAAAAACCGCCGGGTTTTCCGTTCTGGACCGACCAAGTAGGCTTCAGAATCCGGGATTTTCATCCATGCACGCATCCCCGTGTCGACGCGTGTCAGACTCCTTGTGACACGTATCGGACACCCCATAGAGAGTCCTTGTGAGGAGTAGAATGGAAAAACTAGCTCGATGCCGGTGTTTAGATAGATCTGTTGCAGAAGGAATAGAGGAGAGATGTCGGTGCTCTAGCATGATTTAAAGAGTTGTTAGAGGAAGGAGAGTCGGGGTGGAGTGGTAGTGCTTAGTCAAATGTGCATCTGAATGAGAGTGAGGCGTCTGATGAGATGGAAGAGAGGGAGAAGGCTAGAAGAACTGCGAGAGACCTCAACTGTAATACTTTATTCATTTTTACATCTAACGAGGCATAAGGCTAACATTTTTAAAAGGGTGAGTGGTGTGTTGCTAGTCTTTCTTGTGACTAAGTGATGTCAACGGTGTCTAGGATCTTTTGTGGCAGTTATATAATATTGTGGTAGTGTACCTAAATTAAATACTTTGTTGCATAAATCATTTTATTTTAAAATTTCAAGATAAAAGAATATATATCAGACTAATCCTCGAATCGCATTCTCTAGAGCTTACCGAATCAGACACCCGAATCCAAGTCGGAATCTGACACCCGTGTCCGTGTCCAAGTAACACCGCCACACCCTACAGCAGCCCATAGGGCTCCCTGTTGCCTCCCCACCCAATGGCCGCCCGTCCCCGCCTTGACCGCTCAATACCTAACGATAATGGCCCGCTCGGCGGCCGGCACCCGACCTTGCTCCTCCGACCTACCGCTACATGTCGCCGCCACATTTGGCATCATTGTGGCCACGCCGCCGCGTCGAGAGAGAGGGGCAAATGTAAGAGCCGACTGCTGTTGGTTGATTGTTAGGATTAGATAGAGAGATGAGGGGGAATGGCCTTGTTGTGGCTGGGCCGAATGGTCCAATGCCCAAAGTGCAAAGGTCGAAGGGTGTGTGACCATAGGCCGGCCATCACATGGGGCAATTTGAGATTGTGGGGCGCCGGAGGGAGACATGGTTTGATGGGCTGAGAGGGAGTTGTGGTCTGGTTAGTCCAATTAAGAGTATATTTCATTATATGTGTAATACATATATTGTACAGTTGATTTTTTTGCAAAAATTAATGGATGTTCAACTGAACACCCATGAACCTAAGAGGCCCCTGCCTAACTACACCTTTTCTTTTTGAAAGTAACTCTGATTTCTAACTGAACAACACCCTTCAATCACGAGAACAAACGGTATGCAATGCAATATTGGTAAATGAGCATGCAGCATCAAATGAATCCAAATATTTTCAAATTCTTCCCCAGTCTAATGGTAAAAATGTAAAATTCAGTATTTCAGTGAAGGGCGTGTCACAAGAGTATAGATACAGTGTGTTGCAGCAAAATACTTCATGGGCAACAGAGACATCTGTATTGTTGATACAACGGCTAGTTTGTGCATTAACCTATGAGAATGATCTTTTGTAATCATCAAATTTCACCTGACAAGAAAATACCGATGCCCCTTTTTGCCATAAAAGAGGTCAAATGACAATACTGTTAGGAATAGCGACTTGTATTATCAGGGGGCCAATGGGCCGGTATATATACACAAGTACATGTTACAGATAAGAAAACCAAATAATATCTAGAATCCTACTCTAACACATATATATCTCTAACACCCCCCCTCAAACTCAAACTCATGGTGGATCAACAACACTGAGTTTGGAAATGTAGAAGCCGTGCTGTGCTCGAGTCTGGGCCTTCGTGAAGAAATCCGCTATCTAAAGCTTTGAAGGCACATACTGAAGAGCAATCACCTGATCATGCACACAAGACCTCATGAAGGAAGCATCAACACCAATATGCTTAGTGAGCTCATGCTTCACAGGATCACGGGCAATACTGATAGCACATGTACTGTCTGATATGATAAGAGAGGAGTCGGTGTAGTAACAGAAACACCAAAATCTTCAAGTAACCACCGTAGCCAAGTAATCTCTGCTGTCAAGAGAGCCATAGCTCGCAACTCAGCCTCTGCACTCGAAGGGGATATGCGCACTGCTTCTTCGCCTTCCGTGCAATGAGAGAACCACCAAGAAAAACACAGTAAGCAGAGATAGACCGGCGATCAGAGAGATCGCTGGCCCAAGTAGCATCCGAATAAGCCTGAAGCCGTAACGAGCTGGAGCGTGGAAAGAAGAGACGGCGAGAGATAGTCCCACGAAGGTATCGCAGAACTCGAAGAAGGTGGCTATAGTGGACCTGAGTGGGAGTGGAAACGAACTGACTCAGAATATGAACTGGATAAGTGATATCCGGACGAGTAACAGCAAGGTAGACAAGACTCCCAACAAGATGACGATAGCGAGTCGGATCAGAAAGAGGCTCGCCATCAGAGGGCCGGAGATGAACGTTGAGCTCCATGGGAGTCTCAACAGTACGCTGATCAGTGAGAGAAGCGCGATCAAAAAGATACTGAATATACTTCTCTTGGGACATAAAGAAACCATCTGGATTGGAAGTAACCTCAATCCCAAGGAAGTAACGAAGAGGACCAAGATCCGACATAAGGAACTGCTCGCTCAGACGAGCCTTGACAAAGGCAATGTACTCAGAATCATCTCCGGTGATGATCATATCACCAACATATAGAAGAAGAAGAGTCCGATCACGAGACGAAGTGTGGACAAAAAGAGCAGGATCATGATCACTAGCTGAGAAGCCAGCAGCAGTGACCACAGAGGAGAAACGCTCAAACCAAGCACGAGGGGCTTGTTTAAGGCCATAGAGAGAGCGACGAAGGCATTCTTGACATCAAGCTAAGAAACGGACCAATTGCGAACAGACGCCACCGAAAGAAGAGTGCGGACAGTGGTCATGTGGGCCACAGGAGCAAAAGTCTCGTCGTAGTCACGACCATACTCCTGCTGGAAGCCACGAGCAACAAGACGCGCCTTATAACGCTCAAGAGAGCCATCAGAGCGAGTCTTAATCTTATAGACCCACTTACACATGATGGGACGAGAGTGAGATGGAAAAGGAACAAGATCCCAAGTACCAGTACGCTCGAGAGCAGCAATCTCCTCGGCCATGGCATGCTGCCACTCAGGGTGAGTAACAGCATCCCGGTAGGAGACAAGCTCATGGGTAGCTGCACCAGCAAGACCAAAACGGGCAGGAGGCCGAATCAACCGACGATCGCGGAGACCGTAGCGAGGAGATGATGGCCCATCGGGGAAAGATGGAGTATCAGAAGAAGATGAAACATCAGGGGAAGATGGTTCATCTGGAAGAGCCTCAAGACGAGGTCGATGAGTGTAAAAGAGATTGGGAGAAGCCGGAGGAGCCACAGGCGACGAGGCAGGCGGCGACAACGGCGAAGAGGCCTCAGGAGGTATATGTGGAGACTCCGTGGGACGGGTGAACGAAGGCAAGACAGAGATGGGTGTATCTGAAAAAGTCAAAAAAGACGGACTCCACAGAGGAAACCAAAGGAGAGGCAGGACGTGGGTAGAAGGGACGAGACTCATCAAAAGTCACATCCCGAGAAATCCGCATCCGTCGACCAATAGGATCCCAACACCGATAGCCCTTGTGCTCGGCACTGTATCCCATAAAAACACACTCAACAGATTGAGCAGTTAGTTTGGTGCGTTCTCGAGGTGCAAGAAGAACGTAGCAAACGCAGCCAAACAGGCGAAGGGCAGAGTAGTCTGGAGTAAGATCACAGAGACGCTCAACCGGGATCTCACCAAGAGCGTAAGAGGTCAATGTTGACGAGATAGGTGGCGGTGGAAACGGCCTCACCAAAAGTGAAAGCGGATAGGCGGCAATCATCAAGGTACGAGGCGCCTCAAGGAGGTGACGATGCTTACGCCAATGACACCATTCTCGAGCATGAGCACCGTGACAAGAGAACTGGCGAGGTGCCCCGCCAAAGAAGAAAATCGCGCAGTAATGAGAGATGTACTCGCCAGCAGAGTCAGCACGAAAAACACGAATAGGAGTGGAAAACTGTGTGCGAACCATAGTAGCAAATTGTTTATAGATAGATAGGGCATCACTACGAGAAGACATAAAATATATCCAAGCGTGGCGAGAGAAGTCATCTATAAAAATGATATAATATCGATGGCCCCATTTCGAAAGGAAGGGAGCCGGACCCCAAACATCCGAATGAATAAGATCAAATGGTCACGAGACACGCACTCACTATGAGAATAGGAAGTCAATCTGCTTCCCTAACTTACACTCGACAATCTAAATATACGCCTCCGAGATGCCCTTAAGACCACAACGGACTAAAGATGACAGACGAGATCCACACAGATGACCAAGACGGTGATGCCACTGTTGGAAAGAGCTGGTAGATGAAGTGGCGGAAGCGGAGAGACTGGTGGCGACGGTGGCGGTGGACGGAAGGTGAAGCTAGTCAAGCTCCCAGAGACGCTGTGAGTCAAGGTGCCGAGGGCCAGAACCAACCAGAGCCCCCGTGTGGCGGTCCTGAACACAACAAGAGTCAGAGCCAATAATGACCCGGCAACCAAGGTCAGTAATCTGTCCAGCAGAAAGAAGCTGCATGGTTAGGCGAGGAACATGAGCAACAGAAGGAACATGAAAAGATGAGTTGCTAAGAGGTCCTCGACCAGAGATACAAAGAGAGGTACCATCAGCAGTAAGCACACTGACAGGGGAATCAAGAGGTGTAACAAAAGACAGAGTAGAAGAATAAGAAGTCATGTGAAAAGATGCTCCGGAATCAAGGATCCACGGGGAGGTACCTGACTGTGTAGGAGGTGGTTTCTCAACGCCCGAAGAGTCAGTCGCAGAACTGCGCAGAACTCCGCCGATGGAGAACCCGGCGGCAAGCGGCGTCGAATCGCCTATCTCCCGCTCGATGAGAGAAATCGCGAAGTAGTCGATGCAGACGTCGATGTAGAAGTACCGGTGCCAGTGCTAGGAGAAGAACGGCGTGAAAGATGCTGCTGCTTCTTATAGCACTAGGACTCAATGTGGCCGACCTTGTCGCAGTAGGAGCAGCGAGGCGACCACCGCCGATGGAGGCGGCCACCACCACTGTGGCGGCCACTGGAGGAGGCAGTGTACTAAAGCGTGGAGCAGTCGGTGTAGCGGGTGGCCGGGCGGCGAACCACTGACAGGTAGAGGGCATCTCCAGAGGATTCGTAGCGTTGACGAAGGTGAGTCCACATCTGGACAGCCGAAGAAAATCCCACAACCTCAGAAGAGAACCGAGGTCGACATCGCGATGAAGACAAGCAGCACCGAAAGTCCGTCATCGCACCACCGAGTGTAGGGTCAGAGGCGATCAATCGATCCATGTAGAAATCCAGAGCCTCTTGGTAGGCAGAGGCAGCCTTCTCATCAATAAGGCCAAGAATTCAACAGCAGACCTTGTTGGTACCGTCGAGGATAGCGCAGCAGACGTAGGCTCCGTCGGAGGAGTAGGCCAAGGCGGGCAGGTGACATCGCCAGAGAGGACGCCCCAGAGACGAAGACCACGCATGTGGATGCGCATGCGAGACACGAAGTCGGTGTAATTAACCGTCCGAAGATCACCGGCAATGAGGAGGAAAGCAGTGCCCATTGGTAGGCGGCCGATCAAGACGGCGACCAAGGCAACGAAGTCTAACAGCGTATTGGACAACGCGCGGTTAGAACAACGTTTTTTTGGAACGGCGGTTCTTTTAACGACCGAACCGGTCGATTCACCAAAGACCACCAAAAGCCCAGCAGAATCTGGGAACCTTTCGAGCAACGGCGGCTTGGTTTACGGCGAGTCGGCGACGATCGGCGGTGGCGCGGCCGATCTCGGGAGGTCCCGAAGCGGCGGCGGCGGCCGACCGCAGAGCTCCGGCGGCGCCCGAGAGCGGGCGCGATCGATCGCGAGAGCTCCCGAAGCGGCGGCGGGCCGACCGCAAAGCTCCGGCGGCGGCTCGAGATCGACGCCGCGTTGGTGGCTCAGCGGCCGACGGCAGTTCGAGCGGTGGCTCGACGGCGGCGACGGCGGAACTCCGAGCGGCGGCGAAGATGATCGGCCAAAGAGTCATGGCGACGGATCAACGATCTGCGCCTGCACCCGGCGACAGGACAAGGCGTCGGCGAGCGGCGACGACAGGAGTCGGAGTTGCGCGCTGAGTCGAGTCGCGCTGCGGCAGACGACGAGCTCGACCGCCGACTAGAGGCGTCGGCGACGGCAGAGAGAAGGCAGCAAGAACCTAAGCGGGCGGCGGGAGGAGGAGAGGCCGGTGGTGGCAGCTAGGGTAGAGGAGGGATGCCGGCAGAGGCGGCGGCTAGGGCAGGATCTGAAGAGGTAAGCCTAGCGCTATGATACCATGTTAGGAATAGCGACTTGTATTATCAGGGGGCCAATGGGCCGGTATATATACACAAGTACATGTTACAGATAAGGAAACCAAATAATATCTAGAATCCTACTCTAACACATATATATCTCTAACAAATACATCCCATGAGATCAAATTGACATTGTTCAAGAATTGTGAGCAAACTATTATTAATATATGATATGGGAAGCATATATAACCAAATGAAACAAAATATACTCTCCGCCAACTTAACAAAGGTTTCTAACAAGACAATGTCGCATACCCGAGAGAAAATATATCCATAGATGGTTGCAAAGGTGCATCTGCTGCAACCTGGGCCTCACCACCATGTTCGTAGAATCTCTGGAGAAATTGAGTTTGGTTTATTTCACAGTACAAAATAGCCAATGGGCAATGAAAAAGTTGTAGGCAGTCAAAGATACAACATAAAAGTATCCAACATCACATTACGAAAATACAAAGAAATTAAGAAAACACAAAGACTGCCTTCAATATCATAATACGATTTTTGCCCTTCTACATAACAGGATTACTATGTTGTGGACATGGGCAGCAAGGCCAACGTGCACAGCAGCAGCAAATGCCACAGCCAGTCAGCCGTATGGGCTGAAGGATAAGCATCATTGCACCAGCAGCGAGGAGATTCAAGCTCACGAATGAATCCAGGGAGATGAGTAGCAGGGTTGTTTAGGAGTTGATCAGGACATAGTGTCCGTTGGTTAGGAATGCCAGGGCATAGAGTCCATCGGTTAGGAAGTAGAGTCCAGGAAGAAGTAGGAAAGTCAATTCATAATTGAATAGGAATTAAGGCATTAGAGTAGAGTTCAGGAAAGGATGCAAGCAACACCTCTATAAAATGGTGTGTTGTATCTCTATTTTGGGCAAGCAGGAAAGAAATATTTCTCTCCTCTATTTGCTATCTCTTAACCCCTATAGTTCTCTCATCTCAATCTATGCCTATCTCCTATTCTCCCCCATCATCTAATACCCTAATCCCCTTCAAGACATGTCGTCTGGCCATCATATTATGTATGTTATTCCATCTTCAGTAACAATGTCAAGATACATGGTAATAACAATATAACTATGATTGTAAGGAAGAATTACATAGAGGCTTCTACTGCTATCTTCTATTTGGCTACTCAAACCATTTTTAAAATTAATTTTAACTACTTGAAAACAACAGGAATACTAATTGAACCCTTCTTTAAGCCAAGTAACTGTTGTTCCTAAGTATCCATGTCATTTAAGCAATCAACTGCGTGTGAACCAAATCTTTGTAACTAAAATTGAAAGACCATTCAACTAAAAAAAGAATTGAAAGACCATTGATACATTTACTAGTCTGTAAGTGTAAATGTTAGCCTAATTAATGTGCATCGTGCTTTATGCAACTTTGTGGACCTGCAACTACAGCTTTTCCCATAATCCAATCACAGAGCCTTCGACACCAGGAGTTCCCAATGTGGCTTGTTTTTATCAAAAGTAACTTGGATGAACGAATTGTCAAAACAGGATTCTGCAGTATCGCTGCTAAACAAATAACAATCTTAAATATAGCAACAGTAAAAGTAACCACTCTAAAATACAGTAGCACCAAAAACTGAATATCACAATGGTGAAAGAAGGAAGTCAACTAAAGATGAGACCTTGATGGCAACCATTCTCAACTCACATATTGAGTAGTTATTTAAAATAAATATCATCTTGCAGTTACACGGAAGATACAAAAATGCATACCGAAATTAGTGACATGTGTAAACAATTACACCAATGAGAGCAAATAAACTGAGATGCAATGAATAAAATGGCATAAAACTTTTGAATATAATTTTGATTAAGGAACTAACTTCAGGTGCTAGATAGCATCTTCGCCTTCCTCCAGTGTCGAAGAAGAATGAGAAATCAGACGGATCATCGTCCGGTATGTAAGTTGGTTTAAAAGATGCAAAGTCCGCAAGATATAGCCAATTCCAAGAAGTAACAAGCACATTCTCACATTTTATGTCACCTAACAGAAAAACAGTGTAAGCATCAATGACCAAAAACAAAATTACTGCCAATGCAACTCAGACAAACCCTTCTCACCATGGCAAACTCCCTTACTATGGCTCTGCTCCACAGCATGGATTAACTGCACAACCAAATGAGCTAAGTCGACAACCATATCTGGAAAGGAAAAAAAATGAAGAATGACTCTTACATGTGCCACTAATTTGAAGTACAAGATTTATAGCTACACTTGGCAGTGAGACTATACAACTTCCTACAGTCACCAGTAGGATTGACTCGTTCACCTTTGTAAATATTAATGACCACCCAATAACGACAAAAATAAAAGGAGGGGTCACCTGAAAAGCAAGCCATTTCTTCTCAATCTGACTGAGGAAAGGGCGTGTACTTAGTCGATCATGCAGGTTGCTATAGAAGTACTGCCTCAGGAGATACGCTGCCTTATCCGTTTGTAACCAAACCTGAACAACACCCGAAGTCATGTCAACATGTCAACCCAGGAAAAAGCAAATCTGCATAAACCAAGACGCTCTCTTCACATCCTGACGAAATGTACAGTCATATTTCAATATTCATACCCGTATCATCTTGTACAAAAACATCCAAACAAGTAAGCATATTCATAACTTCTCATCAGAATTTAACCTGGCATCATAGTCTAGAAACCCCTAGATGATATCACTTGCAAATCCCAAAAAAAAAAAACTCATAATCCAACCTTCTGCACTCAGTTGAACGCACGCACTAAAATTCCCACCAAAACCAGACAGAGATAATATTCATGAAATCAAAAGAACCGCTAAAACAAAAACCGCGAGCAATCTCCCCTCGTTCGCAATGTACAGGCAAAATTACATCAGAATCCCGCTTAGCGTGAGGCCGCGGCACGCAATCTTCACCTGGAAGGGCCAGACGTGGGATCCCTCCAACCCCTCGAACGCGTTCCTGATCCGCTCCAACCTCCGCTCGTGCTCCTGCGACACCAGCAGCCAGATATCAGAACGCAATTCCACACACCGCCAAATCGAAGGGATTCGCGAGGTACAGAGAAGGGGGGCGCGCGCAGGGACGCTAGCGTTACCTTGAGGTCGAGGGGCTCGCCTGCGCGCTTGAAGTAGACCTTGACGAAGAGGAGCCCCTCGTCGTGCTTGCAGCGGACGGACTTGAGGAAGCGGCCGCGGCTGACGACCTCGACGAGCACGAGGTTGTAGGCGGAGGGGAGGTCGTGGAGGTAGTACTCCGTCGCCGACGCCTGCGTCGTCCGCGCGATCTTATTCCCCATCGCCGCCCCAGCCCTCCTCCCCTCTCCCCGCCCACGCCGTCGCGGTCGGGGCTCGCCGGGGTTGGCGTGTGGGGCGGTGGCGATCGGGTTTACGGTCGAATGCAAGGCTCGACGGACGCTGATGTGCTGTGCATGTGCTGGGCCGATCGGAGGAGTCTGCGTGTGTATGTGGTTCGGGGTTGGATTACTTCGCGTCCCCGTATCTGGTTCGCGCTGGTCTTCCGTTTCCGTCCCGGGGGAGGAGTCTTCTGTTCCAGTGGAGGGAACAGAAGAGTTACCACCTACCGGTTACTCACTCCGGTTTTACTCTGACCGATATCTTTTTAAATATCTATGTTTTAAATTCATCTCAAAAAATAATTCTATAATTTTATTAGTTTTTTACAAATATATTACAGTAGTAATTAGTCGTAAAAGTTATATTTTGGAGTTGTTACGATATTCAGATTGACTTACTTTTTGAACTGGAGAGAGTATTTGTTTTCAAATAAACATATGAACTATCTTAATTGTTAAAACAAAAAACAAGATTAGTATTTGACGAGGATCTAATAATCCTCATTTTTATCTTTTATCTATAATTCTTATTATGGGTAAATATGATGTCACATAGTCCCTAAAGTATGCATTCTTTATCTAAAAGGGAGAAGCCCAATAAGTGGTTGTGAGTTCTTCTACAATCACCCACACAGTTGTAAGTCTTGCTACGACTATATCATGGTCGTAAGTCCTTCTACGACCACTACATAGTCGTAAGTCCTTCTACGACTGCTACCTGGTCGTAAGTTCTTCTACGACCAGGTAAACTACGACCACCTTATAATCAAACCTACAGGCGAGTGGGTCCAATTGATTAAGGAATCCGAACGGTTCGCACGCACTATTATTCCGCTTATTAATGGTGCGTAATTACCCCATTATCTCTGGAAGATAATTGCCAGACGGCGTGAAGAAGCCGAGGCGCCGGTAATTCATCGCCATCATGCGTCCACATCGGATTAATCAGGCGCATCTCCCGCAGAGCAAAACGGCTACTTCTTCACAACTATATAAGGGCATTGATCGAGAGAGATAAGGGGCAAATAATAAGAGCCACCAAGTAGGAACACAAGTGCTATTCTCTCGTAATAGTCTTAGTCTTTACTTGATCATCAAGAATACCATACACACAGGATTAGGGTTATTATTCTCTCCCGAGAAGGCTGAACTCGCCTAAACATCCCGTGTCAATCCACTCAGCGTGATCTTATCTCTAGGAGACCCCGAATCAAACAATCTTTACGTAAGATCGGTTCTAATACAATCGGCGATTGGCGCCGTCCGTGGGGATCTTCCTAATCTCTTGTCAACATACTCTCTTTTCCAATCTCATGCAATCATGGCGGGAGAATGGAACGAGGAGAACTGGTTTGACTTGGCGGACACGCAGACGTCGACATGGATGCCGGTTTCGACTATGAACCGAAAGTGATGCATCCACGATGGTGATGTTGCCTTCTGAGATTATTCTCCAGAAACCATCCCATTAATAGAGTTGAGGAGGATCCTTATCCCCACAACAATACGCCCAACAGAGGAGCCATTTCTCAAAGGACAAGGGTCAATCCGACCAGACCGCCCGTGAGGACTCACAACGCGACGAGAGTTTTTCTCCAAGTGTTCAAGTCCCTTAAGACGGTCCGACTTGGTAAGTCAAGTTCGGGAGCCACCATCCCGTGACTCCACCAAAGATCTAGTGATTCTCTCTCTCGGGTAACTCCGAGAGGGTGGGATCAAGCATGCTTTTCTGCAAATCGACCGCCTCCCCGCAGATCTCATTTGCGAACGGAGATGATTATAACCCGAGTTCCCTACCGGAAGGGATTACTCCAAGTCGCCAGATGGTGTCCTCGAGCAATCCTCAAGCGGGAGGCCTCGAGCGCAAGTGAGAATCATCAACGGAGGTCTTCGCCCTTCCCCAATCGTGGTCACCTCATGGAGGCCGAGATAAGAACACTCCCGAAGATCACACACCGCGCCCCTCGTGGTAATGGCAAGGGCACCACCGCTGGCGAGAGAGGACCAACACTGATGAACGCGAGGAAATCTCGACATTCTCGCACTCCACTAAGAAGGCCTCAAAGACCGATGAGGAGGATTTTGATGTCGCCGAAGAAAGAAAATTGCATCCGAAGAACTTGCTCGGCGCATTCAACATCGACGGAGGAGGTACAAGAACTCCGAACATCAACGACTTGCTCGAGAATCCTATCAAGAGCTTGCTCGAACGCTGAGGTACGATCTCTTTGTCAAGAGATTACGCAAAGACTTCGAATCGTGATGACAAGATCGGAGGTACCTCATCGACAACACTCGGTAGTCGTAGCAATACGACTTCCTCGCCTACCGATCAATCGAATATTTTCTCGAGGAATCGACACGCCATAAGTCGAATCGATTCCCTATTCGAGAAATACCTTCGATCACCAAGATCAAGAAGCCCTCAAGAGGTGATCATTCACCACTTCGACAAAGAAATTCTAACGAGTGGAATACGAGGAGTATTCTCCTCGTAGAACTGAGGCCTACTACGTAATTCGACTGTTACGGGTATCGTCGTATACGATCACTGGTGACATTAACCCTTCTTTTCTACAAAGAAGGCGTCAAGAAGTGATTACCGATGTCGGGCATTTTCGCCGACCTTCGAGCGATTCACCGCCACCTCATTTTCGACCGAAGGAACATGGAGAAATTTGATGGATCTCAAAATCCCATCGAATTTCTTCAGATCTATACAAAACCGTCCGAAAGCGGCAGGAGGAGGAGAGCATGTAATGGCGAATTACCTTCCGATCGTGCTCGAAGGATCCGCCGATCGTGGTTATTAAACCAACCACTCGAGTCGATCTACTCTGGCAACACCTCGTGATCTTCTACAGCGAATTTCCAAGGCACATACAACCGCTCGAAAAGAAGACGACTTGCACCGGATAAAGCAGAACAACAACGAGACTTTGCGTCAATTCATCAAACGCTTTAGTCGTTCGTAACTCAATTCGGAAATTTCGATTCCTCTGTGATCGTGGCTTTTAAGCAAGGAGTCCGCAGAGAAGAATAACGGAGGACATTGCTCAATCCTCCCAACATCATTGTCGAACTCTTCGAGATGGCCGATCGATATGCAATCGCTTCGAGGCGGTCAGTGGAACAACACTATCGATCGAGAAACATATACTCCTCGAGAGCCGTGAAGTTGGTAAGGATAAAAAGCAAAAAGTCCAAGAAGAAAATAAAAATCAAAACCACAAGCCGCTGGTTCCAAGGAGGTTCGCCGTGAAAGATGGAGAGCCCCAAACCACCAAGTCGCACTCGATCAAGGCAAAGGTAAGCATACGATCGTAGGAACGACAAACCAAGGTGGTGTCCTTTTCATAAAAGGAAGGACATGACCTCAAGAATCGCCGAAGTTTTCCAAAGAAAGCTCGAGGACTACTACAACTAAAGCACCACTCCCTACTCGAAAGGTGGGACATACGAGTGGCCAAAAGTCGCTTGGATGATGAGGAGATGCCGCTCAAGATCCACAACATACCGTTGAGCACATCTACGGAGGATCATCGACATACGACTCCAAACGACAACTTAAAGTCACTGGACGAGAGGTAAATTCTCTACATACTCCTCTCACAATAAATTACCAAGTGGTGGAAGTTACCATCTCTTTTGAGAAGGATGACCGCCCGATCACTACGAGTCGATCAGTCGATATCCGATTGTGGTGAACCCACCATCAACAACCGCTTCGTCAATCGAGTGTTGGTTGATGGTGGCGCTTCTTTGAACATATTATTTACTAATGCCCCGGGCGAGATGCAAGTACCCAGACAAAGGTAAGGCCGACGATACTCCTTTCATGGAATTGTACCGGGTCTTCACCAAACCTATTGGCCAAGTTCCTCTTCCTTTAACATTTGGCTCACCAAGTAATTTCGAGACGAGAAAGTCTCCTTTGATGTGGTCGATTTCGATCGGCATATAATGCCATACTCGGACGACCAACTTTGGCAAAATTCTTAATGGCTACTCATTACGGGTATCAATGTCTTAAGATGCCAGTCCCAAAGGAGTGATTACCATTCAATGTGACAAAAGATGGCGTATAGTCATGATCACGATCCTCGAGATGGTTGGTCAAATACCAACTCGAGATGAAAGTCGACCGACTAGCAAGTCGAAGCCTAAAGTCGCACCAAAGCCGAACGACCAAGTCAAAGAGGTTCCTCCGACGCTTGAGAAGAACCCTCAAGACTGCTCAGACGGGAGACTTCCGACCCCAAATAGGAAGACGCCCTCATTACCTTCCTCCGAGCTAACGCATGTCTTTGCGTGGCAAGCATCCGACATGCCCGAGTCCCGTGAGGTGATCGAGCACAAAGCTAGCTTTACTACCGATAAAGTACCAGAAACAAAAATTACGGAGATTTGCCCCGATCGACGAGATGCTATTAAATCGAGTTGGATAAGCTACTTAAGCGGGCTTTATAAGAGAAGTCAACCACCCAGTGGTTGGCTAACCTGTAATGGTCAAAAGTCAAACGGCAAATGGCGATGTGCGTGGACTTTACCGATCTTAATAAAGCTTGTCCAAAAGATGATTTCCTTTACCTCGTATCGATCACCGGTTGATTCAACCGCAGTTGTGAGATATTAAGTTTTTAGATGCATATTCGGATACCACGGATCAATATGTGTTTAAACGATGAAGAAAAGACCGCATTCATTACTCCATTTGGTACCTTTTGCTATGTCAAAATGCCATTTGGTCTAAAGAATGCCTGCTTCTTTTCAACGCCTAATGCAATCGACTTTTCATCTCAATTAGGCCGAATTTGGAAGCCTATGTTGATGATCTAGTCGTAAAAGCATTAAGAGACTTAATCATATCACCGACCTACAAGAAACATTCGACAACCTCGTAAAGCACCGCTTAAAACTCAATCCGAGAAGTATGTGTTTGGAATTTCTTGGAAAATTGCTTGGATTCCTAGTATCCGAACGAGGAATCAAGCAAATCTCAAAAATAAAAGCCATCCTCGGATCGCCCTCCAAACACAAAAAGGAAGTCCAAAACTCACCGGGTGCATGGCGGCTTTAAGTCGTTTCATCGCATCGACTAGGAGAAAAAGGACTACCTTTCTTTAAACTTCTCGTGAGACATGAAGGTTTTGAGTGGTCGAACGAGGCAAACGCCGCTTTGAGGATGTCAAGAGGTATCTTTCGAGTGCTCCTGCTCGGTTTCTCCAAAGCCGAAGAGACGCTCTTAATTTACCTAGTCGCCACGCCACGAGTAAAGAAGCGCAGATTAGTCGTAGAACGTGAAAACGCATAACGACTCGCTTACTACGCCGTGAAGTTTTACACGCCTAAGGAGCGTTACCCTCGGTCCAAAACTTCTATATGCCCTCCTCATGTCTTCGAGGAAATCTGCGGCATTATTTTCAGCGCACAAAATAGTCAGGCGCCCGAGTTTCCTTTGGGAGCAATCCTCCATAATAAGGAAACAATGGGGCGCATGGCAAAATGGTCACGAACTTGGGAGTTCGACCTCCATTTCGTCCCGAACGGCCATAAAATCCCGTGATCTTGGCGGACTTTGTCGCCGAATGGACAAATCTGAACTCGCTCAGATCCCCAAGACGATTCCCACGACCGATGGATGATGTACTTTGACGGGTCACTTACTTTAAGTGGCTCGGGGGCTGGGGTGGTCCTGGTATCTCCTACCGGAGAAACCTTAAAGTATGCCATACAATTAAACTTTCAGGCTACTAACAATGTAGCAGAGTACGAAGGTTTGCTAGCTGGCATACGAGCTGCGAAAGCACTCTCAATTCGTCGACTACTCGTGAGAGGAGACTCTCAACTAGTCGTGAATCAAATCGGGAAAGAGTACCAATGCTCTAACTCAACAATGGCTCGGTACTTATCGAAATCGTAAGCTAGAAAAACATTTTTAGGTTTCGAGGTACAATTTATCCTCGAAGGATAATTTCTCATGAGACCAACTTGCTCGGATGGCTTCTTCCCGATCCACGCACTAAAAGGAGTTTTCTTGGAGCAACTCCAAAACCGTCTCTGGTCGAAGAACCAGAAACACCTCCTCTTGAGATAGCCTCATTAGATTACGAGGATACCTGGATGACTCCCATCTACGAGTATCTTTACAAGGGTTCCGTACCCGAAGATGATCTTGAGGCAGATCGATTATCCCGAAAAGCCAAAATGTATACTTTGGTTGAAGGAGTCCTCTATAAACGAGGAGCCCAAGGAATACTCATGCGATGCATTCCGCAAAACGAAGGAATAACACTCCTTCACGATATACACAGTGGCATCTGTGGGACGCATGCTTCCTATAGAACATTGGTTGGTAAAGCCTTTCGACAAGGTTTTTACTGGCCTACAGCCCTGTACGATGCTATGGAGGTGGTTAAAAAGTGTGTCCAGTGTCAATTCCATGGTGAGAGATACACCAACCACTCAAGCATTACAAACAATACCTCTTTCTTGGCCTTTTGCACACGGGGCTTGATATCCTAGGACCGCTTCCCAAAGCTCCGGAGGTTTCAATTCCTTTTGTGGCTATTGACACGCTCACAAAATGGATCGGCCGAACTCAGAATCGGGATAACAACTAGGCGACAAAAGGTTCATGATGAGAAGCGTAATTAGTCGATTTGGAGTTCCGAAGTCGGATAATTACGCATAATGGTAAACAATTCGCAAGTGCAAAATTTCGTGAATTTTGCGACGAGTTGGGTACCAAGTTATGCTATGCTTCATGCACATCCCCAAAGTAATGGGGCGATCGAACGTGCAAACGCCAAATAATGCGAGGAATTAAAACTCGAGTCTTCGACCCGACTTGTTAAGCGCTGGGGCTTGGGTACAAGAATTACCCTCCATATTATGGGCGGTTAGACGACCACCAATGAGCAACAGAGAAACACCTTTTTCTAGTTTTGAGCCGGCCATGCTTCCTCCGAGCTAAAATTACGGTCGACACGAGTTGAAACCTTCAACAACTCGGACCAGAACAACTTCGAAAGAGATGACATTAACCTACTCAAGAGAGGAGAAACCTAGCCTTAATCCGTTCGGTCTACCAACAAGCCTGCGCGCAGATACTATAATCGTAGGTCCAACCTCGCAGCCTTTGTCAGAGGTGACTTGGTATTGAGGCTCTGCCAATCCAAGTCTAATCGAATAAACTTTCCCTAAATGGGAAGGTCCTTACACAGTGGTCGAAGTAACTCGGCCAGGGTCGGTACGACTAGCAATGGAAGATGGACAGGTTCTCTCAAACTCTTGGAACATCGACCAGTTACGCAAATTCTATGTGTGACCAGTTTCTGTGCAATAAAAGTCCGTGTTCTTTCTACCTCTTTTGCCTTAATTTTTGAGTAGTGCTTTTTAATCTTTCGACTATGATATGAAAACACGCAGCTTTCTTTACACCGGCGAAAAGCGGAAACGCTATCCGGTCGAAACTTCTCCTCTCTGCATGTGGTTCTGCCCACTAGAAGGAATTTCCTAGCATCGACTCGTTACTCACTTTTTCTGCCAATACAAAGAGCTCGAGTTTTATCTAGTCGTAATGTTCTCAAAGCCAACTCTCTCAATCTTAATCTATTTTTTCAGTAAATTCAAAAATATTCTAAGCAGAGTTCACTTTCTTACATTAGTTCGACCACCTTTGGTGTACTCGATTTGTTTTAAGCGGTGAAGGAAGAGACACACCTAGTCAAGTCTTTCCTCTCTGCATGTGGTCCTGCCCACTAGAAGGAAACTTCCTAGTGTCGCTCAGTCTCCTACTTTTGCTCTCGAAAAGACTTATCAAGTCCACCAAAAAGGACGAACGAATGACTAAAGTACTCTAAGACGCTTGTTTAACTCAAGTTGTTTGTTCTTGGTTTGATTAAACTAGTCGGAGATGGGAACATCACCTAGTCGAAGTCTTTCCTCTCTCAGCACGTGGTCCCGCCACTAGAAGGAACTTCCTAGTGTCAAGTCGTTTCTACTCTTTTAGACCAAAGGCTTAACAACCGTAACAAAAGCTATAAGTTAAATAAACCTCTCTTTGTTTTCAGAAACCCCATATCAAATACTATTTATTTAGATTGTCTAAACAATCTAAGCAAATAGTCGGGGGCTAGGATAAAGTTATTAATTTAACTTCAATTCTTAGTCTTTCTTTCGCTTATTATCTTTTGAGTTACTAACTACTCGACAAGATGATTTTCAGAAATGAGGCGGATCATATATTACTCATTAACAAAATTGTGCGCCTTACAAGGTAGTTACAAGATTACTCAAGGGGAGAGCCTAGTTGCATTTCCTCCGCCACTTTTTACCAATCGATCGCATTTCCTCAATCGACGACTTGCCTCGATTCGTGACGACCAAGTCGACTTCAATTGGTTTAACATTAAGGCGGGGTCTTGAGCTTTAAGTTTCGCCAAAGCGTAACTTACCGCAGCTTCGACTGCTTCCCTTATTGATTCAAGTTTTGATTAGTCTTCGAGTGGTCACCATTTCTTGCAATTTTCCGACTTGTTCCCCAATGGTACTTGTGTGAGCAGCTATGGTATCTTCTCGAGGAGTTTTTCCCTCAGAATGTAGCTCATTAAGCACATTGTTCAGGAGAGTGATGTTGCCTTGAAGACTAGTCTTCATCGACTCCATCTCCTGTTGGGTACAAGTCGAAGCCTCGCGAAGCTTCTTGTTTTCGACCACTTGTTCTGAAAAGAATAATATCGGTCAAACAAAGATATACTTCTAGAGGAAGATAACACAAAGATAATTATAGGTAAAAGCTTTTCTTACCTACTAATTGAGAATCCAATTTCTTGACCTCTTCTCGATGGGAAGCAATAGTTTCAAAGATGCTTTTGCTCCCATGCTCGATGTCCTCTGCATTCATCTTAGCAATGCGACGGACTCATTGCATGATTAAGGTCTTTGCTTGGATTTCAGCCTCGAGGCTTCTCAATTGGGCAGCAATTTCTGAACAAGAAATTGGCATTAGAAAAGGGAAAATACTCAAAAAAGAATAACAGGTAAAGATTTACTTACCTGTTAATCGAGTTCTAAAACCCTCGAGTTCTTGATCCTTATTCGCGGTAATGCGGGAAAACTCCTGAATAACCAAAGATTTTTCTTGAACTTCGTCCGAGCTTCCATCTCTTTTCTTTATCCGAGAAGAAAGGAGAGTCGAGTAAAGGTTAAAGATCAAAAGCATCTTAAGTTCGAACTTATCGCTTATTTTTTCTGCAATCTTTTAGATGCAGAGACAGGTCTCTCGAAGTCTATCCGAGAACTAATACTTCATTCCTTAGCCTCCTCGACTCCTCTTTTTCACAGTCGAGTGAGTCAGCTAAGGTCTTTGTATCACTGTTTAACCTACAAAAACAGAACGAAGATAAACATCAGCTGAATGGTTGTGAGTACTTCTACAACCACCCACCTAGTCGTAAGTTTTTCTCGCGACTAAGATATGGTTGTAAGTCTTTCTACGACCACTACCGTCGTAAATAGTCGTAAGTTCTTTTCGATATACTATCATGAGTTTCTTCCATGACTATTCTCGTGAAACATTTTACGAGTATTTAAGTCAAAAACAACTATGAATGATAAGTGACTTACCACCTCTCGCCTCTGCAGAGTAGTTCTTTCTCTTGTCTTAGTTTAAAAGTTGTCGATGATACTCACCGACAACGACAATTTGCTCCGAGCTTTTGAGAAGGGAAGGAAAGCCACATATATAAGTATTAGAAGATACTTACATTCATAGTCGTTCTAGCAAAATCGAATATACAAGGTCCGGTCTTTGCGACTTATCTATCCTCGCGACTTTGTCCCACCACACCTTCTCGAGGCGCCGTTGTCAAAAGTATTCTCCGTATTGGGAATATCTTTGGGATGGGGACTCGGTCACGAGATTTGTAAGGTAAGACCCTACGACGGAGGCAAGCCCAAAGAAGTCACCACGAAGTTGAAATTTTCTCCTTCGGTTACGTGATTTCTCTTTGGGTAGGGGAAGGAACGCCCTACGATTTTCTTCCCAGAGCGGTGCGCAGTCGGTCACCACCTTGACGGAGGCTTCCACACCGCCTTGCCTCTGTTGTTTCTCGACTTGATGGTCGTGGCGGCCACCTCAACGGGTGATGCGATCGTAGCAATTTCTCGACTTCCCTGGCGGATGTGGGAGACACTGTGAGGGTAAATGTCG
This sequence comes from Hsuehochloa calcarea, assembly GCA_036346395.1. Taxonomy (NCBI): domain Eukaryota; kingdom Viridiplantae; phylum Streptophyta; class Magnoliopsida; order Poales; family Poaceae; genus Hsuehochloa; species Hsuehochloa calcarea. The sequence goes on from CM070596.1 coordinate 68,126,418, forward strand.
ACTTCATCGGCCACATACCGCACTCGGCCAAGGGTGATGCTTGACCACCTCCGTTGCTACCTCTCCGATTGACAATGGACTTCTCGATGACATTCCGGAAATTTGAAGAGATCGGATGAAATAAAGAAAAGCAAATCTTAATAAAACTGTGAAAAGAAAAAGGTAAATGTCGTTCTTACACTTGAGAGGTACATTTCACATACCTCGCACCTGAACCGAGTCTTCTTCTCCACGACCACGTTTGTTTTCAAATATCTTTGGATGGGCGAGATCGGTCTCGATATGAACTATCTCCTTCAATTGTTAAAACAAATAAAGGTACCTTAAGATTCAGTATTGTATCGGTAATGACCTTGTAGAGGTTTGGTCTTGCTCCCCCTTTTTTTACAAGTCGATCGTCTCTTCCGAGGAGGAGCCGAGTCACAACCCAAGCGCCAATAGTCATCGAGCGACTTTGTTATTCATGCCTAACAAAGCAAAGAAAAAAAGAAGAATCCTAATATTTTTCTATGCCACTCAAAGATTTCTCGCAATTTCCTTCTCATTTTTATCATCAGAGGTTTATCTAAAAGATTACCTTTAGGCGCTTATCCTTTCATCTGAAAATCTTTGACTCTTCCTTCTATGCAGATAAAAAACGGCTATTAGACACTAAGTATGAAGTTTTCTCCTCTTCCCGAGTACCTCCACATAGGAGATGCTCGTTTCTTGAGAGGACTAATTGGCGTGTGATGAAATCTTTCACCACATGCCATAAAGTTCGAATATAAGAACTAATCTATATCTTGAGGTTGAATCCCATGAAGATTTCTTTTAATGACCTTCCCCACGAAAGAAAGGTCGTCTTGAGGTGACCTTCGGTAGAACCACCTCTTCCTCGGCTCGCCCACGAAGCCGGGTGAAACTATATTCATAATATGTTACCAGTGTCTCACTGACATATGGGCTCCAGGCACACATGTCAGCCGCACAATGAGTAACATATTGTGAATTATGTAGTTATTAAGTGGCATATCGTGAATTCTCCTTTTCTTTATCGTGTCGTTGTCGTCTATCTTCCGTCAATGGGCTGCGAAACGACCAAAGTACCCTTCTTCTTTCTCCCTGCTTCCTTGTTCTTGGGCTCCTGTGTAATGTCCCAGTTGGGCTAAAGGATCCTAATAACTAGAGCAACCCATTTTGGTGGGTAAAGAATGGTTTCGAATGGATCTCACGAAGAATCGAGATGCGAAGAAAGGAATAATAGGATGGGGAAAGCAAAACTTAGTTTCTTCATTCATAACTTTGTTGTTACACAGTAGCAATACTTTTAACACCCCTTAACTTCCACTGGCCAATGGACCTCTTAGTCCATGCACCAGACTCACGCACACACACACACACACTCACGCCTGCAGTCCCCATTATCATCCTCCCGCTAGTCTATCGCGTGGTCCTGCAGCCGGTATCACCATCTTCCTTGGCGCCTGTGTTTCCCCTTCTATGTACATCGCCAGAACTGCAGGATCTAGCGATGTGACATCCCCCCCCCCTTGAGGCACAACTAGATCCCAAATTGCTGCATCTGGAAAACAGTTTCGCAACACCGAATAGTTTCCCAAGTGGTGCAATCTTTTAGGAGTTTCGACCATTGAATGAGAATTTGTTGCGTAGTTGAACTACCTTTCTTGACCAACCGTCGATCCAGAATCACCACTAGTGTAGGTGTGCCGACAGACAGATCAGCGATGGGCGACGGATCCTTGAACACTGGGGAATAATTGTGAGCAAAGGGCTTCAATTGTGAGATATGAAACACATGGTGAACTGCACAATCCTTTGGCAATTGCAGCTTTGTTGAGGATTAAAATATTCATATGTTATCCTAATAAAGACCATACGTCTTCATGGTCGTAACTTCTAAGACTACCAACCTAACTGGTCGTAGGTATTACGGAAGTTATATATAATAAATACCATGGTCGGACAAAGTCTCCAACATAGTCCACGACCAGGTAGGTGCTCGTGAAGCTATGAATAGGCATCTGGGTCGAGTCTCCGACCACGCCACTCACTATGTGATGAATGAATCACGTGTTTCATATTCCACATAATGCAACACTATTACGGCTAATGATTTAACGTCTCCTAAATCATTAACCGAGCGATTGACGCCACCAACCGCCTTTACAGTTAGTGGAACCGCCAAACTGCCGTCTCTTCCCGACCGGGCGCGTCGCTCCCCAACGGATGTCTCTTCATGGGATAACTGCCATCGCTTCATCAACTATTTAAGGAGGGTCATGGAAGGACAGAAGGGACAGAGGACACAGGTACAAAGATAGACAAAGACAAGCGTAAGACATCAAGCAAGATATAGCAAAGTGTTGTGTTTTTAGATACTCCCTGTGTTTGTAATTGTGAGTTCATAGCAATAAAGAGCAAGTCAGATCCATTACCTGAAGTCACGCACACTTTTCCTCTTTTCATTTATATATTCATAAGATCGGCGATTTGATCGTCGACAACCGCGCCGTCAAGTGGGGAAGATAGTGCAAAACTTCGGAAGTAGGTTCTCTGTTCAACTCATCCGCTTTCTCCATTTTTTTCGTAAATGCGAGTATGGCAGGAACTTGGGATGAGGAAAACTGGTTCGACTTGGATGACTACTCCAACCTTGACATGGAAGCCTGCATCCAAGCCATGCAACATGGGGAATCTTCGTCCTCCTCCGATGGTTCGCAAGTCGCGCGACAAATAACTTGAGCGATGGATGAAGATACACCGTTGCGCCAAGAGGCGCTTTCTGAGGAACGGGTTGTTCCGATCAGTTCGGAACGTCCGAACGTTCTTCCAAGCCCGGTTTCCCCGACCGGCGAAAAAGGTGACAATACCTCAGCCCCACAACCTGAGGGTCAATATACCCTTGACACAATCATGGCTGACAGGTATTCACCAACGGCCTCTGGAAATTCCAGGGACCAACCGGCATCTGGTAACGGTGTCGATGAGACCTTTACCGGCAATGGGCCGAGTAAGGAGGATAAGACTCAATATCCGGTCGGCAATCCGCCGAATCAGCCGAGCCGCCGCAAAGACCTCGGAGGTTCTTATCTCCGACCGGTCTCCATCGTGGAAGTCTCGGTAGGAGCACTGAGAAGTTCTCCACTAATCACAGCGGAAGCTCCTCGGAAGATCGTTGCTGGAAGCATGAGGTCAACGCGATCGGAAATACTGATCGTGATGCCACTCACAGTCCTGCACACCCTGCCTCGCCACCACCTGCTAATGGAGATGGCGCGAGCGATCAAGCACCACCTACCGAAGGCAACGGAGCTGATGGACGTCCATCAGCTAATACGCGTGGCGCAGCCCCACCAAGGATGACAGGCATGACGGGGTTAGGCCAAAGGTCCAGAGGAACTTCGGGTCTCCGAACACCAACATCTTCAATGAATCCTCTGAGACCTTCGTATGATTCGTAACTTGTGTCGATCCGAATATTCTTAATATCACGACCTGCTCGCCGAAGCTCCGGGCTTTACCCAATTGGTGGAGCAGGTATCGGAAATTCTTCAACGAACCGTGCAGCGCACGGAAGCGTGCAGGGGGCAAGGGATATCCCAAAGTCTAACGGTGACTTCGTCTCAACGCTCCTCCCTCAGTAGAGGGCAGCATGGTCATCCACCGATACCTAGACCTCCTCGGCGATTCCGACCAGTAGGTCATGAAGGAAGAAGGTTGTTTCGAACGACGGCCTCTTCCCCCAGCCAAGGAGAGCACCTGATTGGTCCAGATGATCTCCGTCATCATCTGAACCATGCTAATGGTCAAAGACGTCATGATAACGTCCGCGACCAGATCGGGACGACGGAGCCTCGGCGTTCAATTAGAAGAAACCGATCTCCTACTGATCCTAATCCGGCACCTTTTCCAAGAAGGCGCTATGAATCGCCATGTGTTGTCGAGCCTTTTCGCGCGGGGTTCCAAGCTATGCGCTGGCCTAATGGGTTCCGACCGCCAACTTGATAAATTTGATGGATCTCAAAATCCATTAGAGTTTCTCCAGATATACACCACTGCCATCGAAGCGGTGGTGGTGATCAAAACGTGATGGCTAATTATTTGCCCACAGTTACGAAGGATCGGCCGGTCTTGGTTGCTTAACCAACCTGTCGGATCTATTTATACTTGGGAACAGCTCTGCGATCTGTTGATTGTGAATTTCACGGGTACGTACGATCGCCTTGGAAAGGAGGATGATCTCCATCGAACTCGGCAAGAACCAAAGGAAACTCTCCGACAAGACATCAAGAGGTTCACCAGTTCAAATTTATTCCGAAATTACGAATCTTCGTGATTCGCATTCAAGGCGAGTTTAAGGAATCGGCGGTTTACGGAGGACATCGCTATGAATCCTCCACGAACAACCGCGAACTCTTTGATATGGTCGATAAGTATGCACCGCTAGTAAGGCGGTTGAATGGATCAAGCCATTGATCGAAAAGATAAAATCCTCAACTCGCCTTGAGAAGTCGAAAAGAATCCCAAGAAGGTTTCAAAAGAAGAAGCACCGCAAGATGGGCGCCAAGGAAGTCCTAGCGGTTCCGATAAACCATTCAAGGGTAAGAAGGACTATACCGGCCGGGGCAAGGCCAAAGTTCCACCGATGGCCATAATAAGGGTAAGAAGTGGTGTCCACTTCACCAACAGTGAGGCATGACTTGCGCACTTGCCGTGTTTGGCAAAAGAAGCTGGAAGATTTTTATGCAGGTAAAGGCCCACTCCCCGCAATCCAAGAGTTGGGGGAAACAAGTTCCAAAAAGGACAAGGATGGCGACGAAGAGATGGAGTACCAGGAGCCTCGGCCAAGACGGTCAATATGATCTTCTGAGGTTCTTCTTCATACGACTCACGCCACACCGAAAGCCATGGAGCGAGAGGTCAACCTATCGGAACCTTCACCATTACCAAACCATCAAGGTGGTCGGATACCGTAATCTCCTTCAGCAAAGAAGATTGTCTCGTCTCATCAACTCGACCGGGTAGGTTCCCTATTATCATAGAACCTACTATTAATAATTGCAAAGTCAATCGAGTCTTGATAGATGGTGGTAGCTCTTTAAATATATTGTTTTCTGAGCTTTAGAAGACATGCGAGTTCCCGGATCAAAAGTAAAACCGTGAAATACGCCTTCCATGGCATAGTTCACGGTTCTCTTGCCAAACCGATAGGACAAGTATCCTTCTGGATTACGTTTGGAAGTCCTGATAACTTCCGAACGGAAAAAATTTCATTTGACGTGGTTGATTTTGAAACCGCATATAATGGAATTCTTGGTCGTCCGGCGTTAGCAAAATTCTTGATAGCCACGCACTACGGGTATCAAAGTTTGAAAATGCCAGGACCGAAAGGTGTGATCATGGTTCGTGGAGATCGCAAAATGGCATACGCATGTGATCGAAGATCCTTAGAACTGGTCGATGAGTTACCGACCGTAAATTCGACTCATCATCCGCATGCAGTCAAGCACTCCGCACTCCAAGATAACGCCCAAACCATCCGACTGCACCAAGGAGGTTCTACTCGACAAAGCGCTTCTTCAGAAACGCCATGTCAAGCAATAATGGTGGATCCTCACCAAAGGTGCTGATCGGAGCAGGACTCAATACTAAATAGGAAGAGTCGCTCGTCTCCTTCCTCCGAGCAAACAAGGATGTATTCGCATGGCAACCATCCGACATGCCCGGAGTCCCCAGGGAGGTGATCGAGCACAGGCTAGCGCTCCAGCCTAACAAAAATCCGGTCAAGCAGAAACTCAGACGTTTCGCACCCGACCGGAAGGATGCCATCCAGTCTGAGATTGACAAGCTCTTAAAGGCTGGATTCATTCGTGAAGTACATCACCCTCAATGGCTCGCTAATCCTGTAATGGTTAGGAAGAGTAATGGGAAATGGAGGATGTGTATAGACTTCACAGATCTTAATAAAGCTTGTCCGAAGGACGATTTTCCCCTTCCTCGCATTGATCAACTTGTAGACTCTACCTCCGGGTGTGAGTTATTAAGTTTTCTAGATGCCTACTCAGGGTACCACCAGATTAGCATGAGTAAAGAAGATGAAGAGAAGACTTCCTTCATCACTCCATTTGGCACTTACTGTTATGTAAAGATGCCCTTTGGTCTCAAAAATGCTGGTGCCACTTTTCAAAGATTAATGCAAAACCTTGACCAACAAATAGGTCGAAATTTGGAAGCCTCGTTGACGACTTGGTAGTGAAAAGTGTCAACTCCGCGATCACATGCTTGACCTTAAAGAGACCTTCAATAACTTGAGAAGACATAACCTCAAGTTGAATCTGAGAAGTGTGTGTTCGGGTTTCACTGAAAGCTACTCGGTTTCCTAGTTTCGCTAGAGGTATCGAAGCAAACCCAATAAGATATCGGCCATCAATCGATCGCCCCGACCACGAAGAAGGAAGTCCAGAAGCTAACTAGTTGTATGGCGTCTAAGTCGTTTCATAGCGGTGTTAGGAGAAAAGGACTACCTTTCTTTAAACTTCTTGAAAACATGGAAGTTTCGTGGACGACGTGGCGAACGATGCCTTTGAAAAACTCAAAGAGTACCTTACGAGTGCCCCACCCTAGTCTCTCCAAGACCGGAAACACTCTTCGATTTACGTGGTCGCAACACCACAAGTCGTCAATGGGTATCGGTCGTAGACCGTGAAAACGCCCAACGACCGGTATATTACGTAGTTTAAGTCTTACATGGGCCAAAGGAAAAATATCCACAGTACAAAAGTTGCTTTATAGTCTCCTTATGGCTTCGAGGAAACTAAGGCATTACTTTCGTGCCCACAAAGTGGTCGTACCTCATGGATATCCCTTAGGTCAAGTCCTTGGAAATAGGGAATCATCGGGACGAATAGCAAAATGGGCGGTGGAACTAGGACGCTCGACCTCCATTTTATCTCACGACTGACTATAAAGTCTCGTGCAATAGCGAAATTCATTGCCGAGTGGACAAACCCGAATCTAAGCAGGACACGAGTACGAGCGCCACGATGAATGGACAATGTACTTTGATGGTTCCTTAATGCTTAAAGGATCGGGGTCGAGTCGTCTTGATATCCCTACCGCGAACACATCAAGTATGCCGTCGGTTTAATTTTCCCGCTACAAACAATGTGGCGTATCGAAGGTTTGTTTGGCGGGACTTGAGCGCTTCGTTCGCTCGGATTCGCAAATTGTTAGTGAAAGGTGATTCTCAACTAGTAGCGAATCAAGTAGGGAAAGAGTACCAATGCTCGAGTACCAAGATGTCTTCCTATCCGGCGGAAGTACGGAAATTCAAAAGCACTTCTTCTGTTTCGGATCCAACATATTCCTAGAAAGGAGAACTTTCTAGCAGATCGCTTGGCACGGATGGCCTCTACTAGGTCAACCGTCCGCACGGAGTTTTTCTCGAGCAACTCGATTCACCCTCGGTGGTCGAGCATTCCGAGAACATCGATAGTTTACATCAGTCAATCCTATTGACTCGATAACTTAGATGCTCCACGATCGGTGACGATCAAGGTAGAGATTGGATGACGCCGATCTACAATTATCTTCACATGACCTAATTCACGAAGATGATGCAGAGGTCGATCATATAGCACGAAGGCCAAATCATACACTCTAATCGAACGTACCTTGTATAAACGAGGATCTCATGGAGTGTTGATGAGATGCATATCTCAATCACCGGCATTAAGTTGCTAATCGAAATTCATGAAGGAGTCGTGGAGCACATCATTCCTACTGTAACCACAGTCGGTAAAGCCTTGAGCAAGGATACTCTCGCCAACCGCCTTCATGATGCAAAAGAGCTCGTGACGGCGCGTATAATGTCGATTTCATAGCCGATAAGTACATCACCAAGACAAGCTTTGCAAACAATCCTCTTTCTTGGCCTTTTGCAACCTGGGACTAGACATTACGGGACAATTCCCAAGAGCACCGGGGCTTCAATTTCGTTCGTCATGATTGACACGTTTACAAAATGGATCGAAGCCGAGCCGCTTGTCAAAGTTACAACCAAGCCGCTAAGAGGTTCATAACAAAAATGTGATTACACGATTTGGTGTACCCAATCGTATCATCATCGATAATCTGCACCAGCCTCAGCAAAGAATTTCCGTGAATTCGCGAAGAACTAGGAATCAAAATCCATTTCGCTTCTGTGGCTCATCCACAGAGCAATGGAGCAGTCGAGCGTGCCAATGGTATCCTAATACAGGGGATAAAACGCCGAGTATTCGACCAGTTAATAAAGCGATCGAGGGCTTGGGTTCAAGAACTTCCTTCGCTTTATGGGTCGTCGGACCACGACGATCGTGCGACCGTGAAACACCTTTCTTTTGGTTTATGGAGCCGGCTATTCTTCCTCCGAATTGAAAATTGGCTCCGCCGACCGATTGTTTTAACTTAAGCAATCGGGAAGAACATCGACTCGACGATATCAATTTCCTCGAAGAACGACGGAACCAAGCTTTGATACGTTCGGCAATCTACCAACAAGCCATGCGAAGGTACTACAATCGTAAGGTGCAACCTCGCAACCTAGCTATAGGTGATCTGGTTCTCAGAAAAATTCAGAGCCAAGCAGGGCGCAATAAGCTTTCCCCTAAATGGGAGGGTCCTTACACTGTGGTCGGTTACCCACCGTGCTCGATCACGATTAGCCATGTCAGACGGCAGGGTTTTGTCAAATTCCTGGAACATTGACCAATTGCGTAAGTTCTTTGTTTAATTTTCTTCATTTCTTTTTATTTCATTTAAAATTCTCTAAATTGAATAATTAATTTTGGAGTAGCGAGTGATGTTACTTATATAACGTTGCCCAATCCTGGTCGACTACGGTTCGTATGCTCTGGATTATAAAGTGTATAGTCTATGTTTCAAAATTATGTTCTACTCTTGTTTGGCTCTTGGTCGAGACACGAAAACCTCCTAGTCGAAGTCTCTCCTTTTTCGCACGTGGTTCCGCCCACTGGAAGGAGCTTCCTAGCGACGGCCTTTTTCTACGATCCTCATTGCCAATCGAACTAAGAGCATGAGCACGCCTTGCGAAATATAGTTTATACCTTTATTTCCTAGCTAGGTTCATTCCGACCAAGATTGAGCATCGCATAGAAGTAAAACCACCTGCCGCTTTTAACATATGTTCTTCATGTTTTTTCCTCTTATCAAGGAGAATTCTTTATTTTTCCGACCATACGTTGTCTTAGTGAAGTACTTCGATCATTAAAAACAGATTTACAACTAGTCGAAACTTACACGGTTCCGACCATAAAGGTTTCCTAGTATTATCACGATTAGTTTTTTACCGATCAGTACATACTTACAAGTAATGGTTAAAATTTGGATTTATATTCTTGGCCTCAGGTCGTACTATTATATAGTAAAGATTTTCTACTATATAACAGTCGGGGGCTAGGTAATACATAAATTCACAAGTTAACCGGATGAATAAAAGAATTTTTTCCATTCTTGATAAAGAGAAAGGTAAGTCTTTACATTTGTATGCACTGTTTTTTCTGCAGCTTAACTACTAAGAGAATGCCTAAGCTAACTACTGCTAGATGGGGATCCGACTTCCATCTCTTCTGCGACCTTTTCGCCTAGAGGTTTCATCTCTGCGAGGATCTGATTTGCCTCTGCGGGTAAGCAGTTGAAATCCTCTTCGATGGCTTGAAGGTTAGTTGATGGGTCGGAAGCTTTTAGCTTTGCCAAAGCAAGACTGACTCCACAAGCAATAGACTCCTTAACGGAGTGGGCATAGTTATCCCTAGTGGTCTTGAGCAAAACTTTGAGTTCCTCCAACAAAGAGCCTAGGTAGTTAACCTTCTCTACTGGATCGCTCAAAGAGGGCAAGCTTGATCCCGCGCCCATATCAAAGAGCATTTTGTTTAGCAATGTGATTTTCTCATCCAAGCTAAGCACGAGAGCGCCCCTTATCTTGCTCAAATTCCAGAGCTTTCTTCACTCTGGTCAATGCTTGTTTTTGTTCTGCATAGACAAAACAAGTATTAAGTAAAAAGATTGGAAAACATACTGAGTCATGGCTACGACCAGTTACCTTCCTCTCTTCCCGGAATCATCCAAGAGCTCTTTATTTCTGGTCGTCAAGACTTCGATCGACCGGTTTTAGCCCAAGATCTTCTTCAAGCTTTATTCTTTTGGCCTTTTCAGCCAAAGCATCTTCTTTTATTTTCTCTAAATCTATCAAAAGAATCTCTGATAAGGGAGAATGAATAAAAGGAAAGTCTTAATGAGGAAAAAAGAAGAGAAACTCTTACTTTCTATCTCAGAATGTTTTTCTTCTAAAATCCTAACTCGCCTGGTTAGTCCTCCGACCGTAGCGAGGTTTTCGATCATATGCTGCATAAAAAGCATTTTCTTCCATAAACCTTATTGAAAACCTCAAGAAAGGTTATGAAAGAGATTGAAGACACTTACTCGAATTACGACATCGTTGTAATCGGTATAAATTTTATCGGGCTCCGCCTGCGTCAGGCGATCCGATATTCTCCCACAATAATCATCAAGTTCCTTACTCGCGCAAATCGAGTTGAGAAAGGAAACTTATTAGTTTTGGAGGGATGACCTTCAGGTACTGGAACCTGTGGAAGATCAGCAATGGTCTCTACCTCCGTTCTTGCGTAGTGACTATTACGGATCTAGCCCGTTCGAGAACCGAGTTGGCTCGGGGCTCCTCCAACCACATCATCCTCAAGATATCCTACCTTAGGAAGACAATGGCGGGACTACCTCCGATCGCTCGATCATTGAATGGGATTGGTCGAAGCGACCAGGATTCAGAGATCTACACAAGAGAAACACAAAGTTCAATTTTACTTGGAATATACGAGGTATGTTTTTCATTTAAAATGGTACATACCTGGTGGTTTTCTTAGTCTTGATCTTATAGCGCGCTGGTTTAAAGTCCGTTGCGCCTGTTTTTCTCTTTGTTCCCACCAGTCTCGGACTGGTAGGTTCAATTACATTTTCCACATTCCCGATCAGAAGATCAGAAGCGATGTCCTCGGCTATCTAGTCGAGAACACGGTCCCTGACTCCTGGATCAGAAAGTGTGGTTTCACTGGTCTCAGGAACAGCTGTCTCATGGACAACTATACGAGACTCAGTGATTGCCGCCTGATTTAACAAGTAAAAGTTAATCAGGTGAAGAATATACCTCATCTTGCAGAAGTTATTTCTTTCAGTTGCTTACCTCAGCATGACCGCTGCCCTCAGCGATCACAAGGCTGGTTGGATAATCAATAGGCTCACACGTCTCCGTAGCCTCATTGATCTTAAGTCCGACCAACTACACATAAAGAGGATTAAAACTGATCAAAAATAACTGTAAAGGTGGAAAGAAGTTAATACACTTACCCTAAGTCTTTCGGTCCTCTCCTCGGCACTCACAAGTGCCAGGATTAAAGGGAAGCTAGCCTTGTCGTCAGGTTCGCCAGCGCAGATCATTTTGATCCTATTTCTGACGTCCTCAGAAGACAAGACTGCAAATGCAAATGAAAGATCTTAGTTTTGCGAAAATAATCAACTCGCAAAATAAACTGGTCGGGATTTTCTAAAAAATTACCTGGATCAGAATCTTTGGTAGCATCATCGCCACCAATGAACCAGAGCATCGAGCGTGCCCTGGTCTTTAAAGGACTAATCCTCCTAATGGAAAAGTCCCTTACAACGTGCCAGGAAGTTAAACCCCTGACATTCAAGAGATGGATAGCCTCAATCCATCTCCCAACATTTCCCTCCTTCTTCGAAGAGGAACGCCAGCGCGAATTTTCGACCGCCTTCTTACCGCTGTAATACAGGCCGTCTTCTCGCGTAACCTTCATATAAAACCAGCTTTTCTTCCATGACGACCAGGAGGACTTCGAGTACATTTGAATATACTCGTCGGCCTTACCGTCGTGAAGCCTTAAGGTACATTCCCCAGGAGTGCTGGTTGTTTTCTTCGTGTTCGCCATCCGATAGTAATACTTGAAGAGTTCCATCGACGGTGGAATCCCCAAGTACGCTTCGCAGAGGTAGACGAAGATGCTTAGGTTTGCAATGGCGTTGGGAGCAAGGTTGATCAACTCAACCTCATAAAACTCCAGCACTTGAGAAAGAAAAGGATGTGCTGGAAGCTTGAGCCCGCACTCAACGTACGCGAGGAACACCGGGATTTCTCCCTCCTCGCCGCTTGGGCAGTGCTCTCCAAAAGCCGATCTCCAAAAGATCAAACTCCTGTCGGGTAACAACCCAACCTTCTCCAAACTCTTCAATCTTTTCTCGCTCAGATCAGAGATCGACCAGTTTGCGATGAGGTCCGACATGATGCTTTCCTTTTTTGGGTGAAGAACTCAAGGAAGATTTTCTTGGAGATGGAAGCGTAAAGGTTTAAAGCACTCAGCCGGGGTCATTTTATAGGCATTTCACTGTAACCGACTCTGCGAGAAGTCCAACGGGCAAACACCTTTTTGACTGGCGGACAGAAAGGCTTTTTCCTTTTTTCCAAAGCAGTTTCTCAACTTTAAAAATGAATACGGACCGCCTCGAGTCTCACGGCATTTAATGAGAGGTCTGTTCGATATGATTGCATCGAAAAACGTGTCCGCACGACCAACATTCATTTTAAAGTTCGGGGGCTAGCTGTTGAGGATTAAAATATTCATATGTTATCCTAATAAAGACCATACGTCTTCATGGTCGTAACTTCTAAGACTACCAACCTAACTGGTCGTAGGTATTACGGAAGTTATATATAATAAATACCCTGGTCGGACAAAGTCTCCAACATAGTCCACGACCAGGTAGGTGCTCGTGAAGCTATGAATAGGCATCTGGGTCGAGTCTCCGACCACGCCACTCACTATGTGATGAATGAATCATGTGTTTCATATTCCACATAATGCAACACTATTACGGCTAATGATTTAACGTCTCCTAAATCATTAACCGCAGAACAGTTGACGTTTTCACCAACCGCCTTTACAGTTAGTGGAACCGCCAAACTGCCGTCTCTTCCCGACCGGGCGCGTCGCTCCCCAACGGATGTCTCTTCATGGGATAACTGCCATCGCTTCATCAACTATTTAAGGAGGGTCATGGAAGGACAGAAGGGACAGAGGACACGGGGTACAGCATAGACAGCACAAGCAGAAGACATCAAGCAAGATATAGCAAAGTGTTGTGTTTTTAGATACTCCCTGTGTTTGTAATTGTGAGTTCATAGCAATAAAGAGCAAGTCAGATCCATTCCCTGAAGTCACGCACACTTTTCCTCTTTTCATTTATATATTCATAAGATCGGCGATTTGATCGTCGACAAACTTGTAAGCGACTGTGTCGATGCGCTCCAAGATTGGAAATGGACCAAAATACTTAAATGCCAGCTTAAAAAAAATCCCGATTGATCACTAAATTCTGAGCATAAGGCTGCAATTTCAACAATACCTATTCACCAACTTGAATTTGTCGGTCATGCTGTGCTTGTCTGCCTGAGTTTTCATTCGGTTTTGACCCGCACTAACTAGGTCTTCAACAATTCAGTGTATGCTTGCCGATCCTTTAGTATTTCCTCCGCCTCCGTAAACATTGTCACTAAAAGGTTAGGCATTGCGCCAAAATTCGGTTCCACCCCATATAAAGCCTTGAACAAAGAACACCCCAGGGAAGAATGAAAAATGGACTTGTACCAAAATTTAGCCATAGCTAACCACGATTTCCACTTCTTCTGGCAATTATGAACTGCACACCGAAGATACATTTCCACACAATGATTCACCCGCTTCGTTTGCCCGTTGGTTTGTGGATGGTACACCGTACTATAATTCAGCTTAGTACCCACGGTTTGAAAAAGCTCATGCCAAAATGTGTTGGTGAAAACCCTATCTCGATCGGACACAATGGACTGTGGTACTCCGTGTAACTTGACCACATTCTCAAGAAAGAGTTTAGCCACCTGAAAAGTTGTGAAGGGATGTCGTAATGGAATGAAGTGTGCATACTTAGTCAGCCGATCGACAACTACCAAGATCACATCATACTTCTCCGATTTTGGCACGTTGAAATCCATGTTGAGGTCCTACCATGCTCCCTCTGGCACTGGAACCCTGCAGATGGTAAGTGTTCATGCTTTGCTTGTTGACAAGTCTGACATTGTTTAACAAACTCCACTCCTGCTTTAAGACCCACCCAGTAGAACAATTGTTTAATGCGATGATATGTAGCCAGAATGTTGGAATGCCCCCCGATTGTCGTGTCATGAAAATTACTGATAAACTTTGTTCGCAGGGCTAAATTTGACCCAATCCAAATCCTGCCATTATATTTGATCAAACCGTGCTCCAACGAAAATCCCTTACTATTCGGACTAGTAATAGCCAAGGCAGTAAGTAATTCATGTGCTTCTACATCAGTAGTGTGAGAATTGAGGACCTCCTGTGCCCAATCTAGATGACAACTAGATAGGGTCTGCAAGTGGAGCACATGACTGACTGGAAAGAGCATCAGCCGCACCATTGTCCACACCCCTCTTGTAATGGAACTTGAACAGTAAGCCCACAAATTTGGACATAGCTTTGCGCTGAAGCTCAGCCCCGAGCTGTTGATCATCCAAATTACAGAGGCTCTTGTCATCTGTTAGAATCAGAAATGGTCCCCGTTGCAAATAGGATCGCCACTTATCCACCGACATAATCACCGCAAGGAACTCTTTTTCATAAATCGACAATCGTTGATTTTGAGGACCAAAAGCTCTGCTGAGGTATGCAATCGGATGACCCTGTTGCATTAAAACAGCCCCAATCCCTGTTGCACAGGCGTCGGTTTCGACTATAAAGGGCAAGTCAAAGTCAGGGAGAGCAAGGACTGGAATATTTACCATAGTTTGCTTCAAAGTATCGAAAGTTGATGCTTGGTCGTTCCATATGAAATTCTTCTTCTTCTTCAATAAATTGTAAGTGGTTTGGCAATAATGTTGTAGTGCTTAACAAACTTGCGATAATATCCCGTGACCCAGAAAACCACGCAATTATGTGGTAGTTGTGGGCTGAGGCCACTGTTCCATCGCTCTGGTCTTGTCGGGATCAGTCGTCACCCCATTTTGGGAAATGATATGTCCTAAGTATTCCAGCTGACGTTGAGCAAAAGAACATTTAGACCACTTGGCAAAGAGTTTATTATTGTGTAGCACCTCGACCATGATTTTCAAATGTGCCAAATGATCCGATAATGTGCAAATGTACACCAGTATATCGTCCAAGAATATAATCATGCATTTGCGCACATGTGGGGTGAAAAATGTGTTCATCAAACACTGGAAAGTGGCCGAGGTGTTTATCAGGACAATGGGCATTACCCGAAATTGGAACTGACTTTGATGTGTTTTGAATGTCGTCTTCTCCTCATCGGTTTATTTCATCCAGATCTAATGATATCCTGAACGAAGGTCCAAATTTGAAAAGAAGTTTGTGCCCTCCAATTCATCCAGCAGCTCATCGACAATTGGCAACGGAAACTTGCTCTTAACTATATGTTTGTTCAGACGATGATAGTCGACGTAGAACTTCCAACTCCCATCCTTCTTTTGCACCAGCAAAGCCGGGAGGCATACAGACTCATACTAGGTGTGATCATCCCGGGTTCCAACATGTGAGAGACTTGTCTTTCGATTTCATCTTTTTGTAGAGGTGAGTATCAGTATGGTCGAGAGTTCACCGGTGTGGAACCAGGTTCCAACGTGATGGCATGATCAAATTGCCGATGAGGAGGCAAACATTTTGGATCATAAAAAACATCAGAGTATTGCTACAGAAGAGACTGCACCTCAACTGGTATATTTTGTGGTGTGCTCTTGCTTGTACTGTGATTAGTGTTCTACCATTGCCAGTGCCCATATCTCATTACCAGTGCACCATTTATGTAATTGTTCCAGTGACAGTTCCGACAATGTTGCCTGACAGTTTGTCTGAACCCCCTAAAGACACACCCTCTTACGTTCATAATCAAATGTCAACGTCTTGTTGGACCAATGACAGTCCATTGGACTCAGAGGTTGAAGCAAATCCATACCCAATACTGCATCATATGCCCCCAAACCAATCACCCTCATTTCAGTTCTGAATGTTATACCTTGAATCCACCAAGTCAGTTCGGGCACTACACTGTTGCAGTGTAGTTTCTCTCCATTGGCCACCTTGATTGTGACAATAGGTCTTGCCTGGGTTTGGAGATGCACGCGGTTGACAAACTATCTGTTGATGAAACTATGTGTACTACCCAAATACACTAATATGAGCATTACTTGATTCTTGATAAGAGCATGAAGACGTACCGATTGCACCTCCTCTGTGCCCGCAAGTGCATGTATCGATAGTTTGAAGCACTCTTCTTGTGAGTCTGTAGTTTCAATGGCTAAAATGTATCATCTGGTAAAACTTCCCCAAAATATCCGACTTCGATAGTCAACAACTACATGGATATCTTGCATTGATGGTCTCTACAGTACTTGTCCCCACACTTGAAGCACAATCCATTAGCACGACGATAATCATGCAGTTGGTGCTCATGCCAGAACTCCTCATTTCCCTGTCTTTTGGACTACGTGCGTACTGGAGCCATTGCTGGAACGGTCACTGTAGCCTTTACGCTGCCTGTTGGGCGGGCCACAGTGGTGACCCGATGTCGAGGCCGACTCGATTCCAACTCCTCTTGAATGTGCAATAACACTGTCGCCCGTGTAACACTCAATGGAAATTGTAAATGTATCGCGCCTCGAATCTCATCTTTCAGGCCCAACAAAAACTGAGTGACAAAGAACCGACTGTTCAGCGTAGCATCGAGAGGCAGTAGATGGTACATTGATGGCCTCAAACGCGATTCGATATTCTACCATCGTACCAGTTTTCTTCAAGTGTCAGAGCTTGTTCATTTGAGCATCATTTTCATCTGAGCCAAATTCTTCCTCAATAGCTTGACAAAAGGAATCCCAACCGGGCAGAACATTGAGTCCCTTGTAAGCTTGCAACCACAGAGCTGTGTGACCGCCCATATATAGTGTTACTGTTGATATCCACTGCAAAATTGCTACTCGATACATGTCAAAATAGGTGCGACATCGATCCAACCACAACCTGGGGTTCTCTCTGAAGAATTTGGGGAAATCAAGTTACGAGGGTTTCATGTACCCTTCTGTTTTGGTTGGGGATGCTGGCGTGGTGACGACGTCGTACGGTGGATGTGGTTGAGGAAGCAACGGAGGTCCTTGATTTGTGAGTGCGCTGGGAGGAATCACCATAGTGACTTGGCCCACCCCGATGGGTCGATTGAGAGCTGGTGGCGGCAAAGGCGGTGGTGGTGGCGGTGGAGCCGGTGACTGACGGAGAAACTCCGATTGTGTGCACTTCACTTCATCCAAACTGTCTTGTTGAATCCACACTTGTTGCCCCAGATTCTTCACCTCTCCGAATAACCTATCGATCTTCTCCGCTTGAATATCAAAGCGAGTAAAAATTTCCGATAGAGTTGCCTGAATTTGTCCAGTCTACTCTTCCATCGCCAAGATTACTTGACGAGTTTGTAAGGATGGCTTCACGGGCGCTGTGGTGCTTGACTTCGTTGGCCCATCAGGATTATGGAACCGAGATGGTATCCAACCTTTCCAGGGATTTTACAGATCGAAACAAATTCCCGAAATGAAGCGGAAATATAAATTTGAGGGATCCGATACCAGAGCAACCCATTTTGGTGGGTAAAGAAGCGTTTCGAATGGATCTCACGAAGAATAATCGGGATGAGAAGAAAGGAAGACTAGGATGGGAAAGCAGAACTTAGTTTCTTTATCAATAACTTTGTTGTTACACAATAGCAACACTTTAAACACCCCTCAACTTACACTGGCCAGTGAACCCCTTAGTCTACGCACTTATTCCTCCGGTCAGAGTGGTCCTGCAGCCGTTATCGTCATCTTCCTCCGCGCCTGCATTTCCCTTCTATGTCCATCGCCAGAACAGTAGGAGATAGCGATGTGACATCCTGTTTCCATCTGTATTCCCTGCTACGTGGCGTGCATCTGTTTGCTTAGGCACTGGTGGTGGGCCAACGCTTTCTTCCGTCAGTGACAGATTAGAGAGAAAGGAATGTTCCGTGCCATGGCTCCCATCCCCGATCTTATCCTCACTTGTCAGGGCGCAGCAGTACACTGAAGGGAGACTCCGGCGCCAGCCGGCCGCGACCCGTGCGGAGCAAGTGGTATCAACTAGATCCATGTGCAAATCCTTTAATTTGCATAGCTTTGTCCGTCGTTACCGGCTTCAGCCTCGGCCCAAACCGCCGCGTCGTACTCTTCGCCTGGCTCCGCTACGAGCGCCGCGAGGACCAGTTCGACCCAGTGCCACCGCTCCTCCGTGCTGCGCGTGCAACGTGTGCTCTCCGCGCACAACTTCTTCCTGCCGGCGCCGGAGCGGAGGGAGACAAGGTAGAGCACCGGGAGCTTCTCGGCGACCAGCTTAGAGCCGCCGAAAATTGTGCTAGGACAGCTAGGAAGAAGCACGGATCTGGATCTTGGATTCGGGGAAGAAGCACGGATTTGGATCTTGGATTTGGGGAAGAAGCCGGCCGCCGCCTCCCGCCGCCGCGCACTCCTTGTTCTGGGTTGGACCCGCCACCAAGCTCCGCCATATCCACGAGCTTTGGATCTAGACAGGGTCAGGGGCGGTGTCGGACATGACCAGCGCTGGTGTGTGTTGTCCTTGAGTGTGAAGGAAGGCGCCGGACATGAGTAGTGATAGCCATGGGGGCCATGGTGGGTGCGTGGAAGACGGCGAAAAACAGAGGGATGAGAAGAGATGGTGATAAAGAGAGGACCAGACGGAGTTAAAAGGAGATGGGCTACAATTTTGCGCTAAATGAGGAAGAAGGGCAATATCGGCATTACGAAAAAACTAACATGTTTTTTTGGGGTTAACGGAAGATGCAGCTAACAAAGTGAAATCAAGTGGCATAGGAGGAAGAGGGAACTTTTCGATGGCGGATGAAAATTGTAATTTCAGTGATAAATAAGGATTTTTTAAATATATATTAGAAGAATTGTGGAAGTGTGACGTTGCACCTTACGAACAATAACAAGTGCACCTCCTGACTCCTGTACACCACCGCCGAATTAAGACTTGTTTGAGTATGGAGAGATTAGAACTAATTCATCTTTTGAATTAGAAGAAATTTTAGTTCAAATTTCCAGCCAATCCGAAAAGATTAACTCATATCACAATATATTCAAAGCGGAACATTCTAGTTTGGTTTTACAACATAGACAGCACACATTGTCACATCTCATCTCAGTTAATAAAGCCTTAACAGTTTTGAGTGAACAAACGAGGGCACCACAAAAAAATTCAACTGATTTTGCCGGTTTCCTGGCAGCGAAGTTAACAACAACATAACACTGCCGGAAGAGTACTTGACACACGATTTCAGCTTAATGAAATCGGCACCCTACAACATGCTTCATCAAACTACACAAAAGGATAACCTAAATACACTGCAGCTCATGGTACATTGAGACTAGAGATGCCAATACCCTGAACTAGTGACTGGGGTCCTGATTCTGGGTGAGTATCCCAGCTCCAGTCAGCAGACAAGAAACATCAAACTCCTAAGGTTTATGTCAAGCACTGGTAAGATCCTGCAATGGAAACAAATATCAACCTTGAGATAGATAACTAAAGAAAAAGAGTGGATTAATCACACGGCATTCTTACTAGTACTATAGATGGCCACTGACATTATGAGGCAGCATCTTCACTTCCATTCCCAGATTCTGCAACATTTTTTGGTTAGTCAACAGGACAATAATGAGGGATGCTTGTGATATCAAGAGCAAGCAAAAAGATAATAAATACCGCGGATAGCTGCTAAATTTTCTTCTTTGTACACTCCAAGAGGTGAGCCGTGCACAGATAAGAGCATCTCACCATTCTTGGGCAACCTTACAGTTTTCGGTGTCATGCCAAAAGAGAGTCGGTTACTCACAACCTGTTCAGGATTATGTAAAAAAGCAATAGGTAAGCTCAAAGGGCGATTCAAAATCAAATCATACATCTGGGGCGAACATGACCCTTCAGAGCTATAATGTAATATAGCATTTCACCAAACGTGGAAAGGGTGAAATACAAACCCCAGGTGTCTGTAAAGCATCTGCTGCTCCTGCCATTTGACCTTCCGGTAGCTCACTCCAAGCCTTCAAAGCAACAGATAATGATAAGAGTAGTGAAGGGTAGAGCGGAAATATTTTATATCACTATACAAAGAAATACTTACAACGTCGTTAAAATCAAAACCTGCACTCTCGATGAAGTTTTTCTGCACTACAAGCATCACATAAGGCAAAAAAATCATTTAATTTGGCTGCTTATTGTTTGGTGCCTATAAAAGTAAATCATCAGTAGGTAGAGAGTGTGCTTGAACCTGAATCCGCTGAGAATTGAAGACCGCCAATAGTTGGTAACGACGTGATTGAAGCTCGCAAAATCTTGTCATCCCTCTGGTCTCCAAAAATGTGACTGTCCCAGTCTTTCCATTTCAACTCAAGCTCATTATGCTTTTCGTTCGAGACAACTGATAAATTGGGCAAATTCTCCTGAAAAAATTGCAAGGCACATGTCTCTTGTTGCTCCTTGGAAATGTAGGATTGCACCAATCGCAACCGAGAAAGTACACTCTCAGTCTCTGCTGCTTGAATAGCTTTGATGGCAGCAGTTCGACGTTCAACTATTTATTGAGGACACTGGATTAGCAACGGAATCCTGATCATTACATTAAGTAAAATGAACAGTGCATCTAGGCCATGCAATCTTGATGTATTAAATACTGGGGAAGGCAGCAGGAAAAATAAGGTAGTGACATTCAATAGCAGTGGGAGTTTTCCCTTAAAAAAATGGTAGTCAGAGTACAATAAGACATACTAAAGCCAAGAGCCTAAGAGATAGTACCATAATTTATTTGCCTAGATTCAAACCTATCCATTAACATTGGATTTTTCAAACCTTTCCGTTAACACTGGATTTCAAACTTCAATGGTTCTACCTCAATTGCAGACTGTAGCCTACCTATTTTGAGGACAATGATACTGCTGTCATTACATTTTTTGAATAAATTGTGGATGGCAAATCCTCCAAAGCAGGCGTAAGTCAAATTCAACATGAAATTATTTTGTTGCTTCCTCTAGATAGCTTGAGCTATTGCCTACTGGTTTGCACAGCGTAATAGATGCTTTAGGCAGAGATTAACGACACAGTGCTAAAGCAGTAAGATTGGTGTGTGCTGCACCCATAATCATGTTTGGGGCTGTCATACTCGAAAGCACATTAACCAACCATTACAGAAGCAAAGGAAAAAAAAGCATAGAACATAATCAACAACAGTGATGTCAGATAAACTACTTCTGATGTGAGCAAAAAAGGTGGTCGAGCTCAACCGTTCACTTAAGTTGTACGAGCTTAGTAAAGAATAATAAGCAAGCTTTATTCTAGTTATGTGATGGTTCAGATACAGAAATATATTATTTCTAGTATGAAATCACAGCTATCTACCCGGGAGCAGTGAACTGGGAATCAGGATCAAGACATGAAAGGGTGCTTGTTTTGATCAGAAAGCTACCAAAGAACCAGCCAACCAGGAGTGGTGGTGCACAAAATTTGTTATTATCTCATACTGGGTACTGGGATGGTTTGCAAATGCCTAAGATTGAGGGCTAATGAGGTAAGGCATAAATGCAAAACAGGGGTTAAGACTCAGGAATCAGGATCAAAGAAGAGGTGATAAGCAACGGAGCGCTGGTTCTGGTGGATGAGGTATTCCCAGGTGTACATCCTCAACATGATGCAAGAAACTGATGCTTTTTCGATTTCACAAGTTCATTGTGTCCTTTATTGTTTTATTTTATAGTAAAACCGTGTCTTTTGGCTGCCCTTTTGCAGCTTTGTTCTCTGGATTACCAGGAGGCAAAAGCCTTCGTTTATGGTCTCTGAAACTTGTCAATCTTTGTCTCCACAAAGGAAATATGGGGTTATCCCTTTTCGAAAGAAAAAAAATGTAATGTGTTGGTTCACTTTCAGGATATGAATTTTGTAAGGACTGTGAACATCAAAACTGCAGGGCGAAGGCAACACCAGGACCAACAAGACTCAATATCAGCAGTGGGTGTATACAAATCACATTCTCCTAGAGTTTAGTACTTGAACTATCTTCTACCACATCTTTTATTCTTTTTGAAAGAAATTACAAGCATCTCTTCTAAATCAGCAACGAAAATAGTAGTTTTCCGTTGCCTATATAAGCATGCTGTTCTTATGATTGCTTCACTGAACCCTTGGTCTTTCTGTTCCAATAAGTATTAAGCCAATAGCACAACTCAAATTAGCTAAAATGATAACCCTTATATTGTTGTTAGGTCTCCGAAACGTGCCTTATTTTTTGGGAGAAGATGAAGTACACGATACTTAGCAAATCCCTAAAACCCCGTTTGGCTGCCTGGAATTGAATCCGATTCATTCAATTGGATTCCAAATCCTATTTTAGTAGAATTTCAATTTGATTCTATTTGATTTCAAATTCAAAATTTCTGTTTGGGTGCCATTTGGAATTGAAATTGAACCAACATCACAAGAAGAAGATGCAGCAACAATGCAAAGTGACCCGATGAACAAAAGAAATCAATAAAAACGAATGCACAAATAAAATAGGAAATATACAAAAATAAGAAGCTGTAGCAATGCCGCTCACAAATTTGGCCGCTCTAGGCTGACGCCTTGCCGTTCCACCTCGGTTGGGTGCCGACACCAACTACGACGCCGTTCGAGACGACGGATCCATACACGAGATGGCCGACCGATTCGGATTGGGTTGCTTGGAATCGTTTATTCCAATTCTAGGTGGCAACCAAACAGCTTGATTCCTGGAATTCGATTCCAATTCTGTGATGCATCGCAAACCACAGCCAAGTCTTGCCCAAGCTACAGAAACTAGAACGCTAAACCATATGCCACTCTTACAAAACACATGCCGTTTGTAAGAACATTTCTATCTTTTAATGGCAGATGCGCAGCTCTCCTGGGTATTCTCGGCGGGGGAGAACACATCAAACGGAGCTACAGTTCCGTGCAGCGCGAACGCATAACGGGTGAGGAGGGGGAGGAGGAGCAGGGATCGGAGGCGCCGTACGTTCTTGGTCGTTGAGCCATCGAATCCGCTCCTGCAACGGCGCGTCGGCACCGGGCGGCTGCTGCTTGGCGGCGGGCGCCGCTGGCCGCTTCCTCCTCGGCGGCATCGCGTCGTATTTGTTGGGGAGATCTCGAGAAGGGAAGGGGAAATGGGGGCAGATTTGGGGACTCGGGAGAGACGAACCCTCGCGAGCTTCTTTTGAACGGAGAAGCGGGGATTGACGAAGAATTGAGAAAATTGCAACGGAGGTCTCGCGTGACAATTGCCTTTCTGAACTTGTATTATACATTTTCAGTTCTCTAAATTTACGAAGTTGTACTATTTAGTTATCTAAATTTATATTTTATTTTTTTAACTCTTTGAACTTGTGAGGTTGTATCACTTAGCTATTTGAACTTACATTTTACCTTTTCAGCTGCTAAACTTGTGAAGTTGTGTCACTTAGCTACATGAACTTGTATTTTACCTTTTCAACCTCGTGAACGTGCGAGATTGTGCCAACTTCATAAACTTACGTTGAAACGAAGTTCATCGGATACGATGTCAGCGACGTCGTCCCATCCGATAACTGAAAATATACCTCTCTCTCTTATGACCGACTCACAGGAGGCAAGAGCGAGGGCGGCGGTAAGCTGCGATGGTGGAGTTCCGACGAAAAATCCATTTTTGTCGGCGTGAAGTGACGGGGACGATGAACACGGTCGGAACGGGGCGACGACGAGTCCACTAGACTCACAGGGGACGAAATCATCGGCATCATATCCGATGAACTTCACTTCAACACAAGTTCAAGAAGTTAAGTGGCACAACCTCGTAAGTCCGGAGGCTGAGAAAGTAAAATACAAGTTTATGGATCTAAGTGGTACAACCTCGCAGGTTATGAGGCTAAAAAAATACAAATTCAAAGAACTAAGTGTCATAAACTCGCAAGTTCGGTATCTACTATGCAATTTTCTCATATAAAAAATAAGAGGAGACATCAAGAATCTCGCTAGTGCCATGTACCAAAATGATGCCGTTACCGTCCGCACATCACGGCATGGTCGGTACCCATCGCCACGAGCATGTTTTAATCGAGTCGATGTCGCCCTAGTAGTTGATTCGACCCGTGTCGTGTATGTCGTGGAAGCGACGGCCTTACCCATACCGTCCAGCACAAAGACACCATTTTATGCGAGCATACATGGCGTACTCATTTATTGCACGATTACCCACCACGCGGATTGCCATCCCTAGTGTCTGAGCTATTTAGCCTGTACGACATGAAAAATTTTAAAAATATATATTCTAGAAAATAGATATGACTAAAAAACATAATAAAATTATATATATTGATAAAATTTTAAAAAACTACAAAATAAACCATCTAAGTATTAAAAATAAAAATAAAATCATATAAATATTTTTAAAATAAAAAACTTATATATATATATATATATATGTGTGTGTGTACGATCTAACGACCCGTCCGTACTGGCCAGACTAACAGTCTGTGCTTCGGGCCCAGCCCGGGAGACATGCCCACGTGGCCATGTCTAGTCACGACTTATGAGGCCCACGAAAAGGCCCATTATATGGGCTAATTAGGAGAGAAGGCTGATTATTTAAGGGCCCACGTAACGTCTTATCCCACGATCACATTGTTCCGAACCGGCTTGGGCCACCGCTCATCTAAATTTAACGGTTTCGATTCATGAAGGGGGCGCGCCGCTAACTAACCTCGCTGTCCCCCCTCTGAATTACGTAGTCCGTCTGTTTATGGATGGACGATCGCAAAGGATGGATAATTACGATCGCAAATATTATCCACGATCATATCTCCGAACGGCATGGCCGTCCGTTCGACAACTGATGGTCGAGATCTTAACAACCGAACTTGTCTAAGACGTCGATACGCCTACTGAAACCACGGAATCGCACGGCAAGCGACATGGCCACGGCTGCCGCCCCCGCCCCTCCTGGAGACCACGGCCGGCGGCGGCAATGGCGGTACACGTGAAAAACCCTAAACCACCTCCCCCTCCCCTCCCCCGCTTCTATTTCTTTGACTGTTCCACCCCTCCCTCTCCGCCGCACCACCCTCGTTCTCGTGCGAACACTGGCTGCTGAACCTTCTTCTGTTTCTTGTTAGGTCGATTGATGCCTGTAAGTTTGTGCTATCTCATTAACTCAGTTTGCCTTGCACGCCTACATCTAAAACCACTTTCTCTTAAGAGGGAAAAAAAAATCGAGCACCTGAATGAAAATTAGGGCGTGGATTGATTGACTCATACTGTAGGTGAGTAGCAACCGCCAATGAGTAACATTGTGATTCTCTTAAGAGGAAGGAATATGCAATTATGGAGATAATGACAGCAGACAGGAACACAAGGGATGTTTCTGTCTCCCAAACACATCATGCGCGATTCCTCTAGCTGCCGCTGTCTTTCTCAATCATATGTCCCTGGAAAATCTGACGGCACCAAGGGGAGGAGGGGATCAAAAGGGAGGCGATCACTAGCTAACTAGGCTCTCAACTTTCTCCCTTTAGATTTGGCTGCCCCGCCATCTCAAGGAACAGCAAGTGTGTATCCTTGGTGTCGACCTGGCTACCTTTTCTGCAGGAATGCAGAGACAGCAAACTGGCTAAAAGCAAGGAATCTAGCTACCAGCAATGGATTGACTAGCAAGTATGCAAATCCAACCTAGTTAGTAATCAGTTCAGGCTTGAACTGAACATGTGTAAGCAATGGCCGATGATGCCAGTGAAAGGGAGGATACATGACAGTTGATACAGTCTGCATCAAAAGCGTAAGATATGGTAACAACTAACAAGTGCTCCGTTTTGCCTATTGTGTCTACATGTGCTTCTTTCTTTCAGTGGATAAAGGAAGAATTTCAATCCTTTATTGTGTAGTAACTAAGAGCTATGTTAACGGGTAAGATAAATCGGCGTGGAAGTTCAGAGATTAGGCTGTAAGGACCGGATTGCATGCCCCGGGAATAGAAAATGAGAAATGATTCAATAGAAGTAGGAATCAAGATCAAGTGGTGGCACAATTCAGAATTCAGAAGCACAGAACGGCAGCTTTTGCACAGAGTCCGAGGCCCCTGAATCATCTCCCACCCCTCCATGACAAATGCAGCAGGCATGCAGCCTTGGGTCAAAACTCAAAAGCATATCCCCTTTGCACACATGACCACCAATGGTCAACAAAATGGTGATCACGTTTCAAAAAAGAAAATGGTGATCGATATAGCAGATGCTACATTGCTACTTGCCTGCCTGCTGGTGCATGCATGCAGTTCGTCTCTCTTGGTCCAAGCAAGCTAGCGAACACAACACAGGGCAATCAATCAGGTGGGGATTTTGACAAACATCCAACGCCTGATGTCGCTTGCAAGTTTCAGAGTCCTGGCAAAAGGGGGGAGGGCTGACCGGAATTGGCAAGTCATGTGGAGGCACATGCCGGCCATGATGAAGTGAATCCTCCCTAGATATCATCATGTCACAAGCACACAAGAACAGCACCCACTCTGATGATATGATACGCGTGTCGATCAAATCATCAGTGGCCGGCGCAAATAGCTAGCTTAGCTACGCATGCAGACGCATCACCACGTTATCTGCCGTTTTCGGACGATTGTGGCACGCACAGTGCCCCCAACCTTGAAGAGTCAAAACATAGTAAAATTCAGCTCATGGCATGTATGAGGAAAATTCAGTCCATGGGATGGATCTCGAGTAGCTTGCTTCCCTTTTGTCCATTGAAGTTTGTCCACTGAACCACAAGATGACGCATGTGCGCAGTGCATTTCAGGATATACCTCAACATTTTTGTCTGATTTACTCAACACATTCAGAGTATTAGTAGTATAGTAGCAGCAGCAGCAGTAGTATAGTAGTAAGTAGCAGCAGCAGCAGCAGCAGTATAGTAGCAGTAGTAGTAAAATCTAATATCCATTGAATAATTGGGGATCAAATTAAGCTTGTGATTGTTTGGTGATGTCGAGCATGTAGCCTCTTATCTGATTAGGATCGCTTACAGAGTAGAAGGTATATAGCAAATTAAGGAGCACGTCATTTCAATTAGTTCACTCCAGTTAATTAAGAACTAGGCATCAACATCACAAAGGATTGGCTCCGTTGGCAACCAGTGCTGGGCAATGTTGATGTTGTATTTTATGTTGATACCTTGTCTCTTTGACTCTTGAGGCAGTTTTGCTATTAGACTAGCGCATTGCACGCTTTTTTTCTTTTTTGAACTTTGCCGCATTGCACACCTAAAACACTGTATAAAACCATGCAGATTAAAATCCTCAAGTTAATTCGAACACCGTTAAAATAAAAGAAGGCTTGAATTTGTTATACTCTATGGATACTAATACTAGGTACTATACACATACTAGTGAAGAATTCGTATAACCAAACTAATATGGAGTTCTTCACATATCTTGCTGGCCGTAGGGTGCAACTAGCTACTTCGCACGTATGAGCAAGGCAACACACATGCATGGGTGTGCAGATGCAGTGATCATTCGCGCAAGAACACAGAGGAAGCAGAGGCAGAGCACTTGCTGCTGCTAGTAGCAGATCTCCATGGAGAAGTTGGAGTCGAGCAGCTCCTCGATCATCTGCTCCACGTGCTGCTCCTCGAGAAACCTCCCGCTCCATTCCGTGGCCGACGACGGCGGCGGCGGCTTCCCTGCATCGTCGGCTCCGGCATTGACCATAGGCGTCGCGGCCGAGGCTGCCACGGCCGAGGCCGCGGCGGCGGCGGCCTCCCTCTGCCGCTGCGCGGCTTGCACCGATGCCAGGTTGAACCGGTGGAGCTTCGCGACGAGTGCGGCGGAGAGGAACGACGAGGAGGCGGCCACGGCTGCCGCCGTGCCCGCGGAGGAGGAGGAGGCGGTGGCGTCGACGGGGAAGTTGGTGCGCGCGCGCGGGCCGCACATGATCCGCGCCGCCTCGTCGTAGGCCCGTGCGGCGTCCTCGGCCGTCTCGAACGTGCCCAGCCATATCCTCGTCTTCCTGCAAACCCAACGAACCACCACCATGAGCAACTCGCAACGATCAAGAAGCACTGGACCACCATGAAGTTGCACGCATGGATACGCACAGGAGAGGGTGGCGGATCTCGGAGACCCAGGAGCCCCAGTGGCGCTGCCGCACGCCGCGGTACCGTTGCTGCGGCCGAGCCATTAGCCGACGGTGGTGGTCGTCGATGGCAACGTACCCTGCCGTCCCCGATCGATTCGGGCGGCAATGGATCGGCGAAGTCCTTCTTCTTCGGCTTCTTTTGCTCGCTGTGCGCTTGAGGAATCCGCGTGAGGAAGAGCAGATGCAGGGGAGTGTGGTCCGTGAGAGATGGCCAGGGGCTATAAATAAGGAGGGAAAAGTCGGAATCTGATCGATGTTTGGATGACTGCCGGGTGGGACCAAGATAAATGCCTCAACAGCATTGGGTGCATGGTCATTGGGCCCACCTGGCATCATTGTTTAGTTCGGTTTTCTTGAGTTTTTTCTTTCTTGTGGGGGATCTTCTTGACTGTGGATTTCCTACCCGTGCGCTATCTGGACGTTCAACGCGCTCTGAGATCTGTGCTCCATTCTCTCCCTCATACCTTTCTCCCCTCTCACTCTCTCTATCAGCTTTGTCTTCGGCTTCGACAAGCCGGCGCCGCGCTGCTCCCTTGAGCCTCGCCACCCCGGAGCCCAGCTCGCACTGCCTTCAAGCCACGCCGTCGCCTCTCTCTCTCTCTCTCTCTCTCTCTCTCTCTCCTCCTCCGGTCGGAGCCGCGCCGCTGCCGGTCCGAACTCCAAAGCCGCGCCGCCACCGGTCTGCCGTCTCCTCCCACCGCCACGCACGAATCCACGTGAGGCTGTGCTACCCATGCCGCCAACGCCTATTCACAAGACCGCGCCGCCGCCGTCACCTCGTGCAAAGCCAAAGACACCCGAGCCGGGAGACACCGAGGGAGAGAGGAAGGGGAGCACAAATCTCGAAGCAAGGATGGACGGTGGAGATAGTGCATGTAGAGAGATATCTAAAAAAAACAAGAGCTAAGAAAGATATATCATGCATGGTTAAAAAAATAAAGGATAATCTTATCTTATTCGTGATACTTTGACATGCTCACTCATGCTTAATGTCCGCGATTTACCCTTCATAAAACCATGCATAACTATTGATACAGAAAGTACTATACAAATCGTGTGAATTAATTCAGATAATTGCGCTGAACTTTGTTTTAGCTCTAGTTAAACCATGGTAGCAACATGTTAAGATGCCCAATAACACCATGCCCTTTTAAAAATTCAAGATAGATATTATAGACATCTAGGTAGGCACAAGAATTTCCCTTCCCTGTCCCCCCTCTGTTCTGCCTAGCATTTTCTTCCTAGAGACAATGGAGCATGCTAAAGATTGGACATGGCATTTTCTGTGGCCTTGGCTAGGAACGTGCATGCCTGACAAATAAACTCACATGCAATCACACCATCTCATGACATGCCGGGAAAAGCCGTCTGTCTGACAGGGCCATAGGCTCGCATCCACCATGGCACCATGCATCCAAATTTGGTGTGCTATCCAGAAAAACATATGAGATAAGTGTGACCTACATAATATATAGAGGACACACCACATGTGCCCCCTCCCTCCCTCCTCTAGATAGCTCGTGTATAATGGTAGTGGGATCCTCTGCCGTTAGTTCAAACAGCACAAACGAGCGTGCTATTTGAAGTTCTGAACTTTCTCTGAATGAATTTGTAGAATAGGATACGATAATAAGGGAGTGAATGATTGTAGTGTTTTTTTTTGCAACTTATTGAGAAGACGCTACTCTGGATTCAACCAACAACTGAATACTGCGTACTCGTACGAGTTAATTTCCTCGTCGTAGTGGTCAAAACTGTTGTGATTGGTTATGCCAGTCGATGTTATTGTCGACAATCGGGAGAATAGCACAGTACGAAATCGAAGAAGACGATGTCGACTTGGTCGAGAGAGTTACGACCACCTAGTTGAAAGAGTTCGACTATCCAATTTCTTCCACCCTCTAGTTTGGGAGATTCACGCACTGCAAAGCACAAAAGCAAATCGAAAACAATGAACGAGAATAAGTCAAAGATATCTCGGAACAGGAATTAGTCGAAGACTGATCAACACAAGAGCTGATTGAAGACATAAGAAAATGCAGTCAGTGATGAAGGAGGAAAAATCGAACACAATGCCCGGAATCACACGCCGGCAGAGATAACAAATCTTTCTTGAAAGAGATCTGATCTGTTATTACTCAAACATATTATGTATCTACAAAGTGCTTTCGAACACCCCTCAAACCCTATCAATAAAGCACCAAAATACTCTCCCTCTGCTGAAAGTCGTCGCAGCCAAAAGCCCCAAAAAGGCTCCCACCAGCGTGCGCTACTCTTAACCCCTTCGACCTTTATTTATACCAGGGTCCTAAACCGTGTCCTTATCAACATGGACACATAATCTTATCTCCCCCGTGAAACAAGAGAACCGAAATCTCTCAAATCACGGCAATATCTTTAAACTTTCCAGCCATGAAACACCTTCCATAACTCTTCACGCGTCGAGGCCTCCAGGATGGCACCTCCTGTAGCTCAAACCACGCATCATGCATTCACTATTTGATCTCCATGCGCCCTAGCATGAGCACGAACACCTCGTGACATCCACGAACCACATGAACCTTGGATTTCCCCCTCCAAGTTCCAGTCTTCATCGTCATCATGCTCAACCTGCACATGCAAAGATCAAATAACGTTTTCCGCACAAGTTCTTCAACTTGACCAGTATCAGTTCACACATGCATATCACACTCACATCCATCAATAAACACGAATCGATATTTTTCACGACCATAAAATTTAACTTTTAAAACATAAATCGAGACTACTCTGAAACCAGTTGTACTACTGTGTACATGTCGGTCATACCGCTGATCAACTAGACACAAGTACTCAAAGTACTCGAAGAAAACAAGTATTAAACCACTCGAAGCCTACGACCACTTACCAGAGGCCTACGACCACTTACCAGAGGCATACGACCGCTAAGCACGAAGCCCACGACTACCGACCACGAAGCCCACGACTAGCGATCATGAAGCCTACGACTATCGACCAGTCACTGCAGCTTCGACCATCGACCAGTCACTGTAGCTTCACCATCGATCAGTCACTGTAGTTTCGACCATCGACCAGTCACTGTAGCTTTGACCATCGACTATGTAACTCCGACTGCCCTTCGTACTCAATACACTTATGACTGAGTACATTACTCGGAACTCTACCACTCGGTACTTGAAAAACTAACACTCAGTACTCGGACCTACAATACTCGGAACTACAGCCCTCGGTACTCGGAGCTACAATACTCTGAATCCAGTCGAAAGGATCATCGAGTATCACCAATTAGACCACCCGATACAAAGTATGATCCGACCACTCACAATGACAATCAAACAACCGAAACTTTCACATCTGCAAATGTCAATACAACCCAAATGTTAATTATTTATCATCGCAGAGTCTACAACCAGTCCACATGGTCTAACAGAATTTCTCGATCCTGAACGGCATATGATATGCCCTTATTCCACAAAGGAGAGGGAATCCACTCAAAGTGACTGAATTTTTTAGCAAGACTCGAAGCCACTGATGATACCCGAAGGAGGTTTTTGATTTTTATTTTATGTTGGCTTGTAGACCCTTGTTAACTGTCTGCTCCTCTGTTAATGATTTGTTATCTTAAAGCTTAAGCAAAAGAGAGTATCCAAGAAACTATCACTGTGCATTGGCTTCTAAATTAGTGTATGCAACAGCCCAAATTGACCAACAAGATCTCTGGAATCATAGTGTCCGGTGAAAATCCTCTGCCTAACTCGAATTCGATGACCGAATAAGCAAAAGAGAAGGAATTTAGACCTAACAGAGTTAGAAATACTGCAGCCCTCAATACGTCTGTCATGGTAGGTAAGCGCCAGCAGCCAGCAACCGGCAGATAGAAGGAAGAACATGGGAATTCGCCAATAAGGTCACTGGCCTACAAATATAGCATATACGGCATGGTACTATGGATAGACTACTAGAAAACTCCCTCTTTGTTAATTCATTCAGGCTTCCAACAACCACGAACGCCATCCATCCATCACAAGACCGATGACTCAAACTGAAGAGCTATTATATGCGCAAGTCGAGATGACGCCATTCTAATTATCTGAAAAAAAAAAGAGAGAGAAACAAAGCCGAGTTGTCTGAATTCTTTTGCCAAAAATCGCGCATGCACACGGTCAGGAGCCAGGACAGACAGGCGGCTCATTTACATGCACTTTCTGTTCTGCTTTCAAGCAAATTATTAGTGTAGCTGGATGGTCCCTGTGCTAGGTACTGAGCAGTTGCAAATTGCAATACATTCAGCTCATGTGCACCACTGCGTCACTGGTGATGGAGCCAGTCAGTCACATTGGGGCGCAGAACCAGCGCCAACTTCCACGCCCCCTTGCATTGGGAAGAAGAGCATGCACGCAGGAACAAGCCAGCCATGCGATGCGAGCACGTACTGCCGAGATCGGCGATGCGATGCGATGCGATGCGACGCATGCATGTGCGGCCTGTACATGCGATGCGACGCATTCATCTCCAGCAGCGCACGAAATCCTGTGCGCGCGGGGGCGCGTCCCTGCCTCTGCCTGCCTGCCTGCCTTTGGACTGTACTACCTGCGTTTTTAGGCTAGGATGCATGGAGGCAGCGGACGCCATTTACACAGCGCATACAGTGGCAGTGCAACGATCTTTGGAGCCTTTTGCACCACGTGGAGTTCAGTGCGTGATGCAGGGCCCGTCCCCATGGGAGCGCTGCGCCTGCGCGCTCCTCTGAAGACCGGGAAGCGCGTGTCGTGGTCGTGGTCGTGGTCGTGGTCGTCCCGGTGAGCAACAGGCTCATCAGGTCGTTTGCAAAATTGCAATTGCTCCCAAGGACAAATGGCTGGTTCAGTGTATGCAATTTGTTGCTAGACAAAGTGGTTTTATTGAGTATCGGATGATGGCTGAGATCATGAAGATTGTTGAGGCAAGCAAGGAATTCTGAATACTCGTATATAATGTATCTACTATCTGTTCGGAGCATTGATTTTTTTTTTGGAGTGTCTTTAATCGATTTTTTAATAGCAGGAGAGCTGCTATACTTCATTGATCGACGAAGGAAAGTTTTATCCAAATACAACGAAAAAAGGATAAAAGAGACTGT
This sequence comes from Hsuehochloa calcarea, assembly GCA_036346395.1. Classification (NCBI taxonomy): domain Eukaryota; kingdom Viridiplantae; phylum Streptophyta; class Magnoliopsida; order Poales; family Poaceae; genus Hsuehochloa; species Hsuehochloa calcarea. The sequence goes on from CM070596.1 coordinate 68,159,936, forward strand.
TGCTGCCTAAAACGCACACAGACTTGCCAAATAACCAGCATGATATCAAAGATAGCACTCCTGGGGAGGCTGACGCTGACGCCGACGCCGACGCCGACGCCGCAGTATCTCTGGCTGACCACCAGTTGAGGAGACAGGATTCAGGGGACCAATTTGTTGGCGAGAGATCTGGTATGGACATCCAAATGCCCCTGCAGTCCAGATCCTTCTTGTGAATGAGCATTCAGTGAGAAGATGCGGGATTGTTTCAGCATGATTTGTACACAACGGACACCATTGGCTATTTGGCAATCCTCTTGCGTGCAGCCTGACTGTTGTTTGCACCCGATGCTGAATTGCTAACCAAGCAAAAAAAAAAAAACTTACACCTCTGAGGCGCCCAGTTTGACCAAATGAGCTTTATCAAAGGGCTTGTGAGTAGTGTTGTAAAATTAGCGGTTTTACCAAATATTCAAAAATTATTCTAAAAATAATTATGATCATTAAAGTATATTTCCAGCAGCATATAAATAACAGAAATGACATATAAATATGCAATTTAAAATGTAATCTTCTCATGCCAATTAAACAGGATAGTATGCTAAAAAGATAGAACATGTGAACATACAAAATCAACATATTGCTCATATTTTAGATGGTTATTTATTGCTCACAAATGTCGGGCTGCTCAAGATTTGTTCTTGGTCTCCTCGCCACTTTTGTCTAGTCTTTTTCACTAATTAGATATGACATTTTTCAAGAAATAAATCAGACCTTAAGCTGAACTAAATGCCTTACCGCAATGACAAGAACAAATATTGAATTATCTCATAAGTCACAATAACATCACTTAATACTTTCAGTCAACAGAGGGAACAAGAATATAAAAGTGCAAGATCAGATATTAACATTAATCAAATTTGGTCAGCAAAGAAGCAACCAAACAACATATTAAAAGAGAGTTATGTGACACTATTAATAGAGATGAATTATCAACTTGACAATAGTATGCAATTAACAAGCTCAAGTCTCATTTATAACCAAAGTTGTCAATCTAATATCACACGTTACATCAATCCTCATCGAGCAATTCACAAGCCCACACTATTACCATGCAAAGTCACCCTGTGATAGAGATAAATCACAGACTAGAGAATCTGAAAATACTAGCACACCACACTTGTACACAATAACAAAAAAGGAAACAAAAATGCAAACTCACTGAGCGGATGGCACTCGAAGCCACCGAGTCGACTGACAAGGCACGCCGAGGCGATGTCTCGGAAAACCAATCACCCCGCTGTGTCACAGTGAACGGACGCGGTCGTTGGAGATACAATGTCACTCTTCACAATTTAGGACACACCAAAGGGTGAAGTTGAGGTACTGGGAAAACAACGAGACGCACTGGCCGAATACACCTAAGGAGCAAATCCACCACACTGAAGCATTCCTTCTCACCCAAATCAAGAATAGCACCGACCGAACCCAACCACAGTGGCGCACTACCCGGTTTCCTCGGTGACCCCAACAAGGAGGTATCGCAAGGACGCAAGGGAGGATGAACCACATCACCGGTGTCGGACCCGGATTTCAAAAATCCAAATAATATGTGAAAGCACTATGCTATTCCCTGGATCAGTAGATAGTGCTCACAGAATACATCACTGAATCATTTTCATACATGATGTAAACCGAACCAAATATTATATTACAAACATCAGAGTCACATATGCCACATCGGGTCGAGTTTTACAATAAGGGAAGCGATTGGGGAAACTCGTGTGCATCCGATATTAACCCAAGACTTGAATAATATTGTATGTACGCAAGCACCGACGGAGTCAGCTGGACTAAGACGAGACCTAGACTAAAAGAACTAAACTACTCTTCATCATCGCGTTAGCCTCCAACTTCTAGATCCTCGTAGTAGGCGTAATATCCTTGATTTCTTGCTTCTGAGGTTTGGGTGAAAAAGCGAGGATGAGCACAAACAACCGTTCTCGCGAGCCAACACAAAGAATGCAATAATACACATGCAAGACTTTAACAAGGATGGCTCAGGTTCTTTTATTTGCCAAAAGCAACAGTTTCAATTACAACATTTAGAAATTCCTATGACTTAGCAATTTAACCAAATCTCATTTTATTAAAGGGATATTGTGCAATATTTATAATGGCAAAGATTACCTCCATCTTATGCTTGTTTTTTATTGGAGTCACCTCCACTTATTAACATAACTGGATACGACAACCCATGAAAAATCCAAATTACGGGCTAGGTGAGCCCGACATATTATTCATCCCACCCATAAAGTTTTATAAATATAACTAACTCTAGTAAGTTCTTATGTCCGCCAGTGGCTGTGGGCACGACTGTTCGAACAGTTTATACTCTGCAAAGACTGTACACTTTACCCACAAGAGATAATCGTCTTGATATGTACACATGTTTCCTTAGATGTGTGAATCAAGGAGAGATCATCATAAGACCTTTATAATGCATCCCTCAGTATTTGTTATACTCACTAAGGTTTCACCTGAGAGGGGTTACGCTCCCGCACCTGCGTCAACCCTTACCCAGACCCCCTCTTGCGCCTTCACGACTTACACAAACACAGATGCATAAGCGGTCCACCCCAACCTGTAGCCACGAAGTATCACGGTGTTGCAGGTCATCTACTTGGTGCAACCTGTACTGATGGATATAAATTATTTAGCCAGGTTGTACTTTACATACTTATGGTTGTACTTGTTTTACAATTGGAGGTCATCACCGGATTAATTCCTTATGGTTATCTGGGTGGTTCATTCCACTTATCAACATTCCTTGGGTTGTATTAGCACCCACCAACATACCATCCATTATACAATCCGCCCGGATGTGGTAACAACAGTTCTTAGAATTTTGAGAAGTATAAATCAAATTATCTCTAATATTTCAGTCATTTGCCCAAATGACAGGGCAAAACCAATTTCATGATTAAAAGATGAAGATTAGGGCATTTAATGGCCCAGTACTTAAGCAAGACTAGCATGGCGCTTAAGTACAACCTTATAACTAGTAAGTTACCATTTAATATCTAGGGTGACCAGGATTAAGGAATTCAAGTTGTCCAGGGTGGTATATTAATAGTTAATTACCAAGTAGGTATGTAACTAACCCTTAAGTATTTGACATACATTTGCATAACAAATTAAGCATGCAATTTACTATTTTAAAATAATATAGTTTGCATAAAATGAAGGCTCAAAATGATCAAATTATTGACTCGCCTGGATTGAAGGTAAGAGAGTCTTGGTAGTCTTGTGCTTGATCAAATTAGAGATCTCCCGCTTCTCCAAACTCTACTTGGACGAACGTGTCGGAAAAGAACAAACAAGTAAAGAGAACCAATAAATATACAAGAATTAATAAATGAACTCCAAATTAAATAAGACTACCGCCATTAGCAAGATCTTGAATTTAGACAAATTTACAAACAAATACCACTTAAATCGGAGTGAGAACGGGGGAGAACGAAACCTCCGAAGTTTGGATTTGAAGTTAAATCGAGAAAAGAAAAAGAGAGAGAAAATATCTCACTGGCATTCGGGTTCCACTGAACAGTGCCTCGGTCTATATGAACAGTGCATGGACCAGAGGTCAACATGCACTGTGCATGGTGCACGGGTCCATGGGAGCTGCAATGTGCATCGGGGCCCACTTGTTAGTCGAAGGGGGGAGAAATAATGGAATTAATGCGTTGCTAACTGTTCCTCGGGCCTAGCGACCAGTGACACATGTGACAGTTAAAGTGCTAATTAAATCGGCTAGTGATTGCTTTAGCATTAACCGAAAAAGATTTTCCTTAATGACATTGATTAGGAGGGTTAATGGCGGACGAACAGTACTGTCCAAAAACCGATAGCACAGGGAGGGCCCTTGGGCGTTTGTCGCTCTGTCTTGCCACCGGCGGAGGGAGGAACGGCGGCGCCAGGCAAGGGCGGGGCTAGCGCCGAGGACGCGAGGTGAGCTCATCGAGACAAAGAGGAGGGTCAGAGGTAGATTGAGCAAGGCGAACGGCGGCGGGGAAGCACTCGCCCGGAGACAAAGAAGAAAGTCGAAATTCGGTGGCTTCGGTGGTCGAAAACCAAATCAGTTTGGGGAGACATGCTCCTTGGCTCCAGTAACGCGTGATGACGGCGGTGGAGCGACGGGGAACTCACCAGAACGGCGATTCGAAGCCGAGGGCGTGGCGGCTCAAACGGGAACTCGGGCGCTCTTCGGTTTTTGGAGGTGTGGGAGAGGGAGAGACGAGAGGGGAGGGCAAGGTGCGGCTCGGGGGCTCTCTTATAGCCATGCAAAGAGGATGTAGCGGTTAAGGAGGCTCAGAGGCGCGCGGTGTCCCGAGGCGGCAGGTGGTGGAGCGATGGTGACGCGACACGACACAGGCGAGCTCTGGCGCTTCGTTGACGCGAAGAGGGAGAGAAGGTGGGAGCAGCTAGGGGACAGGACAACACAGTCATGCGAGGTGTAGGTGCTGGCGCGCGTGCGCAAGCAGCGCATGGGCTGGGCTCGGCATGGGCGCTTGTTGGTGTCACGGTGGGGCGGGAGCAGGCTCGGCGGTGACGCTGGAGGTGACTGGGCGAGGCGGGGTGCCGGAGTCAAGGGCAGGTGGTGGCAGGCGAGGTGACAGGGCACCGAGCAAGTGGGAGAATGGGGGGAGGTGGCAGAGCACCGGGGGCGGCTAGCGCGGTGCAACGCGTGCTGGAGGCGTCCAGTGCGCGTCGTGTTCCCAGGGTGGAGCTGGGCCAGAGGGGGAAAATGGTCTGGGAGTAAATGGTCTGAGCCTAGAAAGAAGGGAGAATGGTCCAAGCCCAAGGGGAAATTTTGAAATTGAAGCTTGAAGTTTTGACAGATTTTGCAAATACCAACTTATGTTGAAATAAGTTTTTGAGACTCCCACTTTTTGCAAACATTTAAACCAAAATAACACCAAATTAAGCCAAAATACAACCATCCCAGAAATGGGATGTTACAACCGGCGGCACCGAGCACAACTGGTGGCGCAACAGCTCTCTCGTCCCGAGCTCAAAATCAAAATCAAATCGGGAGAGAGGAGACAGAGAAAAATAAAAGGAGGAACTCTATGTACCATGTGAGGAAGAGGAAGGGAGAGACTGCCTAAAGAAGAGGAGAAGCACATCGGCCAGCTCAAGAAGCACACCAAGCCGCCCACGCCAGCTCTTGCGTCGCCGCCAGGGGGGACGATCCCCTCCCGTGCGCCCACCAGTTGGAGACCATGTTTCCAACCTTATCTCATCTCCTCTTCCACTGATAGGTGGGCCCCACAGTTTTATTTTATTTTCCAATTTCTTCTTTTCTCTAATTAAGAAATTACCAAAATGGCCCTTGCATACAACAAGTAGATCCTAGGAATTGCACTTCATATGTAGACTTTGCCATATATATTTCGTTTGAAGTCCATTTCCAAACTATGGAGTGTGGTACTTCTGCCCGTAACTGAACAAGTTGTAACCTATGAAACAAATAAACAAATAGTACAATTAGCTCAAGAGTAATTCTGTCTCTAATGTCGGCAATCCATTTATTTTCGGACATGGCTTGTGCTACTGTTCTGTTTTTTCTGGATGCGATGGCAAACAATCCAGGGGCACTCTTGCACCGTTCTGCCGTCAAGCCAGGCATGTTTCCAGAAGTTTGTTTTCGATCCATCGCCTAAGGTTACACAAGTCAATGCTCTGAAGAGGGTCTTGTCATTGTCATTAATCGACATTTTCATACCCACCCAAGGCTTTGAAGGTGATGTCCATTGAAACTATTGAGTTGCATGCACCAACTAGTTTACCTAAAAGTTTAAGCTGATTAGAAAAGACGGACAATTCGCTTATACTTCAAACACTCTCCCTCACATGTGGCCTCCCTCAGGCTTAAGACGGGGAATAAAAGTGGGCTGTAATTATTTTTCTTTAGTTACGCTAATCGAGTCCTGAACTTAATATCACTTGTCTCTAATACAAAATTGAGTTGCATACACCAACCAATTTAAATTTTTTGGTGAATTGATTGATACATGCAACTCAAAAGAAATCATAACCAACGTAGCCGTAGTGGAGAGCCAAAATGGTGTAGGTCTATAACACCCAACCCTCCTTGTTTTTTGGGGGGCAACTCACCACCGACAAACTAGCCAAGCACTTGCCCCGCTGCAAATATCCTCTCGACTCCATAACCATATCCGACGCCTCTTGTCCATTCTCTTGATTGCCCACTTAGGAAGGTCCACTTAGGAAGGTCCACTTAGGAAGGTCAAATAGAGTCATCATGTAGATAGGCATAGAGGAAAACATTGACGCTAGAATTGTTAGCCGTCCTCCTCTGGACATCATCATCCCTTGTATCCGGCAATCCCGCTTTCAAATTTGTCCATCAGAGGTTGTTGTTGTGTTCTTTGTTAGATATAAGTGCGCTATTGTGATTATTTTAATTCCTAAATCAATGATTGTTGTAAAAGCAACATATATACTAGGCATATTTATAAATATGAACAATAGCATTACTGTGATATCAAATACACCTATCTCATATATGTGCGCTAATAAAGCAAAACCTATCACATGAATTATACTAGCAACAGTAGACAACATGATCATCACATGACTAAATTCTAGTCAACAAGATTTAGTCATGACAAAGCGGGTCACCGCGACTTATAGAGGATCACTCCAGCGATGGTTGCGGTAGAGTCAGATGCGAAGACGGCGCAAAGCCGATGATGAGGGAAGCCATGAGCACTTGCGCGAATGCTTACCAAAAACTTGATTTGCCTCAATCCGTACAGGATCACGAGGGAAGCCAGCTTCGGAGACACTATTCTCCCTGTGACAGTCCACACTAGCACAGGGATGGAGTAGTCAAAAGTAGCACAACACAAAGGAGCAAAGGACAATGTTTTTTGTCTCACGGATGCATCTGGATCGAGACGATGTCTCCTCCTATATACACATATAAGCTCAGAAGGAAGATAGATCACCACACAACACAATTTAAAACCGCATTAAAAATATAATTAATATGTGTCATAAAAGACATGCAGGATTATGCTCCGCACATAAACGGACCCAAAATCTTCGTACCATTCACACACATGCCGAGCGGATGATGGCGAGGTGAGCGCGCGTGTGTGTAGTCTTCTTTTGCTGACTTCAACCCATGACCCAACCGGCCCATCACCAATTAGCCATTAGCCCATTACTCCATTAGGGTTTCCTCTCATCCCCAGACGACCTGACTCCAGTCCTCAGGCGCCGTCACCACTCACCTGTTAGGGTCCCCCTCAGTCCACACGCGGCGTCAGGCCGACCCTGCCCCACTGGCGACCTCACTCACCTTCGCTGGCTCCCCCTCGTGGCCCCCGTCCCTCTCGGCTCGCCTCGCTGGCTCCCTCGTTCCTCTGCAAGATCCCCCTAGCGACCACCTCGCCCGCTTTGTCGACTCCCGCGCCTCCATCGGCTCCCCCCTCGCGGCTCACGCCCCCTCAGATCGCCTCACCTATCGTCCGTCCGCCCTACTTGCCGACGCCAACGCCCAGTTCGGCAGCCTACCACTGCCACCGAGGCAAGCATGCATATTTTCAATTTGTTGTTACCATTGTTTTAGCTTATCTTTTCGCCACATAGTTATGTTACTAATTACTTTACTCGCGCACCTGCAATTAATGACTTACTTTATTCGTACATTTGTAATTGAGGAGCAAATAACCAACTTATTGCAAAATCAAGAATTTTTAAGATGTCCTACGGGTTCTTTAAAATAAAAAGGAGTTTCATCTTGTAGCAAAAGTTGTGTTTGTATAACTTTGTTTGTGGATAACTACTAGTTCAAGTTTTCTCAATATTTTGTAATCCAAGATAGTAGGCATGAATATAATGGAGTCACTATAAGATACATGCTAACGAGGATCATTTGCTGCTAGGGTCCTTTTGTTGTGATCTATGAATAGAAATAGCTCGCTTTGCTTCTCTTTGAGTTAATTATTTCTTAACCGTGCATTGCTGATTATTACTTTCCCTTTTTTCTGTTTGTTGACGATCTCATCATTTTTAATCACTGTATATTGAGCTATTTGAGAACATCATGATCCCTCTACTATAAATACTTGGTAAAAGTAAACACCATTACCCACAATGACATAACTCTTGATGTATAAGACAAGTGTGAACTAAGTTTTATGTATGTGTTGAAATAAGTGTGAATGTGTAATGAATTATGAGTTATGAATTAAATATGGCAAACTAAGTGTTATGTCTGTGATGAACTATTTAATACAACTTGCAAGTGCCAATGTTATGTGTGACTGGTGAAAATATGAGCAATTCATGACTGTTTGGATCAAATAAACTAGTTATATGTTTCCGATAATTTCAAGCGTTCAATTTAAGGGGGTTATACGTTCCAAAAAAATATTCGTGATCGCATTCGTTTCGATCCATATTTGTATTCGACATTATTCGTATTCATATCTAGGGTATTTGTATCCGCATTTGGAAAAAAAAATGAAGACAAATACAACAGAACCATTATCCTTCCGCATTTGATTCATTTTCACCCCAGTCCATGCACCCCGTTTAGTAGGATTTTAGAGTGCGCCTAGGAATGTAAAATGGAGATCCCCTCCCTCCACCATGAGCCAAACCCTCTAGCCTGGAGCATGTCCAGAAGATATGGCCATTGTTAGATGTATATTATTCATGTGTATTTTCCTATTGTATAAGGGGTTACATGCATATATGTCATACATGTACTTGTATATATATTGACCCATTGGCCTCATGATGAAGACATGCGCTATTCATAACATGGTATCAGAGCTAAGTAGGGTTAGGGTTTTTCTCACGTGACTGCCGTCGGCTTCCTCTGCCGTTGGTTGCCGTTGCCACCCCTCTATCGTGGTCCTCTACTCGGGCGTCCTTGCTTGGCGCGCCTCTGCTCTGCTTCTCTACACATCGTGTCTTCCTCACACACGTCTGAAGCAGATCCATCTTCGTCTTCTTTGCGCCACCGGAGCCGAGCCATCTTCGTCTTCATCGTGTTGTCCCCGTTGCCGGTCGACTGAGCTCGCGCCCGCGTCCTAATCCATCGCGCAAGACGAAGCCACTGCCTGCCTCCATCTTCACCTGTGCCTCATCTTCCTCATTGGACGCTTATCGCCTCATAGCCCAGTCGACCGCTTATCCGCACGAGCCACCGCCACTGCTAGGGGAACCCTAGTTCCCCCCATGCGCGGCTTTGGCTCTTCGTAGGCCGAGTGCTCTCGTCGTGCGCAGCTTTAGCAGGCCACGTGCTCTGCTTTAATTGAGCTGGCCCGGTCCAGAAAAAAGGAAAAAAATATCTTCAAGCACTGTTTTTGTTCCTCGCTACCTGGTGATCTTTGATGGTCTCAATTGTCGGGACTGGTTTCAGCACATTCGTCTCCACATGTGTGGTCAGCGCCTTTGAGAGTTTCTTGTTGGTGAAATTCCTTGCCCGCCGCGTCCTGCTCCACTTGCTGAGCCTGTGCTCCCGAAGACTACTTACGAAGACGCTCTTGAGGAGGCATTTGATGCTTTTGAGGATGCTATGGAGATATTTCAGACTCAGTATGCTGCCTACAAGACATAGATTGATAAGGATGCCCCTGCCTCTGCTATTCTGGTTCCTAGCATGGAGGTGCAATTCATTGGGAATGTGGTTGGTTTGGCTTCAGCACAGTTGATATGGACACATCTACGCAACCGCTACGAGTTGCCTGGTGATTCCTTGTATCTTTATATTGTGCGTCACGAGCAGTCGCTACAGCAGGGAGATGCACTATGGACGAGTTCTATACCTAATTGTCTGTGGTATGGTGTCAGATTGACTCTTTCGGACTGGATGTTTAGCACACGTGTCAGTGTTGTCAGCAGTCTCACCTAGAGCTCCATTGTATGTACGACTTCTTGACCCTCTCCGTGCTGAGTATGAGCAGACTCATACTTAGTTGCTGGCACGCCACCCTCGTGTGACTTTGTTAGAGGCCCTTACAGTTGTTCGTGCTGAGGATATTCGCTTTCGTGTTGCGGGTCTGTTGCCGTCACTATCGTTTCCTTCGATTCTGGCAGCTCCTCCAATTTCTACACCCGCTACGTCTCCAGCTACATCTTCACCAGTGACAGCTGTTGTTGGTAAGGGACTACACCGTACCTATTGTAACAAGGATGGACATGTGGCACAGTTCTTCTATAAGAAGAAGGATTTACGTCGTGGTGACCATCCTCCAAAGGACACTGGCTGTTCCTCCTCTCAGAGGAGCTCTGGTGCTTCTGATTCTCAGGAGTTTCTCACACCGCTGCGTCGCATGGTTGGTTTTGCACCGTCTGGTTCTATTGCACAGTCTTCTAGTGAGAGACCACCTTCTTTCTCAAGTATATCACCTTGGATTATTGACTCTGGTGCTTCCTTTCGTATGACATCTGATTCCAACAGTCCCACTTTCATTGGTCTTTTTAACTAATTCTATCACTGTTCAGACATCAGTTGGTACCTCTCTCTTTGTCGCGGGACGAGACACTATTTTGAATTATTCTTTTCATGTCCCTACTGTTTCTTATGTTCTTAAACTAACCATGCAGCTAATATCTGCCAATCAACTCACCAATGATGGCTATCATGTTATTCTCGATTATTATTCTTGTTCTATTCAGGATCGACGCACGGGGACTCTAGTTGGTACTGGTCCTTGACGCCGTGACTCACGACGTCTTTGGGAGCTTGACAGGATTCATGTTCCTTCCGCTCCCCTGCCAATCTTGTCGCCTCCACCACCGTCTTCGCTTCTGATGCATCCTCCACTCGTCTTTTCCTTAGTGACATCATCGTTTGGGACGTCTTGTCACGTCTATCTTCTTTACTTTGTCGTGGTCTTTTAGGGTCTATGTTTGGTGATGCTTCTCTAAATTGTCAGCGTTGTAAGCTTGGTAAATACCTTCAACTTCTCTATCCTTCCAGTGAGTCAGTGTCACAACGTCCTTTTGATATTGTTCATTCTGATGTATGTGGTCCAGCTCCTTTTGTTTCAAAAGGATGTCATCGATATTATATAATTTTTATTTATGATTTTTTCTCGCCACACATAGATATACTTTATGTCATCTTGTAGTGAGGTTCTATCCATCTACAAGGCTTTTACCACCATGATCTGTACTCAGTTTGATTCTCCTATTAGTATTTTTTTGTGTTGATTCTGCTGTGGAATACTTGTGAGGAGTCCTTCGTAGTTTTCTTGCTAAGCAGGACACTCTCTCTCGGTTCTCTTGCCCTGGTGCTCATGCCCAGAACGGTGTGACTGAATGGAAGCATCATCATCTTCTTGAGATAACTCGTGTTCCAATACTTGCTTCTGCTGTCCCACCACAGTTCGGGGCTGAGACTATTTCTACTGTCACTTTCCTGATTAATATTCAGCATTCTTCTGCTCTTTAGGGTGGGATCCCAGTTGAGCGTCTCTGTGGCAAGACCCCTGATTATTCTAGTATTCACCTTTTTAGGTGTGTGTGTGTGCGCTATATTCTTCTTGCACCTCGTGAGTGCACCAAGCTGGCCGCTCAGTCCGTGGAGTGTGTTTTTCTGGGCTATAGCGCTGAGTATAAGAGATATCGTTGTTGGGATTCTGTTGGCCGACGGATGTGGTTTCTCAAGACGTCACTTTTGATGAGTCTCGTCCTTTCTACCCTCGTCCTTCTCCTTCAACCACTTCAGCATCTCTTGTCGAGCTATTTTCTTTCTGGACTTTTCCTACCACCTATAGTCACCATAACTCCATCATAGCCTTTGGCCTCTCAAGTGCCTCCTTCACCGGCTCCTTCGCCACCGACACCCTCTTCAGAGGCTCCTTCTAGCCTTGTTCCTTCTTATCCTCTCTACTACACTAGTCGTCCGTAAGTTGAGGATTCTTTTGATATGCTATCTTCTTTGGCACTCTCCTCCTCGATATGCACTTTGTGATCGCTAGTGTATTCGGTCTCCTGCGCGCTTTTATTTAACAACTCTTGCCGAACCGACCTCTTGTCATGATACTATTGTTCATCAGGAGTGGTAGCATGCAATGGCAGAGAAGATTGCTGTTCTTGAGCGTACTGGCACGTGGGATCTTGTCTTTCTTCCCGCGCGTGTTACTCCTATCACGTGCAAGTGGGTCTACAAGGTTAAAACCCGCTCTGATGGTTTTCTTGAGCGCTACAAGGCTCGTCTCGTGGCACGTGGGTTTCAGCAAGAGTATGGTCATGATTATGATGAGACTTCTGCTCGTGTGGCTCACATGACCAATGTTCGCACTCTTCTTGTTGTGACATCTGTTCGGGCATGGTTCATCTCTCAGCTTGATGTCAAAAATATTTTTCTCAATGGTGAGCTGTGCGAGGATGTTTATATACAGTCACCACTGTGGTATTATGTTCCTGAGGGTATGGTTTGTCGCCTTTGTCGATCTCTCTTTACAGCCTAAAGCAAGTTCCCTGTGCCTGGTTTGATCGTTTCTCTTCTATTGTCACTACAGCTGGTTTCTCTACCAATGCTCTCGATCTTGCTTTTTTATTCACATTTTGTCTCGTGGTCAGACGCTTCTCCTTTTATATGTTGATGATATGATCATTACTGAAGATGATTCTCAGTATATCACTTTTGTCAATGAGCATCTTAATGAGCCGTTTCTCATATCTGATCTGGGTCATCTTCGCTACTTTCTTGGGGTTGGGGTTATTCTACACCTGAGGGCTTCTATCTGTCCCAAGAAAAGTATATCTATGATCTTCTTGATCGTTTTCTCTTACTGATCAGCATACCGCTGAGACTCCCATGGAGCTTAATGTTCATCTTCGACCCACTGATGATGAGCCTCTTACTGATCCTACTCGCTATCGTCACCTTGTTGGGAGTTTTGTTTATTTTGGTGTCACTCGTCCTCATATTTTGTATCCTGTGCGTATCTTGAATCGGTTTGTTTCTGCTCCCACTCAGCTCCACTATAGTCATCTTCTTCGTGTTCTACGATATCTTCGTGGAACCATCATTCGTCGTCAATTTTTCCCTCTCTCCAGCTCTTTACAGATTTAGGTATATTTTGATGCCACCTGGGCTAGTGATCACTCTGATCGCCGGTCTCTCTCTACCTACTGTGTTTTTCTAGTTGGTTCTCTCATTGCTTGGAAGACTAAGAAGAAGACATCAGTTTCTCACTCGAGTGCTGATGCTGAGTTGTGAGCTATGACTTTGTTGACTGCGGAGGTTACTTGGCCACGATGGTTATTTGAGGATTTTGGTGTTTCTGTTTCAGCACTCACTCCTCTTTTGTCTGATAGTACATGAGCTATTAGCATTGCTAAAGATCCGGTGAAGCATGAGCTTACAAGGCATATTAGTGTTGATACTTCCTACATGCGGACTTAGGTGCATGACCAGGTTGTTGCTCTTCAGTATGTGTATTCAGAACTTCAGTTGGCAAACTTCTTCACAAGGGCACAAACCAGAGCCCAACACAACTTTTATCTCTCCAAACTTCATGTTGTTAATCCACCGTAAGTTTGAGGGGGGTGTTAGATGTATATTATTACTGTGTATTTTCTCAATGTATAAGGGGTTACCTTCATGTATGTCATACGTGTACTTATATATAGAGAATTTCTATATAACTTCCGACAGTTTTTTGAAGCCAAAACTGTTATTTTTTTATTTGTTAGATATGCTATAAGATTCGTGTTGTTGTTGTGCTGTAAGAAAAAAAACATAATAGTTGAATTTTCATTCGTAAGATATGCTTTGAGATTTGCACTTTTTCCCATCTGATGAATTGGGTCTAAATTTATTATAATTTTTTCTTTGGAACATAACAGGTTCACCATATTGCCGTATTTTGTTGGTATATAATTTTATTTTTTATCTTTGTTTTTGCTCAACCTCTCAAAGTAGATGTAAAGAATATAACTGGTTCACCATATTGCCGTATTTTATTAGTATATAGTTTTATTTTTTTATTTTTGTTTTTGCACAACCTCTCAAAGTAGATGTGAGATTTTGAATCATGTAATGGAAATATGAGTTGTTAAGACTTTTAATAATAATTGCATTGATTAAGAACCAAAATTACATAAATAATTTGTTGTAATTTATGTATAATAGAGTTGTAAATATTTTTATTAGAATGTGATAGTTTTTTTTACAGAGAAAATAACAAATTATGTGTAGACAGAGCCTTATATATATTGACATATTGACCACACGATGAAAACCTGCACTGTTCATAACAGCCATGAGACTGAGTCGAAAGCTCTGGTAATATCTAGTTTTAGCATAATTGCCGGTGTCTTCGCACGGTGGTAAGCCCTCACCAAGTTTTGGACGTATAAGAAGTTGCCATATATGCATATCCGCTTGATAAAGGCACTATGACAGTTTGAGACGAGGTTGTCTATATGTTTTCTTAAGGCGAGAATCTTGGTTAGCAATTTCGCCACACGACTTATTGGTCTGAAATCGCCAATCTCCACTTCTCCTTGCTTCTTTGGGAGAAGCACAATGGTTGCAGAGTTCATTGGTGAAAAGTTGGATCTATTCATGTTGTATACCTTTTTGTAGAGCCGCCTTGAGATCATCTTTTGTTATATCCCAACATTGTTTGTAGAATACGCCGGTGAAACCATCTGGGCCAGGCGCTTTTTCGCTTGGTGGAAGTTTGATAGCCTCCTGCACCTCTAGCTCAGAGAAGGGTCGCTCCATATCTGACAAGGTGTTGGGACAACCATGCATTGGCCGCATGGCACATTAGACTATTTGCCTAGCTGAGCTCTAGTACGTTAGGGCGGTATGCAACTGGACTAATCAGACGATAGTGCACGATAGGTGGCCGACAGCGAGTTTCTTCTCCGGTTCTCTCCCTCGGAAAGTAGGCTAGCAGGAAAGTCATAATTCATTTCCCCTTCTGTTTGGATGGCACTCTGAATTGTGAAAGTTGCTGGAACTTTGAAATCTGAAGTTACGAGTGGTTTAACAATAGCATATCCTGAAAAAGACTTTGAAACTTGCAGGTAAAGCCTACTGCATAGTATATGTTTTCGTAGCTGTAAATGTGGACAAAGTTCAGTTCTTGCAACTCCTGTTAGGCAGCTGCACACCAGTGCTTTCAGGCCCCTTCAGAACCACACAGCCTCATCGCTGTTCTTAACCCCTTTTCTTCCGAGAATCATGGTTGCTTTGCGATGCAAGGACCCATGCATCGAAATCTTATCTTCATGTTTCCCAATTCATTGGCTCGAACGTCAGAACTTGAGGATGATTATTCCAACAAAAGAATATTCTTCCAGATGGTTGTTGTTGTGCCGTTGTTTTCTTTTTCCCCAATATATATATGAATAATAAGAAGAGGTGATCATATATAGTACAATAGCAAGTAACTCATTAAGCTCCTTTTGTCAGGCCGCCGCTCTCACCAAAGTTGAGAAATCAGATGATACAGTTGTCTAGCTGCAAAGTTTTAAGTTTTACTGCACCAGTCTGGATCACACTGAAACCAAGCTCAGCTGTTACGCATACTGCATGCACACATTGAAGGCCTGGTGGCTGAAACCATGGTCCAAGTGCGTAACAAACTTGGTGCAGCTATGTCTGACATAGTCGTGTCACTGTCCTGTCAACTACGAGTTCCAACCATTCTACCAAATCCACAATGGACTAAGCGCAACCTGATCAGCTACAAGATCCACATTTCAAGGCAGTGAAAATAATGGCAAGTCGATATCTCGACGAAGGATTTTATTTTTCAGTACTCCCTATAAATCCTCGTTTCAGCCAGCTTCAAAGCATTGCGAAAGATTTTTTTTTTTGAAAAGTGGTCTCCCCTGTTTAGAAGAAACAAGATTACAGAAGTTCACAACATTGCGAAAGATAGGAAATTGTCCACGACGACAGTGAGAAACAGCTTGTAGACTCGGAGATAGTTTTGTAATTAGCTCACCCGTCAGTGTCCACTAGGAGTACTTGTTAGATTGCTGAAGTCAGATTGATCTGATCATATGTATGATTGCTAATTAGTTTTCGATTGGTCAAATGCACTCATTAGCTCTCGCCTATGATCCGCATTTCGTGGGATTTTATTTGACCCGAATGAGATCTAATGATTGGGACACAATCTTAGGATGCTAGTTGCGTTTGACAGGGTTTAATTAGTGAACCGGCAATGCCTTAACTCAGAAACCCCGTCAAAATACTTCCCCCTTTTTTCAGTCATGGTTTCAGCTCTATTTTAGGCGAAGCAGAAGCAGAACTTTTCAGTGGACTACACGCATTTCACCACGACCCATTTCACCACAATCTTAGTATGCTATTAATTAGTTGCGTTTGACAAGGTTTAATTAGTGAACCGGCAATACCTTAACTCAGAAACCCCGGTCAAAGTACCTCCCCGTTTTTCAGTCATGGTTTCAGCTGTATTTTAGGCGAAGCAGAAGCTGAAGTTTCAGTGTACTACACGCATTTCACCAAGACCCGTTGTTCCCTACAAATCTTGGTGAATTCCAGGAGAAATGCCTTCCTTCTTTTTTTTGCAGAGACTGTTTGCTGATGGAAGAAGTGCATGGCATGCAATGCGCCACGGATTCGATCATGGCAGACACCATGTTAAACGCCCACGTGGCTGCGATTGCGACTTAATAACTGGACCAACGATGATCACAAGCAGGCACTGCTCCAGAGCCATTCATGGTGAGCTCTCGCAACGCAAAACTCGCGAAATGCGCAGCAGATGAAGCCGGGGATGCATCAGCATTCAGCACTGTCGCCTGTCGGTATTTGGGAAATATCGGTCGGCACATGAGCTGCGGCGCCCCGTGTTATTACTTTAGAGGATAATCACACTTAATTATACGGATTATTATTTATCTGCTCAGTAGAACACTACTCTAATGAATAGTAAATCTTTTATCAGAGTTACGCAGCACAACAATAAGATAGAAACTGTACATCTTTATTTCAATAGTAACCACGCAAGGCTTATGGTTCTTAATACAAGTAATACACAACTCAAAAAGAACTACTACTCCTCGTTGGCCTACTCTGTATACCGGCCACCTACTCGTCCCACTCGTCGAAAACGGAGCCCTCCTCGACATGCTCATCGAAACAAGTGCTCTCGCCTCCTGCGGCATCTTCTGTACCTACAAATCTTTCGTCCCACTCGGGATAACTCCCAGCCGGACTAGGATCTACAAAGGAGAATACCAACAACGTTGAGTACAAATGTACTCAACAAGCATTAATAGCAAAAATGCACTTGGATGACTCATCTCTACACTTTACTTCATTTTCTAGTTCATCTCTAATTCATAAAATAACTCATTAAACATTAGGTGACAAATTTTAATTCTGAAAAGACTACTAGTCACTTGGAGAAAAGATAAGCCCCTAGCGGTCACCGTAGACTCTAATCCAGGAGACTGACATGAATTCATGATTTTGTATAGCACTACGTAGACTTGTACCACTTTACCCATAGCTATTCTGAGCTCTTTCTGAGCTAGGTCCATCGTATTGCCTTTGATGCGACTTCGAGTTCAGAATACATAACGTTTTTCAAGTTACGTGATTAATTTATCCACCCATTACTTTCCGTTGGTGCTAACCTGGCCACCACCGAGTTCTGGTAATGTTAGTTGGGCCAGTTCATCCTCTCTGCACCCAACACTCCACCTAGCACTATAGCGCCTTTTCTTACATCACACTCACACATATTACTTACCCGGTGTGGAGAGCATAATTACGTAACAAGATAGCATTTTCTGCCTGTCGAAACGGGAAAATGGTTGGTACTTAAATACGGTCTCATTCCGAGTAAGAGTTTTGTTGGTCCTTATATATTATCCATATGTAAAGGGGTCCCACCTCTTGCCTCATCATCATTATCATTCTTTTTCTTTTTCATCTTCTTCCCCTACCCCGACCCCCCTTTACCAGCCATAAATATTAACTCATTTCATCATCTCTATTCTCTTACATTTTCTCATTATTTCACTTATTCGATTTTTGAGTTTTTGAATATAGTTTTCATGCAATACATATAATATACAGCAAAATACGGTTTACACTTAATCAAGAGGAAAGCTTGCCTTCATAATTGTAGAAAAGGTCGTCCACGATGAAACATGTATCAACTACTCCTCCAAGCGTTGGCTCGTCTGCTGCAATCATACGCCGGTGCGAATAATAAATAATTAAGTAAATACTTACTAAATTTTATGTGATAGCAGGCGTATAAGATGTTAATACATCTCCTTTTTGTTAGCCAATTTTAATTTAATAATATTTTTCGGATCCCGGCCCAGTTAGCACTATTCCACTAAAATCGTCCACGATTTACTCACTCTATAGACGTAATTGCCGAACTCGCGCTCTATCCCCCGACATACACTACTACCCGAGCTTACACTCCACTACACCCGCAAGAATTTACCCGAGTGCGCTAATAAAGCTTTTCTAAATTTTTCCTAAACTAAAATACCCTAAACCTAATTCCCTAACTCTAATCCCAAATCCCTAATCACCTACCTAATCACCTAATCACCTAATTAACTACCCCTCTCACCTAATCACCCCCCTATCTAACCCGGCCACCGACACCACACCCCCCTCCTCCCTTATCCTCCCTCTCCCCTATCTCTCCCAGGCTCCACCTCCTCTCCTGGCGACTCCATCCCTCCTGGCTCAGCCAGCGCTGTGCTCCTCCCTCGGCTCGTCCTACTCCGGTTCCTAGAGCGCCTCCTCCCTCCGGCCGGCTCGGCGCCTGGCGCCGCCGCCGTCTCTGGCTCCCTCTCCCTCTAGTGCCAGCCCACCGGTTTGGTCCAGCACCTCCGGCTCCTCCGCCCGGTTCTCTACGCTGCCGCCCTCTTCCGCCGGTCCGAAGGCCTTGCGCCGCCTTGCGCAGACCTCCCGGCTAAACCTCCCCTCCGCTCGGCTCGGTCTAGCGTGTACTCTGACCCGGCCTCCCAGCCATCGGCCGCCTTGGCTCAGATCCGCCGCCCTCCGGCTCCTCCAGCCTCCCGACCACGGCGCTCGGCCCCACGCCCACGGTTCCCCCTCCTGGTGTCCTGGGCCCACTCCCGGCTCGGCCTGCTACTGGACTGGCTTCCCCCTTCCACTCTGGTTTTTGGTTAAGTTGATTCTTAGAAGATCCAGTTGAGTTCAGTATTAATGCACTAATGCTAGCTGGTGATTTATGTATGCATGCTCACGGTGACCAACTGGAGGTAGTGGATGATGGATTCGGCTGCTACCAAGGATGGAGGGATGACTGGCTTCAGCTGCTATTGAGGTAAGTCCTCCTCCTGATCTCCCTCTCTTCTCCTAGAGCCTTGAGATGGTGCTGCACTGAGAGATGATGATGAGCTGAGATCTGGTGGTATGCGGGAATGATGTGTATTTGTGTAGTGCACACTGAGGTGTAACTGATGTTACCTCTTGATGGGATTTGGGTTGGGAGAAGGGGATGGCAGTGCTAGCCTCGTGCTGGTGCTCACCTCTTCTTCCTGGCTCCTTGGCTTCCTTCCTCCTATTGCTCCTTGGCTGCTGCTGCTGGCCTTGCCTTCGGCTGAGAAGAAGTAGGAGGAGGGGATTGGCAGTGGGATGCTTGCCTTGTGGTGGCTTGGTTGGAAGGAAATGGGGCTTGTGGTGCTGGCTTTGAAGGGTGATGCACTTCGACTGGGGAGATGTATTCGACTGGGTTTGGCTGGGGAATGCATCGGCCTGGGGGGATGCATTGACTGGGGGTATGCATATGAATGGGGGATGCATTGATTGGGGATGCATTTTGCTGCCTTATCTAGCACTGCACGGCTGCTGGCTTATCCCTTGACTGTGTGTTCTCCAATTTACCAGGGCCCTATTCCTTTTTACCATGATCCTATCCTAGATTGCCATGTTCATTGTATTCTTCGGCTGCTCGGCTGGAGAATGCATTTGGCTGCCTTCCTTGTATCCCTAATGATTGTTATGCCCTAGTGCCAATCTGAATGGCTCCCTCAAGATATTTTTGGGCTATGGACATTTTGGTCCATTGGCTGGCAATACACTATGAGATGGATTTTTTGCAGTCGAGGCGAATCGGTATATGTAGGTGTTGGATTCTATCATGTCGAGTGATGAAACCTACGAAAATAAGACGGCGTCGATTACTTGGATTAGTCTAGGTATCGTGGGTATCTAGGTGCCAACTAGTCTGGGTTAACCTAGGTGACTTGGAAAAATCAAGATACCTGTTAACCTAGGTTGGTGTCGGTAGTCTCGATACTCAGGGTGCCAGCTAATCTCGGTCGATCTGGGAACCGCAATGATTTCTATGGTACCGACGAGGATTAAAACCCCTATTTATTATTTAGTATATAGAGACCATACGTCTTCATGGTCATAAACCCTAAAACTAACGACCTCATTGGTCGTAAGAATTCCAGAGGTTACATAGTACCCAATCTGGTCGGACATGGTTCCAAACTAAATATCCGACCAGTCAAACGCTCATAAGGCTTTGAACCGATGTCTGGATCTACGACCAGACATATGCTTTACCGTGTGACGAATGGAACATATGCTATATATTCCATACCACATGACGTTACGATACTGAAGTACGGTTATATGACTCATGGACATATAACTGCACGACAGTTGATACATTATCAACAGACATCTCTCTCTTCGACCAGACGCGTTGCTTCCCAAACAGGCGTCTCCTCCAGAGACAACTGCCAACCCTTCATCAACTATATAAGGAGGAATATAGACTGAAGATGGAGAGACCAGAACAGTGAAGATCATTTGGGAGACACCCTCAAGAGCCTTGTACTCCCGAATTAGTTTTTAGTCTAAGTTCTATACACCCTTTGTAATAGCCAGTTCAAAGCAATAAAGAGCAGTATCACTACTTTCTAGAAGATACGCGTCATTTTCCTCTTTTCATTTATATATTCATAAGATCGGCGATTTGATCGTCGACAGCTGGCGCCGTTCGTGGGGAAGAAGGCGCAAATTTTCTAAAGGAATTCTTTGCTCATCAAATCCTCGCCCATCCTTCTGTTCATGAGATCATGGCAGAAACTTGGGACGAGGAGAATTGGTTCGACCTGGACGACTACTCCAACCTCGACATGGACGCCTGCATCCAAACCATGCAGGGTGATTGGACGTCGTCCTCTTCCTCCTCTGCTGGTTAGCAAGTCGCTGACAACGCCGAAATCGAGCAAATGGATGAGGACGCACCACTGCAACAAGTGGAGCTTCCCGAGGGACAGGACATTCCGATCAGTTCGGAGTGTCCAAAAAGCTCTTCAAGCCCGATCTTTTCGACCGGCAAAAAAGGTGATGAATTTTCAGCCCTGCAATCCGAGAGTCAATACACTCTCGACACCATCAAGGTTGATAGGTATTCACCCACGGCTTCTGGGAATTCCAGGAGCCAACCGACATCTGGTAACGGTGTCGATGAAATCCTCACCGTCCATGGGCCGAGTGGGGATGATAAAGCTCAGCATACGATCGACAGTTCACCATATCAGACTGAGTACGCCACGGAGGCCTCAAGAGGTTCTCATCTCCGACCGGTCTCCGTCGTGGAAGTATCTGGTAGAAGTACTACGAAGCTCTCCACTGAGTACAGTGAAAACTCTTCGGAGGATCGATGCTGGAAACACGAAGTCAATGCGATCGGAAATACTGATCGCAATGCCCTGTATGGTCCTGCACCCGCTACCTCGCCACCATGTGTTGATGTAAATGGCGCGGGCAATCAAGCACCAGCTACCAGAGGCAACAGAGCTGATGGACGTCCATCAATTAATTCGCCTGGTTCAGCCCCACCAAGAATGACAGGTCAAGTGCGGCCAGGCACGAGGTTAAGAGAAGGTTCGGATCTGCGAACACCAACAACCTCGATGAATCCTCCGAGACCATCCGTAACAGTACAGAATCTGCAGTGCATTTGTAATATTTTAAATAATACTGATCCTACTTTAGCAGGAGCTTCAGGTTTTGTCCAATTGGTAGGACAAGTGTCGGAGATTCTCCAACAAACCGTACAGCGTACGGAAGAATACCGAGAACGGAGGATACCGCAAAGTCAAACAATGACTTCGTCCCAGCGTTCTTCCCTCGGCAGAGGGCAACATGCTTATGTTGGGAATTTATCAATACCGCAACCTCCTCGATATTTTCGACCAATGATTCATGAGGGAAGGAGATTGTTCCGAACAAGTACACCTTCCTCTCGTCGAGAGGGTCATTCGCTTGATCCAAACAATCTTCGACATCGTTTGAACCAGGCAAGTGATCGAGAGCATCATAACGCTCACGATCAGGTTGGGACGCCGGAACCTCAGTTCTCTAATCTAAGGAACCGGTCCCCAACCGACCGCGATCCGACTCCTTTCCAAAGAAAGCGCCATGAATCAGTCACAGGCTGCCGAGCTTTCTCTGCAAGGCTCCAGGCTGTACGTTGGCCTGATCGATTTCGATCGGCCAACATGGACAAGTTCAATGGGTCTCAGAACCCGTTAGAATTTCTCCAGATCTATACCACCGCCGTCAGAGCGGCTGGTGGTAATGAAAACGTTATGGCCAATTACCTACCTACGGTGTTAGAAGGATCTGCCCGGTCATGGTTACTTAACCAGCCGATCGGATCAATCTACACTTGGGAACAACTCTGCGATCTCCGAATCGTGAATTTCCAGGGTACGTATGACCGCCCAGGGAAGGAAGAAGATCTACATCGGATCCGGCAGAACCCAAAAGAAACTCGCCGACAGTACATCAAGAGGTTCAGTCAGGTTCGTAATTCAATAACCGAGATTGCAGAATCTTCTGTAATTCAGGCATTCAAGGCAGGATTGAGGAACCGGAGGTTCACGGAGGATATAGCTATGAATCCCCCACGAACAACCGCCGGGCTATTTGATATGGCGGATAAATATGCAGCTGCTAGTGAGGCAGTCGAATGGAGCGAAACTATAGATCGAAAAGACAAAACTCCTCAATCTGGTTTAGAAGAGCCTGTGAAGAAGAATAAGAAAGTTCTCAAGAAGAAGAAGCATCGCAAGACGGATGGTAAGGAGGTCTTAGCGATCCCGGAAAAACCTACCAAAGGTAAGAGGGACTATACGGGTTGAGGTAAAGCAAATATTCCGACCGATGGATATAAAAAGGGTAAGAAATGGTGTCCGCTTCACCAACAGGCTGGACACGATCTGCGTACCTGCCGTGTCTGGTAAAAGAAATTACAAGATTACTATGCAGGTAAAGGCCCGCTTCCTTCAATACAAGAGTTGGAGGAGGCCAGCTCCAAAAAGGATAAAGATGGTGACGAGGAGATGGAATACCAAGAACCTCAGCACACAGTCAACATGATCTTTGGAGGATCTTCATCGTACGACTCGCGACGTCATCTGAAATCCGTGGAGCAGGAGGTCAACCTAGCAGAATCTCCGATCAGCATCAAGCCTTCGAGGTGGTCAGACACCGTAATCTCCTTCGGCAAAGAAGACTGCTCCGTTTCATCGACTCGACTGGGTAGGTTCCCTATTATAGTTGAGCCTACCATTAATAATTATAAGGTCAATAGAGTCTTGATAGATGGAGGTAGTTCTTTAAATATATTATTCTTGGGAGCTTTAGAAGAAATGCAGGTTCCTAAGTCAAAGGTAAAGCCAGTAAAATATGCCTTCCATAGCATAGTCCCTCGCTCTACCGCCAAACCGATAGGACAGGTGTCCTTACCGGTTACGTTCGGAAGTCCTGATAATTTTCGAACGAAAAAGATTTCGTTTGATGTGGTCGATTTTGAGACCGCATATAATGGGATCCTTGGTCTTCCAGTTTTAGCAAAGTTCCTGATAGCCACGCATTACGGTTATCAGAGTTTGAAGATGTCAGGACCAAAAGGGGTCATCATGGTTCGGGGAGATCAAAAAATGGCTTATGTCTGCGATCGAAGATCTTTAGAACTGGTCGATGAGCTTCTGACTAGAAATACTGACTCTTCTGCGGTGCAGGTCAAGCACTCCAGACCAAAGTTGACAGCCAAACCCTTCGATCAGACAAAAGAGGTGCCCCTCGACAAAGACGTTTCTCCGAGAGACGCCAGAATGGGAGACATCGACATGCCATTTCCGAAGTTACTGATCGGAGAAGGACTCAACCCTAAATAGGAAGAGTCGCTCGTCTCTTTCCTCCGAGTAAATCAGGATGTTTTCGCTTGGCAAGCGTCCGACATGCCCAGAGTCCGCAGGGAAGTGATCGAGCACATGTTAGCTCTCCAACCTGATAAAAAGCCGGTCAAGCAGAAGCTAAGGCGTTTTGCACCTGACCGGAAGGAAGCAATCCAGTCGGAGATTGACAAGCTCCTTGAAGCTGGGTTTATTCGTGAAGTCCGTCACCCTCAGTGGCTCGCCAATCCTATAAAGGTTAAAAAGAATAATGGGAAATGATGAATGTGTATTGACTTCACAGATCTTAATAAAGCTTGTCCGAAGGACGATTTCCTCCTTCTTCGCATTGATCAGCTTGTAGACTCTACCTCTGAGTGCAAGTATTCGACCAGTTGATAAAACGGTCAGGAGCTTGGGTTCAAGAACTTCATTCTGTTTTATGGGTTGTTCGTAC
Source organism: Hsuehochloa calcarea (assembly GCA_036346395.1). NCBI lineage: Eukaryota > Viridiplantae > Streptophyta > Magnoliopsida > Poales > Poaceae > Hsuehochloa > Hsuehochloa calcarea. Next base: position 68,184,624 of record CM070596.1, read on the forward strand.
GACGACCAGTCGTGCGACCGGTGAAACACCATTCTTTTTAGTTTATGGGGCCGAAGCCATGCTTCCTCCAGAATTAAAAATTGGTTCTGCTCGCACTGATCGTTTTAATGAAAATGATCAGGAAGAAAGACGACTCGACGATGTCAATTTCCTTGAGGAACGACGAAACCAAGCCTTGTTGCGTTCGGCAATCTATCAACAAGCCATGCGAAGGTACCACAGTTATAAGGTGCAACCTCGCAGCTTAGCTGTAGGTGATTTGGTTCTTAGAAAAATTCAGAACCAAGCAAATCGCAATAAACTTTCTCTCAAGTGGGAAGGTCCTTACACTGTGGTCGAAGTCACCCAACCAGGTTCGGTACGATTAGCCATGTCAGACGGCAAGGTTTTCTCTAATTCTTGGATTATTGACCAATTGCGTAAGTGTTTCGTTTAATTTTCATTTCATTTCCATTCAGTTTAATAAATAATGAATCAATTCAAAAAGCAAGTGATGTTATTTATATGACAGAACTTGGCTCTGATCGATTGCGGTTCATATACTTAGGACAATAGAGATTATATATTTTATTTTCAAAATTCTGTTCTACTCTGGTTTGGCTACTGGTCGGGACACGGAAAACCTCCTAGTCGAAGTCTCTCCTTTTTCGCATGTGGTTCCGCCCACTGGAAGGAGCGTCCTAGCGACGACCCTTTTCTTACGATCCTCGCTGCCAGTCGGGCTAGAGCACGAACACGTATTGTGAAATACAATCTATATCTTCATTTCTCAGCAAGTTCATTCCGACCAGCGTTGAGCACTACATAGAAATAAAACCACTTCTCATTTATTATATCTATCTTTACATGTAACTTCCTCTTATCAAGAAAAATTATTTTTTCTTCCGACCATATATTGTCTTAGTAAGTACTTTGATTACAAAAAACAGATTTACAACTAGTCGAAACCTAACACTGGTTCCGACCAAAACATGTTTCCTAGTATTATCACGATCAGTTTTTTAAATCAGTACATTCTTTCAAACAATGGTTGAGACTTAAGTTCATATTCTTGGCCTACTGCTTTTATAGTAAAAGTTCTTGTACTATAAAACAGTCGGGGGCTAGGTAAGAGAAATGTAAGTTTTTACACATTCTTTGCATACTCTCTCTTTTTTACATGATTTCTACTACTAGAGATTGCCCTCCATTAATCACTGCTCGATGGAGATCCGACCTCCATTTCTTCTACAACCTTGTCTCCAAGAGTTTTAACTTCCTTGAGAAACTTGGTCGCCTCCTCAGGCAAGCAGTTAAAATCCTCTTCAATAGCTTGAAGATTGATAGAGGGGTCGGACGCCTTCAGTTTTGCCAAGGCAAGACTAACTCCACTAGCAATAGATTCCTTTACGAACTGGGCGTAATTATCTCTTGTAGTCTTGAGCAAGCCCTTAAGGTCCTCCAAAAGGTGACCAAGGTAATCTACCTTTTCCATTGGATCACTTAAGGAAGGCAACGTTGATCCTGATCCCATGTCAAAGATCATTTTGTTGAGTGCAGTAATTTGTTCATCAAGGTTAAACATAACTGCTGCCCCCTTGTCTTTCTCAAATTCCAAAGCTTTCTTTGCTTTGGTTAAAGCTTGATTTTGTTCTGCATAAGCAAAACAAATATTAGGCTAAAAAGAATCAGAAGAGATACTAAGTTATATCTACGACTAAGTTACCTTTGGCCTTCTTCCTGGATTTTTCCTGGTATTTTTCGTATCTGGTCGTCAAGTTTTCGATTGACCGGTTTTTAGCTTGAATTTCCTCTTCAAGCTTTATTCTTCTGGCTCTTTCAGCCAAAGCTTCTTCTTTTATTTTATCTAAATCTATCAAATTTGATAAGGGAGGATGGTTAAAAGAAGAAAGAAAAGTCTTGGCAAAAGACAAATTAAGAAGAAAGTTCTTACTTTCCAGTTCGGAGTGTTTTTGCTCTAGATTCTTAATCCAATCGGTTAGTCCTCCGATCGCAGTAAAATTTTCAACCATATGCTGGATGAATAGCATTCTTTCTTTAAAGTTTCTTGTGAACTTCAAGAAAACTATAAGAATGGTTGAGGACACTTACTTGAATTGCTATATCATTATAATCGGTAAAAATCTTATCAGGATTCACCTTTGCAAGACGATCTGATACTCTCCTCCAAACATCATCAAGCTCTTTATCCTCGATAAATCGAGGAGAGAAAGGGAACTTGTTAGTTTGGGAGGAGTTCCTTTCAGAAGTTGGAATCTTTTGTGGATCTGCAGAGATGCCTACCTCCACTGACGGAGTAACAATCTTCACAGGATTCAAATCAGATTTCAACACTGAAGTAGGCTCGGGGGCTTCCCCAACTACTTCCTTCTCAGGATTGTTCGCCTGAGGAATGCTCTGATCGAAGGTGCCCTCGATCACCTGACCTGCTGGAATAACCTGATCGGGAACGACTGGAACTCCAACAGGCCTGCGCAAAGAAAAGGAAGTTCAAAGTTCAAGTTCGCCAAAAATATAAAAGGTATGCGTTTATGTGATAATTTCATTTACAACATACCCGGTTATCTTTTTTATCTTGACTTTAAAGCGCGCTAGCTTAAAGTCTGTAGCGCTAGCTTTTCTTTTATTTTCAACCAATTTTTCCAGTCTTGAACTGGAAGAGTTGGTTGTACCCTCTACATCCTTCGATGAACGATGAGATGTAATACTTTCAACCAGCTGGTCGAGAGTAGAATCCCTGATCGTTGGATCGAAAGGTGTAGGTTCATCGGTCACCAAAACAGTTGCTTCAACGACCGTTGGCAAATCTTGAACAACTGCATGTGACTCAATGACTACCGCCTGATTCAAGGAAGACGATTTGGCTGGACGACGATGGACGAACATGAATTCAAGGAAGGCTTCAGCGACATGCAATGCAAACTTTAATTAATCTTTTTGTAATGCACTCAAAGTTGTAAAATATGATCCGCTCTGATGCAATTAATTATTGTGTTAAGAACATTTTTATTTACTGCCAATTAGCGAGTAACGTTATTTTAAACTAATCTGATTTTCCAGGTTCTCACGTGAGCGGAGCTTCATTTCAAAATTGCAAATGAATGGATTCAGGTAGACGCAGAGGACAGCATCTAAAATCCCCATGTGACCATGAACGAATCCACGAGTGCGATGTTCATAAGAAGACGACGACGACGACGGCTCAAGTCTGTGCAGAGCTATAGCTTAACCTTGCGGTTTATTTTTTTCTTCTTCTGGCTGACGCATGCATCTTAAATATATCTTGTCCAAGATTGCATCCCGTTCAAGCTGGCCACTTCTAGTCTTCCCCTTCCCACGACGAGCTTCCGATCGAGGAGCTGTCTTTGAGAGGGACGTCTGTGTTTTGTTCTTGTTGTTTATGCCGTGATCAGCTCGCCTACGCTCTTGTAGGCTCAGGTGAGATCTGGACGGTCCGGGAATTGCGGTCACGGAATAGCAGGGGATCTAGCCGACGCGGAGACGGTTGTTATTTAACTTCCTATCGCAAAGAAGTTGGCCCGTTGAATGGATTGGAGAGGAATCTTCAGGCTTGACAGTGTCTTTTGTTTGCGAGCCTATTTTGCAAGGGAAGAATTTCGCGCTAGGAAATGTAGCAAAATCAAGAAGCACACCCAAATTCCTTTGGATATTCTCAAACATAACGTGAGGACCGGTTTGGTTGGGTAGGAAGATAGAATAACCGGTGATTATATTGCTTGAGCCTTTGTGACATATATATACAGTACATAGTAGCTTGAAGAAAGTTAATTTATTAGACATATGGAAGGAACTATATCGGATCCTAATTGATTCTATTTTATCTCTTATAATTTTAACATACATGTACTCTGATAGGTTGGATAAATTTGAAGTGTAGGAACTATACAGAGAACCATTCAGAACCGGGTTTTTTTTCTTCTAAGAAGTTGGATTTGAGAATTTAAATGCATTTGAGGTGAGACATCAAGAGATAAATTCTTAAATTCATCTATTCATAGAGTAAAATCCTCGATAATTCGTTCTGAGAATCTTGTTTGAACGGTACCTTCCTCGAAAAAGGAAAAAATAATTGTCAGGTGAATCCAGTCAGTTAATGAATATATGGACCGTTCTTAAAAAAAAATCTCTATGGGCTTAAAATGCCATTGCACAACTGTTTCCAAAGCCTAGCCCATCAAAGTTGGTATATGAAGCCCAATAGACCATAGGTCCATCTCACAACAATAGAATTAGGGCACAAAAGCCCAGCCCAGTGAGCCCATCCTAGAGAGATACTCGCCTCCACTATATAATCCCCACCGCCCACCACTTCGACGCTTCACGCACCTAGGGTTTTGCCTCCGCCGCCGCAGCCGCTTCTTCGTCACGCCGCAACGATGGTATCCACCTAGCTCTCTTCCTCGATTTCCATGGGGCTCGTCTTGTGCGTGTGCGGTTAGGGGTTCGACGTTACGCTGATGTGATTGTTTGTTTCTTGCGCCGCGCAGCCGTCCCACAAGACCTTCCGTATCAAGAAGAAGCTGGCGAAGAAGATGCGCCAGAACCGCCCCATCCCCTACTGGATCCGCATGAGGACCGACAACACCATCAGGTAATGGCCGCGTCCACCCCCACCTCCTGCTCGTCTTGCTCCTCTGTTCGAGTCGGCTTAGGCTTTTGTGTGCTGATCTTGTCCTGATGCTGTTTCGGGTTTGTGTTGTTTCAGGTACAACGCGAAGCGCAGGCACTGGCGCCGCACCAAGCTTGGGTTCTGAGCAGGGGAGGTGCCGGCTGCTGCGTGGGAAACCTAGGGTTTAAGAGTTATCTGCATTTTGTTTCATGGATGTTTCAGTGTTTATGCAAGTTAGGAAGTGAGTCCAGGAAGCTTTTATTAAAATTATTACTGAGGATACCATTCTGTGCTAAGTAAAGGACCCTTGCTATATATCTATGTTGTGTTCAACTTATTCCTGAGGCTTAACTTTGGTTCATTTGGTCAACTCTATTGGATGGCTGGTGACGTGAGTTTCTATTTGTATCATTGCGAAGTGTGATTGCTCCATCGTTGAATTTTGCTAGAATGTAAGAGTAGTCCTTTAGATCAAAAAAATATAAGAGTAGTCCTTTAGACCAAACCATATAAGAGGTGATACATGTCATTTCGTAGGTAAAAGAATGTAAAATGTTTTTTTCTAGATATTTGGTTTATGCTGAACTTCATTGTCCAGAAAGGTATTGTGTTTGCTAGATTTTATACCAGACCTTGACAAGTGAGCGTTATGGTTGGTGCAATGCTTTGCACTCAAGTTAGCGCAAGTGATTCATTTCTGATTATGGGTTAAATGCTTTTATTCGTAATTTAGAAGATGGATTTGGCAACCCATGTGTCACATGTCATTGGTTTCTTTCTCGACAAGGGCTTGGGCTTGTAGTGACTAACTTTGTTTTCAAACACATGTGTGTAGTGTAAATGATGTAGTATATTTGTGGGTTCACTTTTGTTTAACAATGTTATAGATGGTATAAAATTGTACATGTGTACCAGTAGTGAATGCTTGCACTTGCCAATACCGAGCTTACTATCTTAGCCACATCATGTACACAATTTTTTTGAGAAACAGGGCTTATAAGTTATGTTTGGGCTTGATGAGGATTTGTGCCCAACAATAGGAGTACTGTAGTGGTGCCTTTGCCTCGTTCCATGATTTAAAAAAGAAAGGTTCCGGCGTGGAACTTTTGAACCAAACATGCACTAGAGGATTGCTAATGCTTTTGTATAAGCGTCCTATGCTACTTGAGAAAACTTGGCTGTTTGTGAATACGAATTTGATGGTTAATGAACTGTTGTGGGCTAGTAGCCTATATTGGTTCTGCTCTCATGTCACAGCATTGCTGAATGGGTTTAAGGTTGAGAATACGTTCGAATCATCTATAAGCTATTTTGTGCAGGACACCTGCAATCTGGTTTCTATGCACCTTATGATTTGTTGACTGGTTTTGTTTGTAATAGCTAGTTAATCGCTGTTAATAACATGAACCGCCTTGATTGATGTCAGCCTTGATACTGAAGGGAGGTTCTGAAACTAGTGATGTACTGCAGATATATGTTCTTGGGTGCAAGTATGTCTGTTGTTCATCTGTCACTGTTCCATGTTACAAGGGCTGCTTTCCATTTACATGGTATGCAGCTGAAGTTTGTACTCTGCCATCCATCCATGCAGTCTTGTACTAACAAGTTTCTTGTTAATCTTATGCTTGTCAGCACTCAGATTATTAGCTTTGCTGATAGAATTATTACATTCTGTGTTGAATTTGCGATGCGGTTTTACTTTCATTCTGGTGAACGTTGCTGTTGGTCCGTTCTTGGATGCACAGCATGAAATAGCACTGGAAGCCAGCCAGCCAGCCAGCCAGGTGGTGGTTCGCGTTCGCGTCCGCCCGTGTTAAGCAAGTACAAGTTCTAACATGCATCATTATTGACTCGCTAGTTTTCCAGTACCATGGGATCTGTCAAGCAAGTACGGATCGCGCTCTTAAGTTTCTCGAATCATCTAAGCATCTGTAAAATAGTTGTTTCTACTGTTGGTTGGTGACATTGTTCTCTCTTTAAATGCCCTAAAAGTTTTATTACGCACAAGACAAGGAACGACCTAGCCCCTCCACCGACCAACGTGGCGAGCCGAGGCGGCCTCGCACGGCAGCGCGAGCGCACCACCACCGTGAGTTGTATCAAACGGACGGCAACGCGGGGCGGGTGTGAAGAAGAGGTCGGCCGCGCCGATCGCGCTGCGGTTCGGTTTCCCTAGGCTGCATGCGACCACTCGATCGCAACAACCCGCGCGGTATAAGTGGCGGCCGGGCGGGGCACGGCTGCCTCGTCTTCAAGCAGCGCACGGACCGAGGCAAGGCAGGCAGGCCCCGCCCCGCCCCGCCCTCCTATCCTCCTCCGTTCCATGAAGGCCTAACCCCCGCGCGGCAAGGCGAAGGCGGTCACCGGGAGAGCGCGCCTCCCTTCCTTCCCCGCGCGCACCACACCACCCACCGCTCCATCCACCCACTCCATTAACAGCAACAACTAATAAAGATGGCGTCCATTTCCCTCGAGGACGTCCGCAACGAGACCGTCGACCTCGTACGCCGCCGCCTCCACCTCTCCTCCATTCCCGTACGTCTTTTGCTTGACAGTGTGCGCGTGTGTGTATGTGTTTCTGCATGCAGGAGACGATCCCGGTGCAGGGGGTGTTCGAGCACCTGAAATGCAGCAAGCAGGGGCTGTCCGCCGCCGAGGGCGAGAACCGCCTCAAGATCTTCGGCCCCAACAAGCTCGAGGAGAAGAAGGAGAGCAAGCTGCTCAAGTTCCTCGGCTTCATGTGGAACCCGCTGTCCTGGGTCATGGAGTGCGCGGCCATCATGGCCATCGCGCTCGCCAACGGGGGCGGCAAGCCCCCGGACTGGCAGGACTTCGTCGGCATCGTCGTCCTCCTATTCATCAACTCCACCATCAGCTTCGTCGAGGAGAACAATGCTGGCAACGCGGCTGCTGCGCTCATGGCTGGGCTCGCGCCCAAGACCAAGGTCCTCAGGGACGGCAAGTGGCTCGAGCAGGACGCCTCCATCCTCGTGCCCGGCGACATCATCAGCGTCAAGCTCGGCGACATCATCCCCGCCGACGCGAGGCTGCTCGAGGGTGACCCGCTGAAGGTTGACCAGGCGGCGCTTACCGGCGAGTCCATGCCAGTGAACAAGCACTCCGGCCAGGGGGTCTTCTCCGGCTCCACGGTGAAGCAGGGCGAGATCGAGGCCGTCGTCATCGCCACCGGCGTGCACACCTTCTTCGGCAAGGCGGCGCACCTGGTGGACAGCACCAACAACGTCGGCCACTTCCAGCTGGTGCTCACGGCCATCGGTAACTTCTGCATCATCTCCATCGCCGTCGGCATGCTCGTCGAGATCATCGTCATGTACCCGGTCCAGCACCGCGCCTACCGCGACGGCATCGACAACCTCCTCGTCCTGCTCATCGGCGGCATCCCGATAGCCATGCCCACCGTGCTCTCGGTCACCATGGCCATCGGTTCCCACCGCCTGTCCCAGCAGGGCGCCATCACCAAGCGCATGACCGCCATCGAGGAGATGGCCGGCATGGACGTGCTGTGCAGCGACAAGACCGGCACCCTCACGCTCAACAAGCTCACCGTGGACAAGACCCTCATCGAGGTGTGCGGCAGGGGTGTCGACAAGGACACGGTGCTCCTCTACGCCGCGAGGGCCTCTCGCGTCGAGAACCAGGACGCCATCGACACCTGCATCGTCGGCATGCTCGCCGACCCCAAGGAGGCCCGCGCCGGCATCCAGGAGGTCCACTTCCTTCCGTTCAACCCCGTCGAGAAGCGCACGGCCATCACCTACATCGACGGAAATGGCGACTGGCACAGGATTAGCAAGGGCGCCCCTGAGCAGGTACCGAGCTGGCTAGATTCTCGATCACAGCATCGTCTCTGTAACTTCATTTTTACAATGGTGGCTTGGCTTGTTTGTGCGCAGATCATTGAGCTCTGCAGGATGGGCAAGGAGGCCGAGAAGAGGATCCACAGCCTGATCGACCAGTACGCAGACCGTGGCCTCCGCTCGCTCGGCGTGTCGTACCAGCAGGTGCCGGAGAAGAGCAAGGAGAGCGCCGGTGACCCATGGCAGTTCATCGGTCTTCTGCCGCTCTTCGACCCGCCAAGGCACGACAGCGCGGAGACCATCCGCCGCGCGTTGCACCTCGGCGTCAACGTCAAGATGATCACCGGCGACCAGCTGGCCATCGGTAAGGAGACCTCGCGGCGACTCGGCATGGGCACCAACATGTACCCGAGCACCACCCTGCTGGGCGACAAGAGCAGCGAGATGAGCGGCCTCCCCATCGACGAGCTGATCGAGAAGGCCGACGGGTTCGCCGGGGTGTTCCCGGAGCACAAGTACGAGATCGTGAAGCGGCTCCAGGACCGGAAGCACATCGTCGGCATGACCGGCGACGGCGTGAACGACGCGCCGGCGCTGAAGAAGGCCGACATCGGCATCGCCGTGGACGACGCGACGGACGCGGCCCGGAGCGCGTCAGACATCGTGCTGACGGAGCCCGGGCTGAGCGTGATCATCAGCGCCGTGCTCACGAGCCGCGCCATCTTCCAGCGCATGAAGAACTACACCATCTACGCCGTGTCCATCACCATCCGTATCGTGCTCGGCTTCATGCTCGTGGCGCTGCTCTGGAAGTTCGACTTCGCGCCCTTCATGGTGCTCATCATCGCCATCCTCAACGACGGCACCATCATGACCATCTCCAAGGACCGCGTGAAGCCGTCGCCCACCCCCGACTCGTGGAAGCTCAAGGAGATCTTCGCCACCGGCGTCGTCCTAGGCACCTACATGGCCCTCGTCACCGTCCTCTTCTTCTACCTCGCGCACGACACCGACTTCTTCACGGTACCTAAGACGAAGAGGTTTCTTCTTGCACGCATGCTCACCTGGTCCTCCTGGCTGATGTGATCTCCATGCGATGCAACGCAGAATACATTCGGCGTGAGGTCGATCAAGGAGAACGATAAGGAGCTCATGGCGGCGCTGTACCTCCAGGTGAGCATCATCAGCCAGGCGCTCATCTTCGTGACGCGGTCCAGGAGCTGGTCATTCGTGGAGCGGCCGGGACTCCTCCTCGTCGTCGCCTTCCTCTTGGCGCAGCTGGCGGCGACGTGCATCGCCGTGTACGCCAACTGGGAGTTCTGCCGCATGCAGGGCATCGGGTGGGGGTGGGGCGCCGCCATCTGGCTGTTCAGCATCTTCACCTACGTCCCTCTCGACGTGCTCAAGTTCATCATCCGATACGCGCTCAGCGGCAGGGCATGGAACAACATCAACAACAAGGCAAGCCACTGACTGCTCCATATCCATTCCTTAGCTGCTTCTCCTACGATTATGAATACGAAACATCTTTCTGCGCTGAATCGTGATGCTTATTCTGTTGTCGGTGCTGTGCAGACGGCGTTCACCAACAAGAACGACTACGGCAAGGGCCAGCGCGAGGCGCAGTGGGCGACGGCGCAGAGGACGCTGCACGGCCTGAACCAGCCTAGCACCTCCTCCGACCTCTTCAACGACAACTCCGGCTACCGCGAGCTCTCCGAGATCGCCGAGCAGGCCGCCAAGCGTGCCGAGGTCGCCAGGTACGCGCCAACGCCACGCCACCACTGCCTCAACTGAACCTGAAACATTCCATCAAACTCATTCTAGCATGTCATTCTTACTGAACGAATTGGCTTTTGTTGCAGGCTCAGGGAGCTGCACACCCTCAAGGGCCACGTCGAGTCGGTGGTGAAGCTCAAGGGGCTCGACATCGAGACGATCCAGCAGAGCTACACCGTGTAACACGCACGCCATCGATGGATATATTTCTTCCCCCTCTGCGAACGATCAGAGGGGAAATTTGAGTAATTTTTTGACCTAGATGTTTGTTCGCATTTTGAGTGGGAAGAGTTCTGAACACCGGTGCCCTTTTGAGTATAGTGAAGTAATATGTATGATTTTGGGTTTATGCCAGTGTTTGGCAATGACATTGCTTTACTTGTAATCTTTAAACTCTTCCTGAATTCATCTCTGTATTTTAGCAATTGTCAGTTCTTGAGTACAGAATCTCTTTTGCTGCACGCTTTTCGTGAGTACAGGTTTATCCTTTAGTGATTGAACCGATTACCAAGGCTAATCCAAATATTAAGACTACTTATTCTGCCTCGGTACTGCAGAAAACAAACTTTGCATTCATGAATTAACTTTCTGTAATACACCTTCAGAACCTTGGTTCCAAAGTTTCACCTACGTGCTAGCACAAGATAATCAACTACAACTTACTGTAATACACCTTCAGGATTACAGCTACAGCTTACTGTAGTACAAATACAACTGAATTTTAACGATGCAACAAATTTCCCCGTTCTTGCAGATTACATTAGCCCTGTCAGCGATCAACCGAACCAAACGTGCCTCGTCCTCTGGCAGAGGTTGCGTTTCAGTAAAACTTATACACATCTGAATAGAGGGTGTCCTCGGTTTATGACCTACTCCACCAGTCCACCTCAAGCCTTTCGAACAATCATATGGCGCTCTCTCTTATGCTCCACCTCGTCCCTTTGGTGCATGATCAGAAGGGCTCCTCACCTGAAGCAGTGGAAAGCTGTGGTAAGAAACCTAGTAGTTAAAGATTACTTCGTGCATATTACGACACGCTCCTTACAGTGGATTCGTTCATCCCCATCCGAGTTAGTTCATCGATCAGCCGTCGCTCAGATATGTGGCTTCCAATTCCCATTCTTCTCTTTATTTGTGCTTCCGCTTGCTGTTTGGACAAAATGGAAGATAAACTCAGAAAATGTGAGGTTAATGAGCTGAATTTTACTTTTGGGTAGCAAAGAATAACCTTGATTTCACTTGCAATCTCTGGTGACAAGTTCAAATGCTCATTGATTCCAGATCGTGCGGCATCAACGGTGGAGACATTAAACAGTCTAAATGCCTCTTCAACATGCTCTGGTGTAGCCACACTTGTCCTAATAACCATTCAAACCAGTCAGGAATGTCATGAAACCTGCAAATTAGAACAACAGAAAATGACAGCAAATATATAAAATTTATAACGATCCTCGAGATGTACCGCTAGCTGAGCTACCTGTAAATCAATGTAAGCAGAACATTTAGTATGCGATCAACTAGTACTCACAGTCTCATCTTTGCAAGAGATTCACTCAAACGAATAATAGCTTCAAGCTGCCTCACAGTGATGGGTATAGCTGCAGCCCTCCCTGTCTCATGAGCTTGTTGTCTCATTTTCTGCACAATGAATTATACAAATAGGTAAGAAAATCTAAATAAACAGTTAATTAGGTGAAAAATCTGCAGTATATACCTGTCTAATCTCAACATATTTGTTCTGCAACATCTCTGGTGATTTTCTGAGAGCCGTGGTTTACAAGTATCGCGGCAGTACTCAATGTACCTATACATTAGTAAGGTTATGAATACTATAATTCAAGAAAGGCAAGTCAAATTTGTTTCAAACATAAAACACAAAACCAACCATACCGTTTCAGCCAATTCTCTCCTTCACTAGCATCTGTGTTCTTGGATGAAGCTCCAGCTCCGCTGGCATGCACCTTAATGATGTGTCTTGCAATTCGCTGCATGTTGAAGTTCATTTAGTCTCTGAAGCATGGAAGTAAGCCGAAGAAAGCATTTTGCTTCATACCTTATCTTGATAATACATTCTGATATCCTTAACGATAAATATTAGATCAAATCGAGAAAGGATGGTTGTCTGCAGATCAATGTTATCTTGTGCAGTCTGATGAACCAAAAAGACATTTATCAAATTAATTGTTCTATATATAGGACTAGAATAGTTGATACTTTTTGAAAAATGAAAATATGGAAATACTAAACAAGTCAATAGCAAAACAGATTGACTGACCTTAAGATCATCATAGCGCCCAGCAATTGGATTGGCAGCTGCAAGAACTGAGGTCCTTGAATTGAGTACTGTTGTAATGCCAGCTTTGGCAATAGATATGGTCTGCTGCTCCATGGATTCATGAATTGCAACTCTGGAATCGCAGAAGAAAAAGGAGACCGGTTTAAAATCATTTCAAGAGTAAAAAAACAGGTATACAATGTTTATTCTAGTTTCAACCAAGAAGTCTAAATTGATTTGGCTTTTACCTGTCTTCAGGCCTCATTTTGTCAAATTCATCGATACAAGCCACTCCACGTCAGCCAAAACCATTGCCCCTCCTTCCAAATAAAACTCACGCTGTACAGGAAAACAATAGTATTTTTAGCCATAGAAAACCAAATTTTGAGTAAACACAACAGGCAATCCAATGAAGGCAAGCTTACCGAGCTACTGTCCCAAGTTACAGATGCTGTAAGACCAGCTGCGGATGTAACACGCTCCGCCTGATGGTTCTGGGTATATCAATCTCTTACTTGTTGTTTGTTTAACTTTATTATCTGTTGTTATCTTGAACACTGAGATAGGAATATCACTTTCTGTTCTTCTAGAAATTAGTATGACTATGGTGTTTATGTCTGTTTGCTTTATGAAAAAGTCTAGAGTATTGTCCATGATTTATCTAGTATATTTCTGGATTAAAGTACTTCGAAAAATGCTTATTTATTTAACAGCTCCTCCATCTCCCCGGTCTCGCCGGCGACCTTCGACCGAAGGCTCGCAAGAACCTCGGCCGCGGCCATCTCAAACTATACAAACACCTACGAATAATTGAAGACAACTCCACATAAACCAAAACAGAAATCACAAACATTATTCCGGATCTTGTCAGAGAGCTCGGCGTCGAAGGCGTCGAGGTCCTCGATGGCGACGGTGACATGGTCGCGGTTGTGCACCAGGCTCTCGCTGGAACAAAGAAAAACACAAATCGAATTGATTCAGACATCGAGGGGGCCAAATACTCAGATCTGGGCGGTGAGGAGCGCAAGGGTGCGTAGGGGCGGACCGGTAGGGAAAGTCTCCGGTGGGGCCGGAGAAGCCGCGGAGGAACTCTTTGAACTTGCGGAGGGCGGAGTGGCGGATGAGGTCGCCGGCGGGTCCGCCGCGGGGGAACTGCGCCTGGTCGCTGTAGAAAACGGCGCCCTCGTCCCAACCCGACATGGCGGCGGAGGCGAGGAAGAGATGCGGGTGCCCGCGGGCGCGGATAGGAGAAAGGGTGCGAAGGCGACGAAGAGGTGGCGGGAAGAGGGCAATAGAGGTGGGATTTGGCGGGAAAGCGGTGGAGGTGAGGCTGCTCGTTGCCGGCTTGCCGGGCCTGTTTAGGGTTGAGGAAGAGGGAGGATGCGAGGCAGGCCTATTATGTGCTTAGATGATTTTTTGGGCCTGGATGGAAGAATGGGCCATTTCGTGGGCTGGGAAAGCATGGGCTCTGTGGGCTGGAATGGTCATGCTGATTATTGGGGCATCTCAAATTTCATAAATCTTAAAACTTTGACTTGTCTTGTCTCTTTCAAAAAAAAGAAAAATACTTCTCTTGCCTTCCTTTCTAAAGAAATCATTTTGCAATCGCTAATTCCCATTTTTTGTGGCCATTATCAGATTATCTATAGTGAATCTTGTCCGATTTTGTTTGATTGTCAACGATTCATTTTTTATGGATTAAGTTGTTTGGTAAAACAGCTAGTGATCTAAACGAGTAATCCAACTAATAGACAGGTTACTGTCAATTCCAGTAATCGAAGCCCCTCTCCCAAATAAATAGTGCTACGTCGCCCAATGGACTCGTCTCCTCTATACCGAAACTTTTTAAAAAAAATTAATTAACCTATTTTTAAATTTATTATATTATTAACCTCTTATCAATTTTATTTTCAAATATAATCTTTTTAGCCACGCCATCACCCGTAACATAGTGACACAACACTGCTACGCTATATGATAAGTCTAGTTAAATAGTAATTTTTATCACACCACTGATGGTGGAGTGATAGTATTTAATCATGTTATGGTGCTAACATGACAATATTATTTTGTCACGTAACGAGTGGTGGTACGGTAAAAAAATCATAATTAAAAATAAATTAGGCAATAGATAAATAATAAAAATAAATTAAAAAATAAATAAATAATTTAAAAAAGTTCCCCTCTATAGTGCAAATTTGTTCAACAGTTTACAAGTATATAACATAATTTTCATGCAATTAAAAAGACTTTTGAACAAACATCCATTTAGTGACGTGTGAATGGGCCGTCTGACATAACACGGCATATACCTCTATTAGGACTGGCTCAGCTAGCCCGACTAACTAATCGAGTCGTGTCGTGCTGACCTGTAGGGTAGAGTGCTGATCAAAGCTCGATACGCCACCCTTTTGGGCTGTGTCTGATTAGCCCATGAGCCAAGATACCGATCCAAATATAACACATCTGATTAAACTGTGCCAGCTTGGGCCGTGCTCTATGTTATATTATACTGTATCCGAACCGGCTCAACAGTCCCGTGCTCGGCTACATCTATCCTGCAATTGTATTATTTTTAGAATCCATCGATCAATGGTTTTATTTGCGCCAAGATCCAACGGCTGACCCTTAGCCACCACATGCTCGCAAACTGATTCTGAATTTCTTATAGGAGGGGGTGGGGAGCGAAATCCGTCACGCAAAACCGGTGACGGGGACTCCAAGGCCATCACCATCCACCCACTCAGTTCCTCTCCTCCCCCGCTTGATCCGAGAAGCGCAGTGCATCCTCTCCTCACTACAGTACACTAGCAGGCGGCCCACGTCTCCGATCTCCCTCCCTCTCCTGGTGCCGTTTCGCCTCGCCGGAGATGGCGTCCACCGCCTTCGCCGTTTCCTCGCCGGCGGCTTCCGCCGTGGCCGTCCGGTCCAAGGCATGGCCCGCTTCCTCCTGAAGCCTCTGCTCTTGCGCATTTGTAGGTTTCTTGGGTTGGGTTTTGACCTTCTATTAATGGTGGGCGCAGGTGTTTGGAGGAGGAAAGAACGAAACGAGGACCGGCTGCCGCGTGGGGATCACGAGGAAGGTCATCTCTTGTTGTTGCACTAGCTTACCTAGATCTCGCAGCTAATCGGTGAATTGCTTTAGTTCTGTAGTATGGAATGGTTATGGGTCCTGCCATGTATCTTGTGTGTGATTCAATAGCGATAGCTCCTTTATTGCCAATTCAGGATTGCTAGTGGTTTTGTGAGTAATATTCAGCATTGGGGACGTAGTTGGCACTGTGATTTCTGGTTACACACGGCATCACAAGCTTTTAGAACAATAGTGACTCAGGACGTTATCTGCTTTTGGCAATGACACCTTGGATACTTTAGTGGTCTTGCAGCTCTAGTCAGGAATCAATCTTTTTTTTAGATCGCTCTAAGGCTTCTAACGGATAATGCCATATGTTAATAACTGCCTTCTTCCATTTTGAAAAAAAAATCATAAGCTGATATTCAGTAACATAGACATCAAATGAAGAACAAAGAGCTGTTGATGCATGAGCAAACATGAAGCTGCAATAGAGTTCTGTGTGGACCTTCATAGTAAAACCATGGTGTGCTCAGTCTAGCCATAGAGTTCTTACAGCAGGGTAATAATTATATATATTTTAGTGTATTGATAGGAACACGCTGGATATTCTTGTTTTCAAGTTAAGCCGCATCGCAGTGGACAGGATTTGTTATGCCAACATTTTCTGTTTCTATGTGGTTGATCTTTTTGTATATGATGCCAACTGTATTTTAAAACCTGATCCCACGTGAAGCTTTGACATCTCTCGATATGGTTTGTGCTTTGAAATTTGATTAATCCTTAGCTGTTTTGAATGCAGAATTTTGGCTGTGTCATGATGGCCCTTGCGGTAGATGTTTCTCGTTTTGAAGGAGTGTCAATGGCACCTCCAGACCCAATTCTTGGGGTTTCAGAAGCATTTAAAGCGGATAAAAATGACCTGAAGCTCAACCTTGGCGTTGGTGCCTATAGAACAGAAGAGCTACAGCCCTATGTCCTCAATGTAGTCAAGAAGGTAAGCCTAATCATCCTTAACATTGCCTGAATAATTGAGGTTCCGATTGTGACACGCTATTGTTACATGTGATAGGCTGAAAATCTTATGCTGGAGAAGGGAGAAAACAAGGAGGTATGGTGTGATTTGAAAGGCAGGATCATAAGGAATCGATTTTCGTGAATCATCTGTTGTTTTTATATCTGGAAGTGAAAGGCTAAGACTAAGGTCTATGGTGCAGTATCTTCCTATTGAAGGCTTAGCTGCATTTAACAAAGCAACTGCAGAGCTATTGTTTGGAGCTGATAATCCTGTCATCAAGGAAAGAAGGGTATGTACAATGAAGCCTTGGTTGTTATTACTGTAATATTACTTTTCTCTGCGTAGGAAGGCATGTCCTTTGCTTATTTTTAGTTATCCTTATTTAATAATAGCTCCAACTATAGGTTGCTACTCTTCAGTCTCTCTCAGGGACTGGATCACTACGTCTTGCTGCAGCATTTATACAAAGATATTTCCCTGAAGCAAAAGTACTTATATCATCTCCCACCTGGGGTACGAATGCTGATGCAACTATTCTTCATGAGTTCATGTGCCTAAGCCTTTAGCCTTGAGTTTTCATTGTTTTTTGTCGAGTTTCTTGTTGGCAAACTGTAAACTTCGTCCAATCTATATTTTAACAGGGAACCATAAGAACATCTTCAATGATGCCAGGGTACCTTGGTCAGAGTACCGGTATTATGATCCCAAGACTGTTGGGTTGGATTTCGAGGGAATGATAGCTGACATACAGGTACTTAAAAATTATTATCGAGAATTGCATTTATATTCAATATTGTTATTTGCATTAGGCTATCTTTCATTTGATGAACTTCATTGAGGGTAACTTTTTTATTCAATTGGGGTGCATTCATTATAAGAAATTTGCCCTCTAGAAATGGCCAGTCACTTTTCTCTCGCTTTTTGTATCATTAATGTGTTATTCATTGATTATTTGTTTACAATACTAGTTCATTTGTTTACTCTTTGCACAATAGGCTGCCCCAGATGGATCTTTTGTTCTGCTACATGGTTGCGCCCACAACCCAACTGGAATAGACCCAACACCTGAACAGTGGGAGAAAATTGCAGATGTTATTCAAGAGAAAAACCATATGCCTTTCTTTGATGTTGCATATCAGGTGAACTGTTTTCATTTGAGTACTTCTTATCTGTTTATCACAATTTGTCTCTTGCTGACTGGTACATTTGTTTTTTCTAGGGTTTTGCCAGTGGAAGCCTTGATGAAGATGCATTTTCTGTCAGGCTTTTTGTTGAACGTGGCCTGGAAGTTTTTGTTGCACAGTCTTACAGCAAGAACCTTGGTCTATATGCAGAAAGAATTGGAGCAATAAATGTTGCCTGCTCGGCACCAGAAGTTGCAGACAGGTAATCTTTTGTTCCAAATGATTGCCTGCCTACCTAATTTTTTCCCTTTTCATTCAGTTGCGCCAAGTGGTAATTTTTATTTTTCTGCACCTTAGTGCCCCACCATAGCTCCGTAATAATTATGCTTAGGCGAAGCATTATAGACATTCCATTTGTAACTATTTCTGCTTATGGTTAAGAACAACGAGAAACAACCAATGTTTGCAATAGTTGCTTGATTTGTGAGAATCTGTTGGGAATTATCTTCTTATTTGTTATGACATCTGAAGCTTAGGTTCCTCTGACATCCTATTCCTTCCAGGGTGAAGAGCCAGCTGAAACGATTGGCACGGCCCATGTACTCGAACCCCCCTATTCATGGTGCTAGGATAGTTGCTAACGTTGTTGGAGACCCATCCATGTTTGGTGAATGGAAACAGGAGATGGAACAAATGGCAGGGCGAATCAAGAATGTAAGGCAGAAGCTTTACGACAGCTTGTCTGCGAAGGACAAGAGTGGCAAGGACTGGTCTTTCATTCTGAGGCAGATAGGCATGTTCTCCTACACGGGCTTGAACAAAACCCAGGTGACATGCTTTAAATTTTCACATATGGCACACTAAATTTTACTGATTAGCTATTTTCTACATCCAATGTGTTTGCAAATACCATGTTGGCAAAATATACTGATATACTGCACTGCAGCATGTTCTTAATTTTCATTTATTGTGTTTGCAGAGTGATAATATGACCGATAAATGGCACATATACATGACCAAGGATGGGAGAATTTCACTGGCCGGATTGTCCCAGGCTAAATGTGAGTATCTTGCCGATGCCATCACCGATTCCTTCCATAATGTATAAGAATCCAGGTCAAGCTATTGCGATTAATTCCTTCTATACTATGCTGGGGTTTTTGGGTTCTTCCAGCTTGAGTTGTCATTCAGGATACAAAGGATGGTGTATCCGGTTTTGTGTAATTTGGACATGATAAATATTTTTTGTCAGTGCAGCAAACTCACAAATGCTTGCGTACATGTAACAGTGGACATGTAGGTGCGGTGTTTACAAGGTTGTAATACTGGATTAAATAATAATGGCATCTGCAATTAGCCACTCTAATTCCAATATTCCATAGCACGCATTTTTGCTTCTTACATGCTGCGATAGTACAAGTGTACGCTGTGACGCTGGATAACTTGAGATGTAATGCTTGTGGTGTATATATGATGAATGTTGCAACTATCTGTTGGTGCGAGAAACAGAGAGAAATGGGCCTGAAGTCAGCGGAGACGCCGACGGCGGCGGCGTCGTGCCGGAGGTGAGCACGTGGGCGACGGGAAAAGAAGGGAGAGATCGAGAGAGATCTATATTGTCCGATCATGTCTGGGGGCAGCACAATGGCTACAAGTCAGGGAGCGAGACTGTTCGGCCCACATCAAGGCCCAGAAATGGTCCAAGTGAAGAGCGAAAGACGGCCCATAAGCAGACAAAGGCAAGAGCCCAACTAAGGCTTCCGGACGTAATAACGGCGAACGTCCAGCACGTGGACGAGCCCAGCCACGTCGCCACCGTCGGTCGCCGGCGCCCGCTGCTCCGTGTAGCCGCCAGAGGATTCCCGCAGGTGACGCCGCGCCGCCTTACTGCATGCTGGCCACACTGTACCATGCGCGCCTGCATGCATCCTCCCCATTTATCCACCGTACGTAGTGGGAGCTCGCCTCCGGCCTCGCCGCACACGGCACACCCCGTGTGGCCGTGTGTCATCATCTACGCCGCCGGCGACGCCCGAGTTCTTGTGAAGCGAGGAGTAAATAAGCTGGTTTTGTGTGACCTTGGTCGCAGAAGCTCGCAGTGGTCGATCATTGATGCAGTGCATGCACGAGATACGTTTATACTTGGAGATTCTTTTCGGACGAGTTCAGTGCTGGCGTTGGAGCCGGGGAAATAAAACACCGCGTTGGAGCGGGGGAAACAAAAACACCGTTCTAATTGTAGCAGGCAACTGACTGAGGCCTATCGAGATTCGTGGCGTTGGAACCGTAGAAAACATGTAAGGTCATCTTCAATAGTATTATATCTGCAATAGTGTTATATCGGCTGTCAATAGTCTTTTTATATTAGTAAAATTCTAGATGAAAAGAAAGAAGTATGAGAGAGAAGTGAAGTCGTCTCTTCCTCAAATAATCATTTCTACATACGAACCAAGACAAAGTAATTAGTGCGTATGTGAGAGATGAAGAAGTGAAAATATTATAAATTTAGCATGAATGTTATAGACAACTTGCTAGAGACAGCTTATTGGATGTGTTATCCCTAAATCAATCTTTCGGTGACGTGGAGTTGATATAGCAAAATTAAAGACAACACTATTGGAGATGCCCTAACTGCACGTTGACGTGAATGTGCATTCTCTGGGCAGAGACGAATTGCATCTTGGCGCGTGTACTTCCGATGGGGGTGTCGTGAGTGAGCAATGCGGAGAGATGCTGCTGCTCGTCGGCTGCAGAGCCATGCACCATTGCTGCACCGAGACAATGCGCAGGGTGGTCGCGTCGGCATCAAAGGACAGTTTGTGCATTGTTGAGCTATGGGGAAGTGGGACGTGTATCCTCTGACGTTGCATAGCAATGTCACACGCTACAGTGTTGTGATATTGGTTCGTAGCCGTTAGATAAAAAACGAAGGCCAAGATCATGTGTGAAACTATGCAGCGAAAACACTGTAGCAGAGGTAGGCCAGGATCATGTGTGAAACTATGCAGCGAAAACACTGTAGCAGAGGTGATGTAGTTGGCTCTGTGGCGATACTGTAGTATTTGATCTAGTCCGCTCTTTCAGAGTCAAACGTCTCAGATCGACGCAATATCGTGGCACTGTTGCTCTCTACCATTTTCTTTTGCAATGTTAGGGAATCTAAATCCGAGGAGGAGGCCCACCCAAGCAATAGCGAGTGGAAGGATGGTATGTATGTGCGTGTGAGTAGCACCCCGCCCAGTTAGACCAGGGTAAGTACAAACTACTCTACTCTCATTAAAGAATTATGTATATGCCACTCTAGAGTTGTAGATTATGGGATGTGTCACTGCAAAAGTTTTTTCTTAAAAAAATACCACTGCTAACATCGGAAAATTGGAAATATAGCATTATGCAGATTTGAAGACCATAGTGCCCCCTTCTTCCTCCTCCATCCATTCCGATTGTGTTTTGTGCATCCGCTGCCGTCGTAGTTGCAGGTACCATACGCCACCTCACCCACCTTTGACCTATCTCCTTAGTCCTCCAATCCCCTCTTCTCACAAATACTAATTCTTCCCAAAAAAAACTAACCAATCAAGAAACCCAAATCAATTACCCATGTCTCCTAGCCATGGCAGCATAGAAGACAGCCAGCGAATCAGCCGATTAAGCAGATCCAAGATGAAACTTGTCGGTGTTTTAGAACCGAACTTATGTAAAGATTGTTTGATTCAGTGGGTCTTTAGGACTCAAATCACACAGAGAGAATGACAAAAAGATTTTTATACAGGTTCGGACCTTCTCCGAAGAGAACAACAACCCTACTCCTGTGTGACTATATTGAGTATGTTGGTTACAGATCAAGAGAAAGACTGGAATGCAATGTCTTGTGCTCCTAACCCCCCTCCCTCTGTCATCTGGTGATTCCTCCTTTTATAGCGTGTTTGGGCGACAATTTCTCCAACCCAAAGGGGCATCAATGCTTCGGATGATGGTGCAGTTACTGGAGATTACTGTTGGAGAAGTAACGCTGCTACGTCGTCAGATAGTTATCACCAGGATAGAGAGATTAATTGTGCAATTACTCCATAGAATAATAGTGTATACTGATTGTTTAGATGCCTTAATCAATTGTGTCTACTTGTTTGTAAGCTCGATTAATTATAGGGTGATCGTAGCTGACCTGGTCGTAGAAGGTATTACGACCATGAGGTGATCGTAGAAGAACTTACGATCATGTGCTAATCGTAAAAAGACTTACGACTATGGGGTGGTCGTAGTTGGCCTAGTCGTAGATAGACTTATAACCATGAGGTGATCGTAGAAGAACTTACAATCGTGAGCTAGTCGTATGAGAACTTACAACTATGGGGTGGTCGTAGCTGACCTCGTCGTAGAAGGACTTACGACCATGAGGTGGACGTAGAAGAACTTACGATCATGAGGTAGTCGTAGAAGATCTTACGACATCAATTTCTCCCTTATGAACATTAAGGGGTATACTCAAGAACCATACAATGAGGTCATTATCAATAATAAGGATTATAAATAAATAATTAAATGAGGATTTCTAGATCCTCATCGTCTAGCCCTCAAGCTTCAAGTGAAAGCACCTACTTGGGAAATGCGCGTTAGATTATCTTACGACCAGAAGATGGTCGTAGAACAGTGGTCGAAGGAAAGACTCTTCGACTAGTATTTCATTTGGCCAGAAACAAATTTGGTCAAGAAGTTTGCAGGAAACCTTATGACTACAAAGTGGTCGTAGAAAATCTTATGACTACAAAGTGGTTGTAGTATGGTAATCTGAAGTAAATCCATTCCGACTAGTGTGTCATTTGACCAAAAAAAAAAGACTTGGCAAAAAAAGGTAATTTCGCTTGAGGTGTAAAGATAGACTCGGTTTTCTCGAACAGACAAATTTAAGAATCTGAATCGACTCTCATAGACCTGTCTATTGGAGCGGTTCCCGAAGAGGTGGCAACTGTTGGGTTGTCACGTCTCTAACCTAAGTGCGCGGTTATTAAAATTTACCATGGGTGCGATTGTAGGGTTCTTACTTTTTCTCAATCACTCCAACTGTTTATCAATCTTTCGCATTCTCCGTCGTCAACCAAATCATTCACCTCTAAACCTCTTTCTCTTGAGAAAGATGGCCAGAGCCGCTTCCCAGTGGGCCGAATCAGAGCTGGACGCGACCAAGATAAAAGCTCTGGTCGCCGCTGAGAAGATCCCGAAGAAGGAGTTCGTGAAGTGAATTGAGACTTCTAGGCAACATTGGCCATCGGGGGAGATTTGGCAGATCCCCATCTTCCAAGCATATTGTGAGTGTGGAGCTCGCGCCTCCCTTGTCGGCGACTTTCACGAGCTGACGCTTTTTGGCCGGAGGAGCCTTATCATGCTCCATCACCGCGTCAACGACCATCAATTCGACCTCTTCATCGTCTTGACGGTCTTCCCTGCCTACTTTCTGCAAAAGTTAGAAAAAGAAGTGTTATTAAGAGGTCGTATATACTTCTACGATCAGTACCTAGTCGTAAGTTTTTATACGACAACCCTCTAGTCATGAGATTTTCCACGACCATTCTCCGGTCGTAAGTTCTTATACGACCAGTACTTAGTCGTAAGTTTTTATACGACTACGAGATCCTAAAGAAGAAATCAGTTATTGATTACCTTTACGCATTCCCTCCTATCATCTGCGGTCAATACCGCAAAGATTTGAGGAGCCATCACGTTCGGTGGCATGGATTTCTCACAAACGAGCTTCACCCGAGCGTCAATTTTCACTTGTGAGAGATCTGCAGGAGCGAATAAACTTTCAATAACCAAGTTCGAAATCAATAGAAAGAGAGCTAAATTGAAGGCTTACTTACCCTACTCATAATCTCTGATTGGATCTTGCGACCCCAAGTAATTCCACATGAGATGTGCTCGTTTCTTCAGATGACTAATGCGGCACGTGATGAAATCCTTCACCACGTGCCAACCGATGAGCCCCTCCTCTTTCAATTCCTTGATGTTTTGAATGTAGGGGGCGATCCGACCAAGATCATTGGGAGTCGAATCCCAAGAAGAAATCTTCCCGGCGGCGTTCCCAGCGAAAGAGAGGTTGTCTTCCCTGGTAGTCTCCCAGTAGAACCACTTCTTCTTCCATCCAGGCCAAGATGACCGGGTGAACATCTGAATGTACTCTATCAATTTTTCGTCGTGAAGCTTCAGACTACAGCTACCGGCGACTCCTGCCAGCCGGGTCATTCCGTAAAAATGCTAGAACAACTCCAAGTCGGCAGGAATCCCAAGTAGGTCTCACACAAGTAAACAAATACACCTAACATTATGATGGAATTGCGAATGAGGTTCACCAACTCCACCCCAAAGTGTTTGAGTACGAGCACGAGGAAAGAGTGAGCAGGCAATCGAAGGCCAAACTTACAGTATGCTTGGAAGACGGGAACCTGCCCAATCTCGCCTGATGGCCAATGTTGCCCAGAAGCCTCAATCCACTTCACGAACTCCTTCTTCGGGATCTTCTTGGCAGTGACCAGAGCTTTTATCTTGGTCGTGTCTAGGGCTGGAAACGAGCCAGGCTCGGCTCGGCTCGGCTCGGCTCGTTGTGGCTCGGTTTAAACTCTGGCTCGGCTCGGCTCGGCTCGAAAAAAGCTCGAGCCGGCTCGAAAAAGCTCGTTCGAGCCGGCTCGAAAAAGCTCGCTCGAGCTCGGTAGAATAAAATGATTATATGAGTCATTTATCATCAATTCAAAATCCAATCATCTTGATTATATGGTGTTGCACTCGGCTCGTTTGGCTCATGAGCGGCTCGAGCTCGGCTCGAAACTTCACCGAGCTCGAAGCTCTCGGCTCGGCTCGCTCGAAAGCTCGAGCTCGAAGCGAGCTGGCTCGGCTCGCAACAAGCTCGAGCCGGCTCATGAGCATGAGCTTTTGCCACCCCTAGTCGTGTCCATCTCTGATTCGGCCCACTGGGAAGCGGCTTCGACAATCTTTCTCAAGAGAAGGAGGTTTAGAGGCGAATGATTTGGTTGGTGGCGGAGAATGCGAAAGCTTGATGAACAGCTGTAGTGATTGAAAAAAAAGTAAGAACCCTATAATCGCACTCACGGTAAATTTTTATAACCGCACACTTGGGTTAGAGACGTGGCAACTCAACAGTTGCCACCTCTTCGGGAACCGCTCCAACAGACAGGTCTATGAGAGTCGATTCAGATTCTCAAATTTGTTTGTTCGAGAAAATCGAGTCTGTCTTCACACTTCAAGCGAAATTACCTCATTGACCAAGTGTTTTTCTAGTCAAATGAGATACCAGTCGAAAAGGATTTACTTCCGATTACCACATTACGACCACTTTGTAGTCGTAAGATTTTCTACGACCACCTTGTAGTCGTAAGGTTTTCTGCAAACTTCTTGACCAAGTCTCTTTTTGGTCAAATGAAATACTAGTCGAAGAGTTTTTCATTCGACCACCGTCCTACGACCATCTTTTGTTCGTAAAATCATCTACCACTCCTTTCCCACGTAGGTACTTTCATTTGAAGCTAGGAGGCTAGATGACGAGGATCTAGAAATCCCCATTTAATTATTTATCTGTAATTTTATTATAGATAATGATGCCATTATATGGTTTTTGAGTATATCTCTTAATGTTCATAAGAGAAAAGCTGGAGTCGTAAGATCTTCTACGACTACCTCATGATCGTAAGTCTTTCTACGACCAGGTCAGCTACAACCACCCCATAGTCGTAAGTCCTTCTACGACTAGCGCATGATCGTAAGTTCTTCTACGATCACCTCATGGTCGTAAGTCCTTCTACGACCAAATCAGTTACGACCACTCTATAATCAATTGAGCTTATAAACAAGTAGGCTCAATTGATTAAAGCATCTAAACAGTCAGTATACGCCATTATTCTCCGGCATGACTAGGGACGGCAATTGTGTTCGCGGGCGAATGCCCTAATGGAGGCGGATATGGGCGTCTTTCTTTGCCCACGGGCATGAAAACGGACACAATTCCTTACCCATCGGGTAAACGAGCGTGGCATGGGTAAGCTCCACCCGTACCCGCTTCGTCCGATTACCTGTAACCTACCCGCATGTGTAAGGAGATATTTTAGTTTGTATTTTATATTTATTTGTTGAACTTGATTAGTTGTCTTATCGAATATGATATGTGAATTGTGATGAACTTTATTAGTTGTTGAATGTGTAATGCACCATTGATGTGTGAATTATGATGAATTTGATGTATGCATTGCTCGCGGTAACGAGGGTGTCCGCATGCAATGGGTACCCACGGGCGGCGATGCATTATTCGCGGGTAAACGGGCATGCCCGTGGGCGACAACCATGTACAAGGTTTTTCGCTCGTCGTCCTTGGCGGGTATGCCCATGGAGGAAATTCGGAGTCGCGGGCATGGGTATGGGCGAACACTACCCGTACCTGCCGCGCCCAATTGCCATTCCTAGGCATAATTGTACAATTAATCTCTATATCCTGGTGATAATTGTCGGCGACGTGGGAACATTACTTCTCCAACAGTAATCTCAAGTAACCGCACCATCATCTGAAGTATTGATGCGCCCTTTGGGCTGGAGAGATTGTCGCCTAAGAACACTATAAAAAGAGGAATCACTAGACGACAATAAGAAGAGGATCAGGAGCACAAGACATTGCATTTCAGTCTTTCTCTTGATCTGTAACCAGCACACTCAATATAGCCACACAGGAGTAGGATTGTTATTCTCTCCGGAGAAGACCCGAACTTGTATAAAAATCATTGTGTCGTTCTCTCTGCGTGATTTGAGTCTTAAAGACCCCCCGAATCAAACAATCATTACATATATTTGGTCTTAAAACACTGACAAATAAATTAGAGAAAAATAAACTCAGTTCTTTAAATGTTTACGTGACACCTTTTGAATCGAGGTCAGCTCAATACACTAAAAATACTCTAATAACAAACTATTGTAGACGCACTACTATTGAGAATGGAATTATTCTCGCCTTCACATGCAAGCATGTACAACATTAAGTCAAGATGGCACAGCGGATTGTGTTTAAGTTCAGTTGGGTCTGCGAGCACTTTGTTTATTTTACTTGTCCAAATCGTGTTAGGCTATAATTTGGTGAGTCCAAATTTTTTTACATGTTTGTGTCGTGCCGTGTATTCGTTTTGGATTGTAGTCGTTTTTGTCTGGGGCCGAAAGTATGTAAGGCTGTAAAAGCCGAGGCATCGCAGCCATGTAAAGGGATGACACGTTAGATTGAGTTGAATAAATCAAAAAAATCGTCATAACTGGCGGCCGCAAGGTGTGTGTTCCTGGTGAATTCTCGATCATAGGTTCATCTAGGCGTGTCGGATCTAGCTGTTGTGTTAGTTCTTATTCACAGAACTACAATTTTATTTCTTCTTGAACGGTGTTTTCGTGTTACTCCACGAAAGACAAGTGTTACAATACTATTATTGTATCGTGAAAAATCGAGCGAAAACAATATGATCTTGCTAGTTGGATTCTCATCCGTTGGTATAAGAGCTTTGGTTGCTCGCCGGTGGAGTTGTGTTCCACATTATTTTATAACAGAAGGTAGTAGGTTGTAATGAACATTTTAGAGTGGGATTATTCAAGCTTTGTTTGATGAATCGTTAGTTGGACTCTTTTAGCAAACTGTCATACGTTTGGATTTTGGTTTCGTTTGTCTCTTCGCATGCACTTCTTGTCCATCTTTCCTTTTCTTGTTGGATACAAACCTTGTCTATCTTAATCTTTACTTACACTAGTAGCACATGAACATATGAATAACTCTCATTTTGCTTAGGCGACTAGAAATGATCGATAAGTTATCAAGATAAAACTTTCATATTTTTCATCATGAAATCTCTTTTGAAAGGTTCCCTGTACTATAATAAATAGTAGCCGAATCAACTTACTAATTTAAAAAATTAGTAGACTTCCTCTTTGGAATATAAACCAACTATTTATACATAGGAAAAGTCGTGTGCAATGAAAAATGCAAGCACAATTTGGAGTGGGATTTTTGTTTTCTATTGTAACAAGAAAGAATTATCTACTCCATCTGACCAGTTTCGGGTTCGAGTCCCGGGCAACCCATACGGAAAACAGAAAAAAAAAGAGAGAGTAATATGAGTTTTAAATTTTCGCTCACTTCATCTTCATTTTTTTGTTTGACAAATTTAGTTAGCGCTTGTTTCGAGAATTTAAATTAAAATCACAGCTCATCTACATGGATAAGCAAGAGCAAGCAGAGATTTTAGCAACCTTGTACCGATATATCCAATCGTTGGGGCTGGCTTGTCAAAACCACATCTGATTACGTGGAAAACTAGACAATAATCGATGCGTTATACTAGTATCCATTAATCAGTTATCACGGCCCAACAGCCCATCCAAAGATATATGGGCCGACGCGGAAATCCCGAGGAAAATCCAGCCGCAGGAAGGAACCGGGTGGGTGGGGGTGGGGGTCGGAGTCAAAGACGACTTGGACGCGTTCCGTCTTCCATGTGAAGATTACGGAGTGCGGGGAAAACCAGGAAATAAAGGGTGCGAAAAATGGAGGAGATAGTACTGCCAGCCAGCTCAAGTATTCTCCATCTCCGTCCCACACGTCTGGTTGTTGATACCAGATACCGGCAGGAGCAGCGTAGGCAAAGCAGTGGAGCAGAGTGGATGCGCTCCCATGTCGGTATCAGCTTTCGTTTCTCTGCCCCCCTTACGTGTCCGGGCCCTTCTTTACTCGCTTTTAATCATGACACCTTCTGCGCCCACGGCACACGGTCGCCTAACAGGTGGGCCGCATCAGACGAACCTGGCCCACCGGAATGCAAAAAGCTTGGACGTGAAACGGGTGCTTTTTGGTAGGCCGAGCGCGGATAAGACGGCGCGACGATCTAGCGATCTGCGGCGCAAGCGCAATGGCGTGGTGGTAGGCCGTAGACGCAAGACGAAACAATGGCCGGTCGGGCTGAAATGCGGCCGTTAGGCGGCGAACGCGGCGATTTAGTTGGCGTCTTGGCAAGACGGCGACGAAATAGCCCAACCTTTCCGTTCTAGCCCAATCCTCCTCAGCCTAGTCCAATCACTCCCACACCGCGGCCTAGCCCTCCGTTCTAGCCCAATCCTCCCTTAGCCTAGTCCAATCACTCCCACACCTACTGCCCAACCAATCATCCCTTCGCGCCGACCAACCACGGTGTCTTTGTCTTCCTAGACAATGCATGCGGCGGGTTATCGTCTTCTCAAACGTCTATAGTTACTTAGGTAGGGCTGGCGCCGCGACGCAAGACGATCCCGGCATGGCGGGCTTTGGCCGTGCTTGGGCTGACTAGAAGCGTCTGGTAAACGACGCGGCGCGGCGCGATGGAATAATGGGGCGGAGCCGCACTGCACGACGACGCGGCTGCACGGTGGGCTGGCGTCTTAACACCTGACAGCGTCCGTTTTGGAGTTTTGAAAATTTTAAAAGAGAACCATTTGTTTCTTTTTGCCAAAAGTTTAATTTGGAAATTTCAGAAATCCCTTTTCAGTTTAAAATGAGTTAATCAAACTTCAATTAAATTAAAGTTGGTTTAATTGAGTTTTCTTGAATTTAGAATCAAAAATTATTATTTTAAGAATTTCCTTGGATTTATTGGATTTTAGAAATTGATTTTCCTTTTACCCAAATTAAAATTAATTTAATTGCAAAAGAAAAAGGAAATTTAAAGTTAAAAGTATTTTATTAAGTCGGCATAATTCAAGTAATTTACGTGAATTTTCTAGAATTTTGGAGTCGATTTGCTATTTTCTAAATTGCCTTTTGATTTATTTGAATTTCTGAAATCCAAAAATGCATTTAAAATTCCTTTTCTGTTTTGGGCCGAAACCCCAGCCGGCCCATCGCTGTTCCCCGCCTCCGGCCCGCTCCATGACCCATTTCCGCCTCCGCGCCTCACTTCACCTCGTGGTTGGATTCTCATCAGCGTTCTCGTTCGCCGTGGCGCTCTTTCTTCTTGACCATTGGATCGAGATCCGGCGGCTCCCAGATCGCCGCGGCCGTTCGTCTCCCTCGCCGCGTCCCTTTCCATCGCGACCGTCAGATTCGCCATCGCGCGGCCAGCGCTCGCGTCGCCGCGCCTTCCTCTTCCCACGTCCGATCAAAATCGGACGGCGCCCGATCATCTTCCTCGCCGCGCCTCTTCTCCTCCAGCGTCCGTCCAATCGGACGGCTCTCCGTCGCCGCTCCTCCTCGCTCCCCACCGTCCGTCGAATCGGACGGCTCCCTTCGTCGTCTCCGACTTGCTTCTCTCTCTCCCACGCGTCGCCGCGAAATCCGCCGCGCGAATCCGCGCCATGGCTGAATCCGTCGCCATGCGAATCCGCTGCCGTGCCGTCTCTCGTCCCGCCTCCGCCGCGCCGCCACCTTGCATGGCAAATCCGTCGCCCGCAAATCCGTCCGCCATGAGCTCTATAAAACCGCGCTTGCTTCGCTTCCTCTCTTCTCTCTCTCCTCTCTCTCATTTGCTCCTCGCCCTTCTCCTCCATTCTTCCCCGCCTCCGCCTCTCATGGCCAGTCTCCCGTCGCGTCGCCCTTGCCGTTCCGCACGACGCCACCGTCTTCCCAGCTCCGCCGCCCGCGCCACGCCTCGCCTCTCTCTCTCTCTCTCTCTCTCTCTCGACCGTGGGCCCGAGCCCACGTGGCCACCACGTGGCGCCACGTCGGCGTCGCGTCGGCCATTTTGCCGCGTGGTGCCACGTAAGCGCGCGCGTGTGCGCTTAACGCAACGGCGACGTCAAAACCGGATTTTTCAATAGAAAAATAATTCCGAAAATCCGAAAAATCCAATTCCATCATTTTATGTGATTTTGAAATTTCTTTTGGCTATAACTTTCGCATCCGAACTCCGATTTGGGTGATCCAAATTTCTAAATTCATATAAATTCATCCTCTTTCATTTGGTACTGGTTTTGTAATTTTTGGAGTTCATTTGGTGCTGTTTTATTTATTTGTTGCTATTCTCGCACGTGTAGATTAGGCGTTTGGAAGATTTCTTCGACCCGACGACCGAAGACCCTCTCCTCGTCAACGAAGGCAAGTCGTAGGCCTTTGACCATGTTGAACCCATTTTACAAATGTATATTGCTTTAAATTATCATGCATGGCTAGTTTTATTAAAAGTGGTTTTGGGAGTAGATAATTACCAAATTGCCATTATGCCTCCTTGATGAATTGAAAATGAAATGTCTCCTTGAATGACATATATCCTTGAACACCTTAGGATGGTTAATACTAGTTGGACATAATTGTATTACCAACTTGGGAACGTAGTATTGCTTAGACATGCTTTAGTTACATGAGACTTAGATCACATGTTCAATGATTATTGAAATTTGACTAATGGAACTATGGAACAGTGGTGTGAGGCCACTTTTATTAAAAGATGTTGTGCCATGGCAGGGATTGCCATTTGGTCGGGTATGAACAAAAATGATTTATGCTCGGGCTTGAGGTAGGAAGCTAGAGTGGGTGCGTAATGCACATCGGGTTGTGGTAGACTTGTCTGAGCAGCCAACTAAGAACTTAACTTTGCAAGTCATTGATCCGGGTCACCTCGTGCAACCATAAGTCCGTATGGGACGGACTGCCAATTAATTAGGAAAGTTTTGAGTCGGTTCTGTTGTGGTACATTTATTGGCGCAAGAGAAGGTGTGATGGCGAAACCTTAGCGAGGCGAAGCAGGCAAAATGGAACTTTGTAAAAGCCTTGTCACGTGCTCTAGACTACTCACCAAAGGAAGTGGCGGTGGTATCGACGGATGCCAAACAAACTAGAGAATTCGTGTCTTGTGGGTAAAGGCGTACAACCTCTGCAGAGTGTCAAAAATCTATTCAAATAGCCGTGTCCCGATTCACGGACATGCACAGTGATTTCGCGCAAGGGTAGTATTTTCAAAAAGTAGGTTTGGTTCGTTGGAAGCGTTTGGTTGGAATGGTTGGGAAGTGAGCGGAATGTTCAACGTTTGATTCAAAAGAACTTGGTTATCTATGTATTATTCTTTTGAAATCTCGCTTTGCCATCTAATTATTGTATTCTTCTTAAACTTGCTTTACGCAAATTAACCATAAAGCCATCCTTGTTTAAGCTGGCATGAATACTATGTGCATACATTTCTCTCGACTTCTTTGAGTACTTTATGTACTCACGGCTTTATGCCCTTTGTTGATCGGTCCAATGAAGAACCGGAAATGTAGAGTACTATGAAGAAGGTTACTTTGAAGACTTGCGAACTAGGTCACGTCCTCCACTCGATTGCTGTGGGCATGTCGATTGGGCTCCACGTATTTTGAGATTTCCATTGCCGGATACTCTGTTGTTGCTAAGCCACGTGAGGCGACTTTTGTAAGAACCTTGACCATAAGGTCTTTCTTTGTTTTAATTAATATTACTTTATCCGCTTCATTAGTTCGTTGTTGAATGGTTATGAATGCATCATTGTTGCAACTTGTGCAAGCTAGCTCTTGATCATGGGACTAGCTTGGTATGCCTGAGGACCCATCCGCCCACTTTCTCTAGCTCCTCGGAGCCATTGGACGCATGACCGGTGGTTACGTTCCATGGAAAAGAAGCTCGCTATTACCCGTTGTGATGATCGCGAGAAGGTTACGTATGCCACCCACCGACTTGAAGGTACCATTGCGGAATGGTGGGAGAACTATTGTGCCGCCATGGAAACCACGAGAGTATCACTTGGGCCAAGTTTTGAGAGCTCTCGCCACTCCCATATCCCCGATGGAAAGGTGGAAATGAAGAAGAATGAGTTAGTGAGTGCGGCAAGGCAACACGTCGGTGAGTGAATATCTTAACAGATTCACTCGGCTATCTCGTTATGCCCGGAAGGGCGTTGCCACAGATGATGCCCGCCGTAAGCGCTTCAAGAGAGGACTCAACCCGGTTTGAAGGTGCAAGTCATTGGGAATGACTATGCGATTTCCGGCACACAGTGAACAAGGCCATGCTCATCGAGGAATCCGCCGTGAGCTTGAAGAATCCCGCAAGAGAAAGATGATGCGACCACGGTGCCCATCGGTCTCACTCCCGAGAGTTAGAATGAGCGTGCGCCTCCCGCCGTGTTGCTCCACTGTCACATTGAGCCCCCATGCGCGACACCTCGCCCGGCGATTCCGATAACATGCAGCTTTCAACGGCTCCGACAACGACAACCAAGGAATGGCAACCTGCGGCCGGGATCACCGCTTTAAGTGCCATCACCGGGCACTTCGCGATGTTGCCGCGAGAGGCAAGGCCCTTCTCTGCCGTTTCAACATGGGAGCCACCCGACCAGGACCCCACTCCGAGAGTCGCACGTGGAGCCCTCAAACTCAAGCTGCACCAGTCAAGTCTCCTCAGCCTTTTGGGAGAGGTCGTGTGAACCACACCACTGTGGAGGAAGCCTGACAACCCGGACGTCGTCTTTGGGTAAGTTCCTTGTCAATTCAAAGACTGCCTTTGCTTTGTTTGATTACGGAGCTTCGCGTTCGTTTGTTTCTCGGAGTTTTCTTTGAAAGGCACCAGTTGGAAGTTTTGTCTCTTAAAAGTGTTTTGTTGGTTCATCTCCGGTTCGAATTGAGTACGAACCAAGGTTGCCCTAAGGTTAAAGTGACCATAGAAGGGTAGAATTCCTTGCCAATCTCATCATCATAGACACCAAGTCTCTTGATGTGATTTTGGGAATGGATTGGCTTGCCAATCACCAAGCCCTCTTGGATTGTGGTGGTAGAAGCATCACTTTGGTCGGTCCGGATGGAACCAAGGTAAAGTTTGAAGCCTCCCGGAGAAGCTAATTTGGATCTTTAGTCTGCAGTGCGGTGTTGTGTCTTTGGAGGAAGTGCCGTGGTCGAGAGTTTTGGATGTCTTTCACGATGACCTACAGGAATGCCACCCGACCGAGACTTGGGTTTGTCATCAATCTTGTTCGAGAACTGCACCTATTTTCAAGAGACCCTCTGATTGCTGTCAATGATTTGGTTGAGTGAAGAAGCGATTGAGGAAATGCAAGAGAAAGGTTTTGTCCGACCAAATTCTTCACCTTGGGGAGCCCCAGTGATCTTTGTTGCCAAGAAGGATGGTACCCAACGGATGTGTGTGGATTACCGAGCCCTCAATGAGGTCACCATCAAGAACAAGTACCCTCTGCCCAGGATCGATAATTTGTTTGATCAGTTGAAAGGAGCCGGTGTGTTCTCCAAAATAGACTTGAGGTCGAGTTACCACGATTGAAGATTCGTCGGAAGATATCCCCAAGACGACTTTCTCAACCGGTATGGATGTGTGAGTTCACGGTCATGTCATTTGGATTGACCAATGCCCCTGCTTACTTTATGAACTTGATGAATAAAGTATTCATGGAGTATTTGGATAAGTACGTCATTGTCTTTATTGACGACATTCTAGTGTATTCCAAGAGTGAAGAAGAGCATGAAGAGCACCTCCGTTTGGTCCTGAATAAGCTTAGAGATCATCAACTCTATGCTAAATTCAGCAAATGTGAGTTTTGGATGGAAGAAGTTACTTTCTGGGACATGTCATGTCTGCGGAAGGAGTATCTGTTAACTTGACAAGGTTAAGGATGTGCTTAATTGGGAGTCACCCAAGTCGGTGCCTCAGTCGAAGTTTTCTTGGAATGGCGAGGATACTACCGTCGATTCATAGAAGGATTCTCCAAGATAGCAAGACCCTCACTCATTTGTTAAAGAAAGAAAAGAAATTTGCTTGGACAGCAGTTGTGAGCAAAGTTTTCAAGAGTTGAAGAAGCGTTTGACAACGACTCGGTGTTGATTTTGCGGATGTCCTAAGGATTTTGAGATTTTCTGTGATGCATCCGGCAAGGACTTGGTTGTGTCTGATGCAAGAAAGGAAGGTAGTAGCTTATGCTTCCGTCAATTGAGGCCTCATGAAGTGAATTACCCACTCATGACTTGGAGTTAGGCTGTAGTAGTGCATGCTTTAAAGATATGGCGTCATTACCTTATTGGTAATCACTGTGAAGTCTACGGACCATAAGAGCTTGAAGTACATTTTCACTCAGTGATCTTAATATGAGGCAAAGAAGGTGGTTAGAGTTAATAAAGGATTATGATATTGGAATCCATTACCACCGAGCAAAGCTAATGTTGTGGCGGATGCCTTGAGCGAGAAAAGTCTCTTGCAATACCACATCGATCAAGGAAAATCACCACCCTACATGAAGAATTCCAGAAGCTCAAGTTAGAGTTGGTTGAAGAAGGTTACCTAGGCGCCCTAGAAGTTCAACCCACTTTGCGGAATCGGATCAAGGAAGCTCAAGTTGAAGATGCCAATATTAAGGAAATTAAGAACAACATGAAGAAGGGTAAAGCCACGAGATTTTCGAAGATGAGCAAGACACCATTTGGTTTGACAAGCAAATCTGTGTTCCAGGATCGAGAAGAGCTTAGCGGTGATACTCAAGGAAGCCCATGAAACTTTGTACTCCATTCACCTGGAAGCACAAAGATGTACCAAGACCTCAAGGAAATGTATTGGTGGCCTAGCATGAAGCGTGAGATTGCAGAGTATGTAGCTCGATGTGATATCTGTCGGCGAGTTAAGCCGAGCATCAAAGACTCTTTGGACTCCTGCAACCCTTGAGAGTGCCCGAATGGAAGTGGGAAGAAATTGGCATGGATTTTATCCTTTGGTTTGCCAAGGACAAGGTCGAGTTATGATTCTATCAGGTAATTGTGGATCGTCTAACCAAAGTTGCTCACTTTCTCCCGATCAAGACTACTTACTCGGTGATAGATCGCGAAATTGTACATGGCAAAGATAGTGTGCCAGCATGGAGTGCCGAAGAAGATCGTGTCAGATCGAGGAACCCAGTTCACCTCAAGATTTTGGCAGAAGTTGCACAGTGTTTTGGGTACTAATCTAAATTTCATCTGACTTATCATCCCTGACGGATGGGCCAGACGGAAAGAGTAAATCAAATCCTAGAAGATATGTTAAGGGCTTGTGCCTTAGCAAATCAGACCAGTTGGGATCAAATGCTACCTTATGCAGAGTTTTCCTATAACAACAGTTACCAGTCAAGCCTCCAGATGTCTCCATTTGAAGCTCTTTACGGAAGAAAATGCGAACACATTGTATTGGAATGAAGTAGGCGAAAGACAAGTGTTTGGGCGGATATTTTGGAAAAAGCCAAGAGCAAGTTCGATCAATTAGAGAAAGGTGAAAACAAAGACACCACGAGCGGAAGAGTTATCTTTGATAACAATCAGCGAGATCTAGCTTTGCACTGGTGATCATGTGTACTGAAGGTGTCGCCTCTCAAAGGGATGCGTCGTTTGAGTAAGTGGAAAGCTTGCACCAAGGTACATCGGACCTTTCGATTCTAGCAGAAGGAGAAGTCGCTTACCGATTGGAGCTCCGCCTCGGTATCGGATGTGCATAATGTCTTCCACGTGTCGCGGTGAATAAGTGTTTGCGTGTGCGAAGAGCGGATGCCGTGGAATCAATTGCCTGCAAGAAGACCTCACCTACAAGGAGCATCCCATCAAGATTTTGGAAGTAGCGAGCAGTGACAAGAAGTAAGACCATCCGCTTTTGCAAGGTCGATTGGAGCAACCACACCAAGAAGAAGCCACTGGGAGCGAGAAGATGACTTGAAGGTGAGTTTCCCCACCTATTCTCTAGTCGACTGAATCTCGGGTCGAGATTCCCTTTAAGAGGTAGGTTTGTAGCGTCCGTTTTTGAGTTTTGAAAATTTTAAAAGAGAACCATTTGTTTCTTTTTGCCAAAAGCTTAATTTGGAAATTTCAGAAATCTCTTTTCAGTTTAAAATGAGTTAATCAAACTTCAATTAAATTAAAGTTGGTTTAATTGAGTTTTCTTGAATTTAGAATCAAAAATTATTATTTTAAGAATTTCCTTGGATTTATTGGATTTTAGAAATTGATTTTCCTTTTACCCGAAATTAAAAATTAATTTAATTGCAAAAGAAAAAGGAAATTTAAAGTTAAAAGTATTTTTATTAAGTCCAGCATAATTCAAGTAATTTCTGTGAATTTTTCTAGAATTTTTGGAGTCGATTTGCTATTTTCTAAATTGCCTTTTGATTTATTTGAATTTCTGAAATCCAAAAATGCATTTAAAATTCCTTTTCTGTTTTGGGCCGAAACCCCAGCCGGCCCATCGCTGTTCCCGCCTCCGCCCACTCATGACCCATTTCCCGCTCCGCGCCTCACTTCACCTCGTGGTTGGATTCTCATCCAAGCGTCCTCGTTTCGCCGCGCCGCTCTTTCTTCTTGACCGTTGGATCGAGATCCGGCCGCTCCCGTTCGCCCGCGGCCGTTCGTCTCCCTCGCCCGCGTCCCCTTTCCATCGCGACCGTCCGTTCGCCATCGCCGGCCAGCTCGCATCGCCGCGCCCTTCCTCTTCCGCGTCCGATCAAAATCGGACGGCGCCCGTCATCTTCCTCGCCGCGCCTCTTCTCCCCACCGTCCGTCGAATCGGACGGCTCTCCGTCGCCGCGCCTCCCTCGCTCCCACCGTCCGTCGAAATCGGACGGCTCCCGCTCGTCGTCTCCGACCAGCCTTCTCTCTCTCCCGCGTCGCCGCGCTGAAATCCGCCGCCATGCGAATCCGCGCGCATGGCCGAATCCGTCGCCGCGCGAATCCCGCCGTGCGTGCCGTCTCGTCCCGCCTCGCCGCCGCCGCGCCCGTCCAAATCACGTCCGCCACGACGTCCGTCCACCGCGAGCTCTATAAAACCGCGCCTGTTCGCCTCCCTCTCTCTCTCTCCTCTCTCTCTCATTGCTCCCCGCCCCGCCTCGCCATTCTTCCCATCTCCGGCCGCCTCAGCGCCATGCCGTCTCCGTAAGCGTCGCCGCCGTTCACGCCGACGCACGCCCACTTCGTCTTCCTGCTCCACGGCGCCCCGCCTCGCTCTCGATCTCTCTCTCTCTCTCTCTCTCTCTCGACCGTGGGCCCGAGCCCACGTGGCCACTCCACGTGGCGCCACGTCGGCGCAATGCCCACCTCTACTCCAAACGATGCTTTAGGGTTGTTATTATTTTGCATGGGGCTAAGTATAATGATGGATGGGATGCTAACAATAAATAAAATTGTTGTGTCCTCTTTGAACCTATCGTAGCAAAATGAGCTATACAGTGAAAGAGGGAGACCCCGGACAGGCC
Source organism: Hsuehochloa calcarea (assembly GCA_036346395.1). Classification (NCBI taxonomy): domain Eukaryota; kingdom Viridiplantae; phylum Streptophyta; class Magnoliopsida; order Poales; family Poaceae; genus Hsuehochloa; species Hsuehochloa calcarea. Next base: position 68,222,551 of record CM070596.1, read on the forward strand.
CAAGAGGGCTCGGCTCAAGAGATCCTCAAGAGAGGGGATTAGCTAGTGACAAGAACGAGATTGTTATTGCTAAGGAATTCGCTTGCTTTTCTTCTTTTTCTTTCCCCCCACAAAGGGGGATCCCCTACTTATAGCCCTCTGTGAGGATTTTGTACATTACCCTTCTGACCCTACCATGGTACTATATCCATAGGGGTTACAGGGACATTTCCCACCCCTACGCCTAGGCCTTGGTCCATGGTACGTGCTCCTGAACTCGGTTCACCTTAACAGAACCTCCGGTCCAGGAGCGGAAGCAGAGGCCTCGGGTTCGCCATGAGGGCCTCTCAGCTCCGGGCCTCGCGGGGCTCCGGGGCCCTCCGGGGGTGGCCCGAAGGTCTTACTGCTCCGGGCTCGCGGGGCTTGAGGTCCTCGGGTGCTTGCCCCGCCCGGTGGCAGAAGGTCTTGTTGCTCTGGGCCTCGCGGGCTTGGGGTCCTCCGGTGCTTGGCCCGCCGGGGCGGCGGGAGGTCTTCTTTGCTCGGGCCTCGCCGGCCTCGGACCTCGGGTGCCGCTGGGCGTTGTGGTCGGTGGGGCCATCCCTACGACAAGCCCCTCGCGGCTGAGGTCCTGCTTCGCCATGGCTGAAACCGCGCTATTTTTCCCCCGAAAGGCTTAGGCACACCGTCCCCTTCGGCCTGGCTAAGCTATCTGCGGCACGATCTATCCTTATGGTCATTTGCTTGTCCCGTCTGGACTGGCGGCAGCCGGTTGCTTTAATGCGATGCGATTAGTCATTAATGGGACGCGTCGCTTCCTTGATCGTCGCACCGATTCGTTAATGTGTCACGCAGCTTCGTTTTTGGTGCGCGATCGTTGGGTTTTAGGGCACACGTGTCACTTGCTGGGCAGTCGCGTCTCTTCGATTCCCGTGCCTCGTCGTTTCGTGGCCCTGGAGCGGGTATAAATACGGGGGTTGCGGCCCCCTGGCTCGTTGCATCTCTTCATTTTTCGTCGTCCTCTACTTCTTGCGCTTTCTTGCCGCATCCCGCAACTAGATGACGAAGCGAGTGCGAGACGAGGGGGCTCCGGCGATACTTACTGACGAGTTGGGCCGGTCTTTGGTGACGCATGCGGTCCTCTGAGTGCTTGCGAAGCAAGAAAAAGCTTTTAATCATGACACCTTCCGCGCCCACGGCACGGTCGCTGACAATTGGCGCATCGATTTAACTGCCCACCGGAATGCAAAAAGCTTGGACGTGAAACGGGTGCGAGGGAAACGGTGTTGCGACCTGCAACTTTCCTCTACTCCAAACGATGCTTTAGGGTTGTTATTATTTTGCATGGGGCTAAGTATAATGATGGATGGGAAGCTAACAATAAATAAAATTGTTGTGTCCTCCTTGAGCATATCGTAACAAAATGAACTATACAGTAAAAGAGGGAGACCTCGGACAAGCTCAAGAGCGCTCCGGGGATCCTCAAGAGAGGAGATTAGCCAGTAACAAGAACGAGATTGTTATTGCTAAGGAATTCGCGCTTACTTTTCTTCTTTTTCTTTCCCCCCACAAAAAGGGCATCCCCTACTTATAGCCCCCTGTAAGGATTTTGTACATTACCCTTCTAACCCTACCATGGTACTATATCCATAGGGGTTACAGGGACATTTTCCGCCCCTACGCCTAGGCCTTGGTCCATGGTACGCGCTCCTGGACTCGGTTCACCCTAACAGAACCTCCAGTTCAGGAGCGGTAGCAGAGGCCTCGGGTTCGCCATGAGGGCCTCTCAGCTCCGGGCCTCGCGGGGCTCCGGGGCCCTCCGGGGGTGGCCCGAAGGCCTTACTGCTCCGGGCTCGCGGGGCTTCGGGGGTCCTCCGGGGTGCTTCGGCCCCCGCCCCGGGGGTGGCCCGGAGGTCTTGCTACTCCGGGCCTCGCCGGGGCCTCGGGGCCCTCCGGGGTGCTTCGTCTAGGTGTTGTGGTCGGTGGGGCCATCCCTACGACAAGCCCCTCGCGGTCGAGGTCCTGCTTCGCCATGGTTGAAACCGCGCTGTTTTCCCCCCGAAGGGCTTGGGCACACCGTCCCCTTCGGCCTGGCGAAGCTATTTGCGGCACGATCTATCCTTGTGGTCATTTGCTTGTCCCGTCTGGACTGGCGGCAGCCGGTTGCTTTAATGCGATGCGATTAGTCATTAATGGGACGCGCAACTTCCTTGATCGTCGCGCCGATTCGTTAATATGTCGCGCAGCTTCATTTTTGGTGCGCGACCGTTGGGTTTTAGGGCACACGTGTCACTTGCTGGGCAGTTGCGTCTCTTCGATTCCCGTGCATCGTCGTTTCGTGGCCCTGGTGCGGGTATAAATACGGGGGTTGCGGCCCCTTGGCTCAGTTGCATCTCTTCATTTTTCGTCGTCCTCTACTTCTTGCGCTTTCTTGCCGCATCCCGCTGCTAGATGACGAAGCGCGTGCGAGACGAGGGGGCTCCGGCGATACTTACTGACGAGTTGGGCCGGTCTCTGGTGACGCCTGCGGTCCTCCGAGTGCTTGCGAAGCAAGGAAAAGTTGCGAACCTTTCCCTCGTTCAGGCCCCCGGGGTGGAGACGGTTCCCACACCCCGAGATAACGAGGCTGTTATGTTCTGCTCTTATCTCGACGCGGGCATCCGACTTCCCTACGTGGGGTTGGTGAGCTGCGTGCTGTAGCTCTACCGGGTGGAGCTTGCTCAGTTGACCCCGAACTCTCTTGTAAAACTCGGGGTCTTCGAGTGGGTTCTGTATTCCGCCGGTGCAGCCGGAGAGGGTAGGCTCTTCGCCTATCTTCGGTACCTGCCCGCTCCTGCCTCTCGCAACCGTTGGGACACGGACTGGACCCGGAAGTGGTTCTACCACACGTCCCCATACGAGGATGGGCTGCGGTCGTCCGGGGGTCCTATTCGGCTCAATCCATCCCCCGAGATCGAGCTTAGCTCGAGGGAGGAGTCACTCCTTCAGCTTCTTCTGACGGTGACACGGCGGTTCTCCACCCGCGACCCAGTGGAAGAATTTTGTGCGCTTCGGGTGTGGCCGCTGGCGCGAGGTTGGGACGTCCGCCTCGGCGAGGAAGCACACGGCGTTCGTGGGCTTGGTTTGCCGGAGGGCTATAGCGGTAATTGCTGTCATGCTACTCTGGTATGGTTGTTTTCCCTTTCTTGACCTTATGATTTTGCAGTTCTTCCTGTTGACGAGCGGCCGTCTTTGCGGAGCGCCTTCTACCATACACCGCCGGTGAGGAGCATTGAAGCGACGGGTGGTCGTGCGCGAGGCGCGATTAAATCGCGCGTACTTGGACCCGGCCACCGTTCTCGAGGAACGGTCGGATCCCGACACTGGCAAGCGGCGCAAGGGGCGCTTGCCCGAAGAGCTGAATGCTCCCGGGCCAATCGACGCTGTGCCGTTGCAGTGCGGTTGCGGGAGATGGTTGCGGTCTGTTTTTCCTCATGCGATGTCAGCCGTTAGATCTATCTTTTTTCGTGAGATGTGAGCCGTTAGATCTCTCTTTCTTCGTGAGATGTGAGCCGTTAGATCTCGTTCTTTCTCGGGTCCTCCCGTGCGTACGGTTGGTCACCCATAACCTTCTCTCCACTCCCTACATCCCAACTGGCCAAGCTGGTGCGCAAAAAACCTAAACATTCTATCGATCTTTCTAAGAATAGGTTACTCGCGGATCACTTGCATTGTAAGCTGAGCACGACGACGATCGACGAGATATAATTTTTTTAATCCGTAACAAAAAGACATTGGTCTATTTATTATATTAAACTGACTCCGGCGTGGATATCCGAGAGAACACGAACCAAGAGCTGTAGCACCAACCGCGATGGCATAGGTTGTAATTTCAGGCAAAGGCAAGGGCCGGGACGAACCGCGCAAATAATTGAGCCTCCCACTTTGGTCGTGACCACCGAACCGCGTGCGGGGCCCACTCAACAAAGGCGGGCGGTGCAGCCCATGGCCCACCCCCGCACAGGACGTGACTCACGCGGCACGGCATCTCCAGCCGCCCGTACCGCCACCTCCTGCATCCGACGGTGCCTCTCCACTCCACGTAAAATAAAATAAAATAAAAGCCTCCTTCCCAGAACACCCGACCGAGAAAAAAAAGAAAAGAAACGAAAATTCGATTTCTAAAAGGGAAACTGAACCACGTACGCCTCCCTCTCCGATCTATAAAAGACGTCTCGTCGCCACCCATTCGTTCGCACTGTTTTCCTTATCCTTTTGTTAGGGCTAGTGTCTTGTGGCGGTAACCTCACCGCCTTCCTCTTCTCCCTCCCCTTCTCTCTCAAATCTTCCTCTGGTTCTGCGGCCATGGCCGCGGCGGTGCTCAGATCCCACGACGCCCTCGACAACCGGATGCATCTGGACGCGTTCGCCCTCTCTCCCTCGAGGCCGCGCCGCCGCCGGCACCCTAAGCCAGCGGCAGCGACCTCACCGCTCCTCAAGACTGCGGCGGTAACCTCACCGGCGCCAAAGCCGCCGGCGGTAGCGTCACCGCCCCCTAAGACGGCGACCCCGGGCCGCCGTTCCCCGTCGGCGAGGCCGGCCCGCAAGCAGCCTTCCCCGACCAAGGAGAATCCGAAGCAACGGCTTGTGATGGAGGAGGTCAGAATCCTCAAGCGCGGCGAGCCTCCGGCGCCGGCGCCGGCGCCGGCACCGGTCCCCGCTCCGGTTGTGGCGCGAGCCGCGACGGTTGACCAGCGGGTGCTCTACTCCACGGGACGCATCGGGCCGCAGGAGCCGGCCGTTGTTCCCACCAAGATAGTGGCCGGCTACGCCGGGCCGGCGTTCTCTGCCGCCGCCCCGGAGCCGAGCTCCCTCCCATTCCCGGCGTTCTTCCTCCGGCGCGCGGAGGTCGAGGCCACCCGCGGCCTCCGTTGCCTCCTCCGCATCGGCGAGCTCTCGTGACGGTCCCACGCGCCGTCTCCGTAGCGGTGTCCGCTCTCCCTAGGTCACCGTTCTGCTACTCTTCGTCTCGTCTCTTTCCCTGTCTCGCCTCCATGGAAGAAAAAAAGGTGGATCCCGATGAATGGGTTGGATGGTTGGTGTCTGGATAGACCCGATTGAAATATTGTCCGGATCAGATCCCGGTGACGTTCCGACCAAACTCTTCCGGTATTTTTTTTCAGAGGAAGGGTTGGTGGAACGAGCGGCCGGTGGTTGGATTTGGTGGTGATTTGGTTCACAAATTCGGTTTGCCTCTACGATATGATGTCATTAGGTTGGTTAATTATTAGTCAAGACTGGTGGATTAAGGGATTGGTTTAAGCTAGCTGGTTTAGGTGAACTGGCAGGAGTACTGAGTGTGGCTTCAGGTTTGGTTATTCGAATAATTCAAGGTTTGGTGTGTGTGATCTGTGTTTTGTGGCGAGGGTGTGTGACTTGAGATGAGTTAATCAAGTCAAGTCTCTTAAAGTTATGTGTAGTTTATGAACTAATTTATGTGAGGCAGTGTTCAGGGTCGTATGTAAGATATGTCTTGCCAAGTTTGTATCTGTCGTTCGTCATAGTGATGAAATATACATATCAGTGGTAGATTACAGAATTATCCTATCTGTTGTGGCATCGAGATGCTTCGAATCGATTCATCTTCTGTTTGATTTGCGCGAACAAGAATCCATTCCGTGCATTCCTTCTCGTAGACTATAATATATGAGGTTGCTTTGAGCACTCGCGCTGTGAGAAGAATTTGAGTGTTTCTGTAGCAGTTTCCATGAACAATTTCCGATGGATGATCAGGAAGGAGAGAACTCTTTCTCCTGAATCGAGAGAAGTTGGTTCCTTCCGCTTTGGATTACTGTTGAGTATTGACAACCTTGCTTGCTCTCAACTTTTGATTCGGCATGCTTGCTTACTGTGGTCTATCTTCATCTTTTCCTTAAATCTCTCTGCTAAGCAGCCTGTTTCGCTTGGTATGTTAGACTAGAGGTGATTCGAGCGATTATAAAACTTGATTGAGCTGCATGAGTAATGGTTCTTTCAACGGGCAACTTATTTTTCTACACGTTAACCTCGTTGATGGTTTCGTGCCGATTGAACGTTTCTTCTTCGTCGGAGTTGTTGTACAGAAGGAAGAAGACTAGTTCGTAGACCAAGAAAATGTTGACCGCCGGAGCTCGGGTCGCCGTTGTTTCGGAACGCGTCTCTTCGACTCCGTGTGCTGGCTGGACGCTGCTGGTAGGTTCAAGAACGAACTCGTCACAGGCAGACGGGAGCAGGACCTTTTCGTTCCCGACCAGCCTTCGACGATCTTTCGCCGGTGGCGGGTGGTTGCCGACTTCCAGGGGCAGAGAGCGCGCCGTGGTCACAAGTTGGATCCTACCGACTTCGCTGACAGTAATAAAATGCATCGATTTGGATGTGGATCTAGTACGACCACCGGATCCGTACCTTGGTCAAAAGTTGAATCAATGCCCATGCGTGTGGCACACGAGATGAAGAAAGCAAGGTAAGTATCCTTAAAATAGACAAGTAAATCTCACAACATCAAGGATTCAGGAGACGTTTCACGATTTCATCAGGATTCAGGAGCAAGCACACAGCTGAGAATCGTCCCAGCCTTTTGTCAAAAAAATACGTGATGCTCTAACCTTTGCAAACAAGCTATCGTCGCAGGAGACCACCCATTTGCATCAAACAAGCCATCCTAGCTAGCATTTTGGACTCTGCCATAAGCCAATAACCAAAACGCAATAGCATGGCCAAGGCGGCAGTCAGATGCATCAATTTTCTCCGTCCTCGATGCAAACCGAGAACAAGATAAAACCAAGAAAAAGACAGAAATGGACGGCACAGAAATACAAAACTGAGGCAAGGAGCACGAACAACGTGCTGCAAACTAACTAGATCTGAGCAAGATACGAGATCAGACACCCATGGTTGCAGGCTTGCAGCACTAGCTTTCAGTAACTACGTCTGACAATGAGACTCAGAAATTGAATAGTGGGGTTTTCCTATAACTGGTTTGAAGCTGAGGGGTACTCTTTTAAGTCAGTTTACTAACTGGTTCACCAAGAACATTTGAGTAACCAATTACACATACAGAAACATGATGGAGCTGTTGTCTGTAATGATTATGGACTAATGAGACAGATGCTACCTGCTAATAATGATCGTTAAAAAAAAACATGTCAAACATGGATGCCTGAGGCAGACTACTTGGTCACAACCAATGGCCTATTGTGCTGGGGTGTCCTCTGTCATAGTTGAATCATCATCATTAATGCACAGTATCAAGTCACATGTTGCTTAACATTGAGGAAAAACATGTAAGGCTAAGCTGTCAGATGCTCAACATCAAGACTGATATTTTACATAACCAAATTTCTTGACGACGGAATTAGGAGAGAAAAGTTACGTTTTGCAATGCAAACAGGAGTTCTGGAGCAAAGAAACATTAGCACTATCATCATATTGTGTAGCAACTGTGGATAACTCTAAAGATACTGGCAGCATGTAAACACAAGTGGATCTAACATTTTAGGGAAATGCCACTGAACATAAATTGCAACGGATAATACTAAGCTTACATCTCATTATACTAAATGGCAGAATGAACAACTAAAGTAACGCAAAATGTGAATAAACCAATTCATTCTGTTACATCGTGCAAGCTGCTAGCACCTCTTCATAAAGCCCATTGACGAATCCTAGTAGCCCTTACAATAGTTATTCAGGCTTTGTATACCAAAAGATGACATGAACTAAGATTTTGTGACTACAAACTTTTCAATGTCCACTATGCTCACCTCTGAATTAAGTGATAGACTCCTCGCAGGGAGAAACTTAATCTGCTTTCACCGAGGAGAAAAGATAGTGGATGAAGCAGAATGAAGAAATGAGCCCAACTGTGCCAGTAGCCAGCATAATAGCAATAACCATGAAGAGCGAGTAGCCGAGGTAGAGGGTTGCCGACACTGGTCCGCTCAGGCTTTTAAGGTCGAAAACGAGATAGTTGATCGAGTACAAGAAAATGTAGATAGCTACAGATCCAGATGAGAAGAATGATTTCCACCACCATTTCCAATCCTCTACGCAGAGGTGCATGTAAGTCAGAACCAGGGAAACCTCTGCGCAGACAATAACCAGAAGCAACAAGACGACGAAGAGGAATCCAAAAACATAGTACACACGCCCCATCCATATGCTTGACATGATGAAGAAGAGCTCGATGAAAAGGGTACCAAAGGGCAGTGTGCCAGCACCAAGAACTAACAGCCAGGATGGGTACTTCTGAGGAGGAATTTCACGAGGGATCTGGTTCGTGCGGACAGGGTACTCAATGTGTGGTGCCTTGGCACCGAGGAATCCACCAACAAGTGTAAGCGGCACGGAGATGCAGAACCAGAGCAGAAGCAATACAACAAACAGTGAGAAGGGGATGGCACCGGTGCTGTGGCTTCCCCACAACAGGAAGTTCAGTGTGGTAAGGATCAGGAATGCGATACCAGGGAAGAAGCAAGCTACCCTCCACGAAACACCCACCCATCCGGAGTGATCCCCACACTTGATTGTCTTCCACACACGAACACCAACATATCCTGCCAGAATTCCAAGAACCAGATAAAAGAACAGCATGCCTGTGATCAGAGTACCACGGGAGGCTGGGGACATGAACCCAAGTGCAGCAAACAGAATGGTCACCACCGCCATCCCAAGGATCTGAACACCATCCCCAACCATAACACAGAGCAGCATTGGGTTGCTTGGCGCACGGAAGACATCACTGACCACAAGCTTCCAACCAGACAGCTCCTCATTCATCTGCGCCTGCGCCTCACTGTCAAGCTCCTCATACCTCGTCAAATCGCGCCTCACGGTCCTCAACAATATGACAAACACAATACCAGCGAGGAAAGCAATAACCATGAGCGAGTTGAGGATCGAGAACCAGTGCACCTTGGCCCCCTCCATCTTCAGGTACGCGTCCCACCTCGAGGGCCACTTGATGTCGCTCTCCACGAACGACACCTCATATGTGTAGACGATGGGCTCGTTCTCCTTGATGCTCATGGACACAGTGGTTGGGTCGCACTTGATCTTGCTCGGGTACTTGTTGTACATCTTGTGCGACTTGACGTCCACCGGGTTGTGCTTGATGCTGCATGGCACGACCTCGAACCCAACAACCATCCAGCCGGCAGACGACCCTGCGCCACCGTCCTTGCCCCCGGACGGGATGACGTCGGTCGCATCACCGGTGCCCGTGACGCGCGCCACATTGGCCTCCTCGTACTTGTGCACGAAAACGGTGAACTGGAGGTGGTTGAAGACGTAGTAGTCGACGCCGACGCGGATGCCGACAGGGTATCCGGTCCAGCGGAGGAAGTAGTCGTCCTTCTTGGTGTAGCGGATGGCGGGGAGGTTGTCGAGGATGAGGTTGACCTGGTACATCTCGTCGATGCGCTTCTTGAGGAGGGCGAAGGTGTCGGGGGGCAGAGGCGCGGAGCGGCAGAGGAAGAGGTCGGACTCGTTGGTGTACATCCTGAAGCGGTAGGGCGAGTTCTCGATGCGGTCGCCCATGAGGAGCTCGCCGAGGTTCTCGGCGCTGTCCTTGACGCCCTCGGGGGGCGTGCAGAAGGGGAGGCTGTAGTAGCTGAAGGGGATCTCGGTGTCGATGGAGGTGAGGGAGTTCACCTTCACGTTGAGGGTCTCGCCGGGGTTGTACTTGTGCGGGTAGCTCCCCGGGAGATAGAAGCCGTGGGCGCCGGGCGGGGAGAGGAGCACGGCGGCCGCTGCGGCGAAGACGACGAGGAAGAGCGCGCGGAGGCCGGCCATGGTTGGGTGGCCGCCGGGTCTAGATCGGGGGTTTTGATTCGAGGGTGGAACAGATCTGGAGGGGGGAATGAGATAGAGGGTTTCGGAGTGGGAGGTGGTGCTCCGGCGCGGGGCGTGGGTCGGTGGCGGCGGAGTAGATCGATCTGGGGACGGGTGGGGCGACTAAATGGAGTGGCGAGGTCGCGATGTGCTGCTTGGAATTTGGAAAGAACTGGGAAGATTTTGGTGTGTCGGCGTTGCTCCTTTTTCCGTTTGTTTTTGGGAAAAAATTATACATCTTTATTACTTAAAAGAAAGAATTGATGATAGATTCGTTCTCTTTTATATAATATGAGCCGTAAAGAATTGGTGACAGTCCGTTCTCTTTCATATAATATGAGCTGTTAGATCTTTCTTCGTGAGATATGAGTCGTTGGATCTTATTTTTTCTCGGTTTCTCCCGTGCATACGGTTGGTCATCCATAGCCCCATCTCCACTCCCCTACACCCCAACTGCCCAAGCTGGTGCGTAAAAAACCCAAAGATTCCATCGATCTTTTCAAGAATAGGTTACCGGCGGATTACTTGTATTGTATGCTAAGCACGACGACGGTTGACGAGATATGATTTTTTTAAATGTAAATGTTTCGATCTAGTGTATTTTCTCAAAATGTTATTTTATTTGTCAATGCCGCCAATTCCGTTAGATTTTACTAGTTAAAGTTTTCTAAAATACCTAAATTATGCTAGTCTTCTTCCTCCTTTCACTCTTCTCTTAGCGAGTTGCTTGCTCTCCTCCATGCTAGGCCTATCGGCCTCCCTCTCCATGCCGAGCTACGCTGGGGCGATGGCGCCATGAGAAGTGGAGCGTGAGGAACCAAAGGAATGGGGTTGAGGCTGGCTACGCAAGGTCACAGGTAAGGCTGATGTTGGCAAGTGTGGCGGAGCCAGCGAGGAGTAGCCCAGTGGATGCGTCGGCCTCGTAGAGCAGCCCGGTGGTGATGACTGCCACTCTTTATGTGTTCACATGTATGTTGTGTGTGACAGAGAAGAAGGAAAAAGAAGATGATAAAGACAAAATGATATTTTCATAGCTACTTTACGACCTGACTAGTCAATAATGATATAAAATAGTATAATTTTAAATTTGCAGTAGTACACAAAAGAGATATATCACTTTACAGTGATAGACCAGAGTTTAGAAATTTTGCAGTAATATATAAGAAAATTCCCCTTTGTCATGGAACAGTGGGAGACTAGCAGTTGACCTCGCTGCAACAATATGAGATAAAATTTTAGAAGTGCGATGAGATCATGCTTTCTACTGCTGTCAAATATGCTAGATGGTACTCCGGTTTTTTTTAGGACGTCGTTTTTATAAGCTTGTCTTTCAGATAAAAAAAATAGGGGAAGATAAAAATAGGGGATTAGGGGGTAGATGGTCCAATTAGGGGTAGATGGTCCAATGCACCACCGGTCCAAATTTGTCGTAACCTGTTTCAAGTATGACCAAAATATATGCAACATATAAGATCGTCGAATAGGACCAACCAATGGACTTCGGTAGAGTGAGGGCACCATAATTCAAGTTAGCACGGCAAGAGCATTTGTCAAACGGCAACAAACTCTGTTGTAGTGAGGGCACCATTTTGAACAAAATATCAGTTGGTCCAAGATCAAAGCAAATTACTATCAGCAAGACTCAGAATTGTTAAAAAAAAAATTAAGTCGATCAACCAAGATAAGGTGACATCAATAAAATTTAAAAATACACTACTCACTACTGACTGCATGCCTTACGTGGCACACAGACTTGGCTATCTAGCCGTCAGTTGCACATCTATCGTCGCCACCAGACCTGGTCGTGGAAATCCCACGTCACACCAGCGGCCAGCGTCTCATCTGCTGCTTCCGTGCTTCGCGCCGCCTGACGCCACACAATTGAAGTCATTGTCTCGCTGAGTAGTATCGTAACTAGTAGCAAGCAACACCAATGAGGCTTCTAGATGGACCTGATCTGACCAAATTAAGCTGGTTGTGGATCGCATATATACTGTTAATTTTTTCTCTCCGAAATATTGAAGGCACGATCGGGTTTACCGAGGCGATCCTCCGTCCACCATAATTCAAGTTAGCACGAGAGCCTCCTCGCACCAGTAAGGTGAGCGCGCACATCCGGCATCACAACCCCAAACAAGAAAACATCACGATTGCCCGGTGCGTAATCCTGAGGTAGCGCTCTGCTCCAGCGTCGCGCGCACACGACCCGCTGCAACCAACGCCCAAACGAGGGATGGGTTGGGAGAGCCTGGGTGCACACACACTCGGACATTTTGCCGACCGCACTGCGAGCGCGAGGTGGGCTGGGTGCCTGACCAAGTGCAGGTAGGACGGAGTTGGTTGAGGTGCCATCTCGGTGGATAGTGTTGGGAAACCATGGGTTTGGCCCAGCAGCCTGCCCATGTATAGGTGCCTCATCTGAAACTCTAGCAGGGTCTTTAGTCTATAAATAGGAGTACACATCGTATGCACATACATCAAATGTGGTGTAAGTGAAAGGTGGGTGCGAGGACGGCCGTGGATCGCTACATGAACGACCCAGATGTTTCATGTGCATATGTTCACGAAATGATGTATGTGCACATGATATATTCTTGTAAAAGGTTGATCGCTTGAAGAGCAATAAAGAGAAGCAAGAAGTCCCCTACATCTCCGCGTTCAATCTACTATTCTGTTCTTGTATTGTTTGATGTGATTGCATGTTTGTCTACGAGGTGATCGTTCGGATTGGACTCGCCAGCGACCGTTCCTCAACACGTTATCAGCACGATCGACTCTCCTCGGATCGAAAGATAACGTAACCGTCGAAGAACGATGCTCGTAGATCGAATTGTTTTCTAGATCGCTTTCAATTCCGCAATTGTTGCTTTCTAGATTATTTTATCCTACGGTGTAAATCCGCTCTAATCTACAGCGAGCCGACTTGAAGTCGCCGACACAATGCCGATCGGTGGATTGCATGAAAGAGGAGATGTCGATTGCACCGTGGATTGTGGATTACAAATCCGTTCTAATCTACCGCGAGCCGTCTTGAAGTCACCGGCCAAGCCGATCACGCACCGCTGTTTCCCAGTAGCCCGTCGCTCACCTCATGCCGCCACCACATGGGAACAGGGGTTGGGGAACCCTACCCCTCCCCTCTTCAACCGCCCGAGTGGACCAACGGGCCGAATGGACCGGGCTAAAGAAAGGCCCGGCGGAAAAATCCCGGGAAAAGGAAAAGAAAAAGGGGGGGTGGGAGGAAAAATCCCAAATCTTGCAAATAAGCCATCGTGTTTTCTGAAATTATGCTCTAGGAAAGCAAAACATTAAATTCTTATGATGAGTCCTGCAAGGCTCATTTTCCTGTATTTATAATAGCAAGTTATGTTCTGATATCTGAAGTATTTTATTTATGTGTTGCTTACTTTCTACTGCATATTAATAAAGTACCTTATATTAGAACGTGTGTGGCGCCCTATGGATGAAGTGTGCTTAGTAGGTAGCGGCACAATGAATACCACCTTGAGAGAGATAAAATTTTCAGTCGATGAACAAGAATGCTGGTAGTCTTACGACAATCGAGGGCAACGATACTTGTATAACAGGCTCAGGAAGAGACACAATTATACCCCTAATGGGCACAACTTTGGTCATTAAAGAAGCCTTATTGTACACAGAATCAGCTAGAACTCTCAAGGATATTGGCACTAACGGTTTCCATGTAGAGACTGAAAAAGAGTATGATAAGGAATATCTGCTCATTACAAAGTATAAAAAGGTAAAAAAGGGTATTAGAACGACTTCCTTCATATGACACTGGGCTATACTACATAAATATTAAGGCACCTGCAGCCTATACTTTCATGAAAACTGTATTTAGAAGCTCTGAACTTTTCTGTCTCTGGCATGATAGATTAAGTTATCCAGGTCTTAGGATGATGAGACATATAATTAATAATTCACAGAGACATAATATCGGTGTAAAGAATTTCCCAAATCAGGAAGAAGCCTTTAGGTTTGTTTTGAATTTTTTGGTGTTTAATGCCAAAAGGGGGATAATTTTTATGTTATCGATATATATCCCCACATTTGGATTTTTGATTTATGCCAAAAGGGAAAGAAATTTATGCTATCAATATTCCCTTATTTGGATGATTACTACATTTTTCTTATTTGGATGATTTATATATTCTCCCTTGTTATTTGATTTATACCAAAAAGAGGGAGAATTCTTTTATGAGAGAATGCATTGTTTTTACAAACATATTTTTCTTATATGCATATTGATTGATGCTTTAAATTTCATCTCATGACATGCATAGACATAGTTTATTAGCTTAAATTCTTATGCTATGTCTATTTATATCCAAATGCTATTATTGATAAAGAATTTGTCATCAATCACCAAAAAGGGGGAGATTGAAGGATCTAGACCCGCCATTATGAGTTAATAGAGTGTTTTGGTGATTAATGATAAATCTAATAGTGAGACTAACAATTCATAATGTGTAGTCTCATTTGGATATAAAGGTGAAATTCAACGAGGTATGCATTCAGCTTGTACTCTTATATAATGTTGCATTCCTCGGATCCAAAATATAGTTTGAACTCCACCATAAGTTAAACTTGAATATGTGCATATGTTTTCATTACACATATGTGTATGCACACATTTAGGGGGAGCTCATGCTATATTTTGTGGTTTCATTTGTATTGATCCATATTTCGTGTTCCATATATAAATGAGATCTTTACTTTGAAACATATCCGGTTGAGTATACAAAACTTGTGTAGTCTTTGTATACTTATGTTTCGAGTATATAGAACTTGTGTAGTTCTTGTATACTCATGTTTCGAATATACAAAACTTGTGTAGTTTTTGTATATTCATGTTGTGAGTATATAGAACTTGTGTAGTTCTCGTATACTCATGTTTTGAGTATGTAGAACTTGTGTAGTTCTCGCATACTCATGGTGTGAGTATATATATGACTTGTGTAGTTTATATATACTCATATCGTGTTACATTTATCTATAATTTTAATGTGCAATTGAAATGCCAATCATCAATTACCAAAGAGGGAAAGATTGAAGTATCTTGTCCCACCATTATGTGTTAGTGGTATGGTGTGGTAATTAATGATAATCATAGTGTGGAACTAACATTTTTCATGAGTTGGATGTATAGGTTACATCATGTGTTGATGCATATAAAGACTTGGAGTAAAAAGTTACATCATGTGTTGATGCACATCAAGTAAAAAGAAGACCCATCATGCGTTGATGGAGGTCAAGAGAGAGAATGCATCATGTGTTGATGCATGTCAAGACTCGAGATGAAGAAATCATCATGTGTTGATGATGTTCAAGGCAAGATCCCGAAGTGAAGAAACCATCATGTGTTGATGATTGTCAAGTCAAGGACCCGGACTTGAAGTGTTGATGTGCGTCATCAAGCTTCAAGAAGATGCAAGCCAATGGTATGACTAGCTAGGGCTAAGGATGTGTTCCTAGTCTTTTACCGGTCTTGGTGTTTGGTTGGAAGACCGGATTGCTAGTATAGTATTACCGTACTATTAAGAGGTATCTTGACTAGTAGCATGAGTTAGTCATGTGTTGATAGCTCACTGTGTTTGCTCTAGCTCATCTATGCATGGAGCTATTATTTGCGAATGTGTTTTGCAAATAATTAATGCTTATGCATTTAATCTTTGTAGCATGAGACTATAGTTTGTAAATATATTTTGCAAATTGTTGAAGTCCATGCACCTTAGCCTTGTGGTATGATGCTATTATTTGCGAATGTGTTTTGCAAATAGTTGAAGTTCTTGTTTGATTTCTTGTAGCATGTGACTTAAGTTTGCAAATGTGTATTGCAAATGGTGTAAGTCTGTGTACTTTATACCTTGTGATGAGTATTATAAAGGTTGGCAAATGTGTTTTGCAACCTGTTGAGAATATCATCTTGAAACCTTGTTGAAGTTGCACTCAAATGGGCGGATGTGTTTTGCCATTTGGCGGAGCCAATGTGTTTGGCCTCTGGAGCCTGGCGGTCTGACCGTCAGGGGTCACCGGTCTGACCGGTGGCAATCGGTCAGACTGCCATATGTTGGGCTGTTCGATCAATTTACTCTTGTGTTGATTCTCTGTCTGGAAGTTCCGCCATTGAGAAAACGGAACTACCGGTGTGCGGAAGTTCCGGTGCGTTCGCGGTACGTTATTCCAGAGAAGCACCATTTTGGTGCGGTGATTTTCCTCGGCGGTCGGACCGACCAACCTTGGCGGTCCGACTGCTTTAGCGGTGGTCAGATTGGCCATTAGTTGGCGGTCAGACCGGCCCTGTGTAGATTCGAGGGAATCTTCCCCCCAACGGCTAGTTTTTGTGTGTGGGCTATAAATACTCACCTTGGCCGGTTGGGGATGGTTGATGAGTTTATTGTGAACCTCTATTGAGCCTCTTAAGCTAAGAGCAAACCTCTCCTCTCTTATGTGCATGTGTTGCACTTGGTGAGCTTGGAGAGTAACCCCTAAGTGCATGCGTTGCCTTAGGTAGTGGATTGTGTGTCCACTTGAGCGTTGACACTTGATTAGTTCAAGTGAGAGTTGAGATTTATTTCTCTTGGTGTTTGCCGATACTTAGATGGCGTGGAGGCCTCGTGCCCGGTGATCTTCTCAATAAGCTTGTGAGAAGACCCGACGTGTTGTGAGTGGTTTGGTGCTCGCCATCTCCGGAGTGGAGGAAGAGCAACCTTAGTGGAGTGAGGTGTTGGTTCGTGTTGGAACCGGGCCAAGTGGTTGGACTTACCTCGGAGGTGTTGGCTTAATTAGTGGAGCCGATCTAATTTGTTTGGGCTTACCTCAACGTGGATTAGGGGAGACCAGCAAATCTCCGAACACCACGGTAAAACATAATTGTGTCCATCTTGTTTTTCCTTGTGCTTTACTTTGAGCAATTTACATTCTTACTTTAATTGCTTATATATCATTGTATGATTGCTCATATTGTTTTGTAGTCATATTGTTGGTGCACTTAGTGGAGCCTAGTTGATTTAGGTTTTAATTGTGCAAAATCAATTTGTTATTAGCTTCCGCATTATATATTGGTTTTAGCGCTAAAGATTTTTAAAATTGCCTATTCACCCCCTCTAGTCGGCCACGTCGACCTTGCAAGTGGTATCAGAGCTTGGTCTCTCATTGATTAGACTTAACCGTCTAGAGAGTAAAGGATGACGACTAGAGATATAGTGCACTGTCGAACCCGGGTACGAAGGATCCCGAATTCTCTGTGTTCATACACTAGTCCAGATTTCCAAAGGTACACAAATCACAAAATGTTATCACAAACATATCCAGCGTGTATATTTAATAAGCATAGAGTTTATTACAACTGGGGCCGGAGGCCAAATAAAACATTTAAGCGGAAGCAAAATATAATGGTAAGCCACACGATACGCCACAGGCAATCGTCTGGAGGTCGCTGCCTAATCGTCCTGCTCCTCACCTTCTCGGATAGCAGTCTTCTCTGAATAATAATATTCAAGAGTGAGCACTACAACCGTGCTCGTAAATTACACCCAATACGAAATTTAGAATGCATGCATAAGTTATTCAAAGGAAGGTTGTAGGGTTTATTTGCATAAATCAGCATTTTTTTGGGTTTAAATAGTTATACTAAGTTTCAAGGCACATTTTCATTACATAACTAAAATCAGATTTAAAATTTATCATTTTATAGTGGATAACCTCCATATGAAACATGGTGAAGGATACCCTCTATCACAAGGCTACCCGCCCAAATTTACCACAAGGATTAACCATCCTCAAATCATGTCCAAAGTTATTTTAAAACCAAAACAAATCTAACTTAGAGTGGCTTTGCTCAAAGATGTCCATAACAGTGGACACGGCTATTCGAATAGGTTTACACTCTGCAGAGGTGGTACAACTTTACCCACACGAGATAATTTGCAGTTATGTCGGCCAATACACGCTTCCTTAGGCGTGTGACTAGGCAATTATCACAAGGCGTTTCAATGCATTACCTCAATACCAATATGCCCGCTAAGGTTTCACTTCCATTAGGCTAACCACCGCCGAAACCCCTCTTGCGCCAAGTGGGAATAAAGTCTAACCGACACCCACACAACAAAAATGACATAAACAATAATGAGGTAAGACAAATTATTAAGCCCGGTTACGCCCATACGAACATGTGGTAGTCTGGTGGAGCTTTTGCAAGATGCGGCTCAAAGGCCGGTCCTTAATCTACTTGGGCAACTTTCAATAAAAACCACGGGTCTCAGCCCTAACTGAGACAGGCCGTGCATAAACCTCGCACCCACTTAACTGGTCCAAGTTTGCCCAAGTACAAACCATTTTCTTTTATTTTTATAATTTTCAAAGACATTTGCAAAAGTCCACCATGACAAAGTAATGTCATAGGCTTTTTATCAATTTATGAAATTTTGGCTAAATTCTCCCAAAGTCAAATATTTCATGGTCTAAGCATTTGCTATGCAGATATTTATTTTAAATTCATTTGACTAAGGTTACAAGGAATTGATAATACAACAATCAAATTTGGCTATACAAAGGAATTGGAATAATTAAATATTTAAAACAGAATTTAAAATAATTAAATACAATTATGCATGCAATAATAATTTAAAACAGAATTAAATAATTTTAAATATTGGGGCAAATGGTCAATGGTGTAACTTGCCTTGCTCAAATTCACAGTATTCTACTTCTTCAATAGGGTCAAGCTCTCCAGAGTCACAAAATCTATACTTGAAAATATTCCAAATTCAAACAATTCAAATGAACACAAATAAATTCAAATGAAAATTCAAATTAACTCCAAATTAAATAATTTTGGTTTAGTTAGCTAGATCTTGATTTTATACAAATTTAAAAATTTGAATCACCTAAATCGGAGTTTGTATGAAGAAATACGAGCTCTGGAAGTTTAAAACCTAATTTAAATCCTAAAATCGAATTTCAATTTTCCAATTAAATTTCTAAAGGAAAATATCTTTATTGCGCCACCGACGTCAGCGATCTCGTGCAATCGAGATCGACAAGTGGGCTCCATAAGATGGATGAGTCCACAGAGAGGCGCAAGTCCACGGTGGACTCGGTGCACTTATAATGTGAGGCTTTAATGGCGGCAGAGGCGGCGATCGCGGAGAAGACGAGCGCGAGGAAGACGACAACTGCGCGAAGCGGACCCACCAACAATGAGAGGCAGAGCGGGAGAGAGGCGCGGCGGATTGATTGTCGGCCGCTCGATTTTGATCGGACGGCCAAGCATTCACTACAGCGAGGAGAGTTGGGTAGAGATCGCAGACAAAGGCTTTGAGCTTCGCCCGATCTTTAGTGAAGAATTTTAAATTCTTTTTCAATTTATTTAATTCCAGAAATTCAAATAGGCTTTAGAAAATAGTAAATGAAGTCCAAAAATTTTGAGAAAATTCACAGAAATTCTATGAGGCATTCTGGACTTAAATAAAATAATTCCAACTTTTAGTTAGTAATAGATTTTGCACATAAATTCTTTTAGCCTTAATATACTTTAGGGGAAAGCTTTTAAAATTTCCAGAAAATCCACAAAAATTATTGATGTTTTATTTTTCAACTGAAATTGAAATTTTGGGCTGTTACATGCACCTAGGTAAAGCACCTATCTTTGATGGCACAAATTATGCTTATTAGAAAATCCGCATGATATATCATTTTAAGGCCATGAGCCTAAAAATATGGCGGATTGTAGATGTATGCTTTTCTCCTTCTTTGGATCATCTTTGCTCCAACAATTCAGAAAGAGAAATACTTACATCTCGACGCTCAAACAACTAACGCTTTATTTAGTGATTTGAGTGTAGATATTTTCAATGAGATATGCAATCTCAAGAGCGCTCAAGAAATATAGACATATATTCAAGAGAATGCTCAACTTCTAGCTCCGACAACGATGAGTCCACAACTCCCTCCACATCAACTCAATGCTTCATGGCTCAAGGTAATGAAGAGGTAAATGACGATCAGCCTACTTATAATGAGTTGATGGATATGCTAGTAGAGCTTAATGAATATTTAGGAAATGAGAAATCAAAATTCAAAGTTTTGAAGAAAGAGTTTGTCTCACTTCAAAACAATTATGATGTTTTAAAGGATGAACATGAAGCTCTCCTTCTAAATAGGCTAAATAGCTCTAAGGTGGATATAGACATTGCATGTAATTTATTAAATGATATGCCATGTGTAGTTGCTAACCCTCGTATTTCATCTCAGGTTAGCATATCCACCTCTTGTGATGATTTAATTGATATGCCTTATTGCTCCAAAGTAGATGCTCCAATTTCGTCTATATCTTGCAATACTAACATTGTAGAGAAAAATAATGGGCTCAACGCCCAAGTCATTAAATTGGAAAATGACTTGACAAGAAGCTTAACGGGAAAGGCCACTCTTGATGAAATATTAAGCAAGCAAAAACGCTTGCAAGATAAGAGTGGAATTGGTTTCACTCCCAAGAAAAGAAAGAATACCAAGACACGACACAACTCAAGACACACGAAGAATCATGTCAAGTGCCATGAGCGAAATGGAAAGTGCTACTATGCCTCGGTGTGCCATAATCAAAAGGATGTCAAGACAAGACATTCAAATTGAGGCAAGCCGGCAATGGGCAAGAAAATAAGGGACATGTTGGTAAACAATGTCCCAAAAGTATCACTCCTAAGCCAATTACTTATAATGATCATTATTTGCTTAGGAAGGATATCAATGGCAATGTGTTTGCTAGAATAGTTAGTTCACACAAAACTATTACTAGGGCCATTTGGGTGTTCAAATCAATTGTGACTAACATTCGTGGACCCAACCTAGTTTTGGGTACTAAAATGCGCTTTAATACTTAATAGGTACTTGGAAAAGCATTGGAGGTTTGGCTTACATGAAGAGGTGGATTCCACCATGTGCAAAATTGGATCCAAGCCTAAGGATAATCATTTCATATCAAGAACCAATGCCCTTTCGGTAACAAGTACTTACATTGAAGTATCTAGCCTCTTATGCCTTGTGTAAGTTGCATTTCATGAAAATCATATTAAAAGGGGTGTTCTTGCTCTATGATTCATAATGTCATTATTAATATCTTGAGCAAGTTGGAGTGACACATTAAGGGGGAGTGCTAAATCATAATCATGTATATCACATCCCTATGTGTGCCCAAATAAATTAAGTGCTAGTATTATTTTTCAAAAATGAGCCTTTTAGCCAAAAGTCAAAAATTTCATAATTATTAGTAATTACTTGAAAAACTAGTCGCAAAATGTATACAAATGTTTTTCAATGGTTTTACAAAGGTTTTGGCTTTAGAAAAACCTATTTTCAGTGAAAATGCATTTCTAGCAAAAAAAAATCAACATTATAGTATCTTGTTTTTGACATAAACTAGATTTTTGTATAAAATATATTCTAATAGGAATTTGGAAATATTTCCAAAAGAAAAATCCTAGAGTTGGATATTATAAACATTTTTGGTATTCAAAAGATTTCCAAAAGACCAACCTCTCAAAAGATATTTGATTTTCAAACTAGTCCAAAATACTCCTTTGACCTAAGTGGCCACTTTCTAGCACTTAAGTGAGTTTTGCCATATGAACCAAAATTATTCACATGGATATGTTCATAATGGTAGTTATGACTCATACATTCAATTGGATGCTTTAGAATTATTCATTTGCTTATTTTGCATGTTTTGATGAAACTTCATGAAAATGTGATTTCATTTACGAAAACCAAAAGCTTAATTTGTAAAAACTATGTAATATTTGATTTTCATGGGCTATATAAGTTGGAAATACTCCAAATATGTTTATTTGATTATTTATGAAAAATTTAGAGTAAAATACAACAAATCACTCTTTTCTTGGTTTCAAATCTTTTGTTCTGAAACTGTCTGCCAGTTTCAGAGGTAACCGGTCAGACCGGTCACCCTAGGCGGTCCGACCGCTAGCCACACCGGTCCAACTGTCGTGTGTCCAGTGGTCAGACCATTCTTGTCTGAAAATTCAGTAAAATCCAGCCCAAAAGAGCTTCTCGTCTCCATTCAATTGTAAATTTTTTGTGGCTGCTTCCAGTGATCAAGTTGATCCTTGCTAGCTACCCACTACTACTATTCCTTGATTACAAATGCAATTGCATCTTTCAAGTGGTATTCTTTTCAAAAGTGGTAGTTTCTTTTGATCATC
Source organism: Hsuehochloa calcarea (assembly GCA_036346395.1). Taxonomy (NCBI): domain Eukaryota; kingdom Viridiplantae; phylum Streptophyta; class Magnoliopsida; order Poales; family Poaceae; genus Hsuehochloa; species Hsuehochloa calcarea. The sequence goes on from CM070596.1 coordinate 68,244,615, forward strand.
TTGATGTTGGCATGAGATTTATCTTTTCAAAATGATATCATCTTATTCGTTAAAATGGTATCTACAATTCTTCCATGCCAATCAAAATTCTCTCTTATTTAAAAACCCAAGTATTCTTTGTATATGAGTGAATTTTTCTCTTCCTCTCTTTTCTTTGGATGCTTTCATTGAAGATCAATAGAAGAGAAGTTCGAGCACCTTGCAAACCTTAGTTATGCTTTCAAATGGTACCAAGTATTTACAAATGGAATCAACTACTCTTAGTATCAAGTGCTTTTCACATAAGTGGTACCAAGTTTCTACAAGTGGAATTAATTATCCTTGATATCATTTACCTATTGCAAGGTGTATCAAATGTCATCATGAGTTTTGGATGGATCTATTTCAAAGAGATGACAAGATGGAAGATGAACCTTTGTGTGTCAAAGGAGAAAGAAGTTTTTTAATAGGAGCCTTTGTGTAAAGATAAGTTTTTATATGTGAAAAACATATTAATATTTTTGGGTTTTATTAAAAATCAGGTAAAGTATTAATATTGGGAAAACTATTTTACCTATTTGCCCAAAATGTTTTATGGATCTTGTGAATGAATGTGTTCCATTCTTATTTGCTTCATTTGATATTCTTGAAGTGGTTTTGTCAATCCTATGTAAGAGGGGGAGGAAGTCATGGGACCGGAATTCCCATACTTAAGTGCAAAAGAAGCACTCATGTACTCAGCAAACTGTACTAGATCAGACATTGTATTTGATGTGAACTTATTAGCAAGGTATAATGCAAAACATGCCAAAGACATTGGCAGGGAATGAAGGACATCTTACGATACCTCAAAGGAAGCAAAGACCTTGGTCTATTCAACAGAAAGAACAAAGGCCTGTCTATGAATGGCTATGCAGATGCCGGGTACCTGTTGGACCCTCATATAGCCAAGTTGCAAACATGCTATGTATTCCTATGTGGTGGAACTGTAATTTCATAGAAATCGTCTAAGCAATGTTTTGTATCGACTTCGACGAACCACTTGGAAATAATTGCACTCTACGAGGCCTCACGAGAATGTGCTTGGCTTCAGCAAACGATTCACCACATCCGACAGTCGTGTGGATTGAATACCGCGCGAACCACACTATTATCTATGAAGATAATGCAACTTGTGTTGGACAAGTGCAGATGGGTTATGTGAAGAGTCATCTCACAAAGCATATCGCCCCAAGTTCTTCTATACTCATGAATTGCAAAAGATGAACAAAATTAAAATACTGCATACTAAGTCATATGAAAATTCGGTAGATTAAATAAAATTCGGTGGATTGTACTCTTTTTCCCTTGACGAGTTTCCTGAAGTTTCTCGGCTAAGGTTTTTAACGAGACAATTCGTGCAATGCAGCAAAACGTGTGAGGATGGGTGCCAAAGGGGGAGTGTTAGGAAACCATAGGTTTGGCCCAGTAGCCGGCCCATGTATGAGTGCCCCATCCGAAACCCTAACAGGGTCTTTAGCCTATAAATAAAGGGTACTATTTATTGTAAAATATTGATCGCATGAAGAGCAATAAAGAGAAGCAAGAAATCCCCTACATCTCTGTGTTCAATCTACTATTCTATTCTTATATTCTTGCATTATTTGATGTGATTGTATTTTTATCTACAAGGTGATCGTTCGAACTGGACTTGCCAACGACGATTTCTCAATAGATTGATACGTACGCCCGCTGCTATGCGCGAACACAAAAGGCACGACCACCACCAGTTGATGTTGTCGGCGGGGTGGAGTTTCCAAAAACCACGCGTAAGCCATCATCATCATCGGACGGGCTCCAACTGGTATATTTTTGTCGACATATTTTGCCAGGTTGCTTGCTTTGGTGTGGCGCTAGTGCTACGTGATGGATTGGTTAATTTTGATCTAGTTTCACCAAACAACCTAAAATATGGTAACTTTTTTACGATCTGATCCAGGGAGCACTTGAGTTCGGGAATCGAACTAGTACAAGTTTGAGTTAAATTTCTTGCAAACAAACTCGTGGTCTAATGCATGGCTACTTTTGTTATACCAAGGGCGTGATTGAAGGTATATCCAATTATTTCAACACAATTGATAACTGGTGGCACGAATGCTGGAGCAGTTCAATGATGGAGACAATGCATGTGGCCTTTGATTTGTCTTATCTTAACAAATAAAATAAGGAGTTTACCCCCACGCAGCGGGACAATCGTCATTTCTCCCGTGCGCGCGGTTCGCCTCTCCCGGTCGAGCAGAAACCACACTCTGCACTCCCATTGAAAACCGTATGGGCACGACATTCGTAGCAACCATCACCCACCTCACTCTCGTGCACAACCTCGTTACCGTGTTCTCCTCTAGATCCCAATCTCCTCCCCCTCCCCTCCTGATTTGCGCCATCACTAGCCTCCTCCCTCTCCCTTTCCTTCGCGCACCACACAACACGGAGGCACAACCGACACGATGTATGGTGGAGATCGCCCGACACATGGATGATGAAGATGTGGATTGTGGTGATGATGGGGTGACCTCATGGGAGAGCGTGAGGACAAGGACGTCGTCGACGGAGCATTGGAGGACAAGGTGGGTTAACTTGTGCAGGAATTGGATGCTGAAGGCTATGCCAACGAAGGCGGCGGCGAGGAGCGAGACGTCCAAGCTCCCGGGTCCCACATGGTAGAGCTACGCGAGGAGGTTGCGGCGGTGGATGCGCCCGATGAGGACGTGGCAGAAGACCTGGTGCACCAGGAGCAGTGCCAAGAGCACTCGCCAGATCACGTGCGATGGGGACCACTTGGAGAAGAGAGGAGGCGGTTCAGTACAGAACCGTGATGATGGTCAAGGCGGGTTGTTCCTCAGTAGACCAGTGGCGACGGCCACCATGCACCGATAAACCCCTAACTCTCTATTTTCTAAGACCCAGTTGACATTGGGAGTGGTAGCGCTCGGCTTCTCCTCCACCTAAGAACCGTCACTCCGTCATCCCCAAGATTTGATGCTTTGCATCCTCGCAGCTTCTTCTTATCTGAATCCATCGCGTGGCGCACAGACTCCGCCATCCTCACCTACGGCGACACACCGACATGGTAAGATGACCAAAACCCTGTCTCGTTCTTGGATCGAGCAGTACGGGCTTGGCTTGCTCTAATGTCTTATCTTTAGGATTCACAGAAAAAATCATTTATACATGATGGCTTATTCCAAAGGAATGGCTTACGTGGTTATTTTGCGAAATGCAACATTTGCAATTGAATACAAATAATAGATTGAAAGCGTAATTCAAAACAAATAGACAATAATAAGTTAACAATTGATTTCACAAAGGACACAGTCTAATCAAGTTCTTTCACAATTTGAACAAGTTATCTCACACAGGTGACCCTTCCCATTTGTTTTATGAAAATCTACCCCTCGTGTGAAATTCAGAGCATGTCCATAGCAGGGACGCGGCTATTCGAATAGATTGGTTTAAACACTCTGCAGAGGTTGTACACTTTACCCACACGATGAAACCAACCGGATCGAGTTGATCACAACAAAATCTTTGAAACTTCATCTCAAACAATGACACTCTGGTGTGTTTCTTTGTAGTCAATTTGTACACACACCCCTTGGATCGACACACACCATTGGGCGGGGATCACGTGCCGTCCGCGATGTGACCCAAACACGGCAGTACACACCTCCGACCATCACACGGTTTAAATACAACTGAGTTGTCAATGTCAAGACTCCATAACTTACTAAGTCATGCCCGGCCCATACTAGGCATGTGGTCGTCTGATAAGGCCCAGTTCAATGGCGCACAAAGTTAAGTCCTTAATTGACTAAGGCAAGACTTCGATTTTAACCCAAATCACAAAGTTTATATAAGCACACAGCTCCACCATTCACACAGAATCCACCACTTGCCTCGGTCTAAATCTTTTCCCACCACTTGATTAAGTGCAACACATGCCATCAACGAGTAATAGCACCACGACACACAGATTCATCACACAGTTCCATAATCACTTAGTCAAGTTTATAATTGCAACTCTCACATGAAATGATGACTCGTGGCATGGCTAAGCAGTCTAATCGTATCTAACCAACCCACGTTGGTGCTACAATAATACCAACTAATAATTAATCAACCTAGGGTGACAAAAGATCATGGCATATAATAGACAAGGTGGCATAACAATTTGGATTAATAACTACACCCAAAAGCATTTAAATAAATACTTGAAATAGAATGCAATACATTGAAACAAGGTATTTTGAAAACTGGGTTCAAAATGATCAAAGGTATAACTTGCCTTGGAATAGATCTAGATATTGGTCTTGGTCTTGGTCTTGAGGTGCTCCTTCTTCTGTAAAATTCCCCGAAGTATCGACGTCTACTCGCAAACGAGACAAAAGAAACAAAACAAATAAATAACAGAGGCAAAACAAACTCCAAAAATCAAATAAAATTCATAAATAAATAGATCTGAATTTTATATGAATTTACAAATTTGAATGGGCTCAATTGGACTTCGGATGCAAAAGATATGGGCTTTGGAAGATTGGAAAAATCAATTAAACCCTAAATTGGATTTTCTCGAATTTCCCGAATTAATTTTATAAAGGAAAATCGAATTATTGCGCAATGCTTGCGTCGGCGAGAATTTCGGAAAAAATTAAATTTAAAAAGAATTCGACATGTGGGACCCATGTCGGTCTCGGTTCACGCGGGGCCAAGTGCCGAGCAGGAAGATCTGCGCGGATGGGCCAAGACCCGCGCCGCTGCGATGTCTTGGCGTCTGGCGCCACGCTGCTACGCCACACCGCCAGATCGGCGACGTTGGGCCGAGTCGGGCGATAACGGCGGCGGCGGCGCTTCGGGACCGATAGTCACCGTGACAGCGGTGACTTCGCCGGCGATGAGTGGTGCCAATGTGTAGAGGGTTAATGCGCACACATGGGCCTTTGGTTTGAGCACACAGGGTTGTGGAGATGGCGGCGGAGGAAGAAGCGGCGGAGAGCTCGGGTTTTGTCGGACGGTGCTCGGCGACGAGAAGGTGCGCCGAGGTAGCTCGAGACTTGCGATCACAGCGGTGCGATCGGTGGAGCAAAGCGGCGACGGCGGCGCAATCCACCGGAGAAGAAGTTCGGCCGAAAACCCTAGAGCTTGCAATGCGGCGGCGCTAGAGCGTCGGGCGACAGATACACATTGTTGCTTTTAAATAAATCGAGAAAGAAGGCAATGCCCAAGATGGGAAGAAGAATAGCGAGACAATTGTTGATGTTGGGATTAAGCACATTAAATCAATTTGTCCTAAAAGTCCAATTTAAGTTTTTTTAAATTAATATTCAAATAATCCAAATGATGAATTTTCTTGCTACCAATATTTAAAAGATACAAGGTGTTGTGCAAGGTGAAGGAGCACCACCGCAAGAAGCACAGGGAGGCCAAGAAGGGAAAGAACCACAAGAACAAGGTCGAGGAGGACCTAGAGATCCCCAACGAGCGACCCTTTAAGGAGGAGGAGTTCAAGGCGCCGCAGGAAGTTGAGCTGAAGAAGCAGGCATGCAAGGAGAGAGGGTAAGTGTAACATCCTAATTTTCTGAGCTTTTAAAAATATTTTATTAGTTAGTAGTTGGAAAATTCACCATTTGAATTTTATTTGAATTTTTAATTAAAGCTTAATATGGATTTTTAGCATCAAAATAATTTAATATGATTAATCCTAACATCAACAATTGTCAAAACTATTTTATTTGGATTCTGTGTGCTTGGATATATTTTCTAGAATTTCTAAAAAAAATACGGGATAAGATATTTTCTAATTGTTATTTGGATTTTTTGGTATTTTCTAAAAATTAAAACTAATTTAATATCTCGAAACAGTGTTTGGGCCAAAACCGAGCCCTATTCCGCTTCTGGCCCATCACTGTGCGACCCGCTCGCCTCGCGCGCCCCCCGCTCTGACTGACATGTGGGCCCCGCATGTCAGCCTCTCCTCTCCTCCCCGCGTGCACGTTCCGCCGCTGACGCGTGGGCCCCGCCGATTCGTTGTCTCTGCATCGTCATCTTCTCCGCGCGAAGCATCATGTTCATCTGTCATTGTTGAGCTCGAGCTCCGAACGACAACTGGGATTTTCCAGCTAAAACTTCCGGATTTCCACGTCAAATCTTATCCCGTATCTCCCCGCATCCAAATCCGACTGAATCAATTCTCCAATCGGTTTCTATCGCAGAGTTCTTCGCATTTTCCTTTCGGACCTGTTTTGGACTCTACCACCAACACGCCTCCATGGACTCGCCCGAGCCCCTATAAATAGCCCCCGAGGTTCGCCTGGTCCTCTGCAACCCAAAGCCCCAACTCTCTCCCCTTCTCGAGCCGAGCTTCTTCTCTTGCCAATTCCTCTGCCGTCGTCGCCACCTCATCGACATCGACTGCACCGCCGAGTTCGCCGTCACCCGGGCTGCTTCGTGCGCCCTTCCCCGCTATAGGAGCATCGTCGGAGCCCGCGCCCGACAATAGCCGCACCTCTCTCGCCGCTCTGACCTTTCCGCCGGCCATCACCGTTGACCTTAGCCGCCCGTAAGTGCACCATCGGGTTCACAATAGCATTGGTTATCTATTGGTACCACTCATCGCCGGCGAGCCGCCGCCATTCGCCGGAGACCATTGGAACCCGAGCACCGCCGCCTCGCCGTCGTGCATGTCAGCTGCCACCTCAGCGCCCACGCCTGCATGTCACCGCGTTAGAGCCACGTGTGCGCATGCGTGGCCGGTTCACCGAACCCTAGAACCAATCGCTCGGTGAACTTGGTTCACTGTGAGTCGAGTCGCTGACATGTGGGTTCCACATGTCAGAATTTCTCTGATTTCTTTTAATTTTGAAATTCCAAGGGCTAACGTCATGCTTGCGTCATAATCTGGATTTTTCAATAGGAAAATAATTCAAAAATTTTAATTTAGGATATTTTCTTGAGTTTTGATCTTAAAGGGTCATATCTTCTTCATCTGAAATTCGAGTGAGCCCATTCAAATTCCTAAATTTATTTAAATTTGATATAAATTTATCTAATATATATATTTATTTATTAGAGCTTGTTTTATCACTGTTACTTATTTATTTTGTTTATTTATTTCGTTTACGAGTAGACGTTAATTCTTCAGGGATTTTTGAAGGAGTGTAACAAGATCAAGGCCCGTACCTAGATCTATTCCAAAACAAGTTATACCTTTGATCATGTTGAACCCAGTTTTCAAAATACTCTGTTTCAAATTATTGCATTCTATTTTAAGTATTTATTTAAATACTTTTAGGTTTAGTTATTAATCCAATTTGTTACATCCACCTTGTCTATTGTTATGCTATGATATTTTGTCACCCTAGGTTGGTTCATTATTTGTTGGAATTATCGTAGCACCAACGTGGGTCGGTTTGAGTAGATTGCTTAGCCATGATACGTGTCATCATCTCATGTGAGTTGCAAATATAAACTTGACTTAGTGATTATGTAACTGTGTGCTAAAACTGTGTGTGTTGTGTGCTATTACTCGTTGATGGTATGTGTTGCACTTAACCAACAGGGTGGGAAAAGATTTGAACTGAGGCAAGTGGTGGCTATTATGTGATATGGCGGAGCTGTGTGAATGAGAATATTGGTCTGTGTGATATTTAGTTAGAAATTGGATGTCTTGCCTTGGTCAATTAAGAACTTAACTTTGTGCGCCATTGAACTGAGCCTTACTGTACGATCACATGCCTGGTATGAGACGGGTCTAACTTTGTAAGCTATGGAATGTTGACATTGACAACTCATGTTGTAGGTTAGGCTGTGTGATGGGCTGAAGGTGTGATTCTCACATCGCGGGACGGTTCGTCGCTTCCTGTCCAACGGTCTGTGTCGTGCCAAGCGCTGTATGTGTCCATTGGATGGCGGTAAAGCACATTAGGACTGTCAATCTTTGAGATGAAATTTCTGAAAGATTTTGTTATGATTGCTCAATCGCATACTTCCGTATGGTGAGTCATGGTAGACATGATGAGTTAATTGTATCATGTGGGTAAATTGTACAACCTCTGCAGAGTGTTAATCATTCTATTCGAATAGTCACGTCCATGGTCATGGACTTGCTCGGGGATTTTACACGAGGGGTAGATTATCATAAAATATTTGGGAATGGAGTTGTGTGATCTAAGTCATATGGCTGTATAAATAACTTGTTTAGGCTGTGTGTTATTTTTGAAAATAAATATCAAATTATTATTGTTTATTTATTTTAAATATTGTTTTTCAATCTATTATTCATATTCAATTGTCAATGTTGCTTTATTAAAGAAACCACAGTAGCTAATGTTGCTTTAGTATTTTCTTATGCACGTTGGATGTGAAGGAGGCCTATATAATTTGGCCTTATTTGGCCATAGTATATGTCAAACAAAAATAACTAAACATTGCTTGTTATAAGTGCTATTCCTTTGGCATACCCTCTTTAGTGCCACATGACAACATGAAGATTGAAAAAAGAAATCTTGCCTATGTTACAATTCATCAAAATAAAAAATAGATACATAATAAGTTGCTTTTATACGAATGTTGCTGCCTAGCATAAGAGAGCTATATTTTTATATACCTGCTAGATAAAGTTCCATGAAGATTTTTGACTCCATGGGAGTAGTCCAGATTACATCGTGCAATTGATTAACTTGCTTAATAATTAGTACATTGTCTTTAGGGGATCTATCATTAGGTGTTGATGCTACCACCGACACCATTTCTAGGGCTCTAGGCGGATTAAAATGATTTTTTTTTACCAATGCAGGTGGTATTGAACAAATCTATGTCCTCATGTTGTGTTGCCAACCTTGAAAAATAACATTTGGGTCCTTGTACTCTTAAAACTGAGATTTTAAGCCCTTGTGATTTCAAAAAAGAAGCATTCGGGTCCCTCTACTTCCAAAAGTAATACATAGGTCCATATAAAATACAAAGCACATAGGTCCCTCCATTTGCTTTGGCATTTTATTTATTAATTTTAGATTTTGAGCTGAAGGTGGAAAAGCTTATTTGCAAGACAAATATAATATATATATGAAATGTAATTTTTACGCGGCAAACCCTATGCTTCTCTAGCGTCCTTCCATAATGATCAATTATTTATGTAAAAAATGCAGCAAGGTATATGTCATGTGGATATCATGGGGATATGCTCATGATCTTAGGATGATGTTAGAAATGGCAATGGCTTTGAAGGTTTGTCGAATCACGCGTTTTCGGCAAAGTTATTGTGCTGTCAGGTTACTGACAGTCAGACCGGCTAAGAGGAAGCGGTTCGACCGGCCAGTGGCGGTCGGACCGACCAAGAAGTGGCGGTTCGACTGGCCACCTCTGGCAGTCCAACCGGCCAGACCTTGGGGTCAAAATGTCGGCGATCCGACCGACCTGGTGGAGGTCAGACCGGCCACCTCGGAGCTTCCAGTCAAAAGATCTATTCGTTTGAAATTTCCAGAGAGGTCTCGGATTTTCAGGGTGGAAATTTGGCTAAGTCCCTTGATGGGCGGTCAGACCGGCTGATGGGTGGCGGTCATACCAGCCAGAGCGGTCATACCGACCCATGGGTGGCGGTCTGACCGGTTTTTACTTGTTTCGTCAACCATCTTGGCGGCAATTTTTGTCTGTTAGGTCAAGTTCTTGGTTTTCAGTGCATATGTGTTGCATGATGCATGTTTTGACTAACGTGGGTCAAGTTGCGAAGAACTTATTCCCGGAATTGATTTCTTTGTCTATTGTTGTGCAGGACGCTTGGAGGTCAACGACGGTCAACGGCGAGGATGATTAGGACTAGGCTTGGAGAGCTGAGGTTCAGAATGATCGAGGATGCCGAGTGAAGTCAGTGGACTCAAGTATGGCACAAAATATACAAGGATGACCGAACAGGAAGTTCGGCGCGACAGGTTGCATCAAGCGGCACAGGGCTCGGTGCAAGTGTCATGGTTGTTTAGTTGGGAGCCGGATGGGAGAGACTTGCCGACATGGAGAGAGCCGTTGATCGACCTACACGTGACGAAGCATGGGACTGCTTCATGAAGATTGGACTCAGACTTTGGAGAAGGATCGAGAATGAGTATTTTGGTAACTTCACCAAGATACCGCTTTGATTGCTTTTGGCTAAACCACGGCGCAAGGCGGCGCAAGGAGAAGTCGTTTAGGTCAAGAGAAGATGAAAACAACGCTTTGAAATGCGTGTGTGAGTTAAACCCATTTCTGTGTGGGCTTAACGGTGCCATTAGGGAATACCTTGTAGAAGCTAGCCTCCACTATAAATAGAGGAGGGTGCTGGGTGTGCACCTCTAACCTCTTGTGTTTTTTGTTGAAACCCTAGTTTTGGTGTTTATAGAGAATAGTGGAGAGGTTTGATTTCTAGAGATTGGATTGATTGTGTGCTCAAGTGTTGAGTATTCGTCCTCCATGATGGAGTGGCTGTAAACTAACATCTATCTCAAATCAATCCAAGCAAGATTCCTCAAGATGGTCTTTATTTGATCCTTCAGATTTTCTTTGGTTTCTAGCTTAGATCTTGCTTGACGTGACATGGAGGAACTCATCTAGGATAATCTTGATCATCTATAACCCATGAGTAAGTTTTTGGATCATATTTTGGTTTTAACTCGGTTTTGGACCAACCTTCACTCAAACGGAAAAAGGTCAGAGCTTTGACAAAGATCTTCTTGATCTTTAATTGGAATAGGTTTCTAACATACTAGAGAAGGTGTGTTCCAAGTTTCGTGAAGTTTGGAGTTGTGTATCAAAAGTTAGACCTATTTGTGATTTCATTTTTGGTCTGATTTTACTGTTCATCGTGCTGGAGGTCAGACCGCCCATATCAGATGTCAGACCGCCCCATGTAAAAGTCGACCAGCCAATCTGAGAGGTCAGATCGTCTAACTTATTGCAGATTGAGTTTTTATAGTTTTTGGTTGTTTTGCTTCGGAGTTTTGATTGGATTCAATACAAGTCTTCCGCTATGCTTGTACATTGATCTTCATAACTCTCATAACTATTGGAGTGAAAATCATGTTGAATTCGATCTTGGTGAAAAAGAGATTATGCTCCTATTCACCCCCCCTCTAATCGCCGTTTCGGTCCAACATGTCATTGCTTCTTTCATGCCATTGATTAGCCTGCATGATTAATATTATTTTGAAAACCTTCATGGAAGATATATTCTATGCCTTATAATGTACTTGTCGGTGTATTAGAACCGATCTTACGTAAAGATTATTTGATTCGGGGGGTCTCCTAGAGATGAAATCACGCAGAGTGGTTGACACGGGATGTTTAGACAGGTTCAGGCCTTCTCCGGAGAGAATAATAACCCTAATCCTGTGTGGTGTGGTATTCTTGATGATCAAGTAAGAAGCTAAGACTATTACAGAGAATAGAACTTGTATTTCCACTTGACTCGCCCTCCTTGTTCTGTCTCCCTGATGCCCTTATATAGTCGTGAAGGAGTAGCCATTTTGTCTGCTAAGAGGCGCCTTAATTGAGCGAATGGGCGCATGATGGCGATAATTACCGCGCATTGGCTTCTCCACGCCGTCCCGCAATTATCATTCAAAGATAATGGGGTATTTAAGCACTATTACTACGCGGAATAGTAGTGCGTGCAGATCGTTCGATTCTTTAATCAATTGGACCCACTTGCCTGTAGGTTTGATTATAAGGTGGTCGTGGTTTGCCTGGTCGTAGGAGAACTTACGACCAGGTAGTAATCGTAAAAGGTCTTACGACTATGTAGTGATCGTAGAAAGACTTACGACCATGTAATAGTCGTAGAAAGACTTACGACCATGTAATGGTCGTAGAAAGACTTACGACTAGGTAGTAGTCGTAGTAAGACTTACGACTTTGGGGGTGATTGTAGAAGATCTTACAATCACTTGGTAGGCCTCTCCCTTATAAAAATAAGGGGTACTTCTGGAGACTATGTGACATCATATTTACCCATAATAAGAATTATAGATAATAGATAAAATGAGAATTATTAGATCCTCGTTAGTACTGCTCTTCAAGAAAATGTTCTCATTTTTTTGTTGGTTCTCTTTATTTATATTGTCTTAAGTCTTAACATAGTATCTAGTCTTACTTTGGAGTTGCTATATAGCAAACTCAAGACTCATGAAATCAAGAGAGTTGATCATCCTAAGAATGAGAACATGACTTTGGTAGCAGATCCTCTCAAGCGAACTTCTAATTGTTTTTCTGAATTTTCTTCTGGTTTTTCTCTTGCTTGTTTATCTGCAATTAATAAAGAAGAACTTGAGAGTATTCCTGAAACTGAGTTAGCCCTCCTAGCCAATGTGAGAAACAAAAAGAGAGGTGGCCCTGTGACTTGCTATGAGTGTGGAGAGCTCTACCATATACGAGCAAATTGCCCTAAGCTGAAAGGGAAGGGCAACCACAAGGAAGAGAAGGCAGCTTGGAGGAAGCCTCATGGGAATAAGCCCAAATTTGATGCTGCCAAACTCATGAAGGCAGCTCACTGGGTCCTTGTCGCTTTTGGAGAGCAATCCATGAGCGATGTGGACTCCGGGAGTGAGGAGGACAAGGAGGAGGAGCTTCCTCAAGACAAGAAGAAAGGGAAGGCAAAGGACTTCACCGGCGTGTGCTTAATGGCCGACTTCGTCGACATCGATGATGAGGTACCTCCGTCCTATAATATTCTTTCTGCTAGATGCGATACCATCTATGAGCAACTGCTTAGACACGATGAAGCGTTAGAGTTCACTATGGCTAGGAATAAGGACTTAGAGTCACGAGTTGAAAATCTCACACTTGAACTTGAGAACGCTAAGAATCTTGATGCTGATGAATGTTCAACTTGCCATGTTTTACATTCTGAACTTGCTAAACTACAAACTACTCATGATGTTGCCTTGCACCAACTAGAAAATGCTAGGAATGAGTTAATTGAAGTTAAATATGCTCCTTGTGAAAAATACTTAGAATCTAGCAAGTTGGTTGTTTCTAATATGGCTGAGTCTAGCACTTGCTCCTTCTGCTTAGAACGTGAACATGAAGTAAAAGACATCTTAGAAGTGGTTAGAGCTAACTATGCCAAGCTTAATGACAGAATTAATTCTGGTTCCTGTGTTTTATGTGAAGCCCTTAAGCACGAGGTTGCTATTCATAAGGAGAGGCATGCTAGAGCCATTAAGGGTAAAACTTATGAATCATGCTTAATCTTGAAAAGGAGAATGCTTATCTCAAGGATACTTTAGAAAAATTCTCTAAATGTAAGAAACAGTTAAACATGATTCTTGATAAGTCTAAAACTCCTTATAAGAAGCAAGGGTTAGGATACAACTCTGCCCAAGACAAGTCAAAGCCAAATGTCACTCAAGTCTTGGAAGATGGCTTAGTTGAATTCAAAACTCAACCTGCAAAAACACATTTTAAATCTGCAAGTTTTGGCCATCCATCTGTTGTGCATTTGCTTGAGTTCTGTTAGCGTAGGTTGAAAAATGATAAGAAAAATCTTGTTAGAATTTCATCTCATCAACCTAGAGCCGTCATGAGACATGTTCATATAGTAAAAAATAATCCTGGACTAGGATTTATTTCACATGCTCATCATCATCATGTTTCTAGACATGATGCATCTCATGTTCGTGTAACCATTTCTCATGATAGAATCTCAAGTAGGATCAATGATAACAATTCTATTTTTTATACTACTCACAGACATGTGTCTCAGTACTGGGTGGTGAGACACATCAATCTCTTGTGCCTTGATTTTTAGGATCGACGCGGAAGGTGGAAGAACACATGGTTCAATCCATATGATCGGAGATTCAAGATGGTTCACATCCTTCACGCGGTCGAAGGGTGATGACTTCATCACCTTTGGAGATGATACACAAGGACGTATTGAAGGAACATGATTGATCAGGGTGAACAACAAATTCATCCAGAAGGATGTCGCTCTTGTGGACAAGCTAATGTATAATTTAATTTATGTCTCACGGCTTCTTGATGATGGCTATGAGACTAGATTTAAGAAAAATGCTTATTGTGTGCTTGATTCAGCTGGTGAGTTTGTTTTTGGTATTTCTAGAGTTGGTAGGATCTTTAGAGCTGATTTTTCTGAATCTCTTGTTGGTTCTCTCAAATATTTGATTGCATCTTCTTCTAAGTTCTGGCTTTGACACCGTCGTTTGGGGCACATTGGTTTTGATCATCTTACGCGAGTTAGCAGCCTTGATCTCATGAGAGGTTTGCCCAAACTGAAAGCTATCAAGGATGTTGTATGTACGCCCTGTAGGCATGGCAAATAAGTTACCACCTCACACCCTTTATTGACTATGGTCATGACCAACGGAGCAGGACATTTGCTTCACATGGATACTGTTGGTCCTGCTAGGGTTTGGTCAGTAGGTGGTAATTGGTATATTCTTGTCATAGTCGATGATTTTTTGAGATATTCTTGGGTGTTCTTTCTTGCTTCAAGGATGAAGCTTTTAATCATTTTCATGATCTTGTTCTTCGCTTGGCTTTTGAACTTCCTAGTGCCCTGAGAGCAATCCGCAATGACAATGACACGGAGTTCAAGAATATCTCTTTTGCCAAGGCAAAAGGAGAGACGGCGGTGACATCGGTGGGCAGGGGCGGTGGCGGTCTGCGTGTAAGGAGGCAGGGGCATGGACGGGGGCTCGCTGATGGGCAGCGCAGGCACCAGTGTTAGGGCGGCTAGGGTTTGGGTGTGTGTATAGTCTAGTTTATATAGGAGAGGGGGGGAGGAAGGAGAACCATTGGATGTAGATCAAAGGGTCACAAATTTGAGTACTCATTAAACATTAAAACACCCTATTAGTCTTATACACCTCTAATATTATTTATGTAAGGTTTGTGTCTTTACAACGCAGGGATGAGTTTTTGCCTAAAATAGCGCTGTTGACGTGTGCAGTGGCAAAACTAGCCCCCTTCGCACATCAAATGCAAAAATAACACCTTGTATGTGCCCCAGAGGACCAGATTTTCCGTATAGGTGACACATGTTCTCGTCTCGCCCCTAGGGGCACGGATTCCCCTCGTACAACAGAACATATGAAATTCAAAAAAAATACACGAACAAGTACACTGCATCAGAAGTCTTCATACAATTTTTAAAGCTAATTTGTTATATTTAGATATTTTTACAACTCTCAATCTTCTCTGAAAGAGAGAGAATACACCCTGAAGGCTTTAGGACGAGGCATTTCGGCGCCCCGGCACCGGATGTGTTGAATCCGTGCCTCTAGGGGCTAATAAGGACATGTATCACTTGCACGAATAAACCAGCCTTTAGAGTATAACATATTTAGAGTATAAATAATATGCTATTTTTATCATTGATGTGTATGGGAGTTAACCACTGGGAACGGGGACAAGTGAGCAAAGACCAAGAAAAGTCAGTCCACTTCTCGGAGCTGCTCCGCCTAATCGATTCGAGATGCAAACGCAGCCTCCTCCTCCTCCACTAGGCAACAACACCACCACCCAGCTCAAGATCCGGCTAGCCCACCGCCGATTAGGATCTCGGCGGAGGCGCCGCCCCCGCCATGGCCATCACCTCCTCCTCCCACCATCACCACCACCGTGCTTGCCTCTGCTCGCGCGCTGCGCCCCTCCTCCTCCTCCTCGTCTTCGCCGTGCTCGCCCTCAGCGCGCTCCTCCGTGCCAGCCGCCGCGACTTCGTTCCGCCCGCGCGCTCCGCCCTCGCGGTCGCGAGCGCTAACCGCACCATCGCGCAGCGGAAGATCCTGCTCGACCCGGCCTTCACCGAGCGCCTGCCGCGCCTGAGCCCGCTTTCCCTCTCGCTCTCCCAGCGCAACGCGCTGCCGCCCCGCAACACCGGACGCTTCCCCCACCTCCCCGATGGGCACCTCAAGATCGTCCTCTACGTCCACAACCGCCCCCGCTACCTCCGCCTTGTCGTCGACAGCCTCTCCCGCGTCGATGGCATCGCCGAGGCGCTGCTTATCGTCAGCCACGACGGCTACTTCCCGGAGATGGACAAGATCGTGCAGGGCATCAACTTCTGCCAGGTGAAGCAGATCTTCGCGCCCTACTCGCCGCACCTATTTCCGGACTCCTTCCCCGGCGTCACGCCGGGGGACTGCCAGGGTAAGGACAAGGCGGCGGAGAATCGGTGCCAGGGCGACCCGGACCAGTACGGCAACCACCGCTCTCCAAGAATCGTGTCGCTGAAGCACCACTGGTGGTGGATGATGAACACCGTGTGGGATGGGCTGCAGGAGACCAGGGACTTTGATGGGCACATTCTCTTCATAGAGGAGGACCACTACATCTTTCCCAATGCATACCGGAATGCACAGCTGCTTGTGGATTTGAAGCCGAGGAAGTGCCCCCAGTGCTATGCTATCAATCTGGCGCCATCGGATGTCAAGGCTAAAGGGGAAGGTTGGGAGAGCTTGATTGCTGAGAAGATGGGTAACATTGGCTATGCATTCAATAGGACAGTGTGGAGGAAGATTCATGCTAAGGCTAAGCAGTTTTGCGCATTTGATGAGTATAATTGGGATATAACGATGTGGGCGACCGTGTATCCGTCGTTTGGAGCTCCTATTTACAGTCTCAGGGGGCCTAAGAGGAGCGCTGCACATTTCGGCAACTGCGGCCTGCACCAAGGCCAAGGTTCGAGCAATGTCTGTGTGGATAATGGTGATGCGGCCGTAGAACTAGATGCCATCGACAAGGTCCCTAACATCAATGCTGATTGGCCAGTCCACATCTATACGAAGCAGGTAGGGTATCAGGCTGGTTTCCAAGGATGGGGTGGCTGGGGTGATCGGCGTGATCAGGAGCTTTGTTTGAGTTTTGCATACATGTACCAATTTAAAGACCTGTCCGTCTGCGCGATGGAGGGCATGGGCACAGCGATTTTGGCATAGATGATGCCTTTGTTGCAGCGTTGTTTGACATGCATGCCAGGGATACGCCCTAGGAGTCAATCATGTGAAAACTTGGTGATTGCATCACATCTATATTTATAAATTATAGAATTAATATTATTATATTCTTTAGATGAATTATCACTTACGAAGATTTGCAAATACGCCACTTGTTGGTGAAGCTTTTTAATCGTTGTATGATATTATTCTAAAAGATCTTTGGTCGAATGTCACTGGTCGGGATATTGACTTATAGACTAACACATATTTCAATTGATGACCATGTTTCACCAGTCTTAGATATCAGGATATCGAATCAATAGTGTATGCACATGCTAGAGAATATGATATTGAATTGACACACTATTAAGATTGTTATGTTTCTATGTGTTATCAGTTGGTCTCAAACAATAATGATGTATAACCATTACAATTGAGACCAACATGTTTCCTACATGAAATTCTAAGAAACAATAAATTTCACTACTGGTGCAGTGGTGATTCTTGTGAGAAAACAATTGTAATTTAGTCATGTTTCTTTCAATTTGGCATTCTGAGTAACCCAATGGACATAAGAATCAAATCAAATCCCAATTTCAGTTTGGTATTATAGAACCCTGATTAGAAATAAACACTGAAACTCGGTGCTGAATTTCACACACCAACTATCTCACCTAAAAGACTAAGCTACTAACAGGTTGCACTTTTCTGCTATTACTATCATTCAATGCATCACAAAATTAACCTTGTAATTGGCATGTAACAATCACAATGCAAGTAAACAACATCATGATCTCATTCGCAGCAGAATGCAATGCAGCTGCAATGAGTGGCGTGGAGGCGGAGTGGAGACGGCGGCGCGCCGGATCGGTGTGGGGCGGCGGCACACCGGATCCGTGTGGAGGCGGCGGGTGTGGTTGGAGGCTGGCGTGAGGCGGCGCGCGGTTGGAGCCGGCGTGGAGGCGCGCCGGAGGCGAGGATAGCCGCGTGGAGGCGGCGTGGAGACGGGGCGCGCCGGATCTGGCGTGGGGCGGCGCGCGCCGGGGCGAGGATAGCCGCGTGGAGGCGGCGTGGAGACGACGGGCGCCGATCTGGCGTGGGTGGCGCGCGGCGGATCCGTGGAGGCGGCGGGTGGGTTGGAGGCGGCGTGGAGGCGCGCGCGGCTGAGCCGGGCGTGGAGGCGCGCGGGGTCGCGGCGTGGAGGCACCCGGGCGACACTGACGAGAGACGCGACGAGGCGAGGCGGCAGGCGGCGGCGAGGAACGCGGGAGGGGCGTGGAGACGCGCGGGGGGCGGGCGGTGAGGTGAGGGAGGCGTGGAGGTGCGGGGCGGAAGGGCGGCGGCGAAAGCGAGGGAGGGCGCGTGGGAGGAGGAGACGCGCGGGAGGCGGCGAGGCGAGGAGGGAGGCGTGGAGGTGCGAGGCGGAAGGGAGGCGGCGAGGCGAGGAGGGGGGCGGGAGGAGGGCGTGGAGTTGCGGGTGGCGGAAGGGAGGCGGCGGCGAGCGAGGATGGGCGGAGGAGGTGCGGGGCGGAAGGGGCGGCGGCGGGAGCGAGGGAGGGACGCGGGGGGAGGGAGGCGTGGAGTTGCGGGTGGCGGAAGGGAGGCGGGGCGGCGATGGAAGAGAGGGGAGGGAGGCGTGGAGGCGCGGGCGGAAGCGAGGAGGGAGGGGCGGGGGGTTAGGGTTTTCGTTGGATCGAGGCGGGGGGGGGGTTTCGACGAGGAGTAGGCGCTGTAATTTTTCTTCCCGCGTGGAGGTGAAAGTAATTAACCTGACGGTTATATTTTGCTGACGGCTCTATAACCATCAGCAAAATATATTAACCTGATGGTTAGAACCGTCAGGTTAATATATTGTGCTGATGGTTATAATAGAACCGTCAGCAAAATTCACATTTTCCTGAGGGAATACTATTCCCGTGACCGAAATAATATACCTTAACGGTCAGTGCGGGCCCGTCAATAAAATTGGCAACCGTCAGATTTTGTCCATTTTCTAGTAGTGCTGGGACCTAACCCAACACCTTCTACAGTTCTGCATCACCATGTCTTTTGGCCAACCATGCTTTCATGCACTGGATCTTGTACCCACCGCCACAGCAGGTTGCTGCTGCATTGTTGAGCTCGATGACAGTGCTGAATGGAACTGAACAATATTCCGTGAAATGATGGAGATGTTTTTGGTTGGAAAATGCTTTAGGTAGGACGACTGCGTCTCCTCCCGGCCCACCCTGAGCCCCTCCGCCCTCTTCCTTCTCCTCTCCGACCGCTCCGCGCCCTATTTTCCTCCTCCTTGCCTTGCTCTTCCGCCCACCCGGCCACCCTCTCCTCCTCCTCCTCCGACTCCCACCGGCCCGCGCGCCGGCCGGCCGGCTGCCTGTTGTCCACCCTAGCACTGCCGTTTTTTTTAAGTTCCTGTGCTAGCAGCTGTGTACATTTAGCCCAACTGGTTGACAATGATGCAACTTATCAAATCAGGCCATGCGCGGAGACATGGGAATGGAATACTAAAGAAGATGATAGTCTGCTACAGAAAAAGGTAGTTGATCCACTGTTGTACGTGAATCCAACTGTGGTAATATTCCTATCCAATATAGCTTTGAATATAGCGCATTTGCTTTTACAACCAAGTGGTGTACTATAAAGGGGAGAATAAGAATTTTTTCGTAGGATTATGTTGTTTAATTGTGTAAAGATCACTTAACAAGGCAGACATACGCATGGATGATCGGAACCCATGCCGAACCAAACAAATGCACTTGGGTATTACCTGGAACACCAGCAGCGGAGTTAGGAATTTTTCAAAGCTTAGAGCGTAAAAGGTATTGATCGTCTTGTTTTACCTAGACAGGACTCTATTTTTCGATCGTGGTCGCTATGGAATTTCACCGGAGTTACCATAGCGCGTCACCAGTAAGCCCGATCAACTGTCCAAGCTGGAGGGAAGATAAATCCGCCCCGTGGAACACCTAACATTAATCACATCTTATTTCGGCTCAAGCCAGTTGCGTCGATATTAACCACCTAAAGAAGTCTCCATCAAAAGATACCCTTCTCACGTGCTTTTCTCTTACCTTTGGACTCCACTGGATAACATCCGGCGGAGTGACACAAGCGACCATAGTTTTCAGCTCATTTAGTCTTTTTTTTTAATAAAATAGTAAATCTAGCCTATCGTGACTAAAATAGCAAAAACAGTATCACGACAAGTGGCATGTATCCTCTATCACACTCTCCATCCGCAGAAGCCACCTTCTACGATCCATATCCACGGTAGGCAACACGGCAGGTTACCTGCCGCACTCCTAGTCTGCGGTAGGAGCGTGTCTGCCCGTGGTAACATGCCATGTGGTGCGCGGAAGGGGTTTACTGTGCACGAGGAGCACGGTAAGAGCGTGCCTACCCGCGATAACATGCCACGTGGTGCGCGACAGGGGGCTGTTGTGCACGAGGAGTACGACAGGAGGGCTCTTGCGCACAGGGAGTGTGATAGATGTATTATTATTATTTTTATCATTTTGGATGCAAAATGGCTAAATTTACTATTCTATTTTAAAAAGAGATCAAATATGACAATGGCTCCAGGCAGCCAGGTTACTTGCTCTTCTTTGGCAAGAGCTTGAACTAACGAATGAATGGCAATGCGCATTATTGGCTTCTCCCTAGTCCCTACCAGCCTAAATTCTCCCTTGAGATAAGCAATGTGACCACGAGCACACATCAAATTGGTGAAAGGAGCGGGAGAGCAACAGGGCAAGGGCAGGGCAGCGTGTTATTTTCGTTGTGGATCCGCCACTGTTCTCCTCGACGACGAGGGTGTAGCTGAAGTGACTTCTCCCGTAGGCTCAAGCAGCCGCATAGGTATGATTGGTTATTTCCATGATTACATGCGACGGGCAGCCTGAACTTAGGACGAGGGTGTATTTGCTGTTCTTCTCTCGTCATCACGTTCGGCAGAGGTGCTGACAAGGCCGCTGACAACAACGCAGCTAGGCCATTCCTTTTGGTGTGGGCGCCGCCACAAATAATGGCGAATGGCACGTCTGCTACTTGCCGGAATGCCCCAAACGAGAGTAAGTGGCAACTCCCTGTCCGCCATGAGCAGCCACTGCTCCTCCTTCGCCTGAGCCAAATTACCTTGTTGCTTCCATGCACATCAACGAGCACCGAGTGGCAGCTCGATGCGGTGGTACGTTGCGGAGAAAAATGCGTGTGGGGAATGGCTTCTTTGGCAGGTTAATTGGCGTTTTGTTCGATCCCGTTGATTGCACGTTTGAGTTGAAATGAGGATGTGATTGGGATTATCTTGCATGCTTGTGTTGTGTTCAATTTGATTCTTGTGCTATATACTACTAGGTGCAAACGTCGACGCTTCAGTTGTTGCGCAAAACCAACCTCAGTAATACACCTCCTTTCTTCCATCCGACACGACTCGTTTGGTCGACAACCGCGAAAAAATGTAGCTAGAGAAAAATGGCATGTAGAAAACACTTACGTGGTCGCAAAATACAATTTTATCCACTAATTACTATTATAATATATTTATAAATATAAAAATATTTTTCAAAACGAATATACATATATGATTATTACGTATCTACTATAAATATTTAAAATGATACAAATAGCTAAAGTTTTTAAATTTTAACTACACACAATTAAAACGATTTATTTTGATGAACCGGAGCTGGGAGTACTTGTTAACCCCACGTCGAGCTAAAATCAGCTAAATGCATATGTACGCTTTGTTTGCCACGCTTAGCTTAGGCAACGTTCAAACGAAATACTACCGTAGATACCGCCACGGACCAATTGTCACGTCAAGTTGGTCCAGATAAAAGTTGCTAGAAATTCCCATCACGCCGGGCCACAGCGATCACATAAATACATCACATCCATTCCCTACCAAGTCTAGACGTAGTTGGGCAATTGGAACGGATGGTTGGAGTTTTTTTTTTTTTTTGTAAATATACACTACTACAGAAAATGATATCATATACGGTTCAAAATCGTCACCACAGATGATTTTTGAACTGTCTGTAAAAAAGTTATCACAGACGGTAAAATGATATCATATACGGTTCAAAATCGTCATCACAGATGATTTTTAAACTGTCTGTGAAAAAGGCTATCACAGACGGTTTCAGTCTATTTTCACAGACGGTTCAAAACAAGAATCGTCTGTGATAGTTTTTTCTATTGCAAAAAAAAAAAAACGGGTTTTCACTTCATCTGGAGCCTCCCGAGCCTCGCGAATGAATATGACATAGATTTTCGGATTGAACTTTTCGTTAGCTTTCCCACAATAGCACTAACACATCACAGTAGTAATCCACATCACAGAGCAAAAGGGGGTAGAGAGAGTGAGGTCGTGGGAGGCTAGGGCGACGAGGTCGTGGGAGGCCGGCGACGACGAGGCCGAGGCGAGGTGGAGGAGGTTGGGGCGACAAGCTCAGGGGAGGACGGGGCGACGAAGTGGAGGAAGTCGGGGGCGACGAGGTCGTGGGAGGCCGGCGACGACGAGGCTAGGGCGAGGTGAAGGAGGCCGCGGGCGACGAGCTCGGAGAAGGCCGGAGCGCAAGGTTACGACGAGACGGAGATGGTAGATGAGAAATGGCAGAGGAGGAGATGGAGATGGAGATGGCAAAGAAGGAGATGGAGGACTCTGTTAATATAAAGAGATTTTCGGCAGCCCGTCCATTAAGTGCAAATTTTTATTTTCCCACCCAACAAAATAAAAGTATCATAGACGATTTTACACAAAAATCGTCTATGATAACATATCACAGATGGTTCGTATCATGAACCGTCTGTGATAAGCATATCATCACATACGGTTCTTAATACAAACCGTCTGTGATGATATACTCATCACAGACGATTTGTATTAAGAACCATATGTGATTTTAGATTTTATAATAGTAAAAATTCAAGCTATAGTAAAATCAGATATGGTTCTTAATACAAATCGTCTGTGATGAGATACTTATCACAAACGGTTTGTATTAAGTATCGTCTGTGATGAGATGCTTATCACAGACGGTTTATGATACGAACCCTCTGTAATAATCTAAGTCATCACAGACGGTTGATACTTCACAGACGATTCGTATCATGAACCGTCTGTGATAGGTCCATATCACAGACGGTTCCAAAAGAATTGTTTGTGATTATTTTATCACAGACAGTTCCAAGAGAACCGCTGTGATGAGGCGTCTTCTATAGCCTGTTTTGTAATAGTGATAGTAACGTTTACGTGCAAAATAACAAATCTAGTTCTTTTCAGATATCAAAGTTAAAACTAACACTGTAAACTCGCCAACAGGCGATATGTGTAAAGTCTATGTCTACGAGGAGGGGACTTTCCAAGTCTGTACCCTAGGCAAGTGGACTTTCCTTGCCTACATGATTTAGTTGTAACCCTGGGTCCGAATGACACTGTTGTAATGAATTTAGTCCTAATTAATTAATTATAATTAATTTACTCATAATTAATTAGTCGTAATTAAGTAGTTAAAATTTTATAATTAAATATTTATAATTAATTTAGTTGTAATGAATTAATCATATTTAGTTAGTCCAAATAAATTATTATAACTCGGATGGTTGAAGGGCGCACACCCCATGAGCATGAGCTCTCCTCCTCCCTTTAGATAGCAGCAAGCTTCTGCTCCCCATCCAAACTATGATTGGTAGGAAATGGACGAGTGCCTGATCCTCTTCCTGCTCAAAATGGAGTAGATATGAACAGGCTATCTAGGTAGGAGTACATATGAAGAGGCTATCTGGGTAGCTTACTGCTAGTAGATAGGTGGTAGCTAGGCAGGAAGGTGCTGTGTTGTTGTCACCTGCCGCATACACACGTAGATGGTCATCATGGCCGGGATGCTCCCCGGCGTGAAGTGCGCGCGGCGGCGGCGGCTCCGGCAGGGCGGCTCGGCGGAGGCGCCGTGCGGGACGCGGCGGCCTTCCTTCTGCCTGTATGCAAACGGGCATGACCATGCTCACTTTGGCTCATCAGGTTCTAAGGTAACATCAATCCATCGATTATATACCTCGTTTGATGCTCACGTTTGCGTGTTGATTAACCTCGTCCGTAGCGTGATGCTTTGTTTCTTGTGGGTTGAAATTTGCAGCAGAGGAGCAGCGTGTGCAAGGAGACGACGCACACGTGGACGACGATGGATAGCAACGCCCGGGAGGCGAAGGAGAGGCTGGATCAGAAGCTGAGGAGCCAGAGGGAATCTGTGGTCAAGAGGTGGGTTGCCGTTCCGTGCTGTACGGTTCTTCAGTCAGAGCCGCTCCCCTTTAAATTCACTTTTAGCTAAGGTTCAGATCGAATTCAGTCTTCAGAGTTCGGTTTGATTAATCTAGTGTTCGTAGTAATGCATGATTCTTGCATGCCTGTAGCATCGAAGTATTTAAATTAGGAAACAAAATATATAAACCTCAATCATTAGCAGTTCATTCTTTATATATAACGCGCCAAAATACTTTTGTGCAGGAATCTAGTTACATGTAGCATCTTTTGTATTTTCAGAGCAGAAATTTTAGCACTTCCTTTTTGGGTAGCGTCGTAGAGATCGATATAATTAAACCCTAACACCCTGAAATAGCTCTCTGATTCATCAGTTGTACTGCAATTACCGAGTTAGCTATGCTCAGCTCAACCAAACCCGAATCAATATCAAGATTCTTCCTTATTTCTCTCTCTCTCTTTTTCAATGAAACCTCTAACTGTTTGTTAATTTGATTCTGCTAATCCAGCTCAATGTTCTAACAATATCGAAAAACTAACAGTGTCTTAATCCCTCTCCGATGCAACGTAACCTACAGTCATCACGGCGCTGGCAGCCTACGGCTCCCGGCCAAAGCCCACGCAACGAGCACCAGCGACGGCGACCACCAGGCTACGTCGACGGCGGCGACGAGCGTGCTGCAGCGGGAGGTGTTCTCGAAGAAAGGAGGGGGAGGAGGCAGCGGGCGGCGGCGGTTCAGCTGGGGTCGGCTGGGGTGGAAGGCGGCGCCGACGGAGCAGCCGGAGTGCGCGGTGTGCCTGGAGGAGTTCCGCTCGGGGGACGTGCTGGTGCACCTCCCCTGCGGTCACCGCTTCCACTGGCCCTGCGCCGTGCCCTGGGTCCAGGCCGCCTCCCGGTGCCCCTTCTGCCGCGCCGCCGTCGACCTCGCCTCCTCCTCCAACTAACCAACCGGCCTGCTGCCCTGCACGGCGATCGGCACGCGCGCGCGCGTACAGCTACGTACAGACACGCGCGCATGGGGTGGCAGCGCGCGGGATGCCCTGTGTCGAGGCCGCCTGCACGTTGCAGTGCGTGTGGGGTAGCGTAGCAGTGCGCTGCGCCGCTGCTGTACGCACGCGTTGCTTGCCGTTGCATTCGCTGATCGTACCCGTGGAGACATGTGTCCGGCCAAAGCCGGGATCAGTTGCCGGCTTGCCGCTGCTGTTCAATCCATAGACTGGTTGTTGGATTTTGGCACACTCCGGTCGATGATTACGATTGTTGAAAAACTCGCCAAATAGTTAAACCATGAGAAAATGAATTATACGTGAAAAATATTTACAAAAAAAAAAAATCATAGACGTACGAAGACGGAAATCAATATTTAGGGAGAACTTACAAACACGGCTAACTTCGACATATATCGATCATGCGACTACAGGGATACATATATACGCTAGGGAATAAGAATCACAAACTGAGAAGGAAATCGAATCAGAGTTTGATGCACTAGTTGTTGTCACATCTGACACGGCTTGGCGTATGCACTGCTCGTGCTACACCTGGCGCATTGTTTGGGCGGACACGATGACAAATTCATATCACACTTTAACAATCTCCATCTTAAGATGAATTTGCTCTTATAACTAAAATAACAAATCTCCTCCAAATAAGTCTTCATCACTAGACTTTTTGCTTTGAAAGTCCATAAGACTAATATCAACAAGTAAGACTGGAACAGTCTTATCCAAACGCTTCTCCTACAACCAAATTAAGCAAACCACCAGTAGACCCAAACACACAGCTATCAACAAAACATACAAACAAATCTAGCTCTTCAATAATTCGTAACACTAGCAAAGTCCGAGTCTGTGCAACTGACCTCCTAAAACAAATGCTCAATTATCAAACGTCATAAGCCAAAACATCACATATGGTGCTGGACAGATAGCGAAGAACCCATCTCATGGATATTTTACATGCTCCACCTGAAACACGAAACTCGACAAACAATCCTCGTTGAAAGAGCAACTTGCATGCGTGACCATCACGCGCATCAAACTGCCGACTTCAAAGGTAACTGGAATCCATGAAATGATCAAAACTGCTTTTGTAAAACTGTTCGGATAAAAGGAACTCTTGTGCCACCAATGAGTAGAAACTGCAGTAGACCCCTCATATCGAGCTATGACAACTGAACAAACGTTGTAGTATCCACACAAAAACAAACTCCTTTCACTTAAATCCTTCATCTCGAACTGAAAATGGAGCAAAACCTTCACTTTAAAAAAAGCAAAACTCCCGAGAGTGTCATCCTAGCTACCATTAGGGTGTCATCAAACGGTGAACGAAACACCAAATCAGTTGTTCCCCTAATTGAATCCAAACATTCATGAACTGCCTAACTTCCAAAATTAGAAGATTTTTTTCAGTACCTCGAAACCAGACCCGAGTCAGAGTCCAGTTACGGAACGGTGTCGAGGAGAGTTTAAATCGCCGAGTTGAGACTTCTAAAATATCTTGGTACGATTCCTTTTGTGTATGTAGCAAAATCTCGAATCTTTGGTACCCTTCTCCATGTGCACCAAGCAAAATCCGCCAAATTGAATTTCTTGATGATTGCTCCTTGGGTTTTGATGAGTGCTGGTGGGCTACAACTTGCGATCTCCTTCTCTCTCTCTTCCTCAGAACTGATGCTTCTCTTAGGAATTTCTTGACGACTGCTCTGTTGGATTTTTATGTGGCTTTCAATATTTATTGTAGTTATTGTCTGTTTTAATTCAATGTGGAATTGTTCATATTAGTGATGTATGGGATAGGGAATGATGTAATACAAATTTAACTCGAGAAATTAATACTCACTACTACAAAATATACCATAGAAGACGTCTCATCACAGACGGTTCTTTGAAACCGTCTGTGATGTGGACCTATCACAGACGATTCTCTTAGAACCGTCTATGATATGAAGCTATCACAGACGATTCTAACCACGAAACGTCGAGGTGTTGAGGACGGCTGTGCTGGAATATAATAGATATATTTATTGAGATCGAGTCTACTGGAATTTAATATGCATACGTATGATTAATCCGGATACAGCACATGACAGAATAACTGGGTTTGTTTTGTAGGATCGGCCCTGCAGGCTGTTGACCCATATGATCAGATGAGAGTTGATCTCGTAAACAATATGATCATGGCGCATGACTCACACATGTGTGCTAGGAACTATTATATTTTTAGACTCATGTCTGGTCGTAGTTAGTGACATGGTTCAGGAGTCTCATGGTGTACCAGAAACAGGTGGATCACTTTGTAACATATGAAAGTGAAGTCTATAAATAGATACATACCCTCTGGCCTCATTATGCAATTGTGAGCGACACCACAAAAAAAGTAAAGGAATAGAGGGTAGATCAAAAAGCCTCCACAAAATTAATCTAGGGTTCGAATAAAACCCAACGTTGGTACGGAAACTGAGTTCGGAGGCGGTGGCAGCGTTCGGCCATCGTCCTCGTCCTCGTCCGAAACCATGTCGCTTTCTATTCGTGGGCGTCGCTATGTGGACGTCACTGTCGTTGATGACGAGGTCGTTCAGTAAGCAACAGGCCTTCGACACTCCGTGTATATCTTGTATCATAATATCGGCCTCTTGTTGATCTTATTGTGCTCCTTCTCGGCGCACGGTCGGCTGCGACAATGAGCTATGCGGGCGGCAGCCGCCGCGAGGGCGTAGTCTGGCGCGTTGGGCGAACGTGTGGGTTGCAGGAGGGGCGGGGAGCAAAACAAGGAGAGTTTCCCTACACGTACGGAACCAACCAAACACGCTTGTGATTGTGAAATGAGAAGGCGGTCTTCACCCACGGTGGGAAGAGGTTTGCTAGTGCTCTGTGCACGGGCGGGTTGGGCCAGTCAACACTAGGATCTAGTTGCTAATTGGCAGGTGACGTTCAGAGGAAGTCGGCCATGCATTTCGGCCCAACAAGTAGCAAGTGGTAATACTATTATAGTACTATACTATTACTCCGCATATACCAAATCCATAGTAAAATATTGGTGATATGATAACGAAGACACGTATGGGGTTGTTTGGTTGGTGATCAAAATGAGTCAAATTAAAATTTTGGTATAGGTAAAACTAAATATTAGCAAAAACAATGTTGTTTGGATCGTGGTCAAGCCAAATTTTGGTGGATGGTTTCCACACTCTCGGATTACCCACGTGTGTGTGATATTGGATGTCATTGACATTACAAAATTTTCATGGGTGTTATCAAGTTTTAGTAGCAAACCAAACATCGGCCCATTTTCATTGGTGTTACCAATATTTGGTTGAGAAAATTTGCTCGGTGGTATCGTAATGATGTATAAATTAAAAAATAACATCTAATGTGAGAATGAGAGATGGGCTATGGGACCATACGTCAGCGACACATCGATGTTACTTTGCAACTCGTGATATATATATAGTGTTACTGAGCAAATTGCTCCCGACTGAATTAGCTAACAAGGGTAGCAAACCAAACACCCCTATAGTTCCAGTGTGATACGATTCTACTATCGTTCTGTGTCGCAAAGTGTTGCAAAGTTGCAATACCGAAATACATTTCATACTTCCTAAAGGGCGAGTTATGAATTTTATGACAGCCTTTGGCCCTGTTTGGCACAGCTTCTGCTTTGGCTTTTGGGTCAGAAAAGCTGGAAGCCGAAACAAACGGCTGGCTTTTTTACTGGCTTTCGTCGAAAGCTCAAAGCCGTCAATACACATGGAAGTCGAAAGTCGAAAGCCAGTGCTGAGGTGCTTCCCACAGCTTCCCACCCCCAGCGTCCCGAAAATACCCTCAAACTTCGCAAAAATTACCCACCTCATACCTAGATATTTAAACCAGGACTTTTTTTTTCTCTTGGCATGTATTGAACTATATGAAGCCACAGTTTCTGCAGAAACATAAGAATTGAGTATATCATTTACAAGATCTCTACCCAGATGCAAAAATTAGAAAATAGCAAACCAATCGGGGGTGTGCCACAAACTTTGGTCAAATAACTCCCTTTTTTTTACATGGACGTAACATATGAATTGCTAATCTTCCTTTTTTATGGCATGATCATAATTTTCCCTACCCACTGAAAAAATTATGGATCATGGTACTTTCATTACAGTAGTTCAACTACGCTCGGGCCTAGATGGTTGTATCTTTGCTACCTATCTTAATGGAATGACATGCAATTCTTCTGCGTGTTCTCGAATTTTTTTTGGGTACTTTCATTGGTTACTATACCTTTTTGGCTCTAACTTGCCACAGTACTGGCTCTAATTTAAACATTGTTTTCACATGCTTTTTGAAGGATTTTATTGTTAAAGACCGTTAAATGTTCTTAAATGTCGTTACATGTTGTCAAATATCATTTAATGTTGTTAATTCAGTTAAACGATATCAAACAAGCCATTACTGTCCTCATGGGTATTTCAGACATTTCACACCTCGGAAGTTGCAGCCAGCCTACCTAAAAGCCAGACAGCCAAACACCAAATCAGAAAAACACGACCATTCAAATTTCAAGCAATGGAAAAGCTCTGTGTGACAAAAAGCTTTTTTCGAAAAGCGCATTATGCCAAACAGGACCTTTGCAAGACATGTCCGCCTTTACGGTTCAAGATCCTAGGGCATCACAAATGGTGCTTCCAGTGTAATATGGATTTGATAAAATGTCACTCAAATTTCACGCCGTCGTCTTTACAGGGGAGGCAACGATTAAATTTCGGCCCAAAGCACTCAAATTCTGGTCCTTTTCGAACTCTGTCACGATGGAAATCGGGCTCGTAAACCGAGTCAAGAAAACGACATGCAGCACGCAGTTCGGCATCGGAACCCAACCACCCACGTCCACCTGAACCACGCGCGTCGATGGAAGATCCAACGGATACGGCCTACGGCCTATGGGTGAACGACAGGAGAGCGTTGTTTAGTACCACATCGGCGCCTCAAGCAAGCGAGGGTGGGAGAGGCGCCTATATGACCAGGCCATGGGCGACCTTTAACAGTACTTACCTGGACATGTACATACATGCTATTATACATGGGGGGAGGCTACAAAATATATATATACTAGTCTCGATTTTTCTTGCAAGTTAAAACAGGAATCGATGCATGATGCATGGAAGTCCCAGGATTTTGGTGAAATTTTCTCTTCAGCAATAATCGACGCTCTCTGGTGGACAGGATCAGCGATGCTTGGCTGAACAGCTTCAGAAATAATCGGCGCGCACATTTTATGACAGCCTTTGCAAGACATGTCAGCCAAGTATCGGCGATGCTTCGGCGCGCTCCGTGAAGCTATGGCGGTCATAAGGTCTTCAAGAGGCACCTTCGCAGACGTCCCCACGGCACAACGGGCAGACCCTGCAGCATTGTATCGACAAAACGTCAGTAGGAGATAGCGCAGCGTGCCCTGTGCTGTGGGTGAGGTTTTTTTTGGCGCCAGGAGGAGCATATTTATACCCGTGCACTTGTTTAAGCCACTTGTCAACACATTGCAAGTGAAACTCGTGTTTGCATGGGAGACTTCTTATCTGATCTCCATCCTCATATTCAGTTAAGCAGATATGGCACCTGAAGAGAAGGAAGCATAATGACAACATTTCAGCATTCGAAGACCACTCAAAGAAGGAAATGAGGCAAGGGGAATAAACGAGTTAGCATAATTCTCTTTCATATGCAAAGTGGTACTAAGTGTTGCAAAGTTGCAATACCGAAATACATTTCATATTTCCTAAAGAGCGAATTATGAATTTTATGACAGCCTTTGCAAGACATGCCTGCCTTAACAGCCCAAGATCCTAGGGCATCACAAATGCCTTTGCAACACGTCTTCCAGGCTTGCCTCCCTGTGCTTGGATCCCGCGAAAGAAGAGAGATTTTGCTTCTTTTTCCTCTGTAGGGTGCAGTGTCGAGGAAGTGGGGAGCGGATGAAGGATGGGAGGAAGAACCTGCGGCGTGTGTGCGACGAAGGGCGCCGCCGTCACACTCGCGGAGGGCGAGAGCATCATGCAGGTCCTCACACTACGCGGCTCCAAAGTCATCGAGGTGATGGACAACAAAGGTGTGAAGTCTCTGGCCTTGTTCCCGGCCAAATTCTAGAAGAGCTTTTGGATCAAAAAGGGGAATTTTGTGGTTATCAATGCTAGCGGGAGGGATCAGGCTCTGGAATCCAGCAGCAAGATAGCCCGTGTTATGTCGCGAGTCCTCTGACCAAGTTCGGGCTCTGGAGAAATCCGATGTGGAGATGGGCCTTCTGTTGTCTGCTACTGCTAGTATCTGCCGCTAGTTATCCCTTGACTTTTCTTTCTTTGTGTTGTTTTCTTTCGTTGCGTCCATCCAAGTCTGTAAAACTTTATCTTTGAGTTTCGTCTAAGCCATGCGAGCCTACAATTTTTTATCAGTCATAAAAGCATAGGAATTTCTTTTTGCATGACAACAGTCGCCGTTTTTTTCTTCGAGCCGTTGCAGATCGTAGAAGTCGTTATGATGCCACTGCTTCTCTCTTAGCCGTCGCCCCGAGCTTCTAAGGCTGCCCCGTTTCTTTTGCACTACATCTCCATTGCGCTTCTTGTGCACTGCGTCGCTGTCGTCTTGGATTTCGATCTACGCCGTCATGCTTCTATCTATTCCTCTTCGGCTTGATCTGACAGCTTTCTCTATTTTTGTCGGTTTTATCATCTTCTTCATTGTGTTGCCGTAGTCGATTTTGCTCCAGTACCTTGTGCTTTATGAGCTGTCGTCGCACGACACCGGATGGGAGTGGATCTTTTGTCGACATATTTTCCAAGAACGGCATGCTACGATGACATTATCAAGATTTGGACTTTGGATTTTTCATATTTTAGTGTCAACTCTTTCCAGATGCAATTCTATTGCATACGCCTTGTATTTGAGAGGGGAGGTGTTAAGAGATATGTTAGAGATAGGAATCATGTTGTATTCCTTATCTGCCTTTTGTATTGCCTTATCTGTACATGACATGCACCCTTTGTACCACCATATATATATATATATTGTTCATTGAGCATTTGAATACATACACACAATATTCATAATAACAAGATCAACCATATAATTCAGGGTCTCTAGACACAGTATGTAAACTTATAATCATTTATCATAACATTATTATCCCCAATTATACAGGTGCCAACACAAAATATGAAAAGTCTGATAACTGTGTGTAGTGACAGTAATAAGAACTGAATATAATATCATTTATGTCATCAAATTCGACTTCACCTAGTGATTTTAACTTCTAGCTCATTATGATAGATATCATGTCTTGAAGACCAATAGTATTATTATCCAGCAAATGCTTACTTCACAAAATCTCTATGATACCAACAATGCCCACACTTAGGCAAATAAAAGTCATATGGATTCTCATTCAGTGTCTCATAATATGTTTTCTGAATGGATTATCATAGGTATTGTTTTGAATAATACTTGTACATCATATGAGGCCAATAGGCCAATATATATATATACAATTATAGGGTGGTAAATATGCAAATAGACCCTTATACAATACACATTTAACACCCCTCTCAAACTTATGGTGGATCAACAACATTAAGTTTAGAGAGATAGAAGTTGTGCTGAGCTCTAGTTTGCGCCTTTGTAAAGAAATCTGCCAACTGAAGTTCCGAAGGCACATACTGAAGAGCAACAATCTGATCCTGTACCTGAGTCCGTATGTAAGAAGCATCAACACTAATATGCTTTGTAAGCTCATGCTTTACCGGATTAGTAGCAATGCTAATAGCCCATGTACTATCAGACGAAAGGAGTGGGTGCGGAAACAGAAACACCAAAATCCTCAAGTAACCACCGTAGCTAAGTAACCTCCGCAGTCAACAAAGCCATGGCTCGCAACTCTGCCTCAGCACTTGAACGAGAAACTGTTGTCTGCTTCTTAGTCTTCCAAGCAATGAGAGAACCACCAAGAAAAACACAATAGGCAGAAAGAGACCGGCGATCAGAGTGATCACTAGCCCAGGTAGCATCAGAATATGGCTGGAGCTGTAAAGAGCTGGAACAAGGAAAAAACAAACGACGAGTGATGGTTCCACGAAGATATCGTAGAACACGAAGAAGATGACTATAGTGGAGCTTAGTGGGAGCAGAAACAAACTGACTCGGGATATGCATAGGATACGATATATCAGGACGAGTGACACCCAAATAAACAAGACTCCCAACAAGATGAGGATATCGAGTAGGATCAGTAAGAGGCTCACCATCGGTGGACCGAAGATGAGCATGAAGCTCCATGGGAGTCTCAGTGGTGTGCTGATCCGTAAGAGAAGCACGATCAAGAAGGTCCTGAATATACTTTTCTTGGGACAGATAGAAGCCCTCAGGCTTAGAAATAACCTCAATCCCAAGAAAGTAGCGAAGAGGACCCAGATCAGATATGAGAAACTGCTCATTATGACACTCCTTCACAAAAGTGATGTACTGAAAATCATCTCCAGTAATGATCATATCATCAACATATAAAAGGAGAAGTGTCCGACTACGAGGTGAAGTGTGAATAAAAAGAGCAGGGTCATGAGCACTGGCAGATAAACCAGCTGCAGTGACAACAGAGGAGAAACGATCAAACCAAGCACGAGGAGCTTGCTTGAGGCCGTAAAGAGGTCGGCGAAAGCGACAAACCATACCATCAGGAACAGAATACCCAGGTGGTGGCTGCATGTAAACTTCCTCACGCAGCTCACCGTTGAGAAAGACATTCTTGACATCAAGCTGAGAGATGGACCATGCCCGAACAGAGGCCACAGCAAGAAGAGTGCGAACAGTGGTCATGTGAGCCACAGGAGCAAAAGTCTCATCATAATCACGATCATGCTCTTGCTGAAAACCACGTGCCACAAGACGAGCCTTGTAGCGTTCAAGAGAACCATCAGAGCGGGTCTTAATCTTATAGACCCACTTGCACGTGATAGGAGTAACACACGCGGGAAGAGGGGCAAGATTCCACGTGTCATTCCGCTCAAGAGCACCAATCTCCTCTGCTATCGCATGTTGCCACTCCTAATGAACAACAGCATCACGATAAGAAGTCGATTCGGCAAGAGTCGCTAAACAAAAACGCGCAGAGGCCGAATAGACTGGCGATCACGAAGAGCATATCGAGGAGAGGCCGAAGAAGATGAAACATCAGAAGAAGATGACGCATCAGAAGAATCATCAACTCGCGGTCGACAAGTGTAGTAGAGAGGATAAGAAGGACGAAGGTCAGGGGGAACCTCTGGAGAGGGTGGCGGGGGCAAAGGAGATGGTGAAGGAGGAACCAAAGAGGCCAAAGGCGGTGATGGAGGTGTGGTGACTATGAGGGTGGAAGGAAAAGTCAGAAATGAAAGCGGCTCAACAAGAGATGCTGGAGTGGTGGAAGGAGAAGGACGAGGATAGAAAGGACGAGACTCATCAAAAGTGACGTCCTGAGAAACCCGCATCCGTCGACCAACCGGATCCCAACAACGATATCCCTTATGCTCAGCGCTTAGTCCAGAAAAACACACTCCACGGACTGAGCGGCCAGCTTGGTGCGCTCACGAGGAGCAAGAAGAACATAGCACACACACCCAAAGAGGCGGAGACTAGAATAGTCATGAGTCTTGCCACAAAGACGCTCAACTGGGATCCCGCCCTAAAGAGCAGAAGAAGGCTGAATATTAAACAGGAAAGTGGCAGTAGAAACAACCTCAGCCCAGAAGTGTGGTGGAACAGCAGAGGCAAGCATAAGAGCTCGGGCTATCTCAAGAAGGTGACGATGTTTCCGTTCAGCCACCCCATTCTGGGCATGAGCACCAGGGCAAGAAAATTGGGGGAGAGTGCTCTGCTCAGCAAGAAAACCACGAAGAACCCCTGACAAGTATTCCCCAGCAGAGTCAGCACGAAAGACACGAATAGGAGAATCAAACTGAGTACGGATCATGGTAGCAAAAGTCTTGTAGATGGATAAAACCTCACTACGAGATGACATAAAGTATATCCATGTGTGGCGAGAAAAATCATCAATAAAAATGATATAATAGCGATGACCTCCTTTCGAAACAAAAGGAGCCGGACCCCATACATTAGAATGAACAAGATCAAAAGGACGCTGTGACACGGACTTACTGGAAGGATAGGGAAGTTGAAGATGTTTACCAAGCTTACAACCTTGACAATTTAGAGAAGCATCACCAGACACATACCCTAAAAGACCGCGACGAAGTAAAAAGGATAGACGTGACCCGCAAAGATGTCTCAAACGATGATGCCACTGAGCAAAAGATGCAGTGGAGGATGCAGCAGAAGCAGTGGCGACAGTGGAGGCAACAAGACTGACAGGGGCAGCGGAAGGAAGATGAAGCCAGTCAAGCTCCCAAAGACGCTGTGAGTCACGGCGGCAAGGGCCAGTACCCAACCAGAGTCCCCGTGCGTCGATCCTGAACACAACAAGAATCAGAATCGATAATAACACGACAACCATGATCAGTGAGCTGACCAGCAGATATGAGCTACATGGTTAGTTTGGAAACATGAGAAACAGCAGAAACATGAAAAGAAGAATTCAAAAGAGTGCCTCGTCCTGTAACAGAAAGAGAGGTACCATCTGCTGTCTGAACAGTGAGAGGAGCAGCTAGAGGACGAATGGAAGTGAGACGGGTGGAGTCAGATGTCATATGAAAAGAAGCACCTGAGTCAAGAATCCAAGGTGATATACCTGAAGAAGAAGTAGAGGGTGGTCTGTCACTAGAAGACTAAGCAGCATAACCAACAGAACCAGACGGTGCAGAAGCAGCCATGCGACGCAATAGTGTGAGAAACTCGTGAGAATCAAAAAAAACCAGAGCTCCGCTGAGAGGAGGAACCACTAGTGCCCTTCGGAGGATGACCACCACGTCGTAAGTCCTTCTTGTAGAAGAACTGCTCCACATGTCCATGCTTGTTGCAATAGGTGCAATGGAGTCCCTTACCAACAGCAGCTGTCACTGGTGAAAACACAACTGGTGATGGAGTAGCTGGAGGAGCTGTCAGAACTGAAGGAAACGACTGGAACGGCAGCAGACCCACAACACGAAGGCGAATCTCCTCAGCACGAACAGCGGCAAAGGCCTCCAACAAAGTCACACGAGGGTGACGTGCCAGCAATTGAGCACGAGTCTGCTCATACTTAGCCCGAAGACGTGTCAAGAAGTCGTAGATGCGACGAAGCTCCAGGTGAGACTGCTGACGCTGACAGCACTGGCAAATATGGCAAACATCCGGTCCCAAGGAATCAATTTGCCGCCATACCGCAGACAGCTGGGCATAGAACTCATCCACAGTGGCATCTCCCTGCTGCAGCGACTATTCCTGACGCACAACAGAAAGATACAAGGAATCACCAAACGTCTCGTAGCGATTGCGCAGATGTGTCCACATCAACTGAGCGGAAGCCAAACCAACAACATCCCCAGTGAATTGCACCTCCATGCTAGCAACCAGAATAGCAGAGGCACGGGCATCCTCATCAATCCATGTCTTGTGAGTAGCATACTGAGTCTGAAAAGTCGTCATAGCATTCTCAAAAGCATCAGATGCATGTTTCTGAGCATCTTCGGAAGCATCCTTCGGGCGTATAGGCTCAGCAGGTGGAGTAGGACGAGGCGGGCAAGGCAACTCGTTAGTAAGAAACTCCCAGAGACACTGACCACGCATGTGTTGGCGCATATGCTGAAACCAATCCCGATAATTGAGACCATTGAAGATCACCGGGCAACGAGGAACGGAAACAGTATCCATTGGTAGGCGGCGCTGGACGGCGTGGCGACCAATACAACGAAGTCTAACAGGTGGTGCTGGCCGGCGCGACGGTCAGAACGACGTACCCTCTTGTTTTTCTTTTTTTTTTTCGGGCCGGCTTAAAAGGCCTGAAAAGGCCTTCGATCGGCGGCCTTCAAAGGCCTTCTACCGGCGCGCTCAGGCAGTCAAGACGCTCAAGACGGCCGCTTCTCCCGGCGGCGGCGATCGCGGCTCACGGCGACGGCGCCTCCGGCGGATCTCCCTGCGGTGGCTGCGCCTTGGCGGCTACTTCCTCGACGACGGCGCCTCACGGCGGCGGCGTATCTTCCGGCGACGACGGATCTCCGGCGGCGGCGGCGATCCGTCTTGAAACAAGCGGCCACAGCGAGCTCGGCGACACAACAAATACCCCTACTACGGCGGATCCGGGAGACGAGGCGGTGGCGGCGAATCCCCCCTTCGGCGGTGGATCTTGGAAGACGTCGCCGGCCGAGATGAAGACGTTGACGGCCGCGCCGAGATGAAGACGAGAGCAGACGTCGTCGGCCGAGATGAAGACGTCGACAGCCGCGCCGAGATGAAGACGTCGCCGGCCGAGATGAAGACGTCGACGGCCACGCCGAGGGAAAGACGAGGCAGCAGATCCGAACAGAGACGTCGACGGCCGGCCGAGATGAAGACGTCGACCGTCGCGCCGAGATCAGGGCTTGCACGGCTCGGTACGGCCGACTGGACAAGCACGAGCTAGGCGGCGGCGGTAGAGGTAAACCCTAACCCTAACCCGCTCTGATACCATGTTATGAATAATGCTTGTACATCATATGAGGCCAATAGGCCAATATATATACAATTATAGGGTGGTAAATATGCAAATAGACCCTTATACAATACACATCTAACAGGTATAACCAGCATAACTATCTCAAATGCCTAGGATAAACTGGCGTGTTAAGTGCTCAAGCAGTTTGTTTGAAGCAACTTTCAGAAATATAACAATTTCAGATTAAGTAAAACTTTTTCCCTAGGGAAATTAGAGAGATTAGAACGATGAGAAGCTCACTGTTCCATATCATCAGTGCATTGGGCTGTGTCAAGCTTTTTGTAGCTCTTACATGGCAATGAATTAACCACAGACTCTGGAGCTTGAACAGATACCATGGGAAGTGAAAGTGATGCGGGCTGCCGATGAATTTCATCCAATACCTGGAAAGAATTGCACAGGCAAGTAGTAAATAACTAGAAGAGAAATGTTACTTAAAATGCAACAAAGATTAGTAAAGTTCACATAACCACACCTTACGAACATTCCACTCCTAGTTTAATTAACTGCTGCATATATTTACTTTTAGTTACATCCCTGTATTTAATGTGGAGTTTCAGACAAGCCTGAACCATCCAGCTTTTGATTTCTAATTTTTGGTGGTGACTTGGCCTCACAAAGTTATCATACAGCCACATAACAGTCCTTTCAATATTATTGTCCTCACTGTTACTTCTGTTGCCAACAGCCAACTTTATTTTGTTGTTGGTAGGTGATTTACTAAACAAGTTGGCACAACCTTTTATGCAATTTTAAACTAAAAAAGTAAATACTTGAAGTTCCAATCTAATTTACTGATTCCAAATTTCATTATAAAGGAAACGTCCATATAACACCCCAGACTTTGCTTGAAAGTTCGTCCAGCACCACGAACTATGAAACCAGACATCCCCACACACCAAAAAAAAACTTTGCAATCCGGTTTAAATCCCGGTTTCGCGTGGTGGTATTGCCCGTGTGACACGATGAGTGGGACGGTTTCACCACGTAGGATGACACGCTGGTTAAGTTTAGGTGAATAACAGGTGTGACCCAAAGGAGCTTCTCCCAAACCAAAACAGAGAGGTAAGGAACTACAGGGGCGGTGGCCATGGAAATGCGGCTGGTAACTTGGTGGGGAAGAAACCCCTGTGGGCCTCATCTATCATTGATTCAACCTGGCCAACATGTCATCCTACATGGCAAAACCGCTCACTCATCGTGTCATGCGGGCAATACCACCATACGAAACCAGGTTAGGGTGTTATTTGAACCGAATTGCAAAGTTCGAGGGTCAAATATCTGGTTTCATAGTTCAGGGTGCTGGATAGACTTGCGAGCAAAGTTTAGAGTGTTATATAGACTTCTTCCCATTATAAATGCCATGGTAGATTATAACATTGCTAGGTTAAAGGCTGGAACTGGAGTTGAACTCTAAAAGAGTTACAGATGGTGATCACATATCATTGTCAAAGATACATCAGCTAAAAGACTTTGGCCAAATATATTCAGTTGTGCCACTTAGTTCTTTAGTCTTCTACATACATAAGTAACACAACTAGAATGCTGACGATAATCCAATGAAAAAGACTTGTAAAATAAATTCAACACAGAATAATAAAGGGTTCTCAAAAGTTCAATAATTTGGGCCAGTCCAGCTTTAGCCCTCCAAAAAATCCATCATTACTCATAAGGTATTGCATCATCCTAATAGGCAATCATGAAGAAGCAACAGAACAAACAATAGTAATACAAAAACAAATCCATTTTCAGTAAGATGAAGGGAGAGAACAAACCTCAAATAATGCCTCAGTTAACATGACAATTCTTGATATACTTGCCCGGGCACTAGATTCTTCAGCAATCAAGAAAGAATCACAAGTGCATCTGCCAATTTGGTGAATCCCCAAAGGACAAGCAGCAGTACTTTGTTCATTGCCACTATCAAAAACAGCACGGCGATGCTCCCTAATCTGTAAAAAAGAACAATACCAAGTTCAGGACATGTGTGCATGAGACCAAACAACAAATTAGCAATGTTACCAAGTCAAAGAACCAGAACTAAGAATACATTGGACATTAAAAGAACTCCATGAATGAGACAGGATATGCAGACATAGGAAAAAAATACTTCACAGAATTCTGAATATGCTGAAATCAAACATAGAGAAAGCTATGATTATTAAAGGTACAGGTTTTTGTTCAGATACTGCTAAGTTGGTTATAGAAGGGACAATTCGAACTAGTACAACCCTTCAACAACCAGCTTTGGATATAGTGACACCCAACATCATTATCCTAAATATAAAACTGCAACATATGAAAGAGTAGGCATAGCAATTACCCGGGATCTTGTTGAATACTGGCTTACTCTGATTGAACCATGGCGTCTCCGATGAAAGTATCGTGCCTCAACCTCATCTCCAAAAAGATCATCACCAAGGTCTACCCATCTACTGTAAAATCCCAGATCATCAGTGTCTGAATCTAGATAACCTCTAGAACCACGTCTGGAAAATGCATCCCATAGAACCCTTCTATGATTTCTTCTCGTTTCACTGTTACTTGAATCTCTAGGGCGTCCTGGACCATCATTTGGGAAAATGCTCATCACGTCATCATGTAATGTACCTCCACCAATCTGACCTTGTGGCCCACTGAATATGGGAACATCTGCTCTGGTAGGGATTGCATCTGGTATTGATTCTCCAATGATAGATGATGCGGTTGAAGTAGCAGGCAACACAGGTGTTAAGCTAGAATGAGAGATATCTGATCTTTCACTTGACAGAACAGCTGTGGATGAAGTCCAGTGGAGGGCTATCTCTCCATCTTCCGAGTCAGGCATGATCCTTTCAGATGTCATCAGCGATGAGTGGAAATCAGATTCAGAAATGGAGCTACCAACCTCTGTAATGCAAACTGTATCAGTATCAACATTATCTGGTGCAGGTTGTACAATATCTCGTCCTATAGGAATTCCTCCTCTAGATGTTCTCTCAGCATCGCCAACTTCATTATTGAAATTTCCCCTAATCATGACATCCTTTCCTGATGAACTCTCAAGACCACTTGTTTCAGCATTTTCAGTTCCCAGCCCATCTTCCTTGTTTTCATGATAGTTTAAGTGATTGAATCTGAGATGATGACTTATGGTGCTTGAAGATGGATGCACTCTTGGATCTGGCTCGCTGGAGATGCGGAGATCCTTAGCAGACACAGAAGCCCGAAAATCCAGCCCAGCCATTGCTCGCTCTATTTGCCGAGATTCTACCTGTGGATAATACCTTCCTGACATCAGATGACAAAACATGGGGGAAAATGCAACCTTCTAAACCACTAAAATTATGAAACCACTGGAACTTAGACAAAGTAAAAAATGATGCAGATTTCACAAATTTGCTTCAACTTGTCACTCAGGTAGACCCAACCCTTTTAATGTGGAAAGATAACTTCTGTCAGTTCTGTGAGCACTTCACTCTTCATTCATGTGCATTATGAGGGCTGCAAGATAGGCTAGCAAATTCAGAGGCAATTATTCATGTTTGCATGTCACCAGATGTGTAAGTAAGGACCATAAATTTTCATTCAATTAGTCAACTGCTCCATACTTATCATGATTGAGCAAACAACAGTTCAAAAACTCGGGATTAAAAGCTCCAAAAGCATGCCTACTTTGTGACACACACTCATACATGATTCTTTCTAATCCAAAATTATGCCCTCAAATGTCAAATGACCATCCCGAATCCAAAGCCCTAGGGGCTGGAGCCACCAATCCCTCGCGACAAATCCACCCCCCGCAGAGGCTAATAAACGCCCGAGATAAGATAATCCGAACGTCGAGACCCAATCGCGTTCTCCCTCCGGTATCCCACAAGTAAGGCGATGACGCGACGCGGTTCTAGGACTACCTCGTGAGGAGCGCGCGAGGAGGAGGACGCGGCGACGAGGCCCCCGCACCCGCCGCCGTCGCCGGCTGCCGCGGACGAACCGCCGCAGAAGCACCCTGCGAGGCCGAGGCGCGCCCGGCGGCGCGACGTCGCATCGGCGCGGCTGCTCCCGGCGCCCATCTCGCTCGCGCTTTTTTGGGATCCCCCCTCTCTCTGTCCTCTTTGTCCGAGTGAGAGAAAGGGGAGGGAAGATGGATGAGAGAAGCTGCGAGGAACTCGCCTGGACGTGCCGTGGGGTCGTGTACTTGTGTCCCTTTATATTTGCACGCATTGTAAATTGATTTTTCTAGTGATTTTGTTGTTGTGAACTACTGTCAGATTTGATCACAGTCTGATTTTTTTCCGATTGTCATCTTTTTTTTTATTTCATCGCAACATTTAAGATTTATTCATTCATCCATGTCTTACACATTCATATAAAATATATAACAGCATTAAATTCTTACACATTCATTCGTTCATTGGTGCGTACCAAATAGACCGCTAAGTTTTTATACATCCATCCATACATGTCTATCCAAACCCAAATAAGATAACCAAGTCAAACTCATACTATTGAGTTCGTACAATATATGAACCATACAACTAGTTCAACAAAATTATCATGACAAGCAGCACAACAAACACAACATTCACTTCACATACAAACTTCAGAATTTTCACACCTTGGTTCTACCTGTTCATTTTATACCAGCAATGCAGTACCTCAACTCTTTGATATCACCTTTTATAGATTTCACATCTTCCCTAAGATTGTCGATCACCTCAAAAAGCTTAAGAATGGCATCTTCAGGAAAGTTATTGTCCACAATCGTTACACTGGTTTCCACAAGGTGAGCTTGACACCGTTCTAGCCACATAAAGAAATTGTATTTATTAGGCATATACATGAAACCAATCTCACAACTTATTCCATTTCATAGATAATTTTAAAGAAATTTAATAAAAGCAAACCCTAACCCTAACCCTAACCCTAACCCAGGATACGCCCAAAAACCAAATCAACAAGATGAAAGTGATTTTTACTTACACTAGTTTCATTCCTCTGACACAT
Source organism: Hsuehochloa calcarea (assembly GCA_036346395.1). Classification (NCBI taxonomy): domain Eukaryota; kingdom Viridiplantae; phylum Streptophyta; class Magnoliopsida; order Poales; family Poaceae; genus Hsuehochloa; species Hsuehochloa calcarea. The sequence continues at coordinate 68,287,423 of CM070596.1, forward strand.
GAAGAATCACTTGTGTGGATCCGCTTTCATGTTGGAGACGAGCTCAATGACCTTCTCTTCGTGGCATACAGGGCAGAGAATCAGAGGTAGACTCATGAGTCCATGCTTCGGATCCGCCCCCTGGTTGCACGCATGGACGAACACCCCTGAGACATGGTCGTCGTCTTCCTCCGTCGCAAAATGCCGTCGCCGAGGTCGAGTCGCCTTGACTGCCGCCTCGAGATCGGATGCTAGGGTTTGGAGCGACGAAAATGAAGTGGACTGGGTGGCCGAGCCCAAATGGGGGATAAGGCGCCAGCGAACCCGGTTGTTTGACCGATCGACCGACAGCAGGGGCAGGATGGTAACTTTTCGTGGCCGATTTTCAGTGGGAAAAGCGAAAACGGGGATAAATGGCGACACCGGCGAATCATTGATTGGCTTATCTATATAATGAAAAATTATGAATTATAATATCTATAATGGCAAATCCTAGAAGCACATTCTATGGAGTAACATATTCTCAATTGTCATTTTTCCGTTTCCGTTTTGTTATACTCTTTTGGCTGAGTTAACAAACTCAGACGGACATGCCTGGGTTGTGACAAACACCTGGCTATTTTGACCATATATGTTTGGGTCGGAGGATTCCTGAACTAGAAAAATTACGGAGGATTATAGCAGTTCCTAAGAAATTCTGTGAACTTCTTGCGCTCAAAGCAAGCCTGGAAGCATACTAATGCAGCCAGCCCGCCACACTATCACATATAGGTAGCTTTTAGGATCCAACCATGATTAACTTTCCGAAGGGTACAGAGTGAAAAGTAAAAACAGAAAAGAAAAAGAGGATCATGGGAAACACCTTTCTGATATTTCTTGGAAGAGATGGACTATTACAAACTGCATTAATCATGTACCCATGCAAGCGCCCTCTAGCTAAGAAGAGCATGCACATAGCACAACGGCCGTTCTATGCTTGCAAGCAAGATGGATTCATGGGCATCAAGACGTTGCCTCTGTTTATTTGCGTAGCAAATGGGTATCAAATAACCAAACTTTCCCATACGATTGGCATCACCTTGTTTCTTCTTCCCAACACCTGAACAAGTTAGCTAGGTTGCCACGGGCTCTTAAAAATTCAGTTTCAGCGTCCTATACCAAAATGCACACATTTGCATTTGTTCGTTGTAGCCATGAATCTTAAAGACCTCCCTTGGCCCTGATTGCCCAACAGTACCTAACCATTCATCATTTGGTGTACCAACAGCAGAACATGCACATACCTTCTCTTTTGGCACAGCTCGACTGCATTTCTGTCCTAAAGTTGTGTTATGATTTGGTTTTGCTAGTTCAGTCAGGCATTAGGATTTAGACAACACAAGAGTATCTCCATTTCACCATGCATGAAGTACAACTACAAAGCCACAAACAGGCTGGCATTGCATTGCATAATAATACTGCAACATGTAGTGGGTCTCAACTGTAGTAATCAGTTAGGTAATTGGTGAGCAGTTGTTTGCATGAGAACAGTGTTGCGTTCGGCTCTGCACAATTCAGTGATCGAGCACGTGGTCATGTCCTGTAAGAAAAGGGAAGTTCAGGAACTCACAACAGTGTCTGCAATTCATTCAACCCACAAAGTTCACAAAAACTAGTTTTCAGGTCGTTTTCACTGAAAACTTTTCAGAGACGAACAAAGCAAGTAATCATCTAAGACACAGAAACATGATATAATCCACAAAAGAAACAGCACAACTAACTGAAACTATATATTTTCTCTCTCTCTCTCTGAAGTCTCTACCAAGTACCAAAGCAAACTCATGAAACATTTGATAATATCCAAACAGCATGATCTTATTGGTTGTTTAAGAAGAGAAAAGACAGTGACAACGGGAGAACAATCCTGACAATCTAATTGACCAGACAACCAACATGATCTTATTGGTTGTTTAACACTGAGATTAATAGAAATTTTCAAGGTTTAGGGAATGCATGGGTCGGTACGCTTGACCCATCAAAGATGCTGGGACTGTTTCTTGCCGAATGTCCGGTAGTGACCATCAATTTGCGCAGACACTGACCAGCCCAGCTTTGAATAGTGCCCAGTGTTATATGCAGGCAAAAACCCAGCACAGTTTTCTGTTCAAGTGGGAATAAAGGACTGAAGCAAATCATTTATCAAACATAAGATTATTTTGATGTTTAATAATTAACAGTACTACGGCTTTCTATTAGCACTGAATGTCCAGTACTATCCCAGGGGGGAGTACTAATTACTAAAGAAGAGAGAGGTTAGCTTGCATCCGTGAATCAAGGAGCAAAAGACTCATTTTGGCCCCCATTTTTTATTCTTGGGTTTCCGTAGTCCCTAATGCACGGTAGGCACGTACACACTTGTATAATGTTCAATATTCTACGTTTTGCAATGTTGCGTGTGGGATAACTAGGAACCAACGACTGCCTAATCTTTGGCTTGGCTTACCGGTTTGGCAATCAGCATGTCTCATGTGTTGTGCCGCCGCTAGGATTTGACTTGTGCCAGATCCTTCGTGATGCTGACGGATCACTTGAAATGAGCTGCAGTTTGTAAAATAAAATAAAAAACACACACACAAACGAAACAGTAAATTGGTTGCTTAAATGCAACGAATTTCATTTCCTTCACACCTGGAGTAATAAAGTCTGGCTACCAAAATACAATTCATTTGGACAGCAATAAGCACACCAAATGTGTTTGTCCTAAGAAGTCGGCACTCAGCAGTGCAGATTAGTGGTGTGTCTCCTCCTAGTTCATATTCATCTTCTGATATGAATTTTTGGTGGAGGCATTCTTGATGCTTTTATCTTACGTCGGAATTAATAAAGTAGCTAGTTTCCTAGGTAGCACCCATAGTCCCATACTTTGCTGTGGATGTTGGGCTTTTGGCGGGCTACATCTATTAACTATCACTTCATTATTTTTTAGTGAGGTTATTTCTGCAAATTTATGTGGATTTACATGTAAATTTTAGAACATACATGGCTGTTTTGCAAAAACCATGGTGTCAGTCAACTCCACAGCTAATGCATGGGTCCGCCGCTGAGGTGCGGCCCAAACATCTTGTACTTGCATTACGTTCCACTAAGCTGGTACCTTGCTGGCAGATGGACTCTGTAAGAAACAAAAGTTTCATTAGCAAGTACTCAACCTCTGAGAGGGGAAGGAAGGCGAAGGAAGATGACAAGTCACATGGCAAAGATGGCACTGCTTTATGCTCAAGGATCCTCGTATGCATCACGAGGGGGTTGCAAATCGAGTTAGGCCAACCAGGCACGCAGACCTCGAGGTCAAACAGGTGGATAGAGCCAAGCGCCCATCTGATTCTCTTATTAAGAATGTTTAAACCGTACACTGAACGCTCCAGGTCGATGAACCGTCATCTTCCTCAATACTGCCTGCTACTCTGTGCGGCCGCCGCCACCTCCATCGAGGCCGCCTCGGCCTCTGCCGCTGCCCAAGATTGTCCTCAATCCTCAGCGCCTCCCGCCATTAACTTTTGTTAGACCATCTGGATAGATCTAAAATAATGTATCTGATGAATAATTAACAATGTTATTTACTGATGTTATTTGAGACGTGTCGTATTGTGTTGACTTATGTCGGTCAAGTTGAGAAGAACTTGTGTCGAGAAAATATGTTGATTTGGTCTTTGCATATGCAGAGTAACTCGAGGGCGATCGTGGTCTACAGCGGTGACTGAGAGATGTCTTGATACAAAGTCATGGTCCTAAGGGTCGAGGATGCTGGAGTAGGCGGTCGAGCTCGAGTTGGAACGCATGGAGATTAAAGATGGATGATGCGTGTTGGAGCTACAAAGATGTTGTTCGAATGCTACACACGTGATAATTTTAGGGTGTCTAAAATTGAATATTTTCTAATCAGGTGTTAAGTTCACGTATTGGGCTCTAGTACTATTGGGCCATATGTGTGTGTCTATGCGCAAACGCTAGAAGGCCCGTTAGGGGTTCTAGGTTTATTGCTCTATAAATAGATGGAGAGAATATACTCATAGTTTTTGGGTTGGCGGCGGCTGCTGGTGTTTGATAAAATAAAAGAAATCGTCAGAAGATGGCGGCCATATCGTGTGTCTCGTTTGTGTGAATTCTTTCTTTGGATTTCATTGTTGTGTGTGTCATCCAATCGCCGTGTTGGGAGTTTACCTGCAGGATCGTGTGATCCTCTCGATCCGTTCGTATGCTGTTGTGCACTCGGGTGGGACGCCGTCGTATCGATCTGATTCCAGCGTCGCTCGCTTACTCATCCATCTTCATTACTGCTGGTGCGTGGAAAGTCAAGAAGGCCGCCAACTGTCGTCTCTGATTGCGACTGGAAATTGACGTCAAGCGTCTAATTCTGTCCATGCTCGTGGGCCAAAAGTTACTTGGTGATTTCTCAATTGCTGAATTGTTTATTGCCTCTCAACAGAAGTGCATTGATTACTGGTGCTATTTTCTTTTGGATCCAGCCGATAGTTCCATATTTTGTTACTGTTGACTACTTAGTTAATGCTTTGACTAATTGGTGATGGTTGCTATTCACGTTGATTAAAGAAAAGAAATCACATAGAGCTAGTATTCTTTCGGTTGGGAGATATATTGCTGCGGCTGCTGTGTTAGATCATGTAAATTGAAAAAAACTTCCACTGCGGATTACAATCATTCACCCCTCTCTGATTGTCATTAATGATCCTACAAGTGGTATCAGAGCGAGGTTACTATGACGTTAAAGAGGTATGTGAATCGTCCCCCCATGCTAGATGGTACTGATTTTGCTTTTTGGAAATGTCATATGCAAGCATATATTGAGGCTCAAGGTGGTGATGTCTGGAATAAGATTTTTAGCCCCTATGAGGTTCCGGCTACTGTTACTAATCTAAATAAAACTGATGTTGATGTAAATGCTCAAGCTCGTAACTTGTTGTTTCAAGAGATTTTTCGCAAAGAATTTGATCGTGTAGCTCACATTAATTCTGCTCACTTAATATGGAAAACTTTTTACGATTATCATGAAGGAACCACTAAAATTAAGAAAGTGCGTAAAAATCTTTATCAAAAAGAATATAATGATTTTGCTATGAAGTCTGGTGAAGCTATCGATGATCTTTTTGCTCGTTTTGAAAAAATATTAAGTAATTTACGTGGTGTTAATGTTATCCTTTTTTATGAAGATAATACAACTAAAATTTTGAGGTCTCTAGGTTCTGAGTGGCTGATGGTTGTCACAACTATTAATCAAACTGTTGATCTAGATACTTTAACTATGGATGATCTTTTCTCTAGATTGAAAACCTATGAGATGGAAGCTTTGCCATCTAAGACTGATAAATCTTCATCTTTAGCACTTGTGACTAACCCCATACATGCTGCTTCGTCGAGTTCTTTTCTTGTGTCTGCTTTGTCTTCTTTTTCAGATAAATAGTTCGAACAGCTCCCTGAAGAAGATTTGGTGTTGATCTCCTCACGGGTATACAAGACACTCAATAATATAAGGATGAGGAAGCGAGGTGGCATGTCAAGTTCAATCAAATGTTATGAGTGTGGCAAGCCAGACCACATTAAGGTGGAGTGTCCCAAGCTCAAGGGGAAGGTGATCAAGGAAGACAAGAATTACCATCGTCGGACATTCAAGAAGAACATCATCAAGTGTGGCAATTTTCGTCGAAAATTTGCATAAAAGGTTCTTTCAGCTATCGAGCATCTGGATTTGAGTGATGTAGAGTATAAGAGTTGCGATGACGACAACTATGACAATGATGATGCTAAAAGTAAGAAGAAGAACAATGACGACATCACGGGCATGTGCTTCATGGTAGGAAACGACAACGACGACGACGACGACAGTGATCCCGTGAGGTAAGAACATCATATGATGAGCTTGAAGATGGTTTGATTAAACTTGCTATTGAATTAAAAAAGACAAAAAAAGAATCTAAAAGAAAATAATTATCTTGTTGAAAGTTTAACTTCTGAAATCAATAGAGTTAGAGCTGTTACCCGTGAAAAAGAATCAAGTGAGTCTTGTCAAGTTTTTTATTCTGAGTTGGAAACTGCTAGGTCAATGAATGCATCAAACTTGGTTCAACTTAAAATGTAAATGTTAAATTTGATGATTTAAGGTTGGATCATGACTCTTGTGATGAAAAATTAAAACTTGTAAATAATGAAATTGAAAAGCTCGAGTTTAATTCCCCTACATGTTTAGAGTCAAGTATTTCGAATGCTCAAACTAAAACTTGCTCTAATTGTGGATTGCTAGAAGCTAGACTTAATTCATCTCAGGAAACAATTCAACGGATGCTTTATCATGAGATATCATCTTGTTCTAACTGTCCTAAACTCACCATAGAAATAGAAGTTTTGACTAGGCAACTTAATGATTTTACTAAAAAGGAAAAATTGGCACAGTCTAGTGCTTCTAAGAAACTTGTGAATGAATCTGTTAAATGCGCTACTTGTCTCACTCTAGCTAAAGACAACAAGTGTCTCAAGAACACTTTAGAAATATTTTCTTTTGGCAAGAAAATTTTGAATATGATACTAGACAAGTCAAAAGTGAGTGTTAAACATCAGGGTCTAGGATTTAATTTTGTTGAGCATGCCAAGAATAATCGTCCTAAGGTTGTTAAGCTTCTTGAACCTGGAAAATTTGAAGTAGAATCTGAACCAAAGCAAATTATTTTTAAATCAGCTGGTATTACAAAGGACCCATCTACCAAAGTGAGTGTTGTAAAGACAATAGGTACAACTTCTCATCAAGATAGGTAAAAATGCACTCATTGTGGTAGAGAGGGTCATTTGGTTCAATTTTATTTTCGAAAAGTAAAGAAAAGAGAAAGATAGGTTAAGAAAGATTTCTCATACTGGAGTGGAGTTTGCTCAAGCTCCTCATCATCGCCTTGCTCCCTCTAAACAATTTTCTGCAGGTTTGAATGTTTTTGCGATCGGGTGATACGATAGGTGTTTGTTACGCTGTCATACCGACAATGATTAGACCGCACGTAAATCTATGGTCCGATTGGCGATACCGAATGTCAAAATTCTTTTTTTTATGCCTGCTTTTGCTTCTGTTTATCGCGTATCTCATTACTGGTTACCTAAAGCTTTATTATCTAATCTCAGTACTAAGATACTAATGATTGTTCGTGCTTTATAGGCTCGTCGCAAGCGGACGGAGAACATATGGTTTATTGACTCTGGTTGCTCTTGCCACATGACCGAAGACTCTCGATGGTTCTCCTCCCTCACTCATGCCATCGGTGATGAGATTATTACTTTTGGGGACAATGCTTAAGGAGGAGTTCTTGCAAAAGGAACTGTGCACGTAAACGACAAATTCATTTTAAAAGATGTTGCTCTTGTCAGTAAGTTGAGCTATAATTTACTTTCAATTTCACAGTTGATAGATGATAATCTTAAAGTGAGCTTTAAAAAGTATTCATGTCTCATCTTAGATTCATTTGGCAATCTAGTATGCAAACTTTTTCGAGTGGGTCGTTAATTTAAGGGTGATTTTTTATATTCATCATCCTCTGATCTTAGGTGTCTTGTTTCATCTGTTTCTAAGGATTTACTTCACTGGCACCGTAGACTAGGTCATATTGGTTTTGACCATATTAGTAATATGAATCTTGTTAGAGGTTTGCCTAATCTTAAAACTGAAAAGTCAATGGATTTTGTTTGTTAACCCTGTCGTCATGGTAAGATGATATCTGCATCACACCCTCCTCTCACACTTGTTATGAATGATGCACATGGTCAATTGTTGCACATGGACACTGTAGGTCCTGCTAGAGTTCAGTCAGCTGGAGGTAAATGATATAGTCTTGTTATTGTTGATGATCTCTCTAGATACTCTTAGGGTTTTTTCATGCCATCTAAGTACGAAGTTTTTGATCACTTTAGAGAGTTTACCCTTAGACTTACTACTGAACTTCCAGGGGCACTAAGAGCAATTAGAAGTGATAATGGAACTGAATTCAAGAACTCATCATTTGCTTCATTTTGTACTGAAAAGGGTTTAGATCATCAATTCTCTTCAGCTCGTGTGCCACAATAGAACGGTATAGTAGAACGTAAAAATAGAACTTTGGTTGAGATGGCTAGAACGATGTTAAATGAACATGCTGCTCCTAGGAAGTTTTGGGCTGAAGCTATTTCTACTGCTTGTTATATTTCTAATATAGTATTTTTGCGAGCTAAATTGCATAAGACTTCCTATGAACTACGTTTTGGTCATTCTCCTAAAATTTATCACTTGAGGGTGTTTGGATATCCCTTTTTTATTCTTAAACATGGAAATCTTGATAAATTTGAATCTATATCCTCAGATGGTATTTTTCTTGGATATGCTGCTCACACTCGAGGTTATCGTGTATTCAACTTAGAAACTAACAAAATTGTTGAGATCTGTGATGTCACTTTTGATGAGGCTAGTCCTGGTACTAGACCCGACAATGCGAGCCGCGAGCTTTTTTGCCACCCCTAGTAAGACCTCTATGTCAATGGCGGTTGGACCGATCACCTTGGGCGGTCTGACCTCCGGTCTGATGAACAGTAAAATCAGCCCGAAAAATGAAGTTGCAAATAGGTGTAACTTTTGATCTACAACTCCAAACTCTATGAAACTTAGAACACACCTTCTCTAGGATATCAGAAACCTATTTCAATCAAAGATCGTGAAGATCCTTGGCAAAGTTCTAACATTTTCCCGTTTGAGTGAAGAATGGTTCAAAACCGAGTCAAAACGAAAACTAGATCCAAAACCTTGCTCGTGGATTAGAGATGATCCTAGATGAGTTCCCACATATCACAGCAAGCAAGATAAGGGGCAGAAACCAAAGGAAAACTTGCGAATCAAAGACGGCCCCAAAATCACAAAATAGTGAGGAAGAACGAAAAGAGACTCATCTCAAGAAAACTTGCATATATTGATTTATGATTGTTGCTGGTTTACAGCCACTCCAACATGGATGATAAAACTCAATACATGAGCGCACAATCAATCTCCTCTTCAAGAATTCTAACCTCTCCACTCTCTAATCTCAAAAACAAAACTAGGGTTTCAAAATAAGCAAAAGTATTTAGGAGGTGCACAGCACCCTCCTATATTTATAGTGGAGGCTAACCTTCTAGAAGAGTTTTCTATTGGGCACCCGTTAAGCCCACACACAAACAGGTTTAACTCACGCACGTATTTTAAAACATCCTCTTCATCTTCTCTTGACCTAAACCGCTTTTCCTTGCGTCGTCTTGCGCTGAGGTTTAACCAAAAGCAAATAAGGCGGTATTTTAGTGATATTACCAAAATACTCCTTCTCGATCCTTCTCCAAAGACCGAGTCCAATCTTCATGATGCAGTTCCATGCTTCGCCACGTGTAGGTTGATCAACGGCTCTCATCATGTCGGCAAGTATCTCCCATCCGGCTCCCACCGAAACCACCATGGCACTTGCACCGACCCAGCGCCGCTTGATGCAACCCGTCGCACCGAACTCCCCGTTCGGTCATCCTTGTCCATTTAGCGCAATGCTCGAATCCAATGACTTCACTCGGCATCCTCGATCGTTCTAAACCTCAGCTTTCAAGCCTAGTCCCGATCATCCTGGCCGTTGACCGTCGTTGATCTCCAAGCAACCTGCACAACAATAGACCAAGAAATCGATTTCGAGAACAAATTCTTCGCAACTTGACCCACGTTAGTCAAAACATGCATCATGCAACAAATATGCACTGGAACTCATGAACTTGACTCAACAAACAAACATCGCTATGAGAGCCGACGATACAAGTGAAAACCGGTCAGACTGTCATTCAATGGTCGGTCTGACAGCCCTTTGGCCGGTCAGATCGCCCAGCTAGGGACTTAGCCAATTTTCAGCACTTGAAATCCGAAACCTCTCTGGAAATTTCAAACGAATAGATCTTTTTACTGGAAGCTCTAAAAATTATGAGACCAACTGTATGAGAATCCCCTCTCTTGCCTACACCCTCTATTTTTGGCCCAGCACCAAACTCCACCATTTACAATGGTCGGTCTGACCGCCGCCTATGGCCGGTCGGATCGCCTCGATCGGCTCGACCACGGGGTGGTCGGTCGATCATCCACTAGCCGGCCTCGACCGCCATACTGGCGGTCGGATCGCTTATGAACTGACAGAACTGAACCTTTACCGAAAATACGTGATTCGACGAACCTTTAACGGTATTGCCAATTGCAACATCATCCTAAGATCATGCGCAAATTCCCATGATATCCACAATCTCCCCCTTGATGCACACATTGGCAATTTCTCAAAAATGTAAGTTTAAGGTTTGAAAAGTAAAACTACTCACGTTTTCGCATAAAGGCACAACTTGGTTCAAAAGCAAGATAAAGCAATGAAAATGACCAAGATGGCTTCAGATTAGTATAGGCAACCGAGATAAGTCAAAAGAAGGCGAGAAAACTTCAATTTCCAAAGAAGAGTCAAAAATCTCACTTAAGGTCCATATGAAATAACAATTGTTCAAATTGACCTTTGATCATTGTGAGGTTCCAAGAATTACAATTCAAGTTCAGAAATGACAATAAGATCATAAGAATGCAAATTAAAAGCTCCCCCTCACTTTGATCATCATGTTTTTAGAAAAATTTTATTTTCTCCATTTTCTCCATATAGCTCACCTTTTTAACATTTTTGCTACTTCTTCTCCCCCTTTGTCAATGGAGTCGTCTAGAAATTATGCATTCCTCTCATCCAGAGATAATAAGTGCAGAAATGAGCAAGAAGCATAAGAAAGAGCATGCATGAAATGCGATGAAGTGGCCTCACTTTTTGAATTTTGCATATTTTAGCACAAGAAGCTTTGAAGTTACCCAAAAGAACAAGCTAGCATTTCTATAATTACACAATGCATATCAAGCCTGAAAGCGCTAGCAAGATCATGTTAAGACATATATATCAAAGCTAAGCAAGAAGGCCAAAGTAAAAGCGATGAATTGTAACAATTTAAGCAAAGCTTCAAAACTAGCAAGTTCATCAACAGAGATCCTAAAGTGATAATGGCCATGTCAGAATGTCAATGTGAGATTAAAAGCTAACAATGACCATCCTAGAGATAGAAAGTCCAGAATTGAATCATTTTGCTCAAAGAACTTCAGTCACCCATTTTTTACAACAGTTTTTCATTTGCAATGAATATTGATGTTGATTAAAGGTATATCTTAGTGAAGAAGATCCTGGACTAGGAGTCATCCACAAACTCTTTCTAAGCTTCAACCAAGGCAATTAAAGGCCTATCTTAGTGAAGAAAATCCTGTACTAGGAGCCATCCATAATCTCTTCCTAAGCTTCAACCAGGGCGACAAATCTTGAGGTTCATGTCAATTTTGACAAGCAATCCCCATGAGATTATCTGGATCATCAAACTATCTCCAAGTTCATGTCTTTGACAAGCAATCTCGTTAGAATAGTTTGGCACAAATTTTGAAATTTGATTTTTCATTTTGCATAAGAGCAGTTTTAGATTCACAAAATAACAGAAAGCTCAAGAGATGTTCAATCCTAGATTCAAGAGCTAACAAAGCAATTTTGACAGGGTCAATGTCACAGGAGGATCATTAATTGTGCAACTTAGCTAAAAGATCCACAAATTATAATTTTTAGTTCAAGTTGTCTTAAAATTCTAGCTCATTTAGCAAAGACTTAGCTACACATGTGAAAGCATGATAATTCTAGCAAGTCAAAGAACTAGACATGATATTGAGCAAAAATTTTAATACTAAAGCTCAAGAGGGTAATAAGCAAAGCTTCATCAATTTAAAAGATAAGCAGTAAGGCTTATATTACAATGCATCTTTTTGTGATTTTCATATGAATGCAATAGAATACAATGAGATGCAAGAAAAACATAAAAGCCTAAAAAATTCAAAAAGATCAACAAGTTCAGAAAAGAATAATGAAAGATCAGATGAACAAGAAAAGTTCAGAAAAGAACCAACTCCCCCTCAAACCAACCCATAAGGGTAAATTACCCCTAACTCACTTCTCAAGGTGGCAAACCTAGTTGGGTCTAAAGGCTTGGTGAGGATATCAGCTAACTGAGCCTCGGACTCTAAGGAAGTGATAACGAATGTCTATGTGCTTAGTCCTCGAGTGTTGCACATGGTTTTTAGCAATATTAATGACAGAAGTGTTGTCACATAGAAGAGGAACACTAGCAAAAGATAACCCATAGTCCTTAAGAGTGGACATCATCCACAAAATCGACTACAAAGAATCGGCGTGACTACATGCTCACCTGCGAGTGGATTGTGCAACAGAAGACTGCTTTCTAGAAGACCAAGAGACAAGAGAAGTGCCTAAGAAGTGCCAAGTGCCAAATGTACTCTTCCTATCTAACCGACAGCCCGCAAAATCAGAATCGGAAAACCCCCGAATGGACAAAGAAGAAGAGCAGGAATACCAAATGCCATACTGGATGGTAGAGTGAAGGTACCTGAAGATGCGCTTGACGGCTTGGCGATGTGAAGTCCTCGGAGACGCCTGAAACCTCGCGCAGAGGCAGACCGTGAAGTGAATGTCCGGTCTTGAGGCCGTCAGATACAGAAGGGAGCCGATCATGCTGCGGTAATCGCGTTGATGCACAGCTTCTCCTTCCTCATTTGGATCCAAAACAGTCGAAGTCGCCATGGGAGTGGTGATCGGCTTGCAGTCACCCATTTCGAAACGCTTGAGCAGGTCTTTAGTGTACTTTGTCTGATGGATGAATATACATTCCTTGCATTGCTTGATTTGAAACCCCAGAAAGTAGTTGAGCTCTCCCATCATACTCTAAAATTCCCTGGACATGGTCTCAGAAAAACTAAAAACAAGAGTATGAGAAGAACCATTAAAGATAATATCATCTACATAAATCTGAACAAGCCAACATACTCTGTAGAATAGGCCTATGAAGCCATCAGAGCCCGGTGCTTTATCCGGTGGCATGGAGAAGATGGTTTCTTTGATCTCATCTACACCGAATGAGATTTCTAAGTGATGAAGGCCTCACTGTTGGTATCCAAGGCAGCTCTAGTCCAAGGATATCGTCCTTGTTTCGGTGGTTCCAATGTGTGAGCTGAAATATCTGAAGCTTTCGTCTTCCTTGTCTTGTTGTGTAGTGACATGCCTCTATCAATTTGCATCATTTGGATGTGATTTTTCCTCTTTCTATTGTTTGCTTGATTTTGGAATTTTTTTTGTGTTGGCACCCCCCTGCTTGATCCAAGTTAGTCGGGACATTTGCTTGATTCTTGCCTTTTCTATGGTCGCTAGACCTAGGCACCTCGCCTTAAGTCTACATCGCAAGAGAAACTCTTGTTGTGAGAGGGCTCGATGCTCCTGGGCTTTGTCAAGTTGGAAATCACTTCTTTGACAATAGCTAGTTGTAGCCTGGTATTGCCGACTTTGAGTTTCACCCATTTTTTAGAGCTTTTGCCGTGCGGGGTAATTTTATATGGAAACTTTTGATAACGTTTTGAGAAGATACTGGCATGTTCCATGCTTCATGCACGACCTGAAGGAACCCATCTGCGACGCCCCGTGTCATGACCCTAAGGGTAATCACATTTAAGCATACGATTTACTATTCATTTGTTCAGTAGAACACTGCTCCAACGAACAGTAAGCCTTTATCAGAGTTGCGCAGCAGAACAATAAGATAGAAATTGTACATCTTTCTTTATTTCAGTAGTAGCCACGCAGGGCTATGGTTCTTAATGAAGTAATATACAACTCAAAAGGGAACTACTCGTCGTTGGCCTGCTCTGTATACCGGCTGTCTACTCATCCCACTCGTCGAAAACGGAGTCCACCTCGGCATGCTCCTCGTAGCAAGTGCTCCCATCTCCTGCGGTCTCTCCTGTACCTGCAAGTCCCTCGTCCCACTCGGGATAACTCCCGGCCGAACCAGGATCTACAAAGGAGAATACTAATAAGGTTGAGTACAAACATACTCAGCGAGCATTAATAGCAAAAATGCACTTGGATGACTCATCTCGGCACTTTACTTTATTTTCTAGGTCATCTCTGTTTCAGAAAATAATTCATTAAAACATTAGGTGACAAGTTTTAATTCTTAAAGGACTAATAGTCACTCGGAGAGAAGATAAACCCCTAGCGGTCACTGTAGACTCCAATCCTGGAGACTGGCTTTGTACAACTTGACCCATATCTATTCTGATCTCTTCATGAGCTAGGTCCATCGCATTTCCTTTGATGCGACTTCGAGTTCTGAATACAGAACGTTTTCCAGGTTACGTGATTAATTTCTCCACCCATTACTTTCCGTCGGTGCTGACCTGGCCACCACCGAGTTCTGGTAATGTTGGTTGGGCCAATTCATCCTCTCTGCACCCAACACTCCACTTAGCGCTATAGCGCTTCTTACACCACACACACATATTACTTACCTAGTGTGGAGAGCATAATTACGTAACAAGGTAGCCTGTTCTGCTCGTCGAAACGGGAAAATGATTGGCACTTGAAAACGGCCTCATTCCGAGTAAGAGTTTTGTTGGTCCTTATATATTATCCATATGTAAAGGGGTCCCACCTCTTGCCTCATCATCATCATCATCATTCTTTTTTCTTTTTCATCTTCTTCCCCTGCCCTAGGCCCCCTTTACCAGCCATAAATATTAACTCATTTCATCGTCCCATTCATCATCTCTGTTCTCTTACCTTTTCTCATCATTTCATTTAGTCGATTTTGAGTTTTTGAATATAGTTTTCATGCAATATATATAATATACAGCAAAATACGGTTTACATTTAATATAGCTATATTTATGATCAAGAGGAAAGCTTGCCTTTGAATTGTAGAAAAGGTCGTCGTCGATGAAACCTGTATCAACTACTCCAGCCAGCGTCAGCTCGTCTGCTGTAGTTATACGACGGCGCGAATAATAAATAATTAAGCAAATACCTAGTGGAGTTTGTGCACTATTAGGTGTATGAACCGCTAATGCAACTCCTATTTGTTAGCCTATTTTAATTTAACAATAATTTTCGGATGCCGGCCCAGTTAGCACTTTCCCACTAAATTTGTTCCACGGTTTACTCGCTCTGTAGTCGTAATTGCCGAATTCGCGTTCTACCACTCGACATACACTACTAGTCGATCTTACAAACCGCTATGCCTGCAAGAATCTACCCGAGTACGCACAACCATTACTACGTCCTTACACATAAACGGGCTCCCTAATTAATTATATTAACAAAACCAATACAGTAGTTCTTAACTTTTCTACATCTACTTCCTAATTACCTAATTACTCAACTGCCTAATCACCTATTACCCTAATCACCCCCCTTCCTATCTCTACCCCTGCCGACACTCCACCCCCTGCCGACTCCCTTATTTCCCCCTTCACCTCTCTCTCCCTGCCTCTCCAGATCTCTCTCTGCCTTTCTCCCCCTCTCTCCCTGGCGGTTCCTCTCCTCCCGGCTCGGCCGGCGCTGCGCCCGGTCATCGGCGCTGCTGCGCTCCTCCCTCGGCTCGCCCGTGCGCTGCTCCTCCCTGGCTTGGTCGTCTCCCCACTTCGGCCCCTAAGGCGCCTCCTCCCTCCAGTGGCTCGGCGCTGGCCTTGCGCCTTCTAGCTCCTCTCCCGGCTCGTCCTACTCGGTTCCTCCTCGCCCGACGCCTGCCGGCCACGGCCCGCACTTCCGTCGGCTTCGGCTTGCCACCGCCTCCTGTTGGCCCGGTCTCCGGCCGCCGGCACTCGGCCTCGCCTGGTCCTGGCTCGGCCCAGCCCTGCACCACCTCGGTCCTGCTACTGGATTGGTTCCCCACTTCCACTTGGTTTTAGTTGAGTTGATTCTTAGCAGATCCAGTTGAGTCAGTATTAATGCTAAAGGTTGATTCATGTATGCATGCTCATGGTGACCGATTGAGGTGGTGGAGGCTACTGAAGGTGGAGGTGGATGCTGGACTCGGTTTACCGCTGAGGTAAGTCCTCACCTTAATCTCTCCCTCTACTCCTCTCCCTAATGCTCTGTGATGATGAACTGATAGACATTTGCTATTGTAGAATGGACAAGGTGCATGTGTATGGAGGAATGGAAAAATGGTTGTGGGGGACATGGTGGTTTACCTGAGGGTTGGGGTTGCGGTCGATGGTCGAGATGGTGATGCCAGCAGTGGGGTGGATGTCCTCCTACTGTTGGTCTTGGTGTGGCCTTCGGTGGTCGCTTGCGGTTCAAAGGCCACCGCCGGCTTCGCCCTTGCTCTCCGGCTTCTCCCTGGCTCCCTGGCTCCTCTTGCTCCCTTCCTATGGTTGTGGTCTTGGCCTTGCTTTGGTTGCTTCTGGTCTTGGCAGTGGGAAGCTGGGCGTGTGAGGTGAATGAGCTGTGAGGCTTTGAAGGGGGAATGCACTCGGCTGGGGAGATGTATTCAGCTGGGTTTGGCTGGGGAATGCACCGGCCTGGGGGATGCATTTGACTGCCCTTATCCTTTTGGCTGGGGAATGCATTTGACTGGGGAATGTATATGGCTGGGGAAGGTATATGGCTGTCGTTATCCAATGCACTGTGCATTCCTCTTCTTACCAGGGCGCTATTCCTATTTATCATGATCCTATCCAGATTAACCTGTTCATGATATTCTTTGGCTGCTCGGCTAGGGGATGTATTTGGTTGCCTCCCCGGTTGTGATCCCTAATGAATGTTATGCCCTAGTGCTAATCTGAACGACTCTCTCAAGATATTTTTGGGCTATGGGCATTTTGGTCCACTGGCTGGCAATACACCATGCGATGGATTCTCTGCATTCGAGGCGAATCAGTATACGTAGGTGTTGGATTCTATAACGCTGAGTGATGAAACCAACAGAAATAAGACGGCGTCGATTACTTGGGTTAGTCTAGGTATCGTGGGTATCCAGGTGCCAACTAGTCTGGGTTAGCCTAGGTGACTTGGAAAATCAAGATACCGATTAACCTAGGTTGGGGTCGGTAGTCTCGATACTCAGGGTTCCAGCTAATCTAGGTCGATCTGGGAACCGCAATGATTTCTATGGTACTCTGACGGCAATTCATTTCATTCTAACTCTATTCTATTGCTTTTGAACTGCTAATGGTCTTGTGATTGGTTGGCGGACGATAGAGCTGGGAATGGTGTTTCGGATTGGGTCGAGGAAGACGGTTTGGCTGGACGACGATGGACGGACAAGAATTCAAGGAAGGCTTCGGCGACATGCAATGCAAGTTTTAATTTAATCTTTTTGTAATGTACTCAAAGTTGTAAAACATAATCTGCTCTGATGTAATTAATTCTTGTGTTACTTGTGTTAAGAAATTTTTTTATTTACTGCCAATTAGTGATTAATGTTATTTTAAACTAGTCTGATTTTCTAGGTTCTCACACCATCCAACTTGGTCCAATGGTTTTCAAACCGGAATCCTTTGAAGCGTTGCCTTTCCATTTCACCATGGAGGAGCAGTGGGGCATGGTCTGAGACAAGTGTTGGCATGGCTTGAAGGAATACTGAGGGAAAGAGGAGGTCCCAGCTAGTAGTGCAAAACATGTGATCAATTCTTGTATGCGTGGGGTTATCTCTCTCATTGCACTAAGTGAATCTTCTACTAGATAAATTAATTTCTTTGAGCTCGAGATGGTTTAGTGCTGATCTGAAGGGCCCCATGAGTCGCCTGTTTAGGTTTTGGTTACTTTTGTCTGCTGCTTGGTAGATAAGGTTGAAGTCATCTAGGATTAGTCATTCCCTACGAGAGATGATCGGCGACAAGGATCGGAGTTCTCGAAGAAAATTTGTCTTGTCATCTTCTTGTGGTCCATGGACCTCAGTTATGAACCAAGTCATGCCATCTTCTTTTGCAGTCACACGAGTGCTAACAAAATTTGTTGCAGGCACTTGCTGAGATAGGTCGTAGTGATCGCCCGAGACAACCAGAAGGATGCCGCCTCATACACCAATTGTTGGGAGGTAGCAAAAGGAATCTGCAAATTTGGTACCCAATGTTTTAGTGACTATTAGCCTGTCAATTGCTGCTAACTCAGTTTCTTGTAGACACACAACTGTGCTTCTTGTGCTCTGGACTAGCTCACGCACAACGTTTCGCCTGGCAGGAGTATTGAGGCCTCTCACATTCCAGTTCAGAATGGTGCAGTTTGAACGTGACATGGAGATAATAGAGCAGCTAGGAAGCAATCGGAAGCACACCAGCCTAAACTTTTCCATTAGCCCAAATTTCCACCAATCAGTACAAGCAGCAGGACAATACAAACAAGTAACAGCCCGGTCCCTAAGGAAGCAACAGCAATGGGCGTTGCCTTTCTGGGAGCGCAGGCAGGTCGGCAGAGGCCGAAAACAGAGGACATTTCCTCTGCGATGGCTACTTCTACCAGGCCAAAAAAGTAGTAGATGATGGTATAGGACACAAACTTGATGACGACACCATGCGATACAAACACGAAATAGGAAATCAACAAGAGACTTGAGGGAAACACATCCTCGACGATGACAAGAGAGAACAAAAGCGACTTGGTGACAAAGAAGTGGGGCGTAGCACTTCATGCGGGTGGGGGGATGGCTTACCAAGACATAGCCGCCTAGGTGCGCGCATCAATGGCTGCTGCACCCACCTTCAGGCCCGACAGGGTGATGAGGAGGTGGTAGTCCTCTACATCTAGTCCCACCAGTGCAACGATAGCTCTGATCGCAGCCTCTGCAAGTGGCCCTTCAAATAGCTGCAACTCCTGCAAGTACATGCGGGTGTTGTCAGTGAGCACTCCCAACTAGAGGTGGGAGTCGGGCGTCTTTCGGGCCACCCAAGCACGGCCGGCCAAAGACGGCCGGCACGCCCGGCCGACACGCGGCGGGCCGGCCGGCCCGCCCGAATGGTGGGCGTCTTGGCCGTCAAGTCGGCCCGTCGGGCGGCACGACGCGGCGACGGCAAACCGTCGCCGTGCTCGGGCGGCCGACGCAAGACGCTGGGCACGGCCGGGGCCGGCCGTACGCGCCCGCGCCGCCTCCGTCTTGCCTGCGCGCGCGCCTCCGCGCCGCTCCGTCGCCGTTGTGGCGCCGCGCCTCGCCCGCCTCGTCGCCTCCGTGGCCCGTGGCGGCGCGCCGCTGCCTCCGTCTTGCCCGGGGCCGCGGGGAGGAGGTTGGGAAGGGCGGGAAGGGGATGGGCCGGAGGCGACGGGAGAGCGGGCGGCGCGGAGGCAACGGGAAGGGGATGGGCCGAGGCGCGCGCCTCGCCCCTCGCCGCTCCTTTGCACGCCGTCTTGCCGGGCCGCCTCCCCCACTGCCGCCTCCCTTCCTTCACGAGGGGCGGAGCCGCGGAGAGGCGACCGAGGACGGGGTGGAGGCGACGGGGTGGAGGCGACGGGGAGGCGGGGGCGGCGACGGGTGGACCGGTGGAGGCGAGGCGGCGACGCCGGCGAGGGCGGCGACTGGGACGGAGGAGGCGACGGGGAGGGGAGGCGAGGCGAGGCCGCGAGCCCGCGAGGAGACGGAGCGGGCGAGCGCGAGACCGGAGAGAGCGAGGGAGACGAGGCGGAGGGAGCGAGGGAGACGAGGGGCGCGTCGCGTGGAAAAAGAGGGAGGGCGGCGCGTGGAAAAAGAGGGAGGGGGAGAAACCGAGAGAGGAGGGAGGGAGAGAGAGAGAGAGAGAGGAGGGGAGAAACCGAGAGAGGAGAGAATCGGGAGAGGGAGAGGAGAGAGAGAGAGAGATCGGGAGAGGAGGAGAGAGAGAGAGAGAGAATGCCTTTTCGTGGTTCATCCGGGAGAGAGAGAGAAACTGGGAGAGGGAGAGAGAGGGGGCAAAGGGAATCTGATCAAGACACAAGTCACGCAACGTTCGGAATCAACTCAACACAGCTTCGCTTTCTCTCAAATCAAGTCACTTTGCTTTCAAATCAACTCAACACGGCTTAGCTTAAGTCACACAGCGTTCGGTTTGGAGCGCAACGTTCGAAAACTTCAACGTTCGCAACTCACCGTGCGTCCGTGCCTATAAAATCACTAAGCATTCGTCAATCGTTTTGCTCACCAACGAAAATCAACTCACTGATCTCTTTTCTTCACCATACAAAAAACAGCTTTCATTTCTTCATCATCCCATCTACTCTCCTCATTTCTTCAACATCCATCTACTCTCCCCATTTATTCACCATTTATTCACCATCTATTCACCCATTATGCTGCCAAGGAGTCGGAGCACCAAGGAGTTCCCGAGCGGTATGCTACCGAGGAGTCGGAGCACAAAAGGACAAAGAGGCGACTTAGTGTAAGCTCTGCCGTCGCTCCCTAGTCCTCCTCCACTCAGACTCCGTTGATGCTCGCCGATTCGCCAAGCATGGGAGACTACGGCATGGATGACCGTCATATGGACGGTACGGAGGGCTACGAGGAGTACCAGGGCGGTCCGGAGCCAATGGGGCCTCCAGAGTTCTCTCCCGCGACCACGGACGGCAACATTGGCGGGTCTGGCCGAAGGGCGAATTGCTGGAAGCACATGACCTGGAGCCAGGAAATCCAAGACGGCCAAATGGTAGATATCGCAACATGTAATTATTGCCAAGCTAAATTATCTGCTCGTGCAGCTGCAGGGACAGGGCACTTGAACCGGCACTACAAAGCATGCTTGCGCAAGATCGGAGCGCAGAGCCGAGGGGGAGGAGTACAAACGCAGCTAAACTTCGAGGCAGATGGCTCTGTAAGTACTTGGGTATACAACCCGCTTTCTGCTCGTGAGGAAATTGCTAGATATATTGTTGCAGAAGATCAACCAATTAGGATGGGTGAAAGTCGCGCGTTCGAAAAAATGACCCAACGCGGCTTTTGCCCGATACCAACATGTTAGTAGGAGAACCACTACATCTGATATTTTACGGATGTATCGTAAGGAACTAGCAGAGCTAAAAGAACTATTCCTACAAGTTCAGTTCTCTTTTGCTATAACTTCAGATATTTGGACATCATCACACCAGAGAAGTGCCTACCTTAGTGTTGTAGCCCATTATTTAGACGACAATTATAAACTAAACAAGAGAGTCATAGGGTTTAAGCTAATTAACGAATCACACACGGGAGAGGCCATTGCCGAGCGTATACTACACGTACTTGATGATTTTAAGATAGACAATAAGATTGCTTCTATAACTCTTGATAACGCATCAGCCAACACAACTGCTATGAACATCCTCACCCCAAGCTTGCAGACGTATATTGGTGGTTATGTTCTCCACCAGAGATGCGTATATCATATCTTGAACCTTGTTGTTCAAGATGGTATGCAAGCGATTGGCGGATTTTTGAACAATGTACGCGACGCCGTTCGCTACCTCACAAATTCCCAACAAGTGACAACTAGGTTCATGGAGTACTGCGCGGCCAATGGGAAGGAATCAAGAAAATTTGGTCTTGACATGAAGGTGAGGTGGAACTCGACCTATATCATGTTAAAGAAGTTACAAGGGTACGAACATATCATATCTGTTTTTGTTAACGCTAACTCTCAAGACAATGAACTAGTAGTTACTAATTCAGATTGGCAGATTGCTAGTCATTTTCGAGAGTTTTTAAAACCTTTTTATAAAGCAACAAAGATGTTATCTGGTGTTTATTACCCTACCTCTCCCTTAGTTATAGAATATATTTAGTTAATTGCAGATAAGATTGCCAAATCTAGGAAGGATCCGTTTTTAGGTCATGCTGTCGCACTAATGCAGGAAAAATTTATTAAATATTTTGGTTCTATTTCACACGTGTATTGATTTGCTATCATTTTCGATCCTACGAAAAAGTTACCAGGTTTGCAGCTCGGTCTGGAGGGAATAGGTGAATGCCTCGGTCTTGATTACTCGGAAGCTTTCGCACATGTCAAAGATGAGCTTTTTCGTGTTTTCCGCATGTATCATGACAAATTTAGCGGCGTAATACGAGATCGGATGCCTCACAGCAGACGCGACAAGGAAAGAAAAGCTTGACATCCGACTTGTGGAAGAAGCTAAAGGGCAAGTCCAGTTCTTCGTCCTCTCAATCTCAGGCAGCTCCCGTGTGGAATCCTGTCTCAGAGCTAAACCACTACCTGGAGCATGATTTTGCAAACATCGATCCTGATCTTTCCGGTGAAAAGATAGACTTGCTCGAGTGGTGGAAGAACAACAAGCGGACATTTCCTGTGCTGTCACATTTTGCACGGGATGTTCTGCTGGTGCCGGTGTCCACTGTCTCTTCAGAAGCAACGTTCAGCATGGCAGGGAGAATAATTGAAGAAAGAAGATCATCCCTCACGCCTAAGATGGTGGAGGCAATCACATGCGCAAAGGACTGGGAATTGGCTAAAGAGCATCAACAGCATCAACTAGAGGATCTTGAGATCGTCCAGGCGTATGCTGACCTCGAACGCATGAACGATCTGGACATTGATGAGTAGTTAGTATGTACACATGTTGTTACTGTACTCTTTTCCTTACTCGGGGAACCCCACTCTGGGGCGTAAGGTTTTAACGAGCGATAACATTGTATCTGTAAAATATCAATAAAAATTCAATTTTCCCTCGAAATATTTACGTGCCCATGTTTTTACCAATTAATTCAATTTTAACTAGATTCTTTATTAGGCGGGCACGAGAGGAATGAAGATGGTTGTCGCCACCATCATCGCCACCTCCGCCGTATATAGTAATTTTGGGCTGGGCTTGGGCTGGCACGGCACGACCCCAGCACGATGGGCTTTGGGCCGTGCCTGGGCCTGGCCGGAGGCGAAGTGGGCCGGCACGGCACGGCACGGTAGAGTGACCGGGCCGAGCCGGCACGGCACGACGCGGCCCAAAGCACGGTGGGCTCGGGCCGGGCCGGCACGGCACGGCCCAACTCCCACCTCTACTCCCAACCTTCTCTTGAGTAGTTCCGGAGTCTTTTCTTCCATGGTGAGTCTACTTGCACTTTTACAGGAGCACTACAGCGCAAGCTCATCCCCTTCTTCTTGGCGTCTATTGTCGTCCTTGGTCTCCTCTTGTAAGTGTGTAGCAGGGGAGGAATGAGATCTTTGGTGGCCTCTAAGATGATCTGAGCCAAGTTGAAGTTGCGTGGCTCTGATCGGCTAGCCTCGAGAGGAGACTGGATGATGTTGTTGTCGATGGACTGGGCCCCTACAACTTGGATTGGAGTCGAATCAATTGGTGGCGGAATAGCAGCACATACAGGAGGGGTTTGCGTGGCGTCTTCCCGAGTCCTGTGAGCAGGCGACAAAGTGTCTAGAGTAGTGGCTTGAGCAGGGCAGGGGCATCCTCGATGTCAGTTTAGGAGAAAGTGTCTAGAGTGCTGTCACGAAACTAGCTCCAATGCGGGCAGCATGCTGGGCAGGAGTAGGCGTAGCTAGAAGCAGCATTGGCGGGGTCAGGGACACCAGTGTTGCTGGTAGCCGTGGAGATCATCTAGCGGTACCTGGGCCGCCTCGATCCCAATGGACACAGGGGAGAAAGTGATGCCTGCTGGATTGTGTGCGCTGCGGTAGAGCTCCCTCCCTTATGGGTCTCTGGAGAGGCCCAAAGACATTGGTAGCGGGACGATCTTGGTGTGAATGAGGTTGCCTTGCGAGCTGAAGGCCTCCTTGAGGGCTCAGCGCTTCTCTGTCGTCAGGGATTTCTCGAACTTAGTCGCAACGGGGCACTAGGGGTTGATGACTTCTTGACGGGCCAGAGTCTTGGATGTTGGTGAGGGTGGCTGGTTGTCGTTGTTGCCCAGGTTGGTGCATGCATGCACAGATCGAGGTTATTTATGGTGGCGTCGGCCTCCTGGCGACCTGTGGCGAGGCGAGCGCTCCCGTGGGCGGGCCACCTAGGACTCGCTCCTCCAGAACAAGTCACGCCAAGACGGACGCGGCCTATCACCGCGGCAGTCGTGATCATCTTCCCGGTGACGATCGTCTCAATCAGCGTGGCGCTCATGGTGCCGGCTTCTGTCTCTTGAGTCACGCTCGCCATCGACTGACCCCAGGCGCCATGGGAATTTAGTCGTGCGCGGTCGTACTGGCGGTTGCGCTCTGTTGGCGAACCAGAGAAGTCCTCAAGAAGGTCGAGATGGATAATGACTTTGAAAGTTAGTCCCTCCTTTACTGTCTCCTGCGGCATGCCTCTTGCTCCGCGAACGGGCGAGGAGGCGTCGATGGACTTGTTGGAGAGGGTGAGGTGGTGCACCTTCGGTATCTTGCTGGGGTTCGTTGTCCATGCCCTCACATTGAGAGTGGAAGTATCTTCTTTGTGCACCGATTTGTCTTCAACATGGTGCAACGAGCAGGTTCTTGAGATGATGTTGCTGGCCACCTGCTCGTTCCAGGCGTGGATGGGGATGCCCTCTAGGCATAAGCGCACATGGTGGCGCAAAGCCGCGTGGACGTTGTGCATCCTCACCTGCCAAGGCCTGACCTGGATGGCGAGGTCTCCATGGTCGAAAAGCTCTTGGTGCACCGCCGCGTCGTGGTGGTGGCGATGCACGAACTGGACAAGAAAGTCCTCGGAATAGTGCATGCGGATAGACATATCCGACCATAGGGCACCGAACTTAGAACGGAAGGCCTCTCCAACGGCCTCCAACGCCCTCTCTGGTGCGTCTGGCTTGTTGCCTCCCAGTCAGGCGATCACCCAGTAGTTGGAGAACTTGTCGAGCTCCCTGTCCATTTCCGGTGTGGTGATGACCACACTGGAGTCTTCGTCCAGCCTAGAAGCCGACTCGTCGAGGCCGAAGGACGCCATGCTCACGCGACTTGACGAGGGTGGTGGGGGAGGCTCTGAAGGTTGGGGAAGGCTGGCTTTGGTTTCCCCTTGCAGCAGCGGAAGGGAGAGCAAAGCGGCAGGATCTGGCCTTGTGCCCACTACGGGAACACTTCCAACATCTGGTGGGATCCCTACAGGCAACAACGAGGTGATTTGAAGTCAAACAATTTGTAGGACCAGAAAGGCGACTAGAGGGGGGGTGAATAGACGCTTTCTTAATATTCACATTAATCAAATTCAACACGCACTTTTCTCCTATAGCTATGAAAGCTAAGAAAATCAGTAAATGCACAGAGGAAGCCTTGTGCTGAATCCGATTACCCCCTTAACCATAAGACACAACAATGGAGATTTGATCTCAGGTAGACCGGTCTGACCGACGGCCAACTGGCGGTCCTAATAGCTGGTGGTCTGACCGCCGTTGTGGAATCTGTCGGACCGATTCAGTTCAGAACCACTGCAGACCACCCAAAATCAAAACGAAAATTGGTCAAACTTTTGATTCAACCGATGAAACTTGATCAAATTTGGAACACGCCTCTCTAAGGATGTCTGGAGCCTATTCCTAGCGACGATCGTCCAGATCCACGTTAAAGAATTGATCTTTTTAGGTTTTACCAAAGGAGTGTCCAAAACCTAGCAAAATAAAAAACTTGATCCAAATCTTACTCGTAGGAGATTGGTGATTTAGATGGTCCTAGGAGTATTCCCACACATCATAGCAAGGTAAAAGAGGTCAAAAAACCAACCAAAAACAACCGGATCAAGGAAGCATCAAAATCATCAAAAGAGAAAGGAAAACACATGAGACATCATCTTTGAACAAACATCCATTGATTGATTCAAGATGTTGCTTGTAAAGCTACTCCCTCAAGGAGGACAAGAGCTCAATCTAAGAGCATACACACAAATCTCCTCTCTAGAGCCTAGTCTCTCGTCTCCTCTCCAAACCCCAACACTAACTAGGGTTTTTACAAATGAAGTGCTTGGCTGAGAGACCATGTGAGAAGTGTCCCCATGCGAGTTATGAGTATTTGACGCTGTTGTTGATAAGTTTGTGATTAAATTCATTGTTCTTGCGCTGCTGCCGTTGTGTTTCTGTTCTATGCGGAACTTCCGCCCTGGATATGCGGAAGTACCGATCATCGGAACTTCCGGCCTGGGAAAGCGGAACTTCCGATTGATTTGAGCAGTGGGTTGTGATTTGGTAATGTGCGGAACTTCCGCCCTGGGAAAGCGGAACTTCTGATTATCCTGACAAACGTGTTCTGTTTTGATGTTGTGCGGAGCTTCCACCCTGGGAGTGCGGAAGTTCCGATCATCGGAACTTCCGTCTTGGTGAAATTGAAACTTTCGTTTGTACGCAGAACTGTGCAGTGAGTGCATTGTTTTGATTTTGAGTTGTGTTTGAGTTTGAGTTAAGTGCAAATGATGATTCTATTATATCGAGTAATGCTATGTGATGTGTTTCTTGTCTGTGCTGGTTGCAGGGCATCGAGGTGGAGTCGTGGCGAGACACGTGGAGACCGGACTAGACGCAGGTGGTGTTGAGGTCAGAACGGTCAAGATGTGTCGAAGACGGCGTGCACTCGAGGCGGTTGCGAGTCGTGGACAACAAGGAATGCGGGACCTTCCAGAAGGTGCACGAGGGGCGAAAGGGTAATTTCGCAAGGCGGCACAAGTGGAAGCGGGATCCGTTAGGGTTTAGCCGGCGTAACGGGTTGGAGACCCGTTAGCCAAGGGCTATAAATAGAGGTGAACCCCTGGTTGTTTTGGTTACTTTTGTGAGAGAGAATTATGGTTAGCTTTTTCTAAAGAGCCTTTGGAGAGGTTGTTTTGCTTTGTGGCTTTAGTTCTTGAGATGGAGAGGATGAACTGAATTTCTTGTAATCATTCCTCTTTGTTTACCTCTGTAATCTTTGATTCCGAGAAATGAAATCTCTGATGTTTGTTTCTTTAAGTATGCCTCTTTTCTTCTCTCTGTTCTTGTGTTGAATATCTAGGGTTTTGGTAGAACTCTTGATTTCTCTTATGAGATGGAATGAAACTTGATATCTAGAATCTTATGGATATTGCTAACATATCCTCAAAGTTTCATAAGCCAAGAATCTAAGAATCGTGCGAATTTTGGTTTTTGATCTCTCTTGCCAAATATTCAAGAAATCTGATTTTGCTTTGATTAATGGATCTTTGTCTGCGATTCCTTCTCAATGAGGTCAAGGTGTTGTTTAGGATGATGTCCTGTGAGACTTGACCCGAGAAGAGTAGCAATCGTTGTGTATTTCGGAATTTTGGAAATTTCGATGCGTCTTGTTCTTACATGCGGAACAATCGAACTTAGATTTTACACTAAAAAACTACGCTTTGGAACTTCCGCACTGGAAGACCGGAACTTCCGCAGTGTGGAACTACCAAAGGGATAATCGGAACTTCCGATTTCCAACAGAACAGCCCAGATCTCTTTTCTCTTTCTGTTTTTGATTTATTTCTTTATCTGAGGGTTTTAGGGTTTTGTTTATCAGTATGAATACTTAAGAGGGGAAGATCTTAATTTTTAAGGCACCATTCACCCCCCCCCCTCTGTTGCCATTTCGGTCCTTCATTGGCAGGGTTTTTCACCTCCCCCTTTCTATTGATAGTGAGGCCTAGGGTTTAGAGAGAGTTCACTTAATGGGCTCCCGTTAAGGCCCAAAACACACGGGACACAAATACACACATTACAGTCGAAGCAATCGTCTGCTTCACCACGTGTAGGTTGATCAGCGGCTCTCATCATGTCGGCAAGTCTCTCCCGTCCGAATCCCATCGGAACCTCCCAGGCACTTGCACCGACCCCCACGCTGCTTGATCTATCCAGCTGCAACGAACTGCCCGTTCGAACCATCTTGTCCATTAAGCACCATGCTTGAGTCACACGACTTCACCCGGCATCCATAATCGTTGGACCTCAGCTCTCCAAACTTAGTCCTGATCCTCCTCACCGTTGACCGTCGTTGACCTGCAAGCGACCTGCACAACAATAAACAAAGAAATTGTTTCCAGGAACAAGTTCATCACAACTCGACCCACGTTAGCTCAACCATGCAATATGCAAAATTAAAGCATTGAAACTCATGCACTAGATATAACCAAAACACAACGTCGACAAGAAGGCCGACGAACAAGTGGAATCCGGTCTGACCGCCGTACCATGCCGGTCTGACCGATATCAAACCGGTCTGACCGATTTTATAACGCCGGTCGGACCGCCCAAAATGACTTAGCCAAAATTCCATCGTAAAAATCCGAAACTTTCTGGAATTTTTAATTGAATAGAACTTTTGACTAGAAGCTCCAAAAAATATGAGACCAAGTGTAGGAGACTCCTCTCTCTTGCCTACACACTCTATTTTTTGTCTAGCCCCAAACTCCACAAAAACATCTGGTTGGTTGGACCGCCGCACATAGCCGGTCGGATCGCCACCTGGCCGATCGGACCAAATCGCTGCTGCCGTTGGACGATCCACGCGATCGACCGCCAATGCCGCCGGTCTGACCGCCTGAGGTCTGAACAACACATGAGCTTTTCCGAAAACGCGAGATTCGTCAAACCAACAACGCCAACGCCAATTGACTCATCATCATAAGATCATGCACATATCCCACGATATCCACACAATTGAAGCATTTACCTTTTGTCTTCAATAGGAACACCACTCTGCCCCGGTTGGTGGAGGCAACAAGTGATGAAGGTGCTGAAGTCCCCCTACTTCTTGAATGAACCCTCTCCGTTCCACCGGTACCTTGGCTTCGCGATTTCCCACTGCGCATCTTCCTCGCGTCCAGAAGAGATTTTGGAGATGATCGCGTGCTGCCTTAATGCTGCTGCTGCAGAGGACTCTGGTCTATCCTGGTTGGGCACACGAGATGGGCAAAGGTCAACGCCTAGACCGAGGAAAGAGTTGTTGTGCACATTTGTTGTCTCGCAGCGAGGTTTGAGGTAGGATTTGAGCTTGGGCGGCAGCAAATGGCTAGTCACATCTTGGTGGCCAGAGTTGAAGTTGGAATTAACTGGCTGCAGTTGCGCTGCTGGACCTGGCGCATTGAAGGTGAAATGGACGCGGTGCGAGGAGCTCAGCACGCCGACCTAGGTGGGTTGACTGGCTGCCTTGCTTGACTCGTCGGGGGATGCTGCGCTGGATTCAGAAATGGTGGTCGGCACGAAATCCCTATCGGAGTTGGAAGGAAGAACAGGAGAGTGGACTTGGCAGATCCGCAGTGGAGGGAGGGAAATGGGCTTGGGAAGGGGCGGCGGCTGCGGAAGGAGGTCGGGAGGGGATGTGTTGGTCAGAGCGGCGAGACACGGGGGGCCCAATCATAGACGGACCATGCCCAATCCAATGGAATTATTGAGAAATCAGTAAACAATGGAATTGTCACCCGCATTTTCCAGTGGCGTAAGAACTCATGAAATATTCGAACCTGAATGATGATATCATACACAGCCAGCTTGCTGTGTGCCGGTGTCGGAGGCGACCCGGAGTGGAGGCTGGAGCCGGTTCATCCATGAGGATGCTCTACTTACCTACGATTACTTGATTTTTGTTTACTTTGTGCATCGATCCTTTTAAAAATAAAATAAAGGAGAGCACACACAGAGTTCGTCGCCAGCTAATGTACTCGATGACACCTGAACATCGTGCACGAAATGTTGCATAGCGGCTACTCTTGTACAAGTTACAAAACGGATTGCGTTCACCTTCCAACCTGCCAATCTTTTGAGATGTGAGAACCCACACGGCTATACTCGCAATGCATGTGCCAAGTTTGCAGATTTCACGCACATACATTCTTCTTTTTCTTTTGAGAATTGATCTTTTTATGTTTTACCAAATGAGTGTCCAAAACCTAGCAAAATAAAAAACTTGATCCAAATCTTGCTCGTGGGAGATTGATGATTTAGATGGTCCTAGGAGTATTCCCACACATCATAGCAAGGTAAAAGAGGTCAAAAAACCAATCAAAAATAACCGAATCAAGGAAGCATCAAAATCATCAAAAGAGAGATGAAAACACATGAGACATCATCTTTGAACAAACATCCATTGATTGATTCAAGATGTTGCTTGTAAAGCCACTCCCTCAAGGAGAACAAGAGCTCAATCCAAGAGCACACACACAAATCTCTTCTCTAGATCCTAGTCTCTCCTCTCCTCTCCAAACCCTAACCCTAACTAGGGTTTTTACAAATGAAGTGCTTGGCAGGGTTTTCCACCTCCCCCTTTCTATTTATAGTGAGGCCTAGGGTTTAGAGAGAGTTCACTTAATGGGCTCCCGTTAAGGCCCAAAACACACGGGACACAAATACACACATTACAGTCGAAGCAATCGCCTGCTTCACCACGTGTAGCTTGATCAGCGGCTCTCATCATGTCGGCAAGTCTCTCTCGTTCGAATCCCATCGGAACCTCCCAGGCACTTGCACCGACCCCCGCGCCGCTTGATCCATTCAGCTGCAACGAACTGCCCGTTCGAACCATCTTGTCCATTAAGCACCATGCTTGAGTCACACGACTCCACCCGGCATCCATTATCGTTCTGGACCTCAGCTCTCCAAGCTTAGTCCCGATCCTCCTCACCGTTGACCGTCGTTGACCTGCAAGCGACCTGCACAACAATAGACAAAGAAATCGTTTCCGGGAACAAGTTCTTCACAACTTGACCCATGTTAGCTCAACCATGCAATATGCAACATTAAAGCATTGAAACTCATGCACTAGATATAACCAAAACACAACGTCGACAAGAAGGCCGACGAACAAGTGGAATCCGGTCTGACCGCCGTACCATGCCGGTCGGACCGATATCAAACCGGTCTGACCGATTTTATAACGCCGGTCGGACCGCCCAAAATGACTTAGCCAAAATTCCATCGTGAAAATCCGAAACTCTATGGAATTTTCAATTGAATAGAACTTTTGACTGGAAGCTCCAAAAAATATGAAACCAAGTGTAGGAGACTCCCCTCTCTTGCCTACACACTCTATTTTTGGTCCAGCCCCAAACTCCACAAAAAGATCTGGTTGGTCGGACCGCCGCACATAGCCGGTCGGACTGCCACACGGCCGGTCGGGCCGGCACTGCTGCCGGTTGGACCGATCCACGGGCGGTCTGACCGCCAATGCCGCCGGTCTGACCGCCTGAGGTCTGAACAACACATGAGCTTTTCCGAAAACGCGAGCTTCGTCAAACCAACAATGTCAATGCCAATTGACTCATCATCCTAAGATCATGCACATATCCCACGATATCCACACAATTGAAGCATTTACCTTTTG
Organism: Hsuehochloa calcarea; assembly: GCA_036346395.1. Taxonomy (NCBI): domain Eukaryota; kingdom Viridiplantae; phylum Streptophyta; class Magnoliopsida; order Poales; family Poaceae; genus Hsuehochloa; species Hsuehochloa calcarea. The sequence continues at coordinate 68,318,516 of CM070596.1, forward strand.
TCTTCAATAGGAACACCACTCTGCCCCGGTTGGTGGAGGCAGCAAGTGATGAAGGTGCTGAAGTCTCCCTACTTCTTGAATGAACCCTCTCTGTTCCACCGGTACCTTGGCTTCGCGATTTCCCACTGCACATCTTCCTCGCGTCCAGAAGAGATTTTGGAGATGATCGCGTGCTGCCTTAATGCTGCTGCTGCAGAGGACTCTGGTCTATCCTGGTTGGGCACACGAGATGGGCAAAGGTCAACGTCTAGACCGAGGAAAGAGTTGTTGTGCACATTTGTTGTCTCGCAGCGAGGTTTGAGGTAGGATTTGAGCTTGGGCTGCAGTAAATGGCTAGTCACATCTTGGTGGCCGGAGTTGAAGTTGGAATTAACTGGCTGCATGTGCGCTGCTGGACCTGGCGCATTGAAGGTGAAATGGACGCGGTGCGAGGAGCTCAGCCCGCCAGCCGAGGTGGGTTGACTGGCTGCCTTGCTTGACTCGCCGGGGGATGCTGCGCTGGATTCAGAAATGGTGGTCGGCATGAAATCCCTATCGGAGTTGGAAGGAAGGACAGGAGAGTGGACTTGGCAGATCCGCAGGGGAGGGAGGGAAATGGGCTTGGAAAAGGGCGGCGGCTGCGGAAGGAGGTTGGAAGGGGATGTGTTGGCCAGAGCGGCGAGACGCGGGGGTGGGGCCATTTGCCCAATCATAGACGGACCATGCCCAATCCAATGGAATTATTGAGAAATCTGTAAACACCTGAATGATGATATCATACACAGCCAGCTTGCTGTGTGCCGGTGTCGGAGGCGACTCGGAGTGGAGGCTGGAGCCGGTTCATCCATGAGGATACTCTACTTACCTATGATTACTTGATTTTTGTTTACTTTGTGCATCGATCCTTTTAAAAATAAAATAAAGGAGAGCACACACAGAGTTCGTCGCCAGCTAATGTACTCGATGACACCTGAACATCGTGCCTGAAATGTTGCATAAGCAGCTACTACTGTACAAGTTACAAAACGGATTGCGTTTACCTTCCAACCTGCCAATCTTTTGAGATGTGAGAACCCACACGGCTATACTCGCAATGCATGTGCCAAGTTTGCAGATTTCACGCACATACATTCTTCTTTTTTCTTTTGAGAAGCAGTGCAAACTCAATCTAAATAGAAAATAGCGACTTTGACAGCAAAGCCTTACGATACACGCACGAGAATCTTGACAAAAAAAATATCGAGCTACTGGCTGAACTAAAACATACGAAGCATCGAAATGAGGCATACAATGTTCAGAGAGATCCAGCTCGGCCACTCCTTTATCAGTCACGCGATTGCACTTTCGGAGTGTGAGACTAGTCAAGCACAGGGCACGGGCGATGAACTCTCACTATCCACAAGCTCGAGTGGCTCCAGGAATTGTGCGGATGACAGTGCCTCCATCCCCTCGTCGTAAAAAATGGTGGCGCCATTTAGCACGAGAACACGGATTGGACAGGGCTCAACGAGCATTACAATTACAATACGCTCCTGTGTGAAGCCTATCTGAGATGGAAACCTGGCATTGCAAAATGCAAAGGTGAGCTCAACAACCTGAAGCATAGCCTATAATAACCACAGAAATGAGGCATGAGCCGGAGTGAGATGCTTCTAAGGTTGCTGCTGCAGATCTGGAATAGTGCAATCATCTCGCTGTCAAAACACAGGCAAAGTTTTTCCAATGAGGCATGAGCCGGAGTGAGATGCTTCTAAGGTTGCTGCTGCAGATCTGGAATAGTGCAATCATCTCGCTGTCAAAACACAGGCAAAGTTTTTCCAATGCTCTGCACTTAGGAGAAAACGCAACCCAATTTCTGGTTCAGTTATAATACGCGCCAACCTCAAATCCTTCTAATTCTTACAGCAGATATCATATCTATACGGGTAGTTAGCCACGCCACGTATGCGCGATCAAGGATAGGTGAAGCCTCCCGCCATCCAGTAGTTTCTATTGATCTCAAACTGAAAACTTTTGGAGCTTCATCCAACCTGGACCAAACTTTAGGAGGTCATACTGGCTCATTCCCTTGCAATCCTTTACCACGAGTTCTTCCAATGACCCAGTCCTGCCTAGGTACTTCAGCCTAGACCTGTTCACGGGCGACCCCGCCTAGGCTTGGGACTGGATTTCCGGCCCGAAAGCCTACTCCAGCCACTCCACGCAGCCTACTTTCATGCAGTCGACAAGGTGGAAAACACAAAGACTCTCGCAACCAACCGACACCGAAAGAAACCCACTTGAACTTATTGCTGGTGCGAAATTCAGCCAGAGCGACCTTAGCTTTTTGCAGTAAGCTAGATAGCCAAGACCAGAGTCATCGATGCATGAGCAGAAGCTTAAGGTAAGATCGGTCAGAGAGGGGCAGTTGTGACGAAAGCACAAGGATGCCTTGGTTGTCCACCTGCTTCTCGTGGCTGGATGTCCAACCACAGTAGTTGGTATCTACTTTCCACAAATTGGGGAATCGAGAGCACAGTGATTCCAAAGCTTCTGTTGCAGGGTGAAGGTCAGAACCAACGCGGATAGCGTCCCTTTGATCCGCCTCGATGGTGTCCTGATAATCCTCTTCACGATCTCTGTAAGCAGTGGCTCCGCGAGATCCTCAACCGAGTAACGCAGGTGCACAACTTGGGCAATATCAAGGTTCACGTATTCCAAGCGCTGGACTGAAATTAATAAGATCAGAATGATGCATAGGAAGACAATCAGATGACAGTGGCAAAACTCATGGAGAAGGAAGCACTGACGAAGCTATGAACCTTTTTTTTTTTTTTGTATCCGTTGAAAATATTTGTGTTCATCTTCACAAAAAAAACGTTAATTAATGCAGCTCCCTATTTTTCTCAAATCTCGGAACAAAAATAGCTACAAGGAACAGCAAACTAGACTGACACCTTGTTTATCTGAAATTGTTGTAACCATATTGTAGGACCAGAAAGGTGACTGGAGGGGGGGTGAATAGACGTTTTCTCAATTTTCACCATAATTAGATTCAACATAAACTTTTCTCCAATAGCTAGAAAGCTAAGAAGATCAGTAAATGCACAAAGGAAGTCTTGTGCTGAATCCTATTAACCCCTGAAGCAAAAAACCAAAATATGGAGATCAAACTCACTGGAGCGGTCAGACCAATGGCAAACTGGCGGTCTGACCGGCCCTGACCAGAAACAGTGCAGACAGCCCGAAACCAAAACGAAAATCGGTCTAACTTTTGATCTACTGGATGAAACTTGACCAAATTTGAAACTTGACCAAATTTAGAACACACCTTCCTAAGGATATCTGGAATATATTCCCAGCAACGATCGTCCAGATCTACATCAAAGTTTTGACATTTTTCTGTTTTACCGAAGGAGGGTTCAGAACCGAGCAAAACGAAAAACTTGATCCAAAACTTGCTCGTGGGAGATTGATGAACTATATGATTCTAGAAGTATTCCCACACGTTATAGCAAGGTAAATGAGGTCAAGAAACCAATCAAAAACCATGGGATCAAGGAAGCACCAAACATCATCAAAAGAGAAGGAAGAACACAAGAAACCTCATCTTTGAATAATCATCCATAGATTGATTCATGATGTTTGCTCGTTACAGCCACTCCCTCGAGGACAAGGGCTCAATCCATGAGCACACACCCAACATATCTCTCTAGAACCTAAGCCTCACCTCTCCTCTCTAAACCCTAAAACAAACTAGGGTTTTTCAAATAAAGTGTTTTTTAGTTGTTGACAGCAACTCCCCCTATTTATAGTGAGGCCTAGCTTCTAGAAGAGTTCACTAATGGGCTCCCGTTAATGCCCAATACAAACGGGACACATACGCACGCATTCTAATGCGTCGTCTTCATCTTCGATCGACCTAGACCGCTTCTCCAAGCGTCGCGGCTTAGTCAAGAGTCACAAAGGCGGTATTTGGTGAAATTACCAAAATACCCCTTCTCGATCCTTCTCCATGGACCGAGTCTAGTCCAATCTAGTCCAGTCGAAGCAATCGCCTGCTTCGCCACGTGTAGGTTGATCAACGGCTCTCATCATGTCGGCAAGTCTCTCCCGTCCAAATCCCATCGGAGCCTCCAAGGCACTTGCACCGACCCCCGCGCCGTTTGATCCAACCAGCTGCAACAAACTGCCTGTTCGATCCACCTTATCCATTCTTCGCCATGCTTGAGTCACTCGACCTCACCCCGCATCCATGATCATTCTGAACCTCAGCTCTCCAAGCTTAGTCCCGATCCTCCTCGCCGTTGACCGTCGTTGACCTGCAAGCCACCTGCATAGCAACAGACCAAGAAATCGTCTTCGAGAATAAGTTCTTCACAACTTGACCCACGTTAGCTCAAAACATGCAATATGCAACATTAAAACATTGAACTGAATGAACATTACTTAACCAACACACAACGCCGCCAAGATGGCCGACATATAAGTGGGAACCGGTCTGACTGTCATACATGGCCGGTCTGACCGATCTCAAACCGGTCGGATCGATTTGTCTTAGCCGGTCAGACCGCCAGAAAAGACTTAACTAAAATTTCACCCTGAAAATCCGAGAACTCTCTCGAAATTTCAATCGAATATAAATTTTGACTGGAATCTCCAAAAAATATGAGACCAAGTGCAGGAGACTCCCCTCTCTTGCCTACACACTATATTTTTTTGGCCTAGCTCCAAACTCAACCAAAAGTTCTTGCCGGTCAGACCGTCGCACAGAACCGGTCTGACCGGCAGTCTTGTCGATCGGACTGCCACATGGTCGGTCTGAGCGCCGCTTGGGCCAGTCTGACCGCCTGAGGCCTGACAGCATTGGAATTCTCCCGAAAATACGAGATTCGGCAAACCAACAAAGCCATTGCCAATTGTATCGTCATCCTAAGATTATGCACATATCCCCATGATATCTACACATATTGAGAAAATAACCTACAAACAAACCAATTAGAAGTATAGGTCCACAAGATATTTATGTTGTAAAAAATGCGGTTTTAGCAAATAACCAAACTTAATTCCAGCATAATTATAAGATAATAACACATTAATCCACCAACACTTAAATGACCAAATCAACATATACAAATGTAAATTCTCCAAGTCATTTAAATTGAATGAAGTACTAAACATTTGTCGCATGTATATGAAAGACATCAGCATAGAGCTCACCTATTTGAAGTTTATGAGTGCTCTTAGATGTAGAGTTGCAGAAAATTTAATCTTTACCTTCTCAATATGTGGATATCATGGGGATATGCTCTAGATCTTAGGATGATGTGATAATTGGCAATGGCGCTAACGGTTTATCGTTTCATGTGTTTTCGGCAAAGAAACAGTCTTTGTCGGGCTTGAAGTCGGTCGACCGCCTAAGAGGCGATCGAGACCGACTTAAGATCGGCCGCAGACCGCCTAAGCGGTCGAGCCGTAATGTCAGAAAGTGGTATTTTGAGCTGGGCCAAAAATAGAGGGCAGGCAACAGAGGGAATTCTATTGCACTTGGTCTCATAATTTTTGGAGTCTCCAGTCAAAAGTTCTATTTGATAGAAAATTCCAGTAGATTTCGGTTTTCCAGAGAGGAAATTAGGCTAAGTCTTTACTGGCGGTCAGACCGGCCAATAGGTGACGGTCAGACCGGCCAGGGTGGGCGGTCAAACCGCCCCTAGGGGTTGTCTGACCGGTTTTCACTTGGACCGTCGCCCGCCATGACGGCGATATTCGGTTGTTAGGTCAAAGTCATGAGTTTCAGGGAATATATGTTGCATGATGCATGTTTTGACTAACATGGGTCAAGTTGTGAAGAACTTGTTCCCAAATTCGGTTTACTTGTCTATTGTTGTGCAGGTTGCTTGGTGGTCAACGACGGTCAACGGCGAGGATGATCGGGACTAGGCTTGGAGAGCTGAGGTCCAGAACAATCGACGATGCCGGGTGAGGTCAATGTACTCAAGCATGGTGCAAGATGGACAAGGGTGACCTATTAGCTAATCCGAGTTGCAAGATGGCGTAAGGTGTAGCTAGTTGGGTCAAGAGGTGTTAAAGACGGCACATTAAAATGCGTGCGTATGTGTCCTGTTTGTTTTGGGCCTTAACGGGAGCCCAATAGAGTCAAACTTCTAGAAGGTCTAAGCATCCACTATAAATAGAAGAGGGAGGTGGTTGCACCTCTGCTTTGCCTCTTTTTGCTATTTTTGTAAACCCTAATTTTCTTAGAGAGCTTTTGTGGAGGCTAGGATTCTTGATAGTTTGATGTGATTTTCATGCTCTTGGATTGAGCATTGTCCCCCATTGATGGAGAGACTGTAAGCACATATCATATCAATCAATCAAAGGAAAGTTTGATCAATGTTTTGTCCCATTGTGTTCTTTCTCTATATTTGATGATTTTGAGTCTTTCTTTGATCCGCGAGTTATTGATTGAATTCTCCATGTGATATAGCTTGCTGTGGCATGTGGTAACATACCTAGAATCATCTTGATCATCAATCACCCACGAGCATGCTCTTGGATCAAGTTTTCGTTTTGACCCGGTTTTGAACCCTTCTTCAATCAAACGGAAAATGATCGCATTTCTTCCAAGAATTATCACAATCTTCGATTGGAATAGGTTCCTGTTATCATAGAAAAGTTGTGTTCCAAGTTTCATCAAGTTTGGATTAGTAGATCAAAAGTTTCATCTATTTGCAACTTCATCATCGGGTTGGTTACATTACATTCTTGGTAGGCGGTCGACCGGCGAGTCACCGATCGGACTGCGAGCAATCGGTCCATTGCCGGTGACACAATGATTCGACCGTGCGGTGCATTGATTTGCTTTAATCTTTGTTGATTTTGTCGTATTGCTTAGGGGTTTATATTGGATTCAATATTAGTCTTCCGCTATACTGATATACTGATCTTCATAGCTTCCATAGCTACTGGAGTGAAATTTGTGTTGAATCCATTATTTGTGAAAAAGTGAGCGTGCTCCTATTCAACCCCCTCTAGTTGTCTTTTTTGGTCCAACACAGTACTTTAGTCTATACTCTTTATTAATTGAATTTGACAACATCAACTTGGACTTTGAGCTCTAAAACACTTTTACTAATCTGTCGATAAGATCTCAAACATAGAACATCAATAATCACTTTCGGCCAACAGGAGGTCTCAGTTAACAGTTCAGCACACACATCAATCTAGTAAGCCAACAGACTTGATTCACAAGCCTTGATTTAGTCACGGGGAAATCACAATTTAAAACAAGTACAACAAAAAGCCAATTTTGCTCACTGAAAAGCATGCAACCAGAGCTGCTAAAAAGACCACAGAACCTGAACATGCAAATCTCTATGCATCCGAAAGTAATCAATTCAAGATCAGTTGACAGAAGTAACCAATCTTCTTAGAGCTCAAGCCTAAACCAATTTATCAAATCAATTTCAGTATTAGACATTAATCATCATTGAGCTGTTCGAACAGAGCCCACAATCACCACTTTGCAATATATATATCTCTTAGTACTAACAAATCAATTCCAGACTTGAACTAGTACAGCACTTACATACTCAAAGTGATGCATAACAATTGAAACAGAGATACTTACAAAGCCGGCGGTACTCAAAACCACCTAGAAGCAAACTGGACAAGGCCTTTTTGCAAAACTGGATTTTTGCAAAGTTCGAGGGGGTTTTCGCAAAAAAAAAATTCACGAAAAATTTCTCGTAATTATTATAATTCCAGGGGGCTTTTGCAAAACTGGATTTTTTTTTCCCTTTTTTTCTCATCCGGGGTATGGCTCATTACTTTACGGCCCACCCCGACCGGAATAAAAGGGGGAGCGGTGGTCGGGACCTTTAGGGTTCCCGACCGCTCCCTCTGTGCAGAGCGGCGGCGGCGCCCTTTCGGCGCCACAAGCTGCTAGTGCGGCGGGCGGCGGGTAGGCCTGTGGCGGCCGACGGACGGTGCTACGGCAGCCCGGCGGCGGCATTCTGCGCCCGGCCGGCGGCGACGGGCGCGGCAGAAGGTCGGCGGGCGACGCGCGCATGTGCGACCGACGACGGCTCCAGTGGTGGCGCTTCAAGCACGGCTCAAGGCCAACGGGAGGCTCCGAAGGAGGAGTAGCGGCGGAGGCGGTCTAGCCGTCGGCCACGCGGGACGGCAGCTCTTCATGGGTTGTGGCGGCTCCGGGCCGGGGAGCACACGCGGCAGGCATGACGCGGGGCGGCCGGTCATGGACCGACTGCAGGCCAGCTCAAGGTGGTCACTGTTGCGGGCCGGCACCATCCCCCTCTTTTTTCTTTGTAAGCTCTGTTTGTACGGAGGGACGCCGACCGGCGGTGGCGGCTATGGCGCCGCAGTCGTCGGCCTTTTTTCTTCGTTCACGTCGACATTCGCGGCACTCACGACATCGCTCATTCGCAATCCACCGATCGACTTGGCCGGCGACTTTGAGTCGGCTTGCGGTAGATTAGAATGAATTTGTAAATTTCAATATACGGTACAATCGATATCCATTTTTCCATGCAATCTCCCGATCGGCTTGGTCGGCGACTTCAAGTCGGCTCGCGGTATATTACAGAAGATTTGCACCGTAGGTTATAATCTAGCATGCCAAATTTGCAGAATTGAAAGCAATATAGAAAAACGATTCGATCTACGAGTGTCGTTCATCGACGGTTACCTTTCGATCCGAGGAGAGTCGATCGTACTGATAATGTGTTGAAGAACCGTCGATGGCAAGTCCAGTCCGAGCGATTACCTCGTAGACAAACTCAGAATCATAAGAACAATACAAGAACGTAAGAACATAATAGTAAATTGAAACATAGATATGAGGGAACTTCGGACTTCTATTTATTGCTCTTCTGTAATCGTGTATACTATTGAGGGTTCCTCCTCCTTTATATAGGCAACAGGTGGATGAGAAGCCCACCTGGACCAGGACTCTCCGGTCCTGACCCCGGTTTCTTAACGCCATCTACTCCTGGTCGGAGATTCCATCTACAACCTTATCTCTTCTCTTATCTTAATGACAAGTGGGCCTGCCTCTTCCCCTTTTCTTTTATAATTCTCCTTTTCTCAAAATGGAAAATGACCAATTAGGCCTAAAAAATACAACAATTTAAACACTCATCTGCTGAACTGAAATTATATCTGGAAATACGTAACCAATCACACGAAGATCACAGCATGTAACGACGTCTAACAGGTGGTACTAATCAAACTGTTTGCTCTAGCACGCCTTACAGGACAAAGTGATGAATCGTGTTAGAGGAATGAGATTGTGGGTGTGAATTAAGCGATCAGCACATTGTGCAATGCTTTAAGCCCGTAACATCAAAGTGACACAAAAAAAAGTATGAGCGATGTTAGTATTATATCTAGCATCTTCTATCCCACCAAAATTGCTTTCCAGTGTTGAACCAAAAGAGCAAGTCCTCCACATAGGACAAAGCACAGCAAAGGGTAGAGTATGGCCGGAGCAAACACAGTTTTTTTTTAAAAAAAATTCAGGAAAAGGCTAAAGAAGATGTCAAAGTTACATTAGCTTGGCCACCAATGACCAGGGAATTGTTGCTTGGTGAATCAGAATCCACAACATTATTGGGGGACGAAGCTAGCAAGAAAAACTGTAATGATACGCTGCTTGTGATTTTTCTCCTGCTGATTTTATGCCATCCCTATCCCCTATCCATCGCCATCACCATCACCATCACCAGCTTTTGCAACGAGAGGAGAGGCGTTTCGTTTGGTGTCGTGGTCCGGACCCACACTGCACTTCACCTATGCTCGTCTCGTCGTCATCTCCACAAGCCGAGCGACTGCGTAAGAACTACGAACAGCAACCGGATCCTCCGCAAGTTAATCCGATTCTCGGCTCGGGGGGGATAAGATAAAGATCAGCCCGGATGGTTGTTAAGCGATTGTTCTAGTTATCAAAACCTGAAGATTGCAAGAAAATGAGAAGAATTATACATAAAATTAAGAATACAATTAAACTTGATTTCATTGTTATGTATGTGAATTCAACCAGGTGATGAGAACTGAGATGCACACGCAAGTGTTGAGCTAGCAAATCCTGAGTCAAGGAGAATCCACCTGCTAATGGCTGGATTTTGTGTTGATTACGACTGCAAGTGTGAACCAGTGTAGCTGGGAATCTGCTGCTGAAAATGTGAAAAAAAAAACTAAACGTGCGGCTGCAGTTTGATGGTTGTTTCTTTTCCTATTCCATTGAAAAGGAAACCGTCCTTTGTTCGGAATAGTCTCCCAAATCATCATCTCCGTATGATCGACGTGACATGGACCGATCGATCGTTTGTTTTTGTTTTTGCTTGCTTGACAGTATTTCTAGCTAGCTTCGTATGTATGAAAAATGGCATTTGTCAAGAGTACAGCATATATACCAGTATGGAGCACTATATATCTAGAGTGGAGACTTCTAGAGCATATTATATACTTGCATGCAAACTCGAGGAATTAAGCACACAAGGCTTCAGTTTCACCACAAGAAATGGCCGAGTGATTCTGAAAGGAATTTTTTTATTATTAATTAACCCTTTATTAATTTTATTTTAAAGTTAACCCCTGTGAACTTTATTTCCAATTCCAACAGACAAAATGTTATTTTAGCGGACTTATTCTATGGCGTGACAATGTTGCTTTGTCATGTCATGGGTAGTGGTGTGACCAAAGATATCAGAATTGAAAATAAAGTTCGCGGGAGGTTAACTTTAAAATAAAAAAGTTAAAAAAAGTTAATTAATATAAAAAAAATTCTCCTGAAAGATAGATAAGGTAATGCAAAGAAGCAGGTTAGGCGTAGTAGTGGAAGCCCCATATCTCAAAAGGCATCAAAGCATTTGCATGGCACTGCCATCTCTTTGCGTTGACCTGAAAAGGCATCGCATTTGCAATTGAATCAAGCTTGCAAGTATGTGCAAAGTTTTCAGTTTCTTCGGCCACAACTTTGCCTACGCACGCATGTATTGAAGATAAGTTTTGTGTACGCGCAAAATGCGAAGTGCAAAGAAAAAGAAGAACCGGGGCTGCATCTACTGGACTACATAGTGCCTGTGATTTTAGTACTACTTTCTACTGCACCTACAAGTGGATTAATTGCCAATCACCGAATCACGTTCTGGTGAGAATTAAGGGCTAAACCTAATGGTGCTCGCTGTTGGTTGGTTTGGTATATAGGTCATACGTGTTAGAGATACGTTAGATATAGGATTTATTTTTTGTATTTTTTATCTATCTTTTGTATTGGTTTATTTGTATATAATATATATCTCTTGTACACTTTATATATATTGTTTATTAGGCCTCTGAATATATACATACAATATCCATAACATGGTATCAGAGCCAAGGTTAGGGTTAAGATTTTCTTACCTGCGCCGCCTCCTAACCTCTACCTGTTCTCCGCTGTAGCTGCCCCCAGGAGGACAAATCTTTTCTCCCGAGGGCGACTTCTCGTCGTCGCCACTAGATCATCATCTCCGGCGGCCGCCGTCGCTCCCGGACGCCACCGTCGCTCTCCAGCCGAGGCGGTATCCACCTCATCTGCTCGTCTTGGCACACGTGCACGCTGGCTTCATTCCCGGCCGAAGAGCACCTATGCTTCATGCGCCTCTAACGCAGCTGTCGCTGCACCCTGGATCGAGCCGCCTCGGGTTGCCGCTGCCGCCATCCTCTTCTTGGACCGCCGCCGCTGCTTGTCTCATCTCGGCTGTTACCAATCCAATCGCACGCGTCGGGTCTTCTTCGGCGTCTTCACCCGGCTCCAGATCGGATCCTCTGCTCAACCTCCTCTTCTGGCCCGGACCGAGGCACAGCCCGGCTGCTCCGCCCGACCGGCACCGCCCCTGCCATCGCACCGAGCTCTCTAGATCTGCTGCGCCGACGCCATTGAAGTCCACACCACGCGCGGTGAGCTCTCGTGATCCGCCGCGGCAGGCGCCTCCAACCGAACGACGCCACAAACGATTGTTACCTTCGCTACACTGATACGAGCAGATCGTTCGAAATCGCTCGCGCTTCTTTCCTTGCTCGCGTCGACTCTTGAGGTTTTTCTTGGCTCGCCTTTGGTTGGCTTTTGTTGGTCGAGAGGCAGGTCTCTCGGGCCTCTCGAGAGTCGTAGAAACAGTGGAGGCATTCCCTTGTTTGGCTTTGGCCAGCTTGAGTTGGTTTGGTTGGATGGAGGATGAAGATGCGGAAGGTTCTGGAGTCTGGATGGAGGATGGAGATAGTTGGTTCGGGATTGTTTGTGGTTGTTGTGGCATCCGGTTACACGCTACCGCTACTGCTTGTTGTCGTGTCGGTTACACGCTAATGCCTGCTGCTAGTTTCGGCAACATGCTGCTGCTACTACTGGCTATCGTGTCGTTTGAGGCTTTTCTTTCTTTGTGTCATTTTCTTCTGCTATGTACATCCGAGTCCGTAACTCTTTATCTGTGAGTTCGTCTAAGCCATGCGAGTCTATAAATTTATTATTAATCATAGAAGCATATAATTTTTTTTTGCATGGCAGCAGCCGCTGCTCTTTTCTTCGAGCTGTTGCAGATCCGCCACCCAAGCTTTTAAGGCCACCGTGCTTCTTCAGCACTGCGTCTCCGTTGTGCTTCTTGTTCATTGCGTCGCTCTTCTTCCGCACTGCGCCTCCGTTGCGCTTCTTGTGCATTGTGTCATGCTTCTTTTGCATCGTGTCTTCGTTGCGCTTTTTGTGCACTGCGCCGCCGCCGTCTTGGTCTTCGATCTGCGCTGCTATGCTTTTGTCTATTCCTCTTTAGCTTGATTTGATGGTTTTATCTATTTTTATCAATTTCACCATCTTCTTCATCGTATTGTTGCGGTCGACTTTGCTCCCACACCTTGTGCTTTATGGGTTGTCGCACAATATCAGATGGGAGGAGATCTTTCAATACTTGACATATTTTTCAAGAGCTGCATGCTACGACGATATTATCAAGACTTGGATTTTGGATTTTTCATATTTTAGTGTCAACCCTTTCCAAATGCAATGTTATTGCATGCGCCTTTCATTTGGGTGGGCTGTTAGAGATATGTTAGAGATAGAAACTCCTTTGTATTTATTTATCTACCTTTTGTATTGCCTTATTTGTATATAGCATACACCTCTTGTACGCCCTATGTATTGCCTATTAGACCTCTCAATATATACACACAATATCCATAACACTACATATCTAGCTAGTTCTGGTTTGAACGACCAAGACTAAATATTATCAACTAATTGCAAGAGTGCCCAACTAATATTCAATCATCAACACGTAGTAGTTAATCTGGGGCACAATACAGTGAACACGAAAATAAGTAGTATATGACCTAAATTAGAACACTGTATATTGAGTATGATGACTCGTATCATAATCTACTAGAACTTGGAGAGGTGTGCTATAAAAAAAGCTAGATGAATCCTAATAGTATTAGGACTTCTATTTCTGTTTAGAGTAGGTTTCGTGCTTTAATTTGGTGGGAACTAGGGGACAATATAAACCCATGATGGATGACCGAAGGAACCGAAGAAGCGTGCCAAACAAGAGGTACTCATCCAAAGTAGGGGGCACACGAGAGGATTAGAGGCTAGAATATTCTTTAGCACTAAATTCTTGTTTAGAGCAATGATCCGAGGGTTCTAGAAGGTTCGAGAGTGTTGTGAGAGAGCGACAATCCCTTGTACTCTTTTGAGGTTATGCTTAAGGATTTTGCGGTCAGCTTCGCAAACCTTTCTCTCTCGTAGTGGTTGTCTTTCATCGTCGTTATCACGGTTCTATCCACGAGATTAATCTATTTCATTTTTGATACCGTGCACGCTCGTGTCGTATCTCGTAACTCTTACCGATCTAGGGACTATTGCGTATAAGAAGGGGTATCATAGTGAGAGAGTGTGTGTGTGTGTGTCTATATGTGTATATATAACTGGTTCCATAGCATCAAAAGGTATATAATTTAGGAAAATACAATCAAAAGATTTTTGTTCAGTTTTTTAGCACTGAAAGTTTGCTCCATTCGGTTTTTTTACCATTCCACCCATTCTGGTGTTAGTAGCGCGTGTGAAATGACAAAAATGCCCTCACCCTCAAAGGGGGTGCAATGCACTAAGGGTGAGGGCACTTACGTCATTTCACCTGTGCTACTAACACCACAATGGACGAAATGGTACAAAACCAAACGGAGCAAACTTTCAGTGGTAAAAAACTGAATGGAAATCTTTTGATGGTATTTTCCTAAAACGTGTAACTTTTGATGCTATGGAACCAACTTTCCCATATACTATTTTGTAGCTGAAAGTGCGATCCAGGCTAGGTGTGATGCATTCACGCACAATCCCATACGGTCGGCCCACCAACTGCAGAAGCAGCCCAGAAACGTCCGCGCCCGCGAGGGTCTTGACGCGACGGTAAATACCACATGTCTTAACAGTAATGTGTGTATCCTTTTTACTGCATGTTTCAGGGCACGTGTTTTTTTTCTGAGCTCCTACATCATTTAGTAAAACTTAACGTCGTACACAGTAATCGGCTTTCCTTTTTTACCACCACTTTTTTTGCAATCTCTTTTTTTATATAGTAAAAAGTTAGTGTTGTGATAGCAAACCTTAGCTATCTTGTATGGTAATTGCGTTTGGGGGTACCGAGTAGGTCTAATGTAGTAAACGGGAGTTTGTAGAACAGTAAACGGTTTCATCATAGATAGTAAACGGTTTCACCGTAGACGGTAAACACAAATTCAAACCGGATATATTGTGAAGGCAGTAATATAAAGCATGCCACGCGGTAAACGGTTTCATCGTAGTATTTATATGTGGCCAAACAACGTGGCCAGTCGCTTCTTACAAAGTTTTTTTTCAGTAGAAGCATAAATACCCAAAGTTTCTCTAGTGGCGGAGGTAACCTGCTATCTCTATTTTCAAAACTTCGTAGGCCACGTCGTCAGCATCGGACGGTTCGGGATCAGCAAACGAAGCCCGAAATGCGTCCACCCGCTGATGTGCCCATTCGAGTGTCGCCTAAAGACACTCCGACTGAAGAATAAAGTCGAAATGTGCTCACAGGCTCTCTTCCCTTACTCGAGGTGTCCCGGTAAGGTAGACTCGGTCACCCGCCGCCTCGATGAAGCAGTAGAAGCGATGGTAATCCATAAGAGACGTGTAACGTTGTTTTGGAGGACCACGTCGATGGTGAGGTTAGCTCACTGGAAGCTGGAGATGACACGAAAGACGCGGCGCATTAGGACGTCCAGACGGTGGAACATCGCCGACATGTGCCTCGGCATAACGTTCGGCAAAGGACGTAGGACACTGTTAGTACAGTGCCCCTCCGTAGCATCTGCGAGCGCACGGGCGAAGAGGTGCTCGTACAAAATGGCCAGTTAGGACATCAACACAGGTGCCAGGGGAGAAGAGTGGTGAGCTATTTTTTTAACTCTACAAGTTGTTGATGGAGGGTGCGAAAGAGATCAGAGCGACATGATAATCCATCTTCCGGTGGCGGATGATCATTCTTATAAAACAAGGAGTAATGGCGGCGCGTGGGACGAAGAGACGCATCGGGAGCCGAAGCGGCATTGATGCGCTTAAGGCATCGCAATGTTGACAGTAATCAAAAATAAAAGAAATAGTCGTATTCCCTAACCTTCGGGGGTGCGGGTGGGTCAGAGGGTGCTGAAAACGAAGATCACCTCTGCTCCTAAAGGGAATGCGGGCTAGTATAGCTCGTCGTGGACCTTGCTTTTTTTCGTTCCTTTGAGGGTTGAGCATGCCGCCAGACAGAGAAAATATGATTTGCTGTAGTGCGGGGGAACGGTCCGGACGATGCGACCACCACATGCGTAATATGCGTGACTTCCGCGCCCGTTCAAAAAAAGAAAAGTTATACGCGACTTCCACCACACACGATTTATTGTTATACACAGTAAACGCTGGTATCAATTACAGCATATTACGTTGATATTATTGCCTCGTACTTTTACTACAACAGTTCGATGTGTTTACTATATGGTGCTAGTAACGTTACTATTACGCATCTGGTTTTCTTAATTACTGTATGGCCGACTAGGTTTACTAGGCTGTGAGTACATTTTTACTCTCAACGTTGGGATGCCTTAAGCACATCAATGCCGCTTCGGCTCCCGATGCATCTCTTCGTCTCACGCGCCGATATTAATCCTTGTTTTATAAAAATGAACATCCACCACCGGAAGATGGACTATCACATCGCTTTGCTTTCTTTCGCACCCTCCATAAAAAATTAGTAGAGTTAGAAAATGGCTCCCCACTCTTCTCCCCTCACGCCTGCGTTGATGGTCTACCTTGCCATTTTGTACGAGCACCTCTTCGGGAGTGCGCTGGTAGATGCTGCAGAGGGACACTGTACTAATAGTATCCCCCCTCTTCCGTCAGAGGTTGTGTCGGGGCACGTGTTGGTGACGTTCTGCCATTTGGGCGTGCTCCTCAGCTACGTCTTCCGCGTGGTCTCTGGCTACCAGCGAGCTAACCTCGCCATTGAAGTGGTCCTCCAGAATGACATTGCATGTATCTTGGAGGATTACTATTGCTTCGACTATTTCATCGAGGCTGTGGGTGACTGAGTCTACCTTGCCGAGACCCCTCAAGTAAGGGAAGAGAGCCTACGGGCACAATTCGACTTGATTCTTCAGTCGGAGCATCTTTGGGCGACACTCGAACGGGCGCATCAGCGGGTGGACGCATTTTAGGCTTGCTACGTTGATCCCGAACCGTCCGATGCTAACAACATCGCCTATGAAGTTTTGAAGACGGAGATAGCAGGCTACCTTCCCCACTAGAAAAACTTTGATTATTTATGTTTCTACTTTTTTTAAAATCTTTGTATCAATCGACTGGCCGTGCTGTTTGTCCGTATATAAATACAAAATCAAAAACCCTGGTTGAATTTGTATTTACTATCTAGGATGAAACCGTTTACTGCATGACATGTTTTACATTACTGTTTTCACGATATATCCGTTTTGAATTTGTGTTTACCATCTATGGTGAAACCGTTTTCTGTTCTAAAAACGCTTGAATACTTCATTAGGCCTACTTGGTACCCCAACACAACTATCTTACAAGATAGCTAGTGTTTACTATCTGGGCACTGGCTTTTTACTATTAAAAAAAGAGATTGCAAAAAGGCGATGATAAAAAAGGGAAGCCGGTTACTGTGTATGACGTTAAGCTTTACTAATTGATGTAGGAGCTTAGAAAAATTGTGTTCCCCCGAAACATGCAGTAAAAAGGATATGTGTATTACTGTTATGACACTTGATATTTACCGTTATATATATATATATATATATATTCGTCTCGGAAAGTACTTTTATAATATTATAAATTTATTGGGTTTTAAAAATATATTAGAATGGTAATTAATACTCAAAATTCTATTTTAAAGATCATATCCATACTAAAACAACTTATATTTGTGTATCCTTTTGTTAACCAAAAGGAGTAGTAGTACTCACTACTGTACTTGTCGGTGTATTAGAACCGATCTTACGTAAAGATTGTTTGATTCGGGGGGTCTCCTAGAGATAAGATCACGCAGAGTGGATTGACACGGGATGTTTAGACAGGTTCAGGCCTTCTCCGGAGAGAATAATAACCCTAATCCTGTGTGTATGGTATTCTTGATGATCAAGAATAAGACTAAGACTATTACAGAGAATAGCACTTGTGTTCCTACTTGACTGGCTCTTGTTCCCTGTCGTTCTTGTCCGCCTCTCCCTATCTCTCTGATTGATGCCCTTATATAGTCGTGAAGAAGTAGCCGTTTCGTCCTACGGAAGATGCGCCTAATTAATGTAGTAACGGGCGCATGATGGTAGTAATTACCGACGCCTTGACTTCTTCACGCCGTCTGGCAATTATCTTCCAGAGATAATGGGGTATTTACACACCATTAATACGCGGAATAATAGTGCGTGTAGACCGCTCGATTCCTTAATCAATTGGACCTACCCGTCAGTAGGTTTGATTATAAGGTGGTCGTAGTTTTCCGGTCGTAGAAGGACTTACGATCGTAGCGATCGTAGAAGAACTTACGACTATGTAGTGGTCGAGAAGGACTTACGATCAGGTAGCAGTCGTAGAATAACTTACGACTATGTAATGGTCGTAGAAGGACTTACGACCATGATGTAGTCGTAGAAGAACTTACGACTATGGGGGTGATTGTAGAAGAACTTACAATCAAAGGTTAGGCCTCTCCTTATAGAAATAAGGGTACTACGGGGACTATGTGACATCATATTTACCCATAATAAGAATTACAGATAAAAGATAAAATGAGGATTATTAGATCCTCGCCATCTAGCCCCCACTTCAAGTGAAAGTAACTTACTTGGTGAAGGTTTCAGAATGGTCTTACGACCATGAAAATGTCGTAGAACAATAGTCGAAGGAAGAACTCTTCGATATTTGAATGCTACTTTGACCAGAATTTGTTTGGTCAAGAAGGTTGCTTACAACTATCAAAAGTCATAAGAACCCCTACAACCGTAGTAGTCGTAGTAGGGCGATTGGAGAAAACCCTTCCGATTGATACTTCCTTTGACCGTAAAGACTTGGTCAGAAAGTAATTTTACTTGGAGATGATAAAACAAACATAACTTTCTCGAACAGACCGTCTGGGGAATTGCAAACGATCTCTACAGATCTGTTGATGAGACGGTTCCCGAAGTGATCGCAACCGTGAAGATTGCTTACAACTAAAAAGTCGTAAAAACCCCTACGACCGTCTGGTGGTCGTAGCAGGGGAATCGGAGAAAAAGCCTTTCCGATTGATACTTCCTTCGACCAGAAATACTTGGTCAAGAATGTAATTTTGCTTGGGGGTGACGATACGCACCTAATTTTTCTCGAACGGACCATCTGGGGAATTGCAACCGGCTCTCTCAGACTTGTCCGATGAAGCGGTTCCCGAAGCAGTACAACCAACTCCTACAGACCTATAGACGAGACGGTTTTCGAAGCGGCGGAGATCGTGCGGTTATAAAAACTTACCAGGAGGTAGACTTGGGTTTTTACTTTTCCCCCAAATCACTCCGCTGTTCTTCGAGTTCTTGCTTTCTCCGTCCTCGACTCGGTTTCATCTTCTCCGCCGCCAACCCAAAAAACTTCTTGCTTCTGAGCGAAATGGCCAAGAGAGTTTCTGAATGGGAGGAATCGGAGATGGATGCGGCTAAGATCAAGATCTTGGTTGATGCCGGGAAGATTCCAGAAAAGGCTCTGGTGAAGTGGATTCCGGCTATCGGGCAGCACTGGCCATCGGGGGAAAATGGGCAAATCCCCGTCTTCCAAGCGTATTGTGAGTGCGGCCTTCGACACCGCCCACCCCTTTCTTACAGTAGTACTCGAACACTTTGGGGTGGAACTGGTGAACTTAGGTCCCAATTCCATTACCATGTTGAGTGTGTTCGTGTATCTCATGCGAGGCGCACTGGGATTCCGTGAATCTCGAGCTGCTCCAATATTATTATGGGATGGCTCGACAAACCGAATCGCCGGAAGTCGTGGTCAAGCTCCACGACTCAAGTCGAAGGAGTACATTCAGAGCTTTACCCGGTCTTCGTGGTCGGGCCGAGGAAGAGGTGGTTCTCTTGGAAGGTCACCTCAAGACACCTTTCTTTTGAGGGGAAGGTCGCTGAAAAGAAATCTTCATGGGACTCAACCTCAAGATATCACCGGATTAGCCCTTATATTCAAGCTATTAAGGACTTGAAGGAAGAAGGGTCGACCGGATGGCATGTGGTGAAGGATTTCATCACACGCCTAATTAGTCCTCTGAAGAAACGAGCATCTCCTATGTGGAGGTACTCGGGAGAGGAGACCCCACCGAGACTATGAGGAGGGTAAGCAATTGTCGACTTAGCTCTCCGCTTGGTCTTTCTCAACCTTGTCTAATATTTTTATCTGCTTATACGATCTTTCACAGCCGAGGTTGACTCAGTCGACTCATTTGTGAGAAGTCTCCGCCACCCAGGGGCGGTTCCTCAAGTCATTGCGGTTTTGTCCGCAGATGAAAAGATGGAGCGCCTAAAGGTAATCAAAAATCGATTCTTTCTTTAGGACTTTATAGTCGTAGGAGATACTTACGACTAATGGTGATCGAGAATATCTTACGATCAATAAAAAGTCGAGAAGAACTTACGACTTAGTACTAGTCGTAGAAAAACTTACGACTAATTAGTGATTCTTCTTTTCTCGCTTTGCTTTACGTAAAGTAGGCATGGAAAATCGCCAGACGACGAAGAAGTCGCTCGATGACTATTGGCGCCGGGTTGTCGAAAGACAAAGGCTCGACTCCTCCTACGAAGAGACGCCGACTTATAAAATCTGCCGACAAGGGGGAGCAAGCTCGAGCTCGGTCTTTCGACCGCACTCTCTACAAGGCCCGCAATTTGTAGTTGTATCCGGCCGAGGTCGCACTGGCCGGGCCGAGGAGGTTGAAGCAATGAACCTCTTAAGCGTAAACCTCGCAAGGCTAAGGTACCCTTTATTATGACACGGAATCTTTCGCAGCTTGGTGCCACTCCTAGTTTTATTAAGCAACTAGAAAGGAGAACCGGAAAGATTTTATGTCTTTTATGAAGGAGGGTGCGGCATCAGCACAACCTACGGAGAGGCGATCTCGCTCGGAATGGTCGAGACTGATCTCGTCCATCCAGAGGATCAGGGAACTAGAGCCCTGGTCCCTGTTCCAACTCTACGACTGCACGTGGTCGAATGAGCCAATTGTTGAACCTCGACCAGACGTGGTCGTGGAGAAGAAGAGGTCCTCCGTTGGGAGGATTGCTCCAAAATTCCTGGTTAAGACCAGGGTGCAGAGGTATGTGAAATGTACTAAAGTGTAAGAACGACATTTACCTTTTTCTTTTTCACAACCTGATTTGCTTTTCTTTATTTCAGTCCGACTCCTTCAGCCCCCGGGAATGCTTCCGCTGAGAAGTCCATTGCCATCCCTTCACCATCGGGAGGTAGCAATGGAGGTGGTCAAGCATCACCCTTGGCCCTGTGGCCGATGAAGTCGAGACTCCCAGTGACTCTCACACTGCCGAAATTGTAGCTACGACTCTTGAGGTAGCGGCCATTCGTTGAGGTGGTCGCTCACGATCACGAGGTCGAGAAACAACAGAGGCACTGTGGAAGCCTCTGGTCAAGGTGGTGAACACTGCGCACCACTGGGAAGGAAAATGTAGGGCGCCCTTCCCTACCCAAAGAGAAGTTACGAAATGTATGAGAAAATTTCACTTCGTGGTGACTTCTTTGGTCCCGCCTCCGTCAGAGGGTCTTCGCTTACAAATCTCGTGACCGAGTCCCCATCCCAAAGATATTCCCAATATGGAGAATACTTTTGATAACGAGCGCCTTGAGAAGGTGTGGTGGGACAAAGTTGCGAGGATAGATAAGTCGCAACACCCGACTTTGTATATTCAACGCTTGCTAGAACGACTATGAATGTAAGTATCTTCGAATACTTATATCGTGGCTTTTCTTCCTTTCTTCTTGCTTTCTTTTGCGTAAAGCTCGAGCAAATTGTCGTTGTCGGTGAGTATCATCGACAACTTTTAGAGCTAAGACAGAGAAAGAACTACTCTGCAGAGGCGAGAGGTGGTAAGTCACTTATCATTCATAGTTGTTTTCGACTTAAATACTCGTGATAATGCTTTACGAGAATAGTCATGGAAGAAACTCATGACAAAGTATTAGTCGTAAAAAGCTTACGACTACTTACGACCGTATAGTGGTCGCAGAAAGACTTACAACCATTCGTAGTCGCAGAAAACTTACGACTAGGTCGGTGGTTGTAGAAGTATTTATAATCATTCTACTGATTTTTATCTCCATCTCTGTCCTTTGTAGGTTAAACAAGTGATTCAAAGACCTTAGCCGACTCGCTCGACTATGAAAAAGAGGAGTCGAGGAGGCTAAGGAATGAAGTATTAACCTCTCGGAAAGACTTCGAGAGGTTGTCTCTGCATCTAAGAAATTGCAGGAAAAAATAAACAGTAAGTGCTGAACTTAAGACTGCTTTTGAGTTTTAACCTTTACCTAACTCTCATTTCTTCTTCGATAAAGAAAATGAGATGAAGAATCTCCTGATGAAGTTGAGACAAATCTTTGGTCATTCAGAGTTTTCCGCATTACCAAGAATAAGGATCAAGAACTTGAGGTTCGAGAACTCAAGTCACGAGTAAGTAACTCTTTACCGTTGTCCTTTTGAGTGTTTTCCTTTTTAATGTCAATTCCTTGTTCGTAAATTGTCGCCCAATTGAGAATCCTTGAGGTGAAATCCAAGCAAAGACCTTGATTCGCAATGAGTCCGTCCGCATTGCTAAGATGAATGCAGAGGACATCGAGCGTGGGAGCAAAAGCATGTCAAACCGCTGCTTTCCATCGCAAGAGGTCAAGAAATTGATTCTCAATTAGTAGGTAAGAAATGCTTTTACCTACAAATATCTTTGTGTTATGTTCCTCTAGAAGTATTTTTGTTTGACCGGTATTATTCTTTTCGTAACAAGTGGTCGAGAACAAAAGCTTGAGGCTTCGACTTGTACCCAACAGAGATGGAGTCGATGAAGACTAGTCTTCAAGGCAACATCACTCTCTGAACAATGTGCTTAGTGAGCTACATTCGAGGGAAAACTCCTCGAGAAGATACTATAGTCGCTCACACAAGTACTATTGGAGAACAAGTCGGAAAATTGCAAGAAATGGTGACCACTCAAGGCTAATCAAAATCAATCAATAAGGGAGCGCAAGCTCATCGTAAGTTACGCTTTGGCGAAACTTAAAGCTCAAGATCCCCGCCTTAATGTTAAACCAATCGAAGCCGACTTCGACTGTCCTGAATCAGAGGCAAGTCGTCTGATTGTGGAAATGCGATCGATTGGCAAAAGGTGGCGAGGAAATGCAACTAGGCTCTCCCCTTCGAGTAATCTTGTAACTACTTTGTAAGGCGGATAATTTTGTTGATGAGTAATATATGATCCGCCTTATTTCCTGAAAATCATCTTGTCGAGTAGTTAGTAACTCAAAAGATAATAAACGAATGAAAGACGAATGAAAGACTAAGAATTGAAGTCAAATTAATAACTTTATCCTAGCCCCCGACTATTTGTTTAGATTGTTTAGACAATCTAAATAAATAGTGTTTGAAACGGGTTTTCTGAAAACAAAGAGAGGTTTATTTAACTTATAGCTTTTGTTACGGTTGTCA
The DNA here is from genome assembly GCA_036346395.1 of Hsuehochloa calcarea. Classification (NCBI taxonomy): domain Eukaryota; kingdom Viridiplantae; phylum Streptophyta; class Magnoliopsida; order Poales; family Poaceae; genus Hsuehochloa; species Hsuehochloa calcarea. The sequence continues at coordinate 68,341,762 of CM070596.1, forward strand.
AGTACTGGTCGAAAGAGTAGAAACGACTCGACACTAGGAAGTTCCTTCTAGTGGGTAGGACCACGTGCAGAGAGGAAAGGCTTCGACTAGGTGATGTTTTCATCTCCGACTAGTTTAATCGAACCAAGAACAGCAACTTGAGTTAAACAAACGTCTTAGAGGACTTTAGTGATTCGTTCGTCCTGTTTTTGGTGGACTTCGATAAGTCTTTCCCGTAGGCAAAAGAGGAGAACGAGCGATACTAGGAAGTTTCCTTCTAGTGGGCAGGACCACATGCAGAGAGGAAAGACTTCGACTAGGTGTGTCTCTTCCTTCACCAGTTAAAACAAATCGAGTACACCAAAGGTGGTCGAACAAATGTAAGAAAGTGCACTCTACTTAGAATATTTTTGAATTGATGAAAAAATAAACTAAGATTTGAAAGAGTTGGCTTTGAGAACATTTCGACTGGATAGAACTTGAGCTCTTTGTATTGGCAGCAAAAAATGAGTAACGAGTCGATGCTAGGAAATTCCTTCTAGTGGGCAGAACCACATGCAGAGAGGAGAAGTTTCAACTAGATGATGTTACTCGCTTTTGACCGAAGGTAAAGAAAAAGCGAGTTTTATTTTTGTATCATAGTCGAAATATTAAAAAGCTTTACTCAAAAAATAAGGCAAGAGAGGTAGAAGGAACCTGGACTTTTATTGCCTGAGAAATCACTCACACATAGAATTTGCGTAACTGGTCGATGTTCCAAGAGTTTGAGAGAACCTGTCCATCTTCCATTGCTAGTCGTCTCGACTCGGACGAGTTACTTCGACCATCGTAAGGACCTTCCCATTTGGGGAAAGTTTATTCCGATTAGACTTGGATTGGCGAGCCTCAATACTAAGTCACCTACAAAGAAGGTCGCGAGGTTGGACCTTACGATCATAGTATCTGCGCAGGGCTTGTTGGTAGACTGCCGAACGAATTAAGGCTAGGTTTCTCCTCTCTTCAAGTAGGTTAATGTCATCTGCTCGAAGTTGTTCCTGGTCTGAGTTGTTGAAGGTTTCAACTCGTGTCGACCGCATTTTAGCTCCGAGGAAGCATGGCTTCGCCCAACACTAGAAAAATGGTGTTTCTCCTGTTGCTCGACTGGTGGTTGTACGAACTGCCCATAATATGGAAGATAATTCTTGTACCCAAGCCCCCGAGCGCTTAACAAGCTGATCGAAGACTCGAGTTTTAATTCCTCGCATTATTTGGCCGTTTGCACGTTCGACCGCCCCATTACTTTGGGGATGTGCAACAGAAGCATAGCATAACTTGGTACCCAACTCGTCGCAAAATTCCTGAAATTTTGCACTTGCGAATTGTTTACCATTGTCTGTAATTATCCGACTTGGTACTCCAAATCGACTAATTACGCTTCTCATCATGAACCTTTTGTCGCCTGTTGTTATCCCATTCTGAGTTCACCGATCCATTTTGTGAACGTGTCAATAGCCACAAAAAGGAATTCGAAACCTCCTGGAGCTTTGGGAAACGGTCCTAGGATATCAAGCCCCCAGGTCGCAAAAGGCCAAGAAAGAGGTATTGTTTGTAATGCTTGAGCTGGTTGGTGTATCTGTCTACCATGGAATTGGCACTGGACACACTTTTTAACCACCTCCTTAGCATCGTGCAGGTCAGAGGCCAAGAAAACCTTGTCGAAAGGCTTTACCAACCAATGTTCTCAGAGGAAGCATGTGTCCCACAGATGCCACCGTATATCGTGAAGGAGTGTTATTCCTTCGCTTTTGCGGAATGCATCGCATGAGTATCCCTTGGGTTCCTCGTTTATAGAGGACTCCTTCAACCAAAGTATACATTTTGGCTTTTCGGGATAATCGATCTGCCTCAAGATCATCTTCGCGTACGGAACCCTTGCAAAGATACTCGTAGATGGGAGTCATCCAGGTATCCTCGTAATCTAATGAGGCCATCTCAAGAGGAGGTGTCTCGGTTCTTCGACCGAGAGGCGGTTTTGGAGTTGCTCCAAGAAAACTCCTTTTGGTATTATGGATCGGGAAGAAGCCATCCGAGCAAGTTGGTCTCATGAGGAAATTATCCTTCGAGGGATAAATTGTACCTCGAAACCTAAAAATGTTTTTCTAGCTTACGTGCTTGATAAGTACCGAGCCATTGTTGAGTTAGAGCACCGTACTCTTTCCCAATTTGATTTACGACTAGTTGAGAGTCTCCTCACGAGTAGTCGACGAATCGAGAGTGCTTTCGCAGCTCGTATGCCAGCTAGCAAACCTTCGTATTCTGCCACATTGTTAGTGGCCTGAAAGTTTAATTGTATGGCATACTTTAAGGTTTCTCCGGTAGGAGATACCAGACTACCCGACCCGAGCCACTTAAAGTAAGTGACCCGTCAAGTACATCATCCATCGGTCGTGGGAATCAGATCGGGATCCCGAATGTGTTCAGATTTGTCCATTCGCGACAAAGTCCGCCAAGATCGGGATTTTATGGCCGTCGACACGAATGGAGGTCGAACTCCCAAGTTCGATTGACCATTTTGCCATGCGTCCATTGCTTCCTTATTATGGAGGATTGCTCCCAAAGGAAACTCGGGCGACACGACTATTTTGTGCGCTGAAAATAATGCCGCAGCTTCTCAAGACATGAGGAGGGCATATAGAAGTTTTGGACCCGAGGGTAACGCTCCTTAGGCCCGTAAAAAACACGACATAGTAAACCGGCCGTTATGCGTTTTCACGTTCTACGACTAGTCTCGCGCTTCTTTGCTGTGGCGTGGCGGCTAGGTAAATTAAGAGCGCCTCTTCCGCTTTGGAGAAACCGCAGGAGCACTCGAAAGATACCTCTTGACATCCTCAAAGGCAGCGTTTGCCTCGCTCGACCACTCAAAACCTTCATGTCTCCTGAGAAGTTTAAAGAAAGGTAGTCCTTTTTCTCCTAGTCGTGCGATGAAACGACTTAAAGCCGCCATGCACCCAAAGAGTTTTGGACTTCCTTTTTGTGTTTGGAGGACGATCCGAGGATGGCTTTTATTTTTCAGATTTGCTTGATTCCTCGCTCGGATACTAGGAATCCAAGCAATTTTCCCAAGAAATTCCAAACACACACTTCTCTCGATTGAGTTTTAAGCGGTGCTTTACGAGGTTGTCGAATGTTTCTTGTAGGTCGGTGATATGATTAAGTCTCTTAATGCTTTTTACGACTAGATCATCAACATAGGCTTCCAAATTCCGGCCTAATTGAGATGAAAAAGTCGATTGCATTAAGCGTTGAAAAGAAGCACCGGCATTCTTTAGACCAAATGGCATTTTGACATAGCAAAAGGTACCAAATGGAGTAATGAATGCGGTCTTTTCTTCATCGCTTAAACACATATTGATCCGTGGTATCCGAATATGCATCTAAAAACTTAATATCTCACAACTGCAGCTTGAATCAACCAAACCGATCAATACGAGGTAAAGGGAAATCATCTTTTGGACAAGCTTTATTACGATCAGTAAAGTCCACGCACATACGCCATTTGCCGTTTGACTTTTTGACCATTACAGGGTTAGCCAACCACTCTGGGTGGTTGACTTCTCTTATAAAGCCTGCTTTAAGTAGCTTATCCAACTCGACTTAATAGCATCTCGCCGATCGGGGCAAATCTGTAATTTTTGTTTTACGGGTACTTTATCAGGCCGTAAAGCTAGCCTGTGCTCGATCACCTCCCTGGGGACTCCGGGCATGTCGGATGCTTGCCACGCGAAGACATCTGCGTTAGCTCGGAGGAAGGTAATGAGGGCGTCTTCCTATTTGGGATCGGAAGTCTCCCAATGCGAGCAGCCTTGAGGGTTTCTCTGCGTCGGAGGAACCTCTTTGACTTGGTCGTTCGGCTTTGGTGCAGCTTTGAGGCTTCGACTTGCTAGTCGGTCGACTTTCATCTCGAGTTGGTATTTGACCAACCATCTCGAGGATCGACGGCCGCAGACTATACGCCATCTTTTGTCACATCGAATGGTGATCACTCCTTTGGGACCTGGCATCTTAAGACATTGATACCCGTAATGAGTAGCCATTAAGAATTTTGCCAAAGTTGGTCGTCCGAGTATGGCATTATATGCCGTATCGAAATCGACCACATCAAAGGAGACTTTCTCGTCTCCAAATTACTTGGTGAGCCAAATGTTAAAGGAAGAGAAACTTGGCCAATAGGTTTGGTCAAGACCCCTACAATTCCATGAAAGGAGTATCGTCATCGCCTTACCTTTGTCCCGGTACTTGCATCTCGTCCCAGGGCATTAGTAAATAATATGTTCAAAGAATCGCCACCATCAACCAACACTCGATTGACCCGACAGCTTGTTGATGGTGGGTTCGACCACAATCGGATATCGACTGATCGACTCGTAGTGATCGGACAATCATCCTTCTCAAAAGAGATGGTAACTTCCGACCACTTCGTAATTTATTGACGAGAGGAGTATGTAGAGAATTTACCTCTCGTCCGTGACTTTAAGTTGTCGCTTGGAGTCGTATGTCGATGATCCTCCGTAGATGTGCTCAACGGTATGTTGCGGATCTTGGAACGGCATCTCCTCATCATCCGACGACTTTTGGCCACTCGTATGTCCTACCCGCCGAGAGTAGGGAGTGGTGCTTGCCGTTGTAGTAGTCTTGAGCTTTCTTTGGAAAACTTCGGCGATTCTTGAGGTCATGTCCTTCCTTTTATGAAAAGGACACCACCTTGGTTTGTCGTTCCTACGATCGTAGCGCTTACCTTTGCCTTGATCGGTATGACTTGGTGGTTTGGGGCTCTCCATCTTTCACGGCGTAACCTCCTTGGAACCACCGGCTTGTGGTTTTGATTTTTATTTTCTTCTTGGACTTTTTGCTTTTTATCTTTACCAACTTCACGGCTCTCGAGGAGTATATGTTTCTCGATCGATAGTGTTGTTCCACTCGACCGCCTCGTAGCGATTGCATATCGATCGGCCATCTCAAGAGTTCGAAGAATGATGTTGGGAGGATTCAGAGCAATGTCCTCCGTTATTCTTCATCATGGACTCCTTGCTTAAAAGCCCCGATCACAGAGGAATCGAAATTTCCGAATTGAGTTACGAACCCGACTAAAGCGCTTGATGAATTGACGCAAAGTCTCGTTGTTGTTCGCTTTATCCGTGCAAGTCGCCTTCTTTTCCGTATGCGGTTGTATGTGCCTTGGAAATTCGCTGTAGAAGATCACGAGGTGTTGCCAAGAGTAGATCGACTCGAGTGGTTGGTTTAATAACCACGATCGAGCGGATCCTTCGAGCACGATCGGAAGGTAATTCGCCATTACATGCTCTCCTCCTCCTGCTTTGCTCGGACAATTGTTAGATAGATCTCAAGAAATTCGATGGGATTTTGAGATCCATCAAATTTCTCCATGTTCACCGGTCGAAAATGAGGTGGCGTGAATCGCTCAAGGTCGCGAAAATGCCCAGATCCGGTAATCACTTCTTGACGCCTTCTTTGTAGAAAAGAAGGGTTAATGTCACCAGTGATCGATACGACGATACCCTGAACAGTGACTGCTCGTAGTAGGCCTCGCCTCACGAGGAGAATACTCCTCGTATTCCACTCGTTAGAATTTCTTTGTCGAGTGGTGAATGATCACCTCTTCGAGGGCTTCTTGATCTTCACCGATCGAAAGGTATTTCTCAAATAGGGAATCGATTCGACTTATGGTCGTGTCGATTCCTACGTGAGAAATATTCGATTGATCGGTAGTGAGGAAGTCGTATTGCTACGACTACCGAGTGTTGTCGATGAGGTACCTCCGATCTTGTCATTACATTCGAAGTCTTTGCGTAATCTCTTGAAAGAAAGAGATCGTACTCGGCGTTCGAGCAAGCTCTTGATCGGATTCTCGAGCAAGTCGTTGATGTTCGGAGTTCTTGTACCTCCTCCGATCGATGTTGAATGCGCCAGCAAGTTCTTCCGATCGCAATTTTCTTTCTTCGACGACATCAAAATCCTCCTCCTCAGGTCTTTGAGGCCTTCTTAGTGGAGTGTGAGAATGTCGAGGATTTCCCTCGCGTTCATCAGAGTGTTGGTCCTCTCTACCAACGGTGGTGCCCTTGCCATTACCACGAGGGGCGCAGCAGTGATCTTCGGGAGTGTCCTTATCTCGGCCTCCATGAGGTCGACCACGATTGGGGAAGGACGAAGACCTCCCGTTGATGATTCTCACTTGCGCCGAGGCCTCCCGCTTGAGGAGTGCTCGAGGACACCATCTCGCGACTTGGAGTAATCCTCCGTAGGGGAACTCCGGGTTATAACTGTCTCCGTCCGCAAATGAGATCTGCGGAGAGACGGTTGTATTTGTAGGAAAAGCATGCTTGATCCCACTATCTCTGGAGTTACCCTGAGAGATAGGATCACAAGATGCTGGTGGAGTCCTGGAATGGTGGCTTCCAGGACTTGTCTCACCAGGTCGGACCGCCTTAAGGGAACTTGGACACTTAGAGGAAAAACTCTCATTGTGTCGTGAGTCCTCCCGGTGCGGTTCTGGTCGGATTGACCCTTGTCCTTGGAGGGAATTGGCTCCTCTGTTGGACGTATCGTTGTGGGGGATAAGGATCCCTCCTCAACTCCATTGATGGGATGGTTTCCTGGAGAATAATCTCCGGAGGGAACATCACCATCAGCGGATGCATCACTCGGCTCGTAGTCGAAACCGGCATCCATGTCGACGTCACAGACCGCCAAGTCGAACCAGCTTCTCCTCGCTCCATTCTCCCGCCATGCTTGCATGAGATTGGAAAAAGAGAGTATGTTGACAAGAGATTACCTAAGATCCCCACGGACGGCGCCAACCGCTTGTATTAGAACCGATCTTACGTAAAGATTGTTTGATTCGGGGTCTCCTAGAGATAAGATCACGCAGAGTGGATTGACACGGATGTTTAGACAGTTCAGCCTTCTCCGAGAGAATAATAACCCTAATCCTGTGTGTATGGTATTCTTGATGATCAAGAATAAGACTAAGACTATTACAGAATAGCACTTGTGTTCCTACTTGACTGGCTCTTGTTCCCTGTCGTTCTTGTCCGCCTCTCCCTATCTCTCTGATTGATGCCCTTATATAGTCGTGAAGAAGTAGCCGTTTCGTCCTACGGAAGATGCGCCTAATTAATGTAGTAACGGGCGCATGATGGTAGTAATTACTGGCGCTTGACTTCTTCACGCCGTCCGCAATTATCTTCCGTAGATAATGGGGTATTTACACACCATTAATACGCGGAATAATAGTGCGTGTAGACCGCTTCGATTCCTTAATCAATTGGACCTACACGCCCGTAGGTTTGATTATAAGGTGGTCGTAGTTTTCCTGGTCGTAGAAGGACTTACGATCAGGTAGCAGTCGTAGAAGAACTTACGACTATGTAGTGGTCGTAGAAGGACTTACGATCAGGTAGCAGTCGTAGAATAACTTACGACTATGTAATGGTCGTAGAAGGACTTACGACCATGATGTACTCGTAGAAGAACTTACGACTATGGGGGTGATTGTAGAAGAACTTACAATCAAAGGTTAGGCCTCTCCCTTATAGAAATAAGGGGTACTTCTGGGGACTATGTGACATCATATTTACCCATAATAAGAATTACAGATAAAAGATAAAATGAGGATTATTAGATCCTCGTCAGTACTCATGGCACTCCTATGTATCTAGCTCGCACGTGCAGCAGAGCTGCTCCACGATCGTCGGTCTGACGTGAGTGAGTACAGACGCACACATGTCATGCATGACGTGCACGAGTGAGCCTAACGACTCGGTTAATTCGGTTGTCAAGACCACATCACACGCGCACTCCCCAAAACTGACAGGTGGGGACAAAGAGCGGACGAGACCACCTGCCAGTGGCGATCAACAGGAGAGCTGCGGCTACTCCATTCGTGCACTCTACTGTATATCAACAGGAGAGCTGCCGCTACTCCATTCGTGCACTCTACTGTATATCAACCGGAGTCCTGTTATATGTAAGGATATTTCTGATAGTTAGAAATAATATTGTCTCGAATATATATATTACATCATCTTTAGAGATAATATTTTCAATAGATAGTCTTTAGCACACCCTCTAACATTTAAATTTTATAATTTTTCTTTGAAACGGCTCTACATGTCAACTAGAGTAGATTAATGTATCATGTCTTATTTCGCGTGCACGACAGTCTTTTCAGGAAGAAAGCTCTCTCTCCTCCCCTCTCTCCTCTACGTAGGATTTTGTTGATGTGACATAGCTAAAAGACGACAATAAAGATACTATTAGAGATGCTCTAGGACGATATTATCGTAATATACTCGTACGATCCAATGAGGCATTGAATTAGTTTAATCACTGCATGTGCTGCTTACTTGAAAGTTTTTGCCCTAGATGGCACCCTCGCAGCCGTAATTATAAAAATAATGCTATTCACCATTTCTGAGTGGTACAGACGGCTTCCGTACTGTCACATCACCCTTGTCTGCACAACTATAGGACGACATCCTCTCGTCCGTACCACCATAGGACGGACAAGCGTCAGGACGCCATGTGTTTGTCTGTCTTATGGTAGTGTGGACAAGGGTGATGTGGTAACATGGGAGCAGTCTGTGCCACCTAAGAACAGTGAAAAATGTTATTTTTTACGATTGTGACTGCGAAAGCGTCTCTTTTTACCTATGACGTTTTAAATAGTATCATTTAAGGGGAAAAAAATCCTCAAAAGGCCCATTGAATTGGCTAGGCCTTTGCATGTGCTGCTCGCCAGGGGCCCACTGATTTGGTTTAGGGCGTGAGTGTGAGATGCGTCGCTCGCTTGCGTGACGGCGTTCGTCTTACCAATAAAAAGGGTACGCGTAGCATTTTCCTTTTTTGTTTTGCCTCGTTGACCCAGCTGGCTGCCTCTAGTGGCTAGCTCTCCTAAAAAGTCTATGTTTCGACATGGATCAATCTAGAACACCAACAAATTAGGGCTGCAGATAGATAATAATAAAAAAAAACATTGGCAGTTGACAGTTTGATCTACTCTGCACGGCATCTTTGTGTAGTATTCTGCAATCACAAATCATCTAGAAATGTTGTGGGGTTATCTTAAATTACCAAAGAGGGCGTACATTCAGAGTAGAACCTCATGTTAATCTCCAGTCTCCATTTCAGCAATCGATACCAGTTTGATGGGAGCGGATTTTTCTGAGCTTTTTCCCTCTAAAATGACATATTTTTTTAAAATAAAATAACAAAAATAACCCTTACAAATAAAATAATAAAAACAACGCCTCTATTGCACAAAAAATATCATAGTTGGCCACTTCTACACTTCTGGTGCGGCCCGCGATAGCCTGAAAACCTTGTTGTTACAGTGTAAGTATTTCGGTTTTGCTTAATTAGGGAAGGGAAAACATCGCAGAGCTATATTTATATAGGACGGGAGAAACGAAAAAAGAATGGCCTGACGATCGCATTCCCCGGCCAGATTCTCATTATCCCATCACATATTCTCAAGCATGACGTACGATGAGATGATGGGATAATCACTTGGCAATTTTCTGCGCAAAAGCACCCTAAAAAGTATCTTTGCAGTTTGCACGAATTGATCTCTTTAAATGCCCATACATATTTCGTTCGAAGAGAAAAACACAGTATCACCTCTTGTGATCACACAATCTTTTTTTTTTTGCGAGGAATTACGTCATAGTATGATCATATGTATGCTTTAAGTTAAGGTCAAAATATCTAAAGAATCTGGCCACGACTTTAGGGTATGTTTGGTTTATTACCAATGTGAAATAAACTAAATTTTGGTAACGTCAAAGAAAATAGGCTATCGTTTGGTTTGCTATCAATATTTGGCAATACCAATAAAATTTTTGTGACGTTATCGAAATCCAATGTCACACACGGACAAATCAAAGGTGGGGAAATCGTTCAGCAAAATTTTGGTAACGCTGAAATTTAGCTTGACCGTAATCCAAACAATGTTCATTTTACCTAATTTTTGTTTTGCCTAGGTTTTTTGCTTTGCTAAATTTTAGTTGGTTCGTTAGGATCTTAACCACGACTTTTGGTTCAGTGTATCTACTGCAACTCTACATGTGATGATTTCTTGTGTAAACCCATGTGGTGCATCGTATGATTACTAGTCATCGATACTACCCGTGAACAAATTAAGTAGAGAGACAATTACCCTAACTGATTGAACGGATGAGATGCGATCCTTGCAATCATGTCTCAAGAATTCGTTTCTTGTGACGAACAAATCGTGCAAAATACAAATTCTTAGTAGATCCTAAACCCAAGAAAAGAGGAGTTTTTGGCTTATTTAGCACATTTTTAAAGTGAAATAGTAGAAATAATATTTCCAACACGTGCGTATGAAATAATAAAAATAACATATTTATCATACTAAAACCTCTCGATAAAAAATCTACTGTGGTACGTGGTAGAACACGTGGTAAGGTGTTATTCAAGGGCAGATGAGTTATGGCGTACCTACACGGAGACACTAACCCACTCATGGCAGGTGGTTGTCACCATCTAGGTGCAAAAACTCGAAAAAGAAAGGAATCCTGCAAAAGAAAATAAAAAGTAAAGGACTAAGAAAACTGGCGGTGGTTCCGATACCACGTGCTTTTCTTCCTCCTTAAATACCTACCTCCTTGCCCCTTCCCTTCGCTTCTTGGCAAAATCCCAACCCAACACACGCAGGCACAAAAGCAATCGCCTCCTCCTCTCCTAATCTTCCTTCTTCTTTGCCTAATTCCATATCAAGCAGACTTGCTTAGATATTCCCAAGAATCTCCCATTGCTCTCTCCCACTCGGATTCCCCTTCCTCTCTGCCTGCCTCCCAGTCCCTGCTCACTTTCTCCATCTCCTCCTCTTTTTTCTCCTCCAAGACTCCAATTCGGTCGCCTCCTGCGGCCTTATTATCCCTGCCTTTCCCCTGCTCCGACGAGGACTCTGCACTGTAGCAGTTGTTGCGCGTTGCGTTGCGTCAGGGAGAGAACGAGAAGAGCCCGTTTAGGCCTGTGCGGCACACCGCATGTGCGTGGAGGGGTTCGAGGACGCGGAAAGGCTCGATTTTGGGGAGGCGGAGATCGAGAAACTGGTCGATTTCGCGGTGGGTACCCGGCTTCTCCTCCTTCTCCACCCCCCTGTTAAGATATTTACGGGTTCTTTTCTCGGTTCTTGATGTGTTCTTCGTGATTTTTTCTGGGTTTGGTCGCCAAATTCGATGCTTTTCTCTTCTTTGGTTGTTCATTTGTGCGGATTCCGTTGGTCGGGGGATGATCGGTACGCAAGGAAAAACCCAACTGGAGTGGTTGCTTTGGCTACACTCTTTGCGTGTCTCTCTCTCTCTCTCTCTCAAAATCTGGAGCGAAGTAGGAGAGGTTTGTTTATTTATTACCGCTGAAATAAATCAAGTCCCTTATTTTTAGCAATTATATTATCTCCTCTTGTGCGGAAGGTGTGAAAAGGAAGATGCCTTGAATTGTTCAGCGGCAAGAAGTTTCTAGTGGGGATTCAGATTGCGTAAAAATACAATCCTTTTGGTTGTCGTAGCTTGCGGGTAACTTGTCTGTTTGTGCATTGCGTTGTTCTCATGTGCTTTTGATTCCGTGACGAAATCGTGTGGGATGTTCAATTGATATGTGTGCGCTTGTTTACCTCTCATCTGCTGTGATAAGATATATGCATGTGACAGCACGGTTCTACCTGCAAACTCTTCGTACCAAGCATAAAAAATCAGTATTGCACTACTGCAGTGCAGATTAAGCCTTTGTCAATTGTAAGTCAAACACAGACACCAAAAGGAAAGAAAAGAGTGTCCTTTTATGCTGTTAAACCTTAGAGAAGGACATATTGTTGGACAAATGTTAATAATCCATCATCCAACGTTCTTGACATGTAGTACAACAATATATAGAACAATCACCACTGGAAAGTTCAGATAGTACTTGACTTCTTTCTCAATTGAGGTCAAGAAAAAAAAATGGTTTTTTTTTTATGCTGTTAGGCCTCTGGGAAGGACACGTTTTTTGACATTTCCTAGTGATCCATGTGCTTTGTAGCTCTGAAGTACATAATATCATCTGATGGCCTGTGAGTCCCTTCAGACCTTAATGGGGTAGCTTTGTCCCTTTAGCTTGCTAATGATGGTAGCAAGCAGGAACTTGACTATAGAGTGGTGCCCAAGAATGTACAGCTGGAGGCTTCATATTGCTCTGCTAATTAGTTCGACAGAGAGTAACAACTGGAGTTTCTGTTGTCCTATCGTATTGCCCCAACTGTTTGCTCATTTGTTATGTTTATATGTTGTTATGCACTTTTTTTCTTCTGAAAGACAAGCTGTCTCTGCACTTGTGCATTCTTGGGTGTTTTGTTTATGGATGTTCTCTCTAGAAATGGCTACTCGTAGCCTTCCTGGTCCAAAAAGGGCTTGGCTTCTGTCACCGACTTGAACGAATTGGGCTTCTGTTTCTCTGTCCCTTTCAACTAGGTGGATTAGTATTTACTGTAAGTCCTCCATTTTCTATGTGATGGTGACTTGAACGAATTAGCCTTAAATTGTTGGCAGATTTGAAGTGAGCGAATATAGTCATTGAACCTAGTAGCAACTTATGGCAAAGTTGGCTATTGTTAGTAAACGGCTGACGTCCTCTTTTATCCATCCTATGGTCTTAGAATTATCCTGCCACTGCTCATTGCTAGCTTTAAAAAAACTTGTGTAGTACCCTTTTTTAATTAGAGCTGCTTCTTTTTTCTTATTTTTTTCCATGCTCTAATATTTTGTTTTTTGGGTAACGTGCAGATGGAGAGAGTCTGTGAGAACACAGTATCACTTGATTTAAAACAGACTAAGTTGAGCAATTTTGTCCCAGTTATTCGATCAGGGGATTGGTCCGATATTGGAGGTCGCAATAACATGGAAGATGCCCATGTGTGCATCTCTGACCTAGCTAAGAATTTTGGTTATAACACGGTGGATGATGAAATTATTTCCTTCTATGGGGTAATTGCTTGTTCACTCTTTTCATTTTGATTCTGCAATTTCTATTCGACTTGTAAATCAAATAGTCAGTTTAGTTCTACTTAAAAACAATATTTGTTTTAATGCATTCCAATAATCATAAAACATGTCTACTTCATATTAAAATAATTACAGTGTTTTCTTTATAAGTGTAATTAGCTCCCTAGTAGCAGTAGCTGTTAAGAGAGATTGCTTCATCCTAGTTACATACAATGGATCATGAAATATTAAATGTTCATCTTTTTTTCTGAGATCATCTTGTCCTTACAATTCTCAGGTCTTCGATGGACATGGTGGAAAAGATGCTGCCCAGTATGTCCGTGATAACTTGCCGCGGGTCATCGTGGAAGATGCTGATTTTCCTCTTGAGCTTGAGAAGGTAGTCAGGAGGTCATTTGTGCAAACAGATAGTCAGTTTAAAGAGACATGCTCTCGGCACAATGCACTTTCTTCTGGAACAACAGCACTTACAGCAATGATTTTTGGAAGGTACTCTTCCCATCACATGGAATTGTGGTTCTCTGATTTTAGTATTCTCATTTTATTGATGAACAGAATATCTTAATGCGGTAGAATACTAGAGTTCACCCTAGGCCAACTTGTTTCTTGGCATGCTAAGTTCGATTCTTAGGTTTGCTGAACTAGTACCAGGCCTGTTCTCCAATTAATATGCTACTGAGATACTTGAGATTTTCGACATGGTCTCCATGTGTCTCAGAAGTACTTGAATTTAGTCCTTACCCTTTCTCAAAGCTACTACAAGAGGGGGGGGGGGTGGGTGGAAAACTTCTCGACAGTGCTCCATTCTGACGTGTTAAATTTTCCTTAACTTTTGTGCTACTACTGACATACATTGTCTAACATGCCAGTATGGTTCTGTCCTTGAGTTGACATTTGTAATTTCTACTGTGAGTTGCTTTGTTGTTGGGTGATTTCAAGTGATTACCAATTCTAACTATCAGCATGTCTTGTGCAGGTCTCTGCTGGTCGCTAATGCTGGTGATTGCCGAGCAGTTCTTTCCCGGCGTGGTACTGCAATTGAAATGTCCGAGGACCACAGGACGTGCTGCCTCAATGAAAGAAAGCGTGTGGAATCACTTGGCGGCTCTGTTGATGATGGTTATTTGAATGGTCAGTTAGCAGTTACTAGAGCACTTGGGGACTGGCATCTCGAGGGCATGAAAGAGATGGATGGGCCAGGAGGCCCGTTGAGCGCTGAACCAGAGCTCAAGATGATCACATTGACGAAGGACGACGAGTTCTTGATAATAGGCAGCGATGGCATCTGGGACTTCTTCTCAAGCCAAAATGCTGTGGACTTTGCACGGAGAAGGCTCCAAGAGCACAACGACTTGAGATTGTGTTGCAAGGAGATTGTCGGGGAGGCAATAAGGCGAGAAGCCACGGACAACCTAACGGTAGTGATGGTCTCTTTCCACCAGGAGGCCCCTCCTCAGATCAGAGTGAGCAGGATGGATAGGGTTGAGCGGAGCATATCAGCTGAAGGGTTTCACAGACTCAGGGTGCTCCTGGAAGGCCAATGGTAGCGGTGCTATTGTTGCCGTCTTTCTGTTGTGCTACTTTGCTGAGTGTTAATTGTATGTAGTGATTTCGGCATCTTGCTCCTGTTTATCCATCCATTGTCGACATGCCAGTGACTATTCTTATCCAAGAATAAACCAACGAACCTGAGATCTCACTTGCCATTGTGAGGCATTGTAAATAAGTTGGAGCTAGGTAATGAGTGTGCATCCGGGGGCCTTTTAGGCTCATTATGCGATGTTTTCCCCTGATTTTCTGTAAATAAAACTTGCTGGGATTTTCTGTGTGATCGAAGTTCTATCATGTAGTGACCACCTCGTTGATCACTGATTTCTTTGTTAGTCTTGTTGCTGGTCCATGTCCATATTGTCGGTAGTACAAATCCTGTTCCGAAGAAACTGTGATGCAGTACCAGAACTGATAGCAACCAAAGCTTGCAAGAAACCTGAACAAGATCTGATTTGAGGAACCTTGACGTGATTTGATTTATTTGACATGGTACCGTCCGATAGTGCATAACAAACCATCCAAATCAATCGGTTGCGATTCATGCTTCTTGAGACCGGTCGATCAGATCAGATGTGAGCTTGATCTGTGCATGTGCATGTGCATGACTCTGAAGTTCCTCCGTGAGTTTGGTCGCATGGGATCGATTCGCCGCCCGTGCGCCGACATGACCTTGATCTTGTTTTGCAGCTATCTAGCCATCGGGCCCAGCAGTAGCTCCCAGGTCATTTCTTGGTTTGCTAGACTCTTCTGGCAAATAACATCCGTTTGTAAAGAGCCTAAGAGGTACAACCTAGCAATACGTAGTCAGGTTTGCACAAGCAAAGGCTAACCAAATAAGACTGAACTCAGCATGCGCACCAACCATTGTTCATTGTTCATATCATACAAACTAGCAAAAAGGAATGGGGGAAAAAATACTACTAGTCTGGCTAATGTTGACTTGCATTTGTAGACCATCAGAACAGGAGAAATGGCTGCTACTGGTGTCGTTAGTCTGATAAATTTTCATGGTCAGTTTGATGCTGAGATAGATAGATGCAGTCCTTCCCAGTTTGGGGCAAACAAAGGGGTTAGCTGCCTGTTGACGCTGGCAAAACAGCGAGATATCACGCAACGAACATTCAAGGGCATCTCCTTGTAAGAGACGATCTCGCTGCCCTATATTTACTGGGTGGTAGCTACGGTCGTCGCATCTTAACATTCAAAGGTATCTCCTTGTAAGAGACCATCTTTTCTGCTGCCCGCCTCGAAGGCCTCCCAACTGAAGACCTCCTCCCTGTCGCCTGCTCTTCGGAAGGTTTCATCGAGGAACAACAGCCATTTTGCTTCTCGTTTTTGCTCAGCTCGATCAAGACATTTGGGCTAGAAGGGGCTAAAGGAGCGACGATATCTTCATGCAAAGTCTCAAAGACGCCCTTTGTGACTTCAAAAGATCCTGGATTCAGTCTTACGGATTTTCTCCTTGGAGATTTTCTGCAATTTTTTTAGGCCAACCAAGATTGCCATGTTCCAATCAGACACAAGTGCATTGGTGGAATACACGAAGCAATAAGCTGGCAAAGACCTACCTCTTCTCTTCATGATGCAGTGGTTCACTGGAACTTGAGTGGCATATGGCATTAATGCCCTCCTCTATGTTTGAGTCCTTTGGACCTTCACAAGATTCCAACTTCCGTTTATTTGCACCCCTACACGCCGACTTTCTGATTCAACAGAACAATGCTTGGGTGAATTTAATGATGTACTCGTGAGCTACAATTGCGTCTCAAACATCACTAAAATGGTGGGCCTTACCTCTTGTTGCCTCTCTCTTGTGGTGGCTCTGGATGCTCAATATTAAATGGCAGAGACGCTGAAAAAGAATTGGCATTAAAATAAGGAGGAAGATTACAGAGATCAGCAAGTAGTTTGCCCACTATTCTTGGGGTTTAAAAATTAATTTATAGCACAACAAAGCTGTACCTACGAACACTGACAAACAAAAATGTACTTTATGTTCAAGCTTTTTGGCATACTTTCAAATAATTTCATTTAAAACAACTTGAAATTTTAAATAATTACTATATTATGCTTGAGTGCTTGATAAAAAGGATAATTAATAATCTGAAGTGCAGCAACCAGGATGATTGCAATATAACAGCAAAATCCTTGAAAAATGAACAAAGAAGAGGGACTTTACGTTGAGTTTCTGCCGAATTGTTCAGGTTGTTATTGGTGTCCTTATCACCAATTTGATAAGCCTCAACTCCAGCAACCGTGGAACGTGATTCTTGTATCTCCTAATTTCATTGTAGGAAACAGGTAAACTTGTAATAAGAATTAAGGTTCCTTCATGGGTAAATGGGTTGATCATTTACTAAAGAATTGCACTGCCTACCTCCAAATTCACTTCCTTTTGTGGTTGCATATTTGTCTCATTTTTCTGATACAATACAATCAGTATGACAGAGGTCAAAGGATAACATCTATAACCAGAAGCTGAGCCAAACTATGGCACTACTTTACCTTGAGTTCTGAAGCCTTTACTTTAAGCACAGTTGTGTTGCGTGGCAATTCATTTTGCAACGACTTTCCCTGAACATTATATTGTATCCACAAATATTGCACGAAATCAGAACTATCCTGTTGAATCTTAACTTCTGGAGCACAAAAACAGAAATCAAAAGGTAACATCTTACCATATCTTTTCCCGTATTTGTTTCATGCAGTTTTGGAACAGTAAAACTAGGAGGAGCTGAAGGAACAACAGCTTCCTCCCGCAAGGTCTTGCAAGAGACTTCAGTGACTTCACAAGATCCTGAGTTCAGTCTAGCAGACCTTCTCCGTAGAGTATTTCTGATCACATATGTTCAACAGTTATCAACAAGCTTCAAACAGATATATCTGTGATGAAAACTGTCTGTAGGCAAGAACTACCTCGGGTCTTCATGATGCAATGACCCACTGGATTGCAAATGGGGTTTGTAGTTGTGCTGCACTATGTTGGTGTCCTTTATAGCTTCACATGATTCTGACTTCCGTTTACTTGTGCGCCTACTCACAGATGCTCTGAATCAATAGAATTTCGCTTGGATCAATCAGGCAATCTAGAACTCAGTTGCGGTTGCCTCCCGAACATTAGTAAGCAGGTGAAAATACCTCTTGTTTGTTTTATCTTGTGGTGGCTCTTGACGACCAGTATTAGATGGTACAGAAGCTGAGAGGAAATTGACAGCAAGCGAAGATTGGAAATTCTAAAAGTGGTTAACTCAAGGTAAAATAAAAATGTACAATGTACAATGTTTTGTGTTAAATAGGATAATTCAGAACTTTAAAGTACAATAGCCGGAATGATCGCTAAGTATAGATTCAAAATCCAAGAAAGAAAAGGAGAGAAAGAATAGTGAGATTTACATTGAGTTTCAACCAAATGGTGTGCATTAGCACCTGTGACCTTATTTTCAATTTGATGACCCTCAATTGGTGCAAATTTGGAAGGTATGGCTTTTATGTCCTCCTAATTCCATTATAAAAACCAACCAATCTCAGAATTCGAATTCTTGTGGGTAAACATGGTGAATAATTTAATTTAAGAATTTTGCTGCCTACCTGTGAATTTACTTTCTTCTTCGGTCGGTTAGCAGTCTTATTCTTTTGCTGCAGTCAGTGCACAACGGAAAATTTCAGAAAAAACATGTTATCTTATCTGTTACAAACAGAAAGTCGGTAAAGCCATGCTGGTAATTTACCTCGAGTTCTGAAGCCTTTACTTTAAACACTGCTTTTGTACATGCAAGCTCATGTTGCAATGCCTTCAGCTGCATGTTATATCCACAAATAATTCCCCAAATCAACAACCCCCATGGCCCATGCTGTGTATTGACAGTTGAAAAAGTCAAACAGAAAAAGGAAACAGTGGCAGCTTACTCTATCTTTCCCCTGATTTAGTTCCTGCAGGGAAGCATAAAACATAGAGATAAATCAGACAGTGGGCTACACTGCACCATAAAAGACCGCGTACGATGCTTACAGGTATAACTCAAAACTGTAAGCGTTAGTGTGCCATCGGATTGGGCTAGCAACCGAAGTGGCAGCATTGTAAGACAGAAAATTCAAAACATTAGAACATGAATGATGAGATAGGGAGTGAATGGAGAGGTAAACGAACCGCGAGCATCTGAGAATTGGTCTGCGTGAGATGCTGGTTCTGCTGGTGCACGGCATGCAGCATGAAGCGGAGCTTGTGCATCTCGACTCTGCTGACCTCGATGATCTTGCTACAAACAAGAAAGCAATGCAAAACTACATTACTACTTGAATAAACAGTGAACGTTCCCCTTTCATAGGAATAAGGGAGGGGAGAGGCATACGTACGTTTTTTCGCGAAGCAGATGAAGCAACTTGGCGTTCTCCTGCAAGCAAGCGAGGACTCCATAGGTTTTAGTGGGGAAATCGGAATCAACATGGCATGATTGAGAAACTAGGTTTTCTGTTTTGTCCGAGTTAGAGCCAAAATGACCTTGAGGACGTCAGCGACGTGAATGGATCTGGGAGGGTTGGGCCTCCCGGTGTTGGTGATGTCGGCAAGTGCGACGGGTTTCCCCGGCGGCCAGAGGCTGGGGCCATTAGCACTAGGGTTGGGGCTCGAGCCACCGAGCGCTGCTCCTCCTGGTTAGAGGGGAAAGCTGAGGCTGAGATGGTGCGCCATGGATGGTTTGAAATGTAAGGAGCTCTGAGTCCGAGTGAGAAAAGGAAGCTTTACCGGCAGCGGCGGCCATGGATGGAGGGTGACCCAGTGGCGGAACCAGATTTTGTGTACGCCCTGGGCTGAGGAGGATTGGGCGGTGGCCGCCGGAGACGAACCGGCGACTCTGCGGCCGCGCAGAGGAGCGAGTCGGCACCGAGCGGGCGATGGGGCGGTGGCCCCGCAGCGCGGGGGAATCCAATTGGATTTTTGGGTGGGCGGGGATCGGAAGAGACGCAACTAGCCGCCGGTGCCGGAGTAGCTACTTAACTCGAAGCGGAATTCGAATTTTGTCGAGCGCTAGGTCGGGACTCGGGAGCGACAATGGTTAATGCGCAGCGCGGATGTGTTCCGTTCTGTTGGACTTGGACTGTTGATAGGTTCATGGGCCGATCCATCTCGTGTAGCCAGCCCGACTAACCGACCCAGCCAAACTGGGCTGGGCTGGGCTGGGCTGGGCTGGGCTGGGCTGGTTCATGTACCCCTCTCTCTCTCTCTCTCTCTCTCACTGTAATGTCGGAGTAGTACTGTTATAGGTTCATCAGTAGAAACTCAGAACATATGTGAAAAAAGATGATAGCGACCAAAGCAAGCGAGAGACCTGAATAAGATCCACCATCTGGTTGAAGAACTTGAAGCGAACACCGTGATTTGAATTGATCTCACATGACACACCATCCGATCCGCAGGCCGCAGCAAACCATGCAAATCAATCGGTTACAAGTCCAGGTCGATCATCGGATGATGCGACGATCTCACGATGCATGAGAGCTCGTCCTTTGCAAGGCGCACGATTGTCAAGCCCCTCCGTGAGATCGATTCGCCGACGCGGCCTCGATAAGCTTGTCCTCGAGCTATCTATGGTACTTAATTTCCTCAAACTTATCCCCAAACCGCCGCACCTGCTGTTGAATCATGCATGACCCAGGTCAGTGTCTAGTGTTTTTCCATCTGCTGCACATAGTACCCCGTTCTTTTTTTATTTTTTGTCTGACATGTGCATGTCAGATTCAGAAGAATCTAAACGCTATGTCCAGATAAGCCAACCCAGCTTACCAGGCTTGTAAACGCTTTCTGAAGAAACGCGCGAACAAATACGCAGTTTCTGTCTCTGGAGGGACAGGCACGCAACTTTCCAGGGGATGATGCTTGCACCACCTGAGACCAAACAGAAAACCTGACGAAGCTGTAATGCCCGGTTACATGTGTTTAGCACTTCAAGTGCTGCATTAGTACCTAATCCAGGGAGGGACCAGTGGGCCGCGGCTTAATTAAACATGGCCCAACTTTTGTGCAGACATCCTTCCCTAAAGGGTGACAAGAACGCTATAAACTAAGCCCTGGGTTTGCATGGGTATGAGTTAACGACAATGATCTAGACATTGCAGGTGGTTTTTAAATGTTGTAGATAACCCACTCCTGATAGACATGAGTACAGCAAACACTGGGATGGGCCAAGGGCCGTTGTAAAGCAAGATGTATATATATATGATCTCTGTCATAGGTCAAATGCTTCAAAGAAACTGAGCCTATAGCTCCTCCTCTCTACTTCCATTCGAGCTAGCCCAAGACTAAAGTACTCTCTTAATTCTCTCCCATCTGATCTGAAGACAAAAATGATGAGGACTTCCAACTTGTCATTGCCTACTGCTGTGATCTTGCTTCTGCTACTGACGGCCATGAAGGTTGAAGCCATTCGGCTGGATGCAGAAAGTCGTGCAGCAGTCAGCAACCAAATGGTCAATGTGAGTGATTCTGATTCGTTGTCTGAATCTTTTGATCCGTTTACCATGGAATGGTCCTTTCTGCAGATGCTAACGTACGTACTTGTGTTCTTGAATACAGAAATCAAGCGTGGATGCGGTCAAGGCTTCTGGTGAGTCATTAGGCGAGACGAAGAGAGGCGTAGCTGCAAACGAAGTTAGGGCAGCGGCTCACAAGTTACCTGAGTTCCATGAAGACTACTATGGTCCAAGTGATCACAAGCCTAGGCACCACTGAGCAAAATTTTCTTTGTTTGCTTTTTTGTTTCCCCTCTCTCCATCTCTCTTTGTCCAGAACAGACTAGGTAGTCAGCGGCTGCAGGCTGTCATAGTTACTAAATTTCATCTGAGCTCCATTAGTGAGCACATGATGATAGCAACATGTGAAGCTTACTTCTCATCTCCGCCTTTTTTCCTTCTCACCTCTTGAAGAAGAAGGTACAGTTTTGACTTTTGATGTACTAACTTCTTGACAATACTTGAAGCAACAATCGCAAGATGTTGTCTACATGACTACATCTGGATCTGTTTCGCGTGTCCGGGCATAATCAGGGCAACTGCGCAAGCTTGTGCGATTGCAATGATATTACGATGTTACTGAGAACATGATTACAATGATATTACGATCGGTGTTACTGAAAACATTGGACGTGACTTCATGGGTCTGATTTTCAGTAACCTGTCAAGAACCATATGCACCTGCGTGGAAACCGCTAGCTAATTAGTTGACGCAGAGTAGCAAAAGACGATCCCTTTTGTTTTTGTGAAGGGAGCGAAAGACGATCCTAATTAACATGAACCAATAATGTAGCTGACTGGCTGCAAGATTCTCACTGAGACCTCGCTATCAGAGTTTTTCGACAGAACTTGTGGTAAATACTTTTACTCGTCTGACTCGGATTTTCTAATCCCGAATCCTCTGCGAATACATCGTGTTATTCCCTGGATCAGTAGATAGCACCCATAGATACATCACTGAATCATTTTATACATAGCGTAAAATCATACCATTCGTTAACTTAACACATCAGAGTTTACATAGACCGCATCGGGTCAAGTTTTACAATAAAGGCCGAAAGGCCAAATAATTACATCACAAAAGTAGCGGAAGCGACAACGAAAGCAAAAGGGGGTGAGAGCACATCTCTCCACAGGCAGGCGACTGGGGAAACCTGTGTACATCAGATATTACCCGAAAACTCAGATAATATAGGATGCACCTAGGTACCAGCGGAGTCAGCTAGACTGGGACGAGACCGATACTACAGAAATTAAACTACTCTTCAGGGTTCCCTTGGCCATCAACTTCAGGATTCTCGTAGTAGGTGTAGTCTCCTTGCTCCGTATCATCTGGAGGGTTTGGGGGAGGAGCGAGAGTGAGCACAACTACCGTGCTCGCGAGCCAACACACAGTATGCAAATAGTATACATGCAAGGCTTAACAAGGATAGCTCAAGTTCTTTTATTTTCTAAAGCAACATTTTCAATTATCATAAGTACAAATCCCTATGACTTAGCATTTTAAATAAATTGTATTTTCATTAAAGATAAATAAGTGCAATTATTAAATAATAGTAGAGGTTACCTCCACCTCATGCTTAAATTTGATAACAGCTACATCCACCGATTATCAACACTGGGTAAAGCTACCCAGGAAAAATCCAAAACAAGGGCTGGATGAGCCCACCACATTTTCATTCCACCCACAAAGGTTTTTGAAATAGAGCTAACTCAGGTTAAGTTCCCGTGTCCGCCTTTAACCGTAGGCGCGGCTGTTTAAATAGTTTAGACTCTGCAGAGGTTGTACATTGTACCCACAAGAGATAATCATACTCGTTACCCCACATGATTCCTTAGTCATGTAGTTGAGCGATCGTCGTAGTAACGTTTCAAACTATCTTGCCCTTTCCGTCATCTCACCCCTATGGCCAATTCCATAAGTTGTGCGAGATGTTTACCCCAACGACTAGCGCAGCTGGCCCCAGCCACAACGACTAGCGCAGCGGACAACTTCACCCTCCCTGTCCTCTCAAGACAAAGATACGCCCCGCCGCTTGCACACTTCTAAACACCAGTTGTGAGATGATTTTCAGGGTTCAATAATTTTACTAAGCCAAGTTGCACTTTGCAGACTTGCGGTTGTACTGGTTTTACACAGGTGGTTATGACAAGATTAAGCCCTTAATTCATCTGGACGGTTCATACCACATACCAACCATGCTCGTGCTACGTCCGCATCCACCACTCTTTCCATCCGTCCAGATGGGGTACTAGCAAGTTGTTTTAGGGTTTTGGGAAGGAAATCCAATTAACGCAACACATCAGTCATCTACATCCAATGACTGCCCAAAATTATTTTTCATGTTTAAAAGATGATGATCGGGACATTTATTGTCCCGGTACTTAAGCAAGACTAGCATGTCGCTTAAGTACAACCTATACTAGTATTTACCATATATTTACCAGGATGACAAAGAATACTGCATTTGATTTATCAAAAGATGGCTTAATAAGTAATTAATCAGCAAATGGGTATTTAACTACCTTAAGCTTTAACATACATTTGATTACAAAAGTAAAGCATGCAACTTTGATATTTTAAATAAACATAGTTTGCATAAAATGTAGGCTCGGAATGATCAAAGTATTGACTCGCCTTGGTTAAAGGCAGTGGGGTCTTGGTATTCTTGAGCTTGATCGAAGTTGAGGTCTCCGGCGTCTTCGAACCCTAATCGGACGAAAGTACCAGAAAAAGATACAACAGCAAAGAGAGCAAATAAATACCAAACTCATAGTAAATGAACTCTAAAAAGAACAAGACCAGTGCCATTAGCAAGATCTTGATTTTAGAAAATTTTAGAAACTGGTTCCATAATTTTTAGAGTTATACAGAAAAAGATATAAATTTTTGAAGCTTTTCAATGAAATTTTAATTGAAAACAAAAATCGAAAAAACTCCGTCTTGACACGTGGCGAAGACTGCTGCTCGATCCACGGGCATCGTGCTCGTGGATCGGTCCACGCGCGACGCGCGCGCGCGCCACGATGGCGGGCGCCGTCGGTCGCAGACACACGAGTGGGGCCCGGTTGTCGGTGCGCGCGCAGCGGTTAAGCGACGACGCTGTTCGGCTGAACGCGTCGCCTCGCGTTCTCATGCGCGAGCGAAAAAGGGGAGAGAGAGGAGGCGGCGGGGGCGCACAACGTCAGCGGTGGTCGAGGCGGAGGAGGTGACAAAGACCGGGCGAGGCCGAAGGAGACGGGGCGACGGCGGCTCGGTGGCGGAGGGGAGGCGCGAGGCCGAGCCGAAGGAGAAGGCCAAAGGAGGAGGATGCCGAGGCCGAGGGAGGAGGTGAAGGTGGTGGAGGGAGGAAGGAGGAGAGGGGCGGCTTTATAGCCGCGGAGGCTAGGGCGACGGCCATGGGTCCCGAGGCGGTGGCCATGAGGGCCTCTGCGAGGTGACCGGCCAAGGTGGGGGTGTAGCAAAGAACGATTAGCGTGGAGGGGCGATGATGGAGACAAGACGAGGGAGCGGCGCCGCAATGAGCAGCAGAGGAGGCGTGCTGTGGCGAGGGGGGTTGTGGCTGTCGGCGGCAGAAGCGGAGAGGAGCAAGCGCGGCGATTGGGGAGAGAGGGCGGCGGCACGCGAACCGAGGTAAGCAATCCATTGCTTTGCCAGATCTGAAAATTTGAAAACTAAATTTTTGATTTTGAAAATCTAATTGCTAAAACAGGATGTTACACTGCAGGTCTGCTGCTTACCACTAGTAATTTAGTATAAATGGAGTATTACGCCAAAGAGCACCACCAGGACACTGTTCATAGCCGGTACCAACCCCAACACTCGAAGGGTGCCTTGAGGGAGGCAGCACAAGTGGTGAGCACTGCCGGATATGCTGCAGTGTTCTTCGCCAAGTACTGTACTTTATGTCCGGGCCGGAATCGATGGTGCATTTTAGTACTCCATCGGCTGCTTTTCACATGCTCGATGATAACCTGATGATTGAGCAGCCACTTTTTAGAAGGCACAGAAAAGTGCCGTAAAGATGAATGTGGTACGTACGTGACGTTCTCAGGAATGCTTTCCACTCGCTTCTCTCTTCTTCTTCTTTTTAGAGAGAGAGAGAGAGAGAGGAATTTTCCATATGCAAGTGCATCAGTGGGTGCACGGCCGCTGTCACTTCGTCATTACTTCCGGCCAGCCCAGGAGGGGCAATAGTGGATGGCCAATTCAGCCCCCGCAGCCCAGGCGGCAAGGGCAAAGAGAGCGCGGCGCTGAATGGCCCTAGTTGCGCTCCCTTGTCGCGTGCGGCCGAGGCGGGTGCGCCGTGACCCGTGGGGCTGCGTTGCGGCCATGCCGATTCATTTCGTCGCGGTCCGCGGGTGGGGAAGATGAGCGCGACGCGCGCTCGCGGCCCAGATATGTGCGCGCGGGCCGGGTAGGCGGACTTGATCCGAGCTTTTCTGGGCGGCTTCGGCGGGGAGGACGGCGTGATCCGCGTGGGCCAAAGGAAGGACCATCGCTTGCTGCCGGCTGCCGGCTGCCGCTTTAAGCTCGAAAATTTTAAGACGCAACAAAATGAGACATGAACGAGCACCACATGGCCGGGTTCCTTGCCGCCGCCACCAAGGTGAGGTAAGCCACGTCCTTCAACAACCATTGTGTCCTAAAAAAAGGTTGGGTTTCAACACAGGCAAATGGCGATCGTAGCTGGAAAGGAAAATACTAGTACTGCTCCAAAGCTGCAGGACACCACGTGGAATACAGCACAACACACACGCGTGAAATACATCCGTGGGCGCGCGACGGGCGGGAGCACCAGATTTTTCTCTCTCTCCATAAGACAGCCACTTTTATATAATTTGAGGTTTTCAGAACATTATCAATAATTAAGATAATATCTTTAATGTATCTATCGTTTTAACATTGTTGCTCATAAATTTATTTATCAATTTAGAATACACATAAAATGAAAATATGTGTTTGCTGCGTTAATCCTAATAGCTCCATCCCACTATCACTCCCTCTATTTTTGTCCCGTTTAATATACCGAATCCACCGATGAATAATAGACTCCCGTTTTTCAGACGACTTCAGCAGTGTAAAGTCTCCTACGTGCATAACTAGATCACGAAATCTGGGCACCAGGCTGCTTATGAAGGTGCGTTTCGCGTGTGCAACCCAACCAGGAGCCCTGAGAGTTGAGTCAATGTGTTACTCCGCTCTTGTCACATCGTACGACGATCCGTCCGTACGAGTTCAACATTTGGGGCTCAAAACAACGTGGCAAATTTCGGTTTATGCAATTGCCGAGTCATCCGAGGCAGGACGGACCTTTCATGGTTCATATGAACACCCAACAAATCCTTTGACGAAATACTTCTTATGTAGTAGGTCTATATAACTTGTGAGGATGTGTCATTTAGTTTTCTGAACTTGTATTTTAGTTTCTCAACCTCCTGAATTTGTGAGGTTGTGTCAATTAGCTCTCTGAACTTATATTTTACTTTCTCAGCCTCCTGAACTTGCGATGTTGTATTACTTAGCTCCCTGAACTTGCGTTGAAGCGAAGTTCGTCGGATGCAATGCCGGCAAATTCATCCCCTCTGAGTCCGGTGGACTCGTCGCCGCCTAGTTACGGATGTGTTCATCGTCCCTATCACTTCACGCCGACAAAAACGGATTCTTCGGGTCTAGAAACACACCGTGCTCGTATCTTCGTCGGAGATCCAACGTCGTAGTCTAACAACCCAAAACTTTCAAAATACAAAAATGGGAGATTTTTAAAACTTTTCATGTGTCATCCGTTGTCATGCTTTTTACCCGCATCTTGAGATTTACTTGATCTGCATTTGCTTCTCTCGCTGACACAAGTGAACCCTAACTCACAAACCCTATGACTGAAATGGTGCTCAAGGATTGGTTAGAGCTGTTTGGCAAAATACCAGGTTGGAGTATATTCCCTTGGGAGAATTTTCTAAAGCAAGTCTCCCTTCCTGTCTCCAACCCGCCCCTAATCCCCCTTGCCCCACTATCAACACGCGTACAGCCACAAGCCACAGAGCCCCTTCGGCTGGTCGTGGCCGCCACCGTTCTCCCTCCCAGTGCACTGTTCCTCCGACCAATGGTCCAGGAGACTCGCTGCAGTCGAGACCGCACCCTGGTCATAGCCGCCTGTTTCCCTCCCCCCCAGTGCATCGTAGTACCACCTGGGTGCAACCCTGCACACTATTCCTCTGACCAGTGGTCCAATCGATCCGGTGCAGTTGAAGTCACACCCTGATCGTGGCAGTCTGAATAGACTCCGGTCGGATGCTAGTCAAGTCGGTGTGGGCCTAGGTCAGTGCGTCCTCTTCCATCTGGGCGTCGACACCTGCCAAGTCAGGACACCCGATACGACGTGGTGTGTGTGCTGGCAGCCGCCGTCACTCCCCCATTACAAGTTGTCTCTCACCCATTAAAGTCGTTGCTCGGCGTGTCACATCGTTGCACTGTGCTGCCTCAGTCGCCATCGCCAACCACTCGTAGTACCGTGCGGAGCCAGATGCAGCAAACACCCCAAGCAACCTCCACCCCCCCTCGCCTATAAATATCAGCTCCAGACCCTTCCCGTTGTCGTTCCATGATCCAAGAGCCAGCTCTTCCCTTCCTCTCTTCTGCCATTCCTCAGGAGAGCTCGAGCTCCAGGTAAGTGTGAGAACCCAGGGTATTTAGCTTGTAATGCTTAGACATCCACTTGACCCTAGCATCACAAACCAAATATCCCGCCTCTCGGAGTAGTATGCACCTCCCAGGAGCGGTACACGTACTCCTTCACAAAATATAGCATCCATTCCATACACAAGTCATTACAATACCGAGTCTACAAGTTTACAACACAAGAGACATAATATTCATATTACAAAAATAGGACCGACCGGCCAAATGTCAAGAGTAAGAACTAAAGTAGCAGTGGAAGGAGGTATGCCATATATATATATATATATATATATATATATATATATATATGGAGTACAAGGAGGTATGCCATATAGAGATAAGGACACCATATACATATAAGGAATACAAAAGGACTTCTATTCTAACATTATATACACATACATGATGTTATATGTGTTCGATGTCCTCTTCTCACACACGATCGTTCCTCTTCTTCGACGTTAGGAAACTCGGTGCTGTGGATTCCTCACTAACCGCGGGCAACGATGACCTCTCATCTTCACTGATGTCAGCATATCTGTTTTAGTCACTGTCTAATTACATGGATAATCTTCTCGCGCATCGACGTTGTGCCCATCACCAGCGATGGCATGCTCCTACCTATCCAATTGCCCCATATGTTCATAGTTCGTTTTCAATGCAACACTTCATCTCCTCTCTGTCAAGTCTTCCCCTATCAACGAGCTTCTTTGGCTATTGATTTATTCAACAACGCCGACGCTCACAACTCGTTGTCGCAGCCCTTGCTCCTTCGTCTCTAGACTTTCCTTTCAACGGTTCCAGCGAGCAACAAAGCATTGTCCTCGTCAAGGTGATTGGCAGTATGATATTGTCATCATCTCTATCGCTGTCGCCTCGGCTCTTCACGTACTTGTGGGTCAATGTCTTCTTGCAGGACAGGTTGATGCAATTGCACTCTTTCGTGGTCTCCTCCGATGTCATTCGTGCTATCCTCGTTATAACTTTTATTTTTATTCAAAATTTTAGTTATTTTTTATTGGAGTTCATATGCAAATCAAATTGCTAATTTTATTTATTTTATTCTGAATTTTAGTTATTTAGGTTTGTTACTTTGGAATTCGTATGGAAATCAAAATACAATTTTTCTTTTATTTTTATTCCGAATTTCAATTATTATTTGTTGGAATTCGTATGCGAGTTCGTATACAAATCAAATTGCTAATTATATTTACTTTATTCTAAATTTTAGTTATTTAGGTATGTTACTTTGGAATTCGTATGAAAATCAAATTGCGATCTTTCTTTTATTTTTATTCCGAATTTCAATTATTATTTGTTGGAATTCGTATGCAAATCTAATTGCTAAGTTTTATTCGGAGTTATATTTATTTAGTGATTTTACCTAGGAATTCGTATGGAAGTCAAATTACTAATTTTATTTTATTTGTTATTCTGGATTTCAATTATTTTGTCGGAATTCGTATACAAATTCAATTGCTAATTTTTCTTTAATTTTTATTCTGAATTACAGCTCTTTGGGGACTTTGCATTGGAATTCGTTTCTAAAACAAATTGTTATTTTATTTATTTTTTATACCGAATTTTAGTTATTTATTTTGAAATTCGTATACAAATCTAATTGCTATTTTTTAAGTTTTATTCTGAATTATATTTATTTTGGGATTTTACTTTGGAATTTTAAGGCAATCAAATTACTTATTTTATTTTATTTTATTTTATTTTTAATCCCGAATTTCAATTATTGTTTCTTGAATTTGTATACAAATCCACTTGTTAATTTTTCTTTATTTTTATTGCCAATTACAGTTATTTTGGGACTTTATTTTGGAATTCATATCGAAATCAAATTGCTTATTTTACTTTATTTTTATTCCGAATTTCACTTTTTTGGGAATTCGTACAAATGTAATTGCTAATTTTATTTATTTATGGATTTTACTAAGAAATTCGTATGGAAATCAAATTACTAATTTATTTTATTTTTTATTTTGAATTCCTGTTATTTATGGATTGTACTTGACATATACTTTTTCTTTTAATCAACTGTTATAATATGAATTCACAACGATCAACGGTGTAGATATGTCTCTTTTTGCTCCGATTAATGTGTGAATTTCTAGTCCTTTTGAGCGAATGTGGTTGTTTCTTTTGGCTTTGTTTTGATAAGATAATAAAATGATAGATTCTCGGTAGTAAAGCTGAAAAGAAACAAGAAATATAGGGCTTTTGGATATATTTTGTACATGATTTTGTTTTTTACTGCATGCAATGATAGCCTTGGTCCGTTCACTGATGCTCTACTGCCTACCCTCTAAGGGCAACCTTTATGATGAACTAAATGAGTCCACTTCCTTTTGATACGAATATCTCATCTTTTCTGTTATAACAGTGTTGCTGCAGATACCTTGGAGAATGCAACCCAGGTAAATCTGTGGTGTGCGGTTGGTCCATTGTGCATTGTGCATTGTGCTTTGTGGTCACAGCATCTGGATCTGGTGAACGCCGAAGTAACTACATTGATTCCGCCGTCCGCATCAAATGCAGGTTTGGAAGGGTTTTGAATGCCAGACTAGCACCGTCTCAGGAGCTGAGATCCGCACAACGGCGGTGCGTGTCACTCCAAGGATTTACGGGCAGATGGCGGCGGGCGTGAACGTGAGCCAGGGGCTGTATCAATCAGTATGGCCCTTTCCTGATTCAGCTCCAGTATGATCTAGAAGGATTGCATCGCCATTAGTTCGCTTCTCCTGCCTTCATCGCATCGTTGGTGAGGCATTTCAGCTCAGCGATACTCGTACGCGGATGGAATTCTGGCAAATCTGATACTACGAGCTGTCGTTTTGTTTGTCGCTGAGTCGCTTCTTCGACATTGGCGTTGCGTACGGACCGATAACGTTAGTGCCATGGGGGAATGGGACGTCGATATGCAAGAACACCGAGGACCATGACAAAAAATTAGGGGGGAAAGGAGCCCTCGACGCCTCCCAGAACCTCACCGATCGGGGCCCAACTACTAGCGCTGCCTTCCTATCGCGCCGGCTCGTCTCCCCGTGCGTGGGCGGCACCACGCTGACTGGCCCAAAACCCCTCCACGTCAGCGCACGGCTAGCCGCGGCGCCGCGCGTCCGCCCACGCCCCAGACGCTGAGACGCACGGCGGCCGGAGGCCACCTGCCCAGACTCCAGGGCCGCGACACGTGAGCAGCGGTGGTTTCGCTCTCACGTTTTTACCAGCATCTCGCCATTTCAGAGCTCCCTCGATCGCGCGCGCATGGCCCATGTTTATCCCTTTCGTCAGACGACAAAGTCAAATCCTGTATGAATGTGCCCATGATTCATCATAGGAGCTGAACTCGAATTTTGCCGATCGATTTGGCTCCCAAAGTCTCCAATGCCAGAGTCAGCCGCCCAATAGCTAGGTGCACTGCATCCGCACTGTAGTACTGTACCACACGTCTCAACTTGCCGTGGTTGGTAGCTGGCGCGACAGTGACAGAAGCATCTGCCCAGCTCAGCTCACTACCCCCAAACTCGTAGCTTCCCAGCGGCATCCGAATAGTAATCAAGTGCGAGAGTCAACGGGTAACCATGCATGATTAGCCGTGTTAAAAGGATACAATTGTGTGACCGATTCATCAGTCAGAGCTGGCGCACTTCTCCCTATATTGTCGCCAGCACTTCGGAGCTTACTGCAATATATCCGGCAATACCTGTTTACTCTGTAAACTGAAAGTTCCGAGTCCTGCTCCTGTAAATCAGGATCTCATGTAACCATGATGTAATCTCTTTTACTATAAATAAACTTGCAACCCCTCAGTGGGTATTACGGCGCAACATCTAGCTTTTCATGGTATCAGAGCTACTGCTCCTAACCTGTTCATCATGACTTCCGCTTCCTCAACCTCCTCTCTACTCAACTCAACAGCCAGTGGCTCAACCTCCTCTGCCATGGCTGGCATACTGCCCACACCATCCTTTAGCCAACTCATCAACATAAAGCTAGGCCGTGACAATTACCTCATATGGAAAGCTCAATTCCTACCATACCTTAGGAGTCAGCACCTGCTCGGCTATGTCGATGGAACAGTGGAGGTTCCACCGACGACCATCACCCGGGCGAACACAGATGGGGCAGCACAGGTCGCAAATCCGGCCTACGACCTTTGGTTCCAACAGGACCAATTGGTTCTGAGTGCATTGCTGTCCTCCCTGTCCGAGGAAGTCCTTGGACATGTGCTCTTTCTCACCACCGCACGAGATGTGTGGATGACGCTGGAGAGGATGTTCTCCTCGCGTTCTCGGGCGCGGATCACTCAGATCCGTCTCCAGCTTACTACCTGCCAAAAGAAGGAGCTCTCCATCGCAGAGTACTTCCACAAGATCAAAGGGCTCACTGACACGCTCGTGTCCATCGGCAATCCTCTCTCTGATGAGGAAATCATATGCTACATGCTTGCAGGGCTTGATTCTGACTATGACTCCCTTGTCACGTCAGTTACAACTCGTTCAGATCCAATGACATTGACGGATCTGTACGCTCACATGCTGTCACATGAGCTGCGTCTTCTGCAACGTGACTCCCTGGTGCAGCTGCAAGGGTCCGGAATGTCAGCGAACAATGTCGCACGACGTCCCAATGGCGGAGGCCAATCTCCATCACCAAAGAAGAACCCAAGCCAAGGCGGCCGTGGCCGCTCTCGCCCTCCATCTGGCAATGGCGCGCTGTCTGCAGGAGGCAATCAACAATGGCCAACGTGCCAAGTGTGTGGTAAATTTGGGCACAGTGTGCTCAAATGTTACCAACGCTTTAATCACGCGTACCAGCCTGAAGATCACCGTGTTGCTGCCTCTTCCTCGACTGCCGCGTACCAGGTGGACACCAATTGGTATGCAGATACCGGTGCCACTGACCACCTGACCAGTGATCTCGACCGGCTGTCAGTCCGTGAACGGTACAGAGGTGGTGATCAAGTCAACGTCGCCAATGGCACAGGTTTGTCAATAGCTCACATTGGTCACTCTACCATTGCTGGTTCCAAATCTCTACTCCTTAAAAATATTTTACATGTGCCAAAGATAAGCAAGAACCTTCTATCTGTCCAGAAGTTTGCCTTACACAATAATGCTTTCTTTGAGTTTCATCCGCATTATTTTGTTGTTAAGGATCAACTCACGAAGAAGGTTCTGTTTCACGGCAAGGCTGAAGGCGGTCTCTATCCCTTTGCTACTGTTCAAACTCGACAAGTTCTTCATTCTTCCAAGTGCACCACAGAACAGTGGCATCGCCGCCTCGGCCATCCCTCTCCAGCAATTGTTGAAGCTGTTCTTCGTTCCAATAATCTTGTGACCAAGCCAAATAAACATCTCTCTGTGTGTGATGCTTGTCAACAGGGAAAGATTCATCAATTACCTTTTGCTAGTTCTACTCATGTTTCAAATTTCCCTCTTGAACTTGTTCACTCTGACGTATGGGGACCAGCCCTTCCATCCGTTGGAGGTTTTCGGTACTATGTAAGCTTTCTTGATGATTATAGTAAATTCGTTTGGATTTACTTTCTCAAACACAAGTCTGAAGTTGCTACTGTCTTTGTTCAGTTTCAAAATCATGTTGAGCGCTTACTTGGTACTAAAATTCGTTCTATTCAAACGGATTGGGGAGGGGAATATCAAAAGCTTCATCGTTTCTTTACTAGCATTGGTATTTCACATCGTGTCTCTTGTCCACATACACATCAACAAAACGGGTCCATTGAACGCAAGCATAGGCATATAGTTGAAATGGGTCTCACTCTTCTAGCTCAAGCTGATATGCCTGTTAGGTTTTGGGATGAAGCATTTTCCACTGCGTGTTATCTCATTAACAGGATTCCTAGTCGAGTTATCCACAAAGAAATTCCTCTTACTCGACTTCTTGGTATTACACCTAACTATTCTCTTCTTCGTATCTTCGGTTGTGCCTGTTGGCCCAACCTCAGGCCTTATAATACTCGTAAGCTTGCATTTAGATCCCGACAATGTGTCTTTTTAGGCTACAGTAATCTACATAAAGGTTACAAGTGTCTTGATCGACAAACTGGACGTGTGTATGTGTCACGTGATGTAATCTTTGATGAATCAATGTTTCCTTTCTCTGTCATGACTGAAAAAGCATCATCCACTGTTAATACTCCTGCTGCTGTTCTTTTACCTTCTCTGGTTCCACCTTCTGCTGTTTTCTCCCCTGCAACCAGCAATGATAATGCACAAGTGAGCCTTGACAATTCTGTTGTTGTGCCGACTAATGATAATGCCTCTCTAGATACTGTCTCTGACTCTACAGGTCCTGATCAAGGTGCTCCACCAGCAGCTGATCGTCACCCCATGAGAACACGGTCACAAGCCAATGTGCGCAAGCCGAAGCAGTTTACAGATGGCACAATTCTTTATCCACTTGATCGGCGTGCTTTCAGTGCAACTACAGAACCAGAGTCTCATCATGAAGCAATGCAGCAGTCCGAGTGGAAAGCAGCCATGGATCAGGAGTTTGATGCATTACAGAAAAACCATACATGGCGGCTGGTTCATCCAAGTCAAGGACAAAATATCATCGACTGTCGCTGGGTGTTCAAAATCAAACGACGTGCTGATGGCACTGTTGAAAGGTACAAAGCGCGCCTCGTTGCGAAGGGCTTCAAGCAGAGACACGGGATTGACTACATGGACACATTTAGCCCTGTTGTCAAACCTGCTACTGTGCGGCTCCTTTTGTCACTTGGTGTGTCGCGCGGCTGGGACATCCGACAAGCTGACGTTCAGAATGCATTCCTCCATGGAATCCTTGAAGAAGATGTTTATATGAGGCAGCCTCCAGGGTACACTGATCCATCCTTGCCAAACTATGTTTGCAAACTTGATAAAGCTTTGTATGGATTAAAGCAGGCACCCCGAGCATGGCATTCTCGACTCAGTGGTAAACTGCAGGAACTTGG
Source organism: Hsuehochloa calcarea (assembly GCA_036346395.1). NCBI lineage: Eukaryota > Viridiplantae > Streptophyta > Magnoliopsida > Poales > Poaceae > Hsuehochloa > Hsuehochloa calcarea. Next base: position 68,376,503 of record CM070596.1, read on the forward strand.
TTTCCTTGCATCAAAAGCTGATACTTCTTTGTTTGTCTTCAACAATTCAGATATCATTATTTACATGCTAGTGTATGTTGATGATATAATTGTTGTTAGCTCCTGTGCCAAGGCCACTGACAAACTTTTCAGCCAACTCACTGATGCTTTTGCCATTAAAGATCTTGGTCAGTTGAGTTACTTCCTTGGTGTTGAAGCAAATCTGTGCACAGGGGGGATGATGCTCACTCAGAAGAAGTATGCACTGGATCTTCTTCAACGAGCAAAGATGCAGCATTGCAAGCCAATCAGTACACCCATGGCAGCTACTGAAAAATTGTCACAGCAGCAAGGCACTTCACTGTCAGAACAAGATGGTTTTCAGTATAGAAGCATTGTTGGGGCTCTTCAGTACTTAACTCTTACTCGTCCTGACATAGCCTTCGCAGTTAACAGAGTTTGTCAATTTCTCCACTGTCCAACTGATGTACATTGGTCAGCTGTGAAGCGTATACTACGATACATCAAAGGCTCATATGACATAGGACTGCATATTCAGAAGTCTGACTCCACCTTGCTCAGTGTGTTTTCAGACGCGGATTGGGCCGGCTGTCCCGACGATCGGCGTTCCACCGGTGGCTTTGCAGTATTCTTCGGGCCTAATCTCATTTCATGGAGTTCGAAGAAACAGCCTACGGTCTCACGATCGAGTACCGAGGCTGAATATAAAGCTGTTGCGAACGCTACTGCTGAAAGTATGTGGGTGCAGTCATTGTTGAAGGAACTTGCAGTCTATCAAGCCAAGCCTCCCTCTCTGTGGTGTGACAACATTGGAGCTACTTATCTCGCTGCCAATCCGGTTTTTCATGCGAGGACTAAACATGTGGAGATTGATTTCCATTTTGTTAGAGAACAAGTTGCCTGCAAGAATTTAGAGGTACGGTTCATATCCTCTAAGGATCAAGTGGCAGATATTTTTACAAAAGCACTTGCTGGACAGGCGTTCAACTTGTGCAAACACAATCTCAATCTTTGGCCAAGTTGAGATTGCAGGAGGATGTTAAAAGGATACAATTGTGTGACCGATTCATCAGTCAGAGCTGGCGCACTTCTCCCTATATTGTCACCAAAGACTTCGAGCTTCTCGCAATATATCCGCAATACCGCTTACTCTGTAAACTGAAAGTTCCGAGTCCTGCTCCTGTAAATCAGGATCTCATGTAACCATGATGTAATCTCTTTTACTATAAATAAACTTGCAACCCCTCAGTGGGTATTACGGCGCAACATCTAGCTTTTCAAGCCGGCCCCATCGATCCCGTGAACACCGGGCATGCAGTAAGTACATCGCGCTACTTTGTGTTGACTGAATCCTTTTGTTTATCATTATTGGCGGTCAGTTTTGACGCCTTGCCCTTCGTCCAGGGTCGCATGCACATGTCAGCGTCCCGTGTGACTAGGCTACAGCTGATCCGAGTCAGATCGATCTCATTCTCACTAAAGAGAGTCAGTGGCAGGAAGGATTCGAGGGCTCTGTCGGGGCAGCCTCTTCAGCACAGACATGGTCAATGGCGACCTGACCCTGACTTAGTAGTTAGTTAGAGGGAGATATGCACTGCAGGCCTAACTTACTCAGCTACCGATTGGCTAGGGGAAATGTATCAACTTTTGCCATTTCATTAATATTGCACGTTCGTCATTGGTCCATACAAGTGTTAATAACCCATGTGGTTAAACTGTGCCCGTGGTCACTGACATATCCAGTCGACATGGTTGATGACCATGGCTCGATGAGGTCAGAGTCTCAAGAGAACAATGTTCTCCGGTTTGTGTCGAAGGAGATCACACAAGTTGTCATCGGCAAGTCTCATCTACAGATCTACTGCATTCGCTCGATGGTATATACGAATCAAATCTCATGATATTTCCAGCTTAAATCCTGCGAAATGGATGGCACTGTAGAAACAGTTCCTGGACCTGGAGGGGCCGTGCAGTACTGTTCAAACTTCAAAAGTTCTCCACGGCTTGATCTACCGGTCTTGCCGCCCCCTCATCGCCATGTCATTGGCGGCTTACGGTTGCTGGTTTGGCAAAATCATCTGTAACTCTTACTGCATTGAACACGTGATGGAGATGCCTGATCTTGATATATTTTTTTTTGGGGGAGAGTTGCAGTGGATCCTAATTACAATACGCACTTTGCTCGATTTCGGATCTCTCTTTCATGGGCTCCACTGAAAAAGTAAGACTTTATTAATTGTCAGTTCAAAGTTAGGCATCTGAGTTAATTAATCCTACTTACTCAGCAGCCGGATTCTCCCCGCCATTCGATGAACTTGTTGGGTTTTGAGGTCATTTCTGTAATTTCTCAATTTTAAAAAAAAGAAGGAGAAAATGGTAAAGAAAAAGGAAAAGGTAGTAGGGTCCACCTGTGAGTGGGAGATGAAGCGTCCACCTGTGAGTGGGAGATGAAGCTGATAAGGCTGGAGATTTGGTCCTCCCTTTTTGGCTGATGCTCGCACGGTTGCAGCAGGAGCGTGAGACCCGGGCGGAAATGGCGAAGAAGGCACGAGTGGCCCGCGTGCCTTGTGCGGTGGCCGTTCGCAGCAGCCGGCCGGATACACCTGTCTTCCTCCCCTTCAAAGCACTGAGTAAATCAAGGTTGTTGAATCAAGTCTATTGGCTGGCTAGATTGCTGTGTGGGGTGAAGTGTTAGCTGAGACCTCCTGTTGACCGAAAGTGATTATTGATGTTTTATGTTTGAGATCCTATTGACAGATTAGTAAAAGTGTTTTAGAGATCAAAGTTTAAATTGATGTTTGTCAAATTCAATTAATGAAGAGTATAGACTAAAGTATTGAGAATGCAAAGGTTAAAATCTTGTACAACTCTACGTCCGAGAGCAATATCAAAATGTCTAATCTTAGCTTTATACTTATTTCTTTTGTGCACATGTTGTATGAGTTGAGCATGTTGTTCCTTTTAGATAACTTGGAAGAATTACATGATTATATGTTAATTTGGTTATTTATATTTGCTGGAATTAATTTAGAAAGTATGCTAAAACCGCTTTTTCTACAACAGAACTTGATACAGTTCATACAGATACAAATTATACACCATTAGTGCTAAAACTACCAGGTTGGGAGTGGAAATGGTTCAAGGGAAGGATGGATAGACCTAAATCATTTTTGGATTGACGTTGCCTCTCATGATGAGCGACTACACAGTCGTGTGAATTTTCAACTTTCTAGGAGTAGATATCCACGCAAGATTTCCATGGCAGCTTTATGAATCTAGATAGACGATCGATCTGTGCTAAAAAGCTCGAGTAATGAATTCATCTTACCAAAGAAATGAAATGGACTGAATTAAAGAGATACATGGTGACGGAAAAAAGGAGAATTCCTATCTAACTTTGCTTGATTACGCGTAAAGTTCTATATCTGATGTCAATTATCACGAAAGATAATCTAGTTTGCAACATGTTTATCTTTCTCTTCCTTGGATTACTCATCTTGGTTATGAATGTTCTTAGATATGCAGGCACACAGATACAGATGGTATCGTGTAAACGCTGAACGCATGACAACAACCACACAAAGCTAAAACCAAGTCTAGTCTAGAGATTTACAGCGTAATTAACTGATCAGTTCATATGTGGAGATTCATGTTCTAGAAAGTGGCCCTTGGAGGGCTAAACGGGCAATGTATTGATTTGTGATATTTTGATGTGTCTAAATTATATTTGAGGTAGTTTGACGGTTTCTTCGTTCTCTCCGTAAATATCCTCTTAAGAAAAAGATCCTACAGTGATGCCTCTAACCTGCGAGAAAGCTGCTGCTTAATTCAGCATAGTTTACCACCAGTGCTATGCTTAATTCGGCATAATTAATTGGTTTGTTTGTCAGTGATAGCTATTGGCGATCATGTAAAAGAAATCGTACGAAGAGCTAGCACACAAGGTTTACTGTTTGGATCCACGCACTGATCGACCTTGTTGCCCAGCCTGTTGGAGATTAACCACTCACCAAACCAGGGTTGAACATATAAGTATTTTTCAAATTAACCACTCACCTGCAGCAGCCAGCAGCCAGCAGCATGTAATTGTCAATGCATATGTAAATAGATAATAGAGAAATAGGATAGTTATCTTCTAGCCCACTTTGGCCCATACCTATCTTGCTTGCTGTACACGTATATTACATCTCCTAGCCTAGCTATCTGCTTGTGGAGATGAAATGCAATACATCTGAGAAATTCCCCAATACAATCACAGTAATAGCATAAAAACCACCTGCTTGCTTTCAGTTTCAGGCTAACAATAGTTCAGGCAACCTTCCTGCATGAAGTTATCACAGCAACAACAAAAGCTTTCTGTTTTTTGCTCCTGTTTGTTTGGTGAGCAGAAACTGGCTTCAATCCATCTGAAGATCCAATTAATCTTCCATGATGTTGCTTGCTCATCTGGCTTCACATGTAAGCGTGGCTTGGCCGGCCTGGCCTAAGCAGCGAAGTCTCTGGAAAGCGATGACCTGGCCATTAGGACCACTGCTATGTGGTGGGGCCCATAGCATCACCTTGTTTTTTTAATACAAATTTTCAAAAAGAAAGGATTTTTTTTTGTGGATAAGCCTTTGGAAGGGACATAACATCTTTAATTAAGCTGATGGCTGGAGGAAAGGTCCTAGTACTGCCTACCAAGTTTTGGTTAAAATAATACGTTTTTTATTTGTAACGGTAAAAATAACAACCCTCATAAATAAAATAACAAAAATAGCATTTCTACCACGTGAAATCGACGTGACAGCCCACGTGTCGTGATCCCATATCATAGATCACGATATGTGGCTTGCTGCACTCCCGGTCCATGGCAAGGATGTGTCTAGGTCATTTGTCATGCTGGCACATGTCCTTACTATGGAGTGGGAGCGCGACAGACCATGTGTCGTGATCTGATAGTGTGGCCGCTCTTGTTGCGGTTTGGGATTGTGGCATGCGGTATGTCATCGCGATTTCGCACGGTAGATATATTATTTCGTTCGGGGAGAAAACTATTTTTACTATTTTATTTTAAAAAGATGTTAAATGTGTCAAAAACTCCACCCCAATCCAGCATTGGGCAACTGGAGAAGAAAAAAAAAGTTTTGTTTGGGTGCCCAATTTGTGGCCTGAAGATGGTGACCTAACCCATGGCTTGGCAACACTTATCTTCTTCTCCCTTGCTGTTGGTATACTTGATCACCGGCCGGAAGATCTTTCATATATAGGTTAATTCGCTACAGCACTTAATTACTCTGAAGAAACTATATGCGTCGCATTCAGAGACTATTTATATTATTCAAGAACACCTGTAACTTGTACGCCGGTAATTAGCACGTTAAGCTAAGCCAAACCAAGCAAGCAGATGTGATCGCTAATCCCATCACACTTAATTATATTGTCTAGATCTAGAGAGAAATTTGACATGCAACTATTCAAGTTTCCGTACTCTTAAACTAGACAATATAGTAGTACTCCACTAAGTAAACCACATGCCATAGTCATGGAAGTGTCTTCTGACGTTAAGATTCCCAAGTTTTAGTTAATTAGTAGTATTAAAATTAATCAAGTCATTGACTCCTACCAACGTACGTAGCCCTCTAGGCTAAGGTTCCTAAACTTATAGGAGTAACACGTAAGATGTACTAGGACATTTCGAGCACTCGCAGCCAGCCACTTTCCACAGAGATTAACAGTCTAATCACTTAATTATTCTGAAAATTAACTGTCGGAAAGATCGAATCAAATAGGGCAAACAGAACAGACGAGACATGTAGAGATAGAAAAGGAGACGACAAACTTACCGTCACCACCGAGTCATTCGTTTATAAAGATCTCTTTTTTTTTTTTTTTTGAGATTCCACGCAACGGAGCACTCGCACAAAAGAACAAATGGTTAGGCACGCGAGCCTCCTACTCCTACACAAAAGGCATCCATTCTGACTCACTGCCGATGCAGCTGATCGTTAGCGCTACCCAAATAGAAATGTCGGCGTCACAGACAGAACAAAATGCGCTAGTACGATTTTATAGCAAAAGCACATGCTCGCATCCAACTAAGTAGTACCTTCCACTGAGGAAGCAATGCAAAAGGCAGAAGCAATTTTCCGATTTTTTACACGGTCAGATTGCCCCCGTTCTGTAAAAGAGAAGCAGGAGCTACGCTTCTGCATTCCAGACAGGACAAGAACAGCTACAAAGCTAGGTTAATTGATTTCAGCTCTCAGATCGGATCGAACGCATAGCGGCAGTGCGTGAGCCCAACAAGTCAGTCTCTGTCTAGTTTGGATTCCACTGCATTTGATGCGATGCAACAGAATTATTTTCTCTCTTTTTTTGAGAGAGAGAGAGAGAGCTGATGAATCATAATTCAGAAGACACACTGCATAGCGTCGTGTACATTTGTGTAGTTTAGTTTATTAATTGGCTGAGTTCGGTGCGGAGAAATTTCAGAAAAGAACCAGCTCTAACAAAGCTGAAGCTAATGCGTTACTGCAAGGGTTCCTGTGCGGAAAGTGTTTGGCAACGAGGTAAACAGTGCTATGATATGTGCTGTAGCAAAATAATGTAACTATAGATATGGATATCTGTTTTCTTTCGAACGGTGAAATCACCTTTTTCATGTTATGATACTGTAGCTCGTACTCGTCGAACAGAGAGGGAGAAGAAATTACACGCGAAACTATAAACTGAACTGAACGTCTGAACCTGCGTTTTATATAGTTTCAACGAGAATTCAGGCGCGGCACTTGCCTTGTGGTTTACACATGACACGCATTAAACTGACCAAAACAACGTCGCCTCTCGTACCTCCACCACTCGCAGGTGCTGCTTAGTTAAGCCACGCATATAAAACCAGGCGCTCCGGGTAGGTTGGGACACCGTCGTCAGCATCCGTCGCCGCCGTGCTCGTCTCCCACAACACCCCAATAAACATGGCTAACCCATCCTCCCCCACTGCCTCCAACGCCGCCAAGGCCTCCAGCACGAGGTCGTCTCCCGCTCCGAAGCTCACCACCTGCCTCTGCTCGCCGACGAGCCACCCGGGCTCCTTCCGCTGCAGCCGCCACAGGAACCCCCGCGGGAGGCCTTCGTCGTCCGGCCGCGCGGCGCCGGTCGGGCCAAGCGGCGCGGGCGCAACGGGGCGCGGCGAGTGGAGGAGCGGCGGTGGAGGCAGGGCCAAGGGGCGGTCCGTGCGCGCGCACCTCCTGCAGATGATCAGTCCGCCGTCCGCCCGCGACCACCGCCGCCGCCGCGACTTCCAGCCCCGCCCGTCAAGGCTGCGCCTCATGAACATGTGACGCCGGTGGCCGGCCGGCGCCGTTGCTCTGCTTCGGCCGTAGCTCGTAGGTTCTTCTGATCAAGTAGTGGTGCGCCACTATTTCGCGCGTACGCATCGACAGGACAAAACTACAAAAAATTGAGGGCACCGTGTATGATCATGTGTGCTCTTTCCCGCTAGTACTACTACTGTGATAATGATAATTACTCCATCTGTACTCCTTGCTTTTTTTTCAGAGGAATGAATGGAATGTTATCTAGATACATTTCTGCGCTATTCCGAGGATTTACTGATGCAGAACATGCATGGCAAATTTTCAGTTCATTGGTCTGTGCCTGATGAGATTACCTTAATTAGGGTTAATTCGTGTCGATTCTTTTGACAAATACTTTATATTACTCCATTTTTATGTGCTTGTGGGGATTGCTTAGCTCCAGGGACACGCATGTTCACAGGACGCCCATGAAACTTACCTGAAAGCAACGTTCTTTATGTGTTGTGTGCGTGTGGGGCAGTGAGTTTACTGTTCGGCCGTGAAGTTTCGAGATGATTTTGCCCACTTTGATTATCGTTCTCTTTACCTTGATTAAGTTTCTCCGCTTTTTCCTTGCGGAGAAACGCGGAGTGGAGAATCTTGATATTGTTAGCCAGAAATTGATACTTCGCCGCTAAGCTTTTCAAAAGAAATGGGGAAAAAAAACTGCTTCTAGAATCACAGATGAGCTGATCATCATCTTCTTCTTCAAAAGAAAAGAAAAGGAGAAAAATAAGTAGTATCAAGACATAGAAAAGGCCACGAGATATAGGAATCTGCTTACGTGCAAGCACAACGGAGGAACAGCTCAAGCCCCACTAGCCCAACAGCTCACAACACGACTTTCCGATGATATATGCCACGGTGTGTGAAGAGGGGAATTTGGTGACACTCCGGTCAATACGAAGCCTAGAATACCAGTAAATTAATCAAAGATAAAACTCGTACACAGATCACAATAACATAAATATAACTATAAAGAAATTATAGTTATTTAACTCATAATAACATAGCAAAGAAAAAAACAAAGATCACGTAAAAAATTATTCAAGCAATTCTATTAATAGAATAATAAATTCCAACATATCTTCTAAGATAAACCAATACTATCATGTCTTAGCTATAAATCATCGATTGATAAAGTGAGTTCTCATATCCAACATACCAAATAAACATGTATATGATGTGGGTTCAAGTGTACTAGCCCTTCCCAAGCGAAGTGTCGTCAACGATCACCTAAAAACAACAGTAGAGCAATGGTGAGTCCACGACTCAGCAAACACAATAGTAAGCAATGCACAATGCTTAATCCACAGTACACAATATCATCATCAACATTAATTGTTTTCTTTTCGTTATACTCATGCTCAATCATCCAATTCATTCCTTTAGTCACATATTTAATCATCAACTACCTTTCATTCCATGCATCTCTACACTACATGTTCATATGCACTTTTTTGCGTATACTGGTATAGCACCCGTCGATAACACACTCTCAAGCCCGTCCTCTTCAAGGATTGGGGATTTCCTCCACTCCCGTGGAGTTGTAATCAACATGATAACATTCCCATATACAATACGCTTATGAATGCATAATTATTCATGGTTTCATCAACATTACTATTGTCCAACAATATCATATCCAACAACAAGGAATAAATAATGACCATTAACATTACTTGCAATTAAATAAGTAAAAGTACAATAATTTAATGGTAATAAATGGTAAAGCATATAGTGCTCAACCAATGACCACTGTCTACCATGCACTTATCTCATATCCTTGTGATGCTGGAGAGCAAAACGACAGCAACTCACACGAAACCACACTCCCTGGACAAACAATCCAAAACGCATCTAAAAAATCATGCATTACAACTCCTACACTTTATTCCAACCGTAATCGCACGCCTACGTCAAACCGACCTTTTTAATCCAAACTACCGGACACACTACCCATTGTTCCAGCACTAAAATTATCACAACTTCTGTTCTGTTCGCCCAAAAAATTATGTCCCCGATGCGTCGGTGTCTGATGCTCATAATAGCCATGACCCGGAGGCCATGATTTTGAGTGATGGACACGATCCCTGTTGGGAGTATGGACAGAATGTGGTGCGTGATAATGCCATATTTGCAAATAAATCAGTTCTCCAGGATGTTGTCAAATTGTAGGTGATGTCAATGTAGAGACAGTTAAGGTTCTTAAATCAAACAAAGAGCAGTACACTGTGGAGTGTGAGAAAGATGAGTCTCCTTGGCATGTTCATGTCTACAAACCGAAGTATGACATGCATTGGATCGTATTGAAGTCAGAGGGCCACTCATGTGTTCTGAGTACTGTACAGCCAAAGCCCACAACCCCACTTCTTCTTTCATTGCAAATGTCATGTACGGGAGATTATGGAGAAGGACATAGAAACACAACACATCATGCTGGTCATTGAGCAGAGGTGCAAGTACAAGATCAACTATGTGGAGCGTGGAGGGCAAAGTAGAAGGCAATGGAGAGAAAGTTCGGCGCATTTGAGTCGGCCTACGATAATCTCCCTCGACTACCCGAGGTGCTAAGAGACAGAAAACTCGAAACATACATCTCTATAAAGGATAATGTTTTGACAAATCCGGAGGGGTACATGGTAATGCAATGAGATTTCCTTGCATTTGGTGCCTGCGTTGATGCCTTCCGTCACCGTCGTCCTCTCATGTGCGTGGATGAAACATTCTTGACCGAGAAGTACAAGGGGGCAGATCTTGACGATAATTAGTGTGGATGCCAACAATCATATCCTTACTGTGGCTATTGCATTTGTGGAGAGTGGAAACTTTGATAGTCGTTGTCGTTCTTTAGGTACCTCAATCAGATCCCGTAGGCCTTTTTGCATAATACATGACCGCCATGCCAAGTTGATTAAGGCCTTCAAAAACCCTCAAGAAGATCCAAACGAGTCTTTTCCATGGCGTGACATGCGGAACTGTTCATGCATGCGGCATCTGGGGGGCAATTTTTTCAAGCAGGTCAAGAGCAAGAGATCGATGAACCTATTCAAGAGGTTGTGTAAGTAGAACCAGCAGAAGAGGTTTCATGCACTCTAAGAAAAGCTTGCCATCAAGCTCATCGAGTTTTGGGATGCTGGGGATAGTAGTACATCCTTTGTCCATTTAATCCTTTCAAGTCTGATTGCATGTCTGAACTCCGAACTCAAGTTTTGTGCCAATCAATTGAAGTTCCGTCGTTTTATGCCTCTGGATATACCAGCAGCAGCTAACACTGTTCTGACGATAACAACTCTGACCACCCGAATTTCTACAGGGCAGTTCGTTACCGAATTCTTCAGATACATTGTATTTCCTGTTCTGTTATTTCCACACATCTTTGAAACTCCACAGTATTGGTAGGTGATTTTCTCGAATATCAAACGTTAAAAAGTCCAAAGATTAGACCACAACTCAATTCAGTTTTGATGCATTGCCCTGCCTACAGGCTAGCCCTTACCGGTCATTCCGATGTACTGTTTGTTCTCCAGGTCTTGAGACCTGAGCCCGAGGGAAATGGACTTTGTGTTGAAAAACTTCAATTACCTTGTCCGTCCATGCTTCAATGCAAGGTGTATGGAGGCAAAATGTCCACTTCGCGCATGCAACGTTGTCATGGTGCTGGGGCATTTCACCAATCTTCTCTAGATCACAAAAAGAATTGCAGATAACAAAATAGTTCCTAGGAATAGTGATAAGAGCATGTACAATACAACATGCTTATATACAAGTGTTTAAAAAAATGTAATACAGCCACACCATCAAGCATTTATGTAAAAGTTATTTTCTTTGATGCAAATATATCTTTTGTAGGTGATTAGATGAGTGTATTATCTATTAATTATATATAGTTATATACATAAGTATTTCTTTAGCATCGGTGAATAATCAAACATCGATGCTATAAAATAAACATTTTGTATGTTCCACGTGGTAAGAATATTTTTTTTACTAAACACCTATATAAACAACTGCATTGTAAAACATTTCCTCGCTCATCGGTACAGCGCAAGAAAATTCCTGAAGTAGAAGACTTCGTATCTCTTCCAGGCGTTCTGAAGTGGGAACAAAAACCACAGATGTGTTGAACTGGTTATATTCCCTTTTTTTTTACTCCATTACGTACAGGTAAACATGACGGAATCATGACAGTGCGCATTACTCTAGATCCATGCTTGAACATTTCCAATCCAATGATCTTCCGACAAGATCTAATCGGAACCTATTAAAAAACGCAAAGACAATCGAATCTTTTTTATACCACTATATGCATTGTACAAACTGTTTAATAGTAGTAACAACATAATTATACTTCCGCATAAGTTGAGCTTAATTAATGGAAAGTCATTGCCATCATGGTTACCAACAGCCACGCCGCATCATGCCCACATCCCCCCGGAGCATAGTAGTTTTCATTCATAAGAAATAAGTATTGCTAAAGAGAGAGCCAAGTCTGGTGGGTTGTGCCGCTTGGCCGTACTGCCTTTTGGACCGTGGGGGCTATACGAGCAGCACCTCGGTTGGTTACATATTTCACTTTCACTGGAGGGACAAGTTCCTGATGAGGTAGGAGTGTTATCGTTTCACACTCCATCGAAGTTTTGGTGGTTGAATCAGCGTTGGTTCTCTAGGTACAACCATGTTGCCCTTGTAGCAACAATTGTCGGTGAGAAATACACCAAGCCAATGTTACTTCATAAGCCATGCTCTCATGTGTTGGTTTCATATGGCATGATCAAGATGGACTCCGCGCTGTACATGTCATCCTTCTTCTTGAAGGAAAATATCGTTCTAAAAGGTGTTGGAGTGGGAGTTGTAATTCGGGTCAAAGGTTTGTGCATGTAGCTATTTGTACTGTATGAATAGCCAAGAAAATATGTGCACACACCATAATTCGGGTTATGTTATGGGTCTCATCTTCGTTGATTGTGGACTTACAAAATATTTTGTCAAGGGTTATTTGGCTTAAAAGGGAACATCTGTCAATTTACAAACTCATCGTTTTTGTTACTAACAATTATTCACAAACAACTCTTCCAACTATTTAATTTTGTAAAATTAAATCTAAAATTATTTAAATTATTTTATTTTAAAAATTAGCCTCAGTCATTGGGCGAACACAACTTGACCTTGTGAAGGTGTATCCTTCGAGATTATGGGCATACAAAGAACAAGTACCGAGATATGTGGCAAACCAAAGCCCCAGTCATGTTTCCGTCGCGCGACAAGGCCTTCCACGTCAGCTAATCGCTGGTCCACCGCACGATTGGGTCAGTCACCTAGTGTGCGACTTAGGGTTATCTTATTAAAAAATAAGTTGTAGTTTATTTGTGTAAAATAATTAAAAATAGTTTATTTGGGGGAAAATTATGTGTGAGAGATCATGAGCAGATCTGCAACATGTTGCGAGCACATGAAATTTGTTTATTTTGATTTGTTTTGAGCGGTTTACCTACAAGAGACATGCCCATGTTAGGAGTGCTCTGTTCATATCGTCGTGGTCGATTTGTGTAATCCATTTTGTGGTTGCACCGTGCGTGTTGTGAGCTACCTTTACTTTGGACATGTTGGTACTTAATTCGATATGTTGTAAACCCGACTTGTATGCTAAATAGTACTCATGTGTTTATTGTGTTCTTTGCCATTTAGCTCATAAGCATGAATTTATTAATCCTAGAAAATATATATTTTCAAATATTTATTTCTTTCTTGAGTTGTTACTGACTTCTTTGTTATTCCGTAGGCATGGCGGGTGTAACACTGTTTGTCTGTACTACCTTTTCGACCTCAGGCATGAAGATTGGCACCATAACTGGCTACATACTTCACTTTCACTGCTTGTTCTGACGATAACAACTCTGACCACCCGCATTTATAAATTTCTACAGTGCAGTTCGTTACCGAATTCTTCAGGTACATTGCATTTCCTGTTCTGTTATTTCCACGCATCTCTGAAACTGCACAGTATCGGTAGGTGATTTTCTCGAATATCAAGCGTTAAAAAGTCCAAAGATTAGACCACAACTCAGTTCGGTTTTGATGCATTGCCCTGCCTACAGGCTAGCCCTTATAGGTCATTCCGATGTACTGTTTGTTCTCCAAGTCTTGAGACCTGAGCCCGAGGGAAATGGACTTTGTGTTGAAAAACTTCAATTACCTAGTCCGCCCGTGCTTCCATGCAAGGTGTACGGAGGCAAAATGTCCGCATTGCGCATGCAACGTTGTCATGGTGCTGGGGCACCTATCTTCTCTAGATCACAAAAAGAATTGCAGAAAACAAAATAGTTCCTAGGAATCACGATAAGAGTATGTACAATACGACATGCTTATATACTAGTACTTAAAAAAAAGATAATATAATCACGTTATCATCGAGTTCTTATGGAAAAATTATTTTTTTCCGATGTAAATATATCTTTTGTATGTGTTTAGATGATTGTATTATCTATTAATTATATATAGTTATATACATAAACATCTCTTAAGCACGGTAACTAATCAAATATTGATACTACAAAATAATCATTTTATCTGTGATAAGTGGTAAGATTATTATTTTTTACTCTCTAAGCATCTACATTGTACATGTTCTAGGTTTCCACGCTCCAAACGGACCTTACTGCTGCTCATCGGTACAGCGCAAGAAAATTCTTGAAGTAGAAGACTGCATATTTCTTCCAGGCGTTCTGAAGCGGGAACAAAAACCACAGATGTGTTGAACTGGTTGTATTCCCTTTTTTAAAACTCCATGACGGGATCATGACAGTGCGCATTACTCTAGATCCATGATCGAACATTTCCAATCCAATGATCTTCCGACAAGATCTAATCGGAACCTATTTAAAAAAACGCAAAGCCAGTCGAATCTTTTTGTACCACTCTATGCAATGTACAAACTGTTTAACAGTAGTAACAACATATATTATACTTCCACGTAAGTTTAGCTTAACTAATGGAAGTCATTGTCATCGTGGTTACGAACAGCCACGCCCATCATGCCCGCATCCGCAGCGCATACGGCGTGCCAACAGCAAATCTAAAAGAAAAATAAACAGATTTCCTCGTACGTATCATCGTATATATGTACAAGGTCAATAAATTTATGTTGTGAGATGTACAGCTAACTATATATCAATTTTATTTTTGATAAAGTACGATAAAATCGGATCTAATATCCTGTGCATCCCAAACCTCTCACTTGAATACACCGGTGACGGCAACAATACCCGGATCCCCGTTAGCCCGCACGCCCGCAAGCCCGCCGTCGGCCGCTGTTGGGTTGCCTCCGGCCGAGGCCGTTTACATGCGCTTTTGGTGATCTTTTTCCGGCTCGGTCGCATTCGCATCCGCATCGATCGACCGTCTCATCTGGTCCCACCTGGACAAATCAAGCTCGTATTTGCCCCTAGAACTTGGAAACTAGCAGTAATTACCCGGTGGTTTGTTACTTCAATTCGTGCTAGGACCGGATCAAATTAAATTAGATTACACCCGGGGCAGCCGGGTTAGTGCTGATTCGATCTGCCCTGGAATCTGGGTAAGCTTGTGCTTCGTGTTGTTGATCCGATCTGCCATGAAAATGCCGAAAATGCGGCAGGTGCCGAGTCCATTTCTGCGTCTCCACGATCAAGAAGTCCAAGCCGTAGCAAGTTCTGGGACGGGGAGAAAGTGCCTGGGCTGGGCAGCTTGTTGTAATCAAGTTTATTCCGACGGGTCAAGTCTCGACTCTCGACGCAGACGTCTCAAAATTTCCAATTTGGAGAGTAACGGCATTTCGAATTTACTGGTGCAGTCTCTGATTTACTAATGGGTAAATTAACCCAGTACTACTGGTGCACATAAATAAACTAGTTAAGTTCTAGTGTGTTAGTACGAAATATCTCATGAGTGTGTAATAGTTTATCAATTAAAGTGGATATAATATATTTCAATTCGTCAAGGCGCGTGGAGCAGAGCAGAAGAGTGGGGCAGAGAGGAGGTAGTGAGGTCCGTCCAGATCCGAACGATGGAAGCAACGACGGGGGAGGGGGAGGGGGCGTGTGGAGCAGAGCGGAAGAGCAGGGTAGAGGCGAGTGCTGAGAGGAGAAGGAAACGCGGGCGATGTCGAGAGAGGAGTAGAGAGTACACGATATGAGAAGATAGTTTGCTAATAACGTGCCCCACGTGTCAATAAAGATGAACAAAAAATAAAAGAGTGGAGAGGATAGACGACCACCAAACCTAAGTTATAAGCAGTGCCGAAAATTGCCGGTTCTCTGGCGAAGATTTCTTATGATTTTCTAGCGGGAAAAAGGAAGATTCCCAGTGGTTGATCTAGTCTTTTTTTTTGTTCGTGTTAAAATTACTGGTGCATCGTAGTTTTCATTCATAAGAAATAAGTGTTGCTAAAGTGAGGGAGACTTGACCCAGAGCTTATCCAAACCCAAACAGAAGTAGTAGCACTAAGCACTCCAGAAACAGAAACACGGGATGCGGCTGACACTGGCAGACAACTCTATGTATGTACACGTGCAGATTAAACCGGATTGATGGATCCAAAACTCCATTTCCGGTATAATTTCCCAGCAATTACAGGTACAAACAACAAGGAAGAATTTTAAGTCTATGGAAATTCCTATGTACTACTATATCTCTCTGTAGATGGCATGTCGGCGTTCGTTTACTGGTGACCGTTGTCGCCGGCGCGGTCCCCTGCCATGGACACGGCGGAGAGACGGCTGGGCCGCGGACGGAACCCGCCCACGCGCCTCCGGTGCTGCGAGTGCTGCGCCGCCGGGGACGGCCGCACCGTCGCCGCGAGCGCCCTGCGGGCCCACTGGCCGGACTCCACGGCGCCGATCCGCGCCAGCGCGCTGCCCATCCGCTTAGCGCCCAGCTTGCAGCTGCTCGAGCTGCCGGGAGCGGGCGGGGAAGGCGGGGAGACGGGCTTGTGGCCGTGGCTGCCCTTGCGTTCCTTGTGGAGGCTGCACCGGAACGAGCCCGGGTGGTTCGTCGGCGAGCACATGCAGGACCGCCGGCTCCTGGCCCCGCCGCCTGAGGACGACGACGACGAGACGCTGACGGACGGGCCCGGCGACCGGGCGGCTCCTCCGGCGAGCTTGACGTGGGTGGGCGAGGCGGAGCGGTAGTGCGCGACGGTCAGGGCGGGCCCACTCGGCCGCCTGGTGGCTGCCGTCGCCATGAGAGATCAGAGAGAGCGAGCAGTTGGATCAGGATCGCAGGCGGTGGTTTCTGTATCGCCGCTCCGGCGTGGTGTGGTTGCCTGGTTGTGAGTGGTTGGTGGTTTGGGCAAACTGAGGCGAGAGCGGTTTGGGTGGTACTTATAGAGAAGGTTGGGCCGAGCAGGGGCGTTTTGGTAACTTCAGTGGGTGGGGAGAAGGAGAACAATAGTTGGGTCGAGTTAACTAACTGTGGGTACGAGCTCGAAGCGGTGGGCGGCTGGGATGTGGGCCCCGCAGGCAGGCAGCACACTGGAAGGCTTTTGAACCGGTCCCGGATTCCACGAGGTAGGGTAACGACCTGCCTATATGGGTAGGGCCACTCGGCCAGATTCTTAGGATTTCATGCGAACTTTTTTTTTCGCTTCTTGTTTGGTATCTTACGAATGTATAAATTTCAGCATTTTCTGCACAATATCTACGAAACTCTTAGATTTATACTTGGCACTTACACGGGATCATTGTTTGTTTAGGGTATCTCCAATAGTTATAGATAACATTGTCTCTAACATATGTTACATTATCTTTAGAGACAACGTCTCCAATAGATAGTCGTTAGCATACTCTTCAACATTTAAATTTTATAATTTTTTTTTGAAACAGTCTACATATCAATTAAGGTAGATTAATGTATAATGTTTTACTTTGCGTGCACGACAGTCTTTTCAGGAAGAGACGATATGTGCTCTCTCTCCTCTACGTAGAATTTTGTTAACATGACATAACTAAGAGACCTCTTACAGGGAATAGTATCGGTCGATGCTCTAGAAATTTATGTACTAAGTTTCTTTGATGAGAAAAGCACAAAGTCATAGCTCAGCTAATTCACCAGATTTTAGGAAAACAAACTAGATTCACGAGCATCATGGAAAGAGTAGCTTCGTTTTTAAAAAATGA
This sequence comes from Hsuehochloa calcarea, assembly GCA_036346395.1. Classification (NCBI taxonomy): domain Eukaryota; kingdom Viridiplantae; phylum Streptophyta; class Magnoliopsida; order Poales; family Poaceae; genus Hsuehochloa; species Hsuehochloa calcarea. Next base: position 68,393,994 of record CM070596.1, read on the forward strand.
GTCCATGTGTCGATTCAGCCGGAATTTGGTCTGGCCAATCCGATTCCGTTGTAGCCCACTCGTTCTCCCGTCCGTTGGATGTTAGAAAGATGCAACCGAGAGATGAAACTCGCAAAACAAGGCTCTCACATTACCAAAAGAAAGCGAGACCGAGAGGCGAGAGCACTGAAAGGTAGCAGGGGTGGTCGAGTGGGCAGGATCATGACGTGACATGCCAACGAACGGACGTGCGGCACTGTATCAGATCAGGTGCTGCGCTGGCGCCCTTAGAATCGCTCCACTTTTGTGACTTGAAATCGGGCCCACCTTTGGGTGATACTTTTATCGTGGCTAAGTGCGTGTTTGGTTCGTAACCTCGTGTACTAAAGTTGTCAAAGTTGACACAGTTCTCCTGATCAAAGTTTAGGGTTAATTCATGAAAATCGACACCACACTTTATCTAGCAAAAAAGAATATTACCATACTTTTTTTTGAGTTACTGGACATGAAGACTCGAGTGACAGAAAATAAATCTTAGTATAAAATTAGTAACATTGTCTAACTTAATCAAAAAAAAATTCAAACTCACAGCGTGGCATAGTGTGGGCCCGTTTGGCTCCCAACCAAACAGGCGTACCCCTCTTGCTATCGGAGAGGTGAGACGTTGCTTTTATCCGCTTGGCGATGTGCGGAGTCCGTGCGAAGAAAGCGTCGACGGTGCGGTGGTGGCGCGGCCTCGACCCTCGATCGCTTTCGGTCATGAGAAGGGCCACAGGCGCAGGCGTCAACACGTGATCCCGGCCGGCTAACCATTCGCGCGCGGTACGATGCTCCTCCGTTTTTGGCTACGAGACTACGAGTATTGTTCAGGCGGGTCGAACGCGCCGATCTCTTCCCACCTCTCTCGCTTTCTTCTTCCGTTTTGTTTGCCACTTTTCCTTTCCTTTTGTTACTGTTTCTACCGACGATATGAGTAAGTTGGTGACCGTGCCGGCACTGTTGCGGCCATGGGTGGCAACGAAATGTTCCACGGTTTCTCCGACGGCAGGAACGGTGTCGGGACGCACGACGGCCCACGAGACCACATGCATCGATCTGTGCGCGCACCTCACCTCATCCGGACGATCGGACCAGGGCCGGCGGACGCTGGGCTGCCCATCACACTGCGTTGCGTGGCGGAGGCCGGCCGGGACAGCGCAGGGGGGCTACTGGCTTTCGGGCAGAGCATGTTGTCGTTTTTTTAGGGAAAGCATGTCGTCGTGTATATTTGGAACACCTCAGCTCCACACTATTGGTAGTTTTTAGACACACTATTACAAACCGTTTTGGTACCAATTGGTATAACTGATATGTATCATTCTGTCATCTAAAATGGTACAAAATAGATATGTGTTCCGAGTCGACCTCGATACCGATCAATAACAACTATACTGACTCGATGCCGGTTAATACTGATCATACTGGCTCGATACCGATCATACCGACTTTGATACCGGACAATGCGGGCCATACATGTGGAATTGGAAATATTGTCGGTTGAATTCATTGAAGTATATGTTATGTTTGGTTCTGCTGCTATGTATTTATAGTAATATTACAAGTAAAAATTAGTGTACACATAATTATATATATATATATATATAATTCCTGAACGATACACCGGTATAGATCGGTACTAAAATGTGTTATTACAAGGGCTAAATCTGTATGACCTCCGAAATGGTCTTGACAAATATTGACTACCACTCTTGAGATCAGCGGAGGGCCCTAAAACCAGCTTTGCATAGGCTGTGCATCTCCAATCATGTATGTATAGTGTCTGTACTACTGTACATGGATGCTTTGGTTGATTGCATATGATTGTGTTCGATCGGCTCGTGTGTTTTGTTTATTAACGGGATCTTAATTATGGAAAAGTTGACGAGGAGACGGGATATATATAACATATCTAGTGCTAATGGGTAATTGAGTGCTAAGATGTTAATAATAAATTTGACCGTTGAATCTGGATTGAACAACCAAGATTAATAGAGCTCTCACCTCCAAACCATTTAATCACCCTGTATACTCTCACCTTTAATGCGCCTTCATTAATGCGTTTGTATTAAACACCATGCATACTCTACAACCAACGTTCTGCATTAAACATCATGCATGGTCCAACGGTCAAGATTATCATTAGCACTTTAGCACTCAATTACTCATTAGCACTACATATGGTATATATATATATATATACCATATATAAATTATAGTAAATTATTTATGTGTGTGTTTTCTTTGCTAAAAATTGTCACATTCTGACAATTCATTTACAACTTTATTATACATAAATTACAGTAAATTATTTATGTAATTTTGATTCGTGGTCATTGTAATTATTTTTAAAAGTTTTAATAACTCATATTTATATGGTGAACTCGTTATGTTCTTTACACATACTTTGAGAGGTTGAACAAAAATAAAGATAAAAAAATATTATATACCAATAAAATACAACAATATGGTGAACCCATTATGATTCAAAGAAAAATCATAATAAATTCAGACACAATTTATTAGATGAAAAAAAATATAAATTTCAAAGCATATCTAACGAATAGAAAAATAACAGTTTTGATTTCAAAAAACTGTTGAAAGTTATATAACAATTCCTCCCTCGTGTAGTTACTCCCACCTCTGATATACCACCTAAAAGAATTTGACATACTCCTTTATTACTTTAGGTATACTCATATACTAATTATAAGATACTCCAATACGAACCATATGAAAAAATACAAGAGAGTCCATAGTTTTTAGCATATTTTGTAAATACCTTCATATTTGCATAGAAAAAGGAGTATATCTAAAAAATTATACATACCACCTTTAAAAATATATAAATACCACATAAGTGGTCTTATATATTCATATACTATATAAACATACTCTCGATTGCGTAAGATACTTCCTACGATGTAAGATACAGAATAGGGAGTAACTACACCTGCAAGTAGCAAAAAGGCTTCATACACACACACACATATATATATATATATATATATATATATATATATATATATATATATATATATATAATCACATTGTCAGAAATCGTATCAACTAGCTAGCATGTGTATGCTTGTTTTTCCCCGGTGTATATGTGTTTAGAACTACTCCATATAAGTAGGTGCTTTTGTTGATTATTAGTATTATTAAATTCGTGAGGCTTATTATTTGGTTGACTTCAAGGCAACAAAAAAGAGATCAATGCATAGTAAAGGAGATCATGTATGCGTCGTCGGAATTTTGTACATGTAGGTGGAAACACGTAACTTTTGCCGCATGTTTCCGATCTCGGTAGTACTTTTGCTCAACGGATCGCATTGGGCTTGGCTAAACCTGGGTCGACCCAGTAAAGTTCGAACGAACACGAGCCAGGCTCCTGACATATCAGACGATTATTACGACGGGCTCGGTCATAATTAAGTAAGATCAAACGGTAAAAAATAAGAACACTAAAAAACTAGCTAGTCGATGACGCGAGACCTCGGTTAGCTAGATGGAGAAGGTGACGGTGAGCATTTGTGCATGATAGCTACACCTAGATCTGTTCATGGAGGCTCGGCCCGGTCTGGGCGGGCTCGAGACTTGATTGTCAGCCCGAAAAGCCCGCTGAGTGCATAAAAATAATAAAATTATTTTTTCTCAAAATAAATTAAATATTACCTTTTTACTTTTAAAAATAATTATATATATTTTTTAAATAGAAAAATTATTTTTCGGGACGGGCCAGGCTCGGGCCCGTCCGTTCGAGGCCGGGTTTTTCCAACCCGGTGTTTGGACAGGTCCGTGATAACTAATGGAAATAAGCACCTTAATTAACCAGAAATAAAACTGTACACCGCAAATGACCTCCATTCAAAATCTCAGCCGCCTGCTGTGCATTGAGATTTGCGCTGACTCTCGTAATTTTGTTCATGGATTATTCATGTATTTTTAGGTTCATTGATCTGACATGCTTGTACCTCCTTCAGATTTGAAATTCCAATTTTGAATGAAGGCATTGAATGTATGCAATATACCATACATATTCAATTTACTACAGCTAAATACAGACTTTTGCAAAGGAAAAAAATACTTTGCTAACCAAATACACGGTACAATACATTGCACATACACACCGTACTATACATGTAGAGTGCTACTGAACATGAGTGGTTGCTGGTGAGGATGTACAGTGCTCTGGTGGCCGGAGACGATGCTTTGCAGCTACGACGATGACATATATCTACGATGGGCGGCGATGTGCACCTCCAACCGCCGGCGAAGACAACATGCACACCTAGAGGCCGACGACAAGGAAGAAAGAAGAGGGGATGGATGAGGACGACGTGTAAAAGGGTGGCGCCAACGAGGACCTTCATCGTCGACCGACGACGAAGAAGAGGCACCACGCAGGGGAGACGAAGGGTTGCCGGCCGCCGTGCCATAATTACTAGGTTCAGATTATTCCCCCGATTCAGGGGCGGAGCTGGGCCTCGGGCCATTACCCAGCTAAAAAAACAAGCTAAAAGTCCTAATAAATATTAAAAAAATTAGTATAAATTTGAGTTTGGATCAAAACACGTCAGGTCCGAGACCTGGCCCCGCACTGACTACGCATCTGACCCGATCGATTCGGGAAGAGATCATAATTGAAGTGGCTAGCACGCGTCTAATCTGGTCGGCGAGGGAGGGACCGATCGATCGAGTTATTCCGTCCAGGTCAGCTGCGAACCTACCCACGTTGAAAAAGACGCATGCATTCTCCGCCATGGCAACCAGTAAGCGCCACGTACATACCCTGCTGCTTAATTTCAGGTTTCTCTAGGCAGCACGTCATCCGGCTGCTAGTAGGCTAGCTAGCTTTAATTTGGCTCTTGGACGTTGTTTAATTAGCGTAGAAACATGTTTCTAAACGCTATAATCAAGGCATGTATGACACGTTGCTAAACTTCTTAATTAAGACATGACTAATATTACCACATTAGCTGTTTACAAACTTTGTCAGGTAGGATTTTTGTTGTCTCTTCGTATGAATTATCTCTACTATTTAAAAATTAGAGTTGGTGGTGATCCGTCTTCCCCACCCTTTTCGGCGTATAACGAGCGGGACACCGACAATCCAGATGGCGTCGTTGAGCACGATTGCAGTTGATGATCCAATATGCTGTGACTATGATTTTTTTAATCTATAGTAAAATACGGACATTGAACTAGTTATCTATAACAAACACTGTTCTTTTAATAATTAAAAGATTGTTGGGATCCTGTAGAGACAAAACTTAAAAAACAAACTATTATAAAAGTTATCTTTAGTCTCGTCTCTAGTTGATATGGATGAATATACAGACATCAGCCATCTCTTAATACATGCTCCTAGGATGCATGTGCTATGACGTGGCCTTTCTCCTACGGACCACGCGTGCCTGGTTGATAGCCCAGGTCGTGAGATGCTTTTGTTCAGTATTCCAGCATGACACAAAGTAGGATGTGAACGACCACCTCCTATTCCCACGCTTGATTTAGCTACCAGGGACGCCTTTCCTCGCGTCCCCACCACCAACAGAGAGTTGGCGGGAAATAGCACTACTACAAAAAAAAAAAAAAGAGTTAATCACTGATGGTTTAAAATCGTTGTTACGGTTTTCTCAATCGTCTGACTTTATGGGTCAGTGAAACTATGAGGTCATCATAAACGGTTTTTGAACCGTCTATTCTCATCACAGACGGTTCTTAGCGTATCCAGTAACAGATACGGTCGCGCTGGTAAAACCGTCTGTGATAACCTTTAACACTGACGGTTTTGAAAAACTGTCTGTGATGAAACGTACAATATTATCCTTTTTGTAGTAGTGTGGGTCCAATAAAAACCTAAATTTGAATGGTATTGAGATAATATTATAAATTTATCATATGGTTGTGTAGAAATCATAAATTTATTAATACATAAGATGGTAAAACAATACTGATTGAGTTATATAATATAGATTATACCAAAATATACTAGGCAAGAGACCAAATAACTATGTTTTAGACATGTAGATGCATTAGTTTACGTGTATATGATTTACGTGCATACGAGTGTATAGCGGGGAACAGAGATGGGGGGAGTCATTCCTGTCCCCTAATAGAGGAATTCCCCACAGATTACCGGAAAGCGGGGCTATTGCCATTCCTAACACAGACTGCTATTCTTAAATTGCGCTATGTGACTGCTAGAATTAGTCATTAGTAATCATATTATCTCCCTAATGATCTATGACTAATGATATTAGTGAAGCATGTTGTTAGTGTTCTTATTCTTATTCTATGTGGTGTTAATCTATGTTTTACTATGTACAGACATCAATTCAATTGTTTAATCAATGTACTCACTTATTAGTAATTTAGCTTTACATTATTCCTAATATTAATGATATTATGTTATATGTGCATATATTAGTCAAGAAAGGTGAAATATCATGTGAAAAATGTGAATTCTAAAGTAGGAGTTTCTAAAAATTATCAACAAATTACCAAATGTAGATGTGGTATGTTTCATATCTTCATAAAATTTAAAAATCAAACTCAGTCATATTTTGTATTCAGCAGATATGGTTGAGTTTGATCTTGAAACCGTTCAGAGATATATAATTATAATCTCCCCAATATCTTATTTTTAAAAAAATATTTGAAAACCTCTAAATTTAATTAATTTATATTTTCACCCCGATACACCGTCCACAAGAAATACATATGAAAGTACGTACCATTCCCTATGCAAGTTTTTAACTTGCTCCGCCCCTGGTTGGCTCTGTATGAGGTGTTGGGCAGAAAGGGCGACCGGCAACAACCCGACCATGCATTAACTTCGGTCGTTCGTTTGTTGTTTTTTTTTGCTCTGATTCATCTGTTTTTTTTTTGTGTAGTCATCTCTTTGCTTTTTTTATTCGAAAGACGGGTTGATCTAAAGCTGGCCGAGGCGTAACCGTACGTAGTTTTTTCTCCTCTTCGTGTCGGCTTCAGCTCAGTTTGGCGTGGGGGAGCCGGCGTGCCCCAGCCCACCCGTTGCTGGTTTCATTAATTGAAAAAGCTTAACTCCAACTCACATTAACTACGTCTACGTACGTGCAATATTGTACTGCGAATATATGTACAAGTATAAAATCTACAGAGCAGAATCGATAAGCATTTCTTCTTATCCAGCAGCGAAGGTGACAGATTTAAATATTCGATTGCTAGCTGCTAGCTCTCTCTTTCGGCAGCGGATTCTATACATTGAAAGTACATATAGTGAATAGTATCAATGCATTGTCGTACGACCCAAAATACACAAAAATAGCTATAGTATTTTCGCTACAGTAGATCTTCACAGTTTCCATAGTGTTTTCCCATACTGTCTAGAGTACTGTTCATACATACTTAAAACCTTGTTTACACAGTATTTTTCTACCGTAACCGCGTAGAATCCGAACTCTCTCTTTCAGCTCCACGTACAGTGAGAGCAACTAACTAATTTAGTAAAAATCTGGATTTTAATTGCGGCCGACGAAATCCATGGCGTAATAGCGACATGGTAAGACACGGGGAAGCTAGCATCGCGGTTCCTGTCAGTGGGACTACAGTACCCCGCCCCGAGAGGATGCTTATAAATTAATTCGGCCAGAGCGACGAGACCAAGTGGCAGAGATAAGCTGCTAGCGACAGATCGACAAGCAAATCGAGATTATTGTACATGGATGTGTAACAAGAAAAAAACAAGCACTGACTTGTGTCTTCTCCGTTTTTATACAACGTCATCTTCTCTGTTTTTATACTGACGTTGATATTTTGATTTGAGCTTTGGACTGGTGGCAGTCACTAAAAATATTATTACTAGTGTGGTGTATCGGTTCGTTTCGAGATCTGATTATATGCTCATAAAGCTTATTAGTTAGTTTAGTCATGTATTGTTTATTCATGTATAAAGAAACTCTCAGTATAAAGTGGGGGCACATAGTTTTTATTATACATATAAGCTTACGAACAAAAATATTTAATAAAGAGAGAGGACTCAGCTTATATTCTTATGTTCTTATCTATTATTTATTATTTATGAATTGAGTACTTCATTTCGTTGACAGGCAAATGCGACCTGTTTAACAACCGGTTCCTTAATTCGTGTTGAGTCTCTCTTTACCCTGTTATTTGCACGGATGGGCTAAGGAACATTTTCTGAAGTTGAGCCTGTTTGTTTCTAATGACGGTCCATTTTTGTAACCCCAAACGAAGTGGCAATAAAAGGAAAAAGATTCGGAGTAGCTTGAATATTGACCCATTTCACCCGCACAATCGGCCCAATTCAGATAAACGAATAGAAAAAAGAAGGAAAAGCTTCGAGCTTTTTTACCGACCCGCTTTATCCCCTCGCCAGGAGGCCCATCCCAATTTGGTCTTGGAAGCTACTCGCACGTGCAATGCGTGTGCGCTGCGCCGAGATAATTCCCAGCACGCTCCAAGCGAGAAATGCTTCTGAGATAATATCCACTTCCCCTCTCGGCTCTCACGACCATGGCGGTGCTCTGCTCCGCCTCCCCGGCCATCTTGTAAGATTGAAGGTGCCGATTAAAGGAAGGTGAATAGGCGGTTTGAAAAATTCTTTCGGGCTAAAATTAATATATAATGCGGAAGTTAATAACAATTGATTTTGCGAACCAACCTCGCAAAGAGTTCCATCTCTCCAATTCGCTGCTCACCTCAACATCTTCAGCTTATTGCCGACGAGATGCAATGCCCTTTGGTTGACTTCCCTTGCAAGTATCTGGGATTACCACTACCCTTGAGGAAGACTGTAAAGAACGACTTTCAACCGCTCTTGGACATGATTTTTGCTCGGTTACAGCGATGGCAGACCGACAGGCTATCAGGAGGAGGTCGTCTAGTCTTGGTTAGGATGGTGCTTACGGCCCTCCCCATCTACTCCTTCATGGCTCTTGATCCCTCCTCTCGGTGATCAAAACAATCGATAAATAGCGATGTGCATTTCTATGGAAAGGAACCGAGACGGTCACCGGAGGTCATTACCTTGTTGCCTGAGCTTCGGTTTGTAGGCCTACTCGTCATGGGGGATTGGGTTTACACAACCTCTGGGTTCTCGAGCACGCCTTACGTATAAGATGGCTTTGCCTTCAACATTCGTGGAACGCGTGGCCATGGTGTGCTATAATAGCCCAGTTTAGTAAAGCAGAGTGTGACTTGTTCCAGGCTTCGCTAGTGGCCAGTCTCGGAAATGGCAAACGCGCCCTGTTCTGGTTGGATCATTGGATTAATGAGCAAAGCATTTCTGCCATCACGTCGTCGCTGACCAGATCGGTCCCGCTCACAATATGGAACAAGCGCATGGTTGCGGAAGCTATGCTAAATGGTTAGTGGATAGCTGACATCACAGGGGGTCTCGATGCGCAGGTTCTCGTGGATTATCTATGCCTGCGGGACTTGATTCGGTCGGTCCGCACAATGCCTGGACAGGAAGACTCCTTCTGGTGGCATTGGGACGGCTCGAGGCAGTACTCGCCAAGTTATGCTTACAGTGCCTTCTTCTTCAGCTCTCTGCTCTTTTCGTGTGCTCCAACAATTTAGGAATCTTCTACCCTGCTGAAGTGTAAATACTTCATGTGGCTCGTCGTTCGTCGGCACTACTGGACTACGGATAGACTGGAGTGTCGCGGCCTCTCAAACCAACGAGACTATGTTTTATGTCGTTCTGCCAAGGAAACTATTTATCACCTCCTAGTCGACTGTGCGATCACTGCCCAAATTTCGGTGCGCTTCCTTCCGCACGTTGGCCTACACCGATGTACGTCGACCGGACAACCATCCTTGGAGAACTATTGGCCTTTTGCTCGCCAGTCGGTCTCGTTGAACCGCCGTCGAGGACTTGATTCCTGCATCATCCTCATTTCCTAGATACTCTAGAAGGAGAGGAACAATCAAGTGTTGTTATTTCGTATGATGAAGAACCTCCAAAGATCATGTTGATCGTGCGTTGAGGTTCCTGGTACTCCATTTCTTCATCGCCATCTTTGTCTTTCTTGGAACTTGTTTCCCCCAATTCTTGAATTGCGGGAAGCGGGCCTTTACCTACATAGTAATCCTCCAGCTTCTTTTGCCAAACACGGCAGGTGCGCAAATCATGCCCTGCCTGTTGGTGAAGTGGACACCACTTCTTACTCTTACTGGGACTATTAGTCGGAACTTTGGCTTTGCCCCGACCGGTATAGTCCTTCTTGCCCTTGAAAGGTTTATCTTGAACCGCAAGGACCTCTTTGGTGCCCATCTTACGGTGCTTCTTTTTCTTGGAAATCTTCTTGGGATTCTTTTCTGGCTTCTCTGAGCCAGGCTGAGGGATTTTGTCTTTTCGATCTATGGCTTCATTCCATTCAACCGCCTCACTAGCGACCGCATATTTATCAGCCATGTCAAAAAGTTCGGCGGTTGTTCGTGGAGGATTCATAGCGATATCCTCCGTAAACCGCCGATTCCTTAGACCTGCCTTGAATGCCTGAATTACAGAAGATTCTGCAATATCTGGAATAGAATTTCGAACCTGGCTAAACCTTTTGATGTACTGACGGAGAGTTTCCTTTGGTTCCTGCCGAGTTCGATGGAGATCGTCCTCCTTTCCAGGGCGATCGTACGTACCCTGGAAATTCACAATCAATAGATCGCAGAGCTGTTCCCAAGTATAAATAGATCCGACCGGTTGGTTAAGCAACCAAGACCGGACAGATCCTTCCAGAACCGTGGGCAAATAGTTAGCCATCACGTTCTCATCACCACCAGCAGCTCTGATGGCAGTGGTATATATCTGGAGAAACTCTAATGGATTTTGAGATCCATCGAATTTATCCATGTTGCGGTCGAAACCTATTAGGCCAGCGTGCGACTTGGAGCCTGCGAAAAAGGCTCGACAACTCGTGATGATTCGTAGCGCCTTCTTGGGAGAGCGTCGGATTATGATCAATAGGAGATCGGTTTCGTAGTTAGAATACCGAGGCTCGGTGTCTGATCCGATCGTGACGTTATTATGACGTCTTTGACCGTTAGCACGACTCGATGATGACGGAGATCATCCGGGCGGCAGTGCTCTCTGGCGAGGAAGAGGTCGTTGTTTGAAACAACCTTCTTCCTTAATGACCTACTGGTCGAAATCGCCGAGGAGGTCTAGGTACCGTGGGTAACCATGCCGCCTTATCTTGAGGAGGAGCGCCGAGATGAAGTCACCGTTAGACTTTGTGATATCCTTTGCCCCTGACGCTCGCGCCGCCGCGATTCGTTGAAGAATTTCCGATACCTGCTCCACCAATTGGGTAAAGCCCGGAGCTTCAGCTAGAACAGGGTCAGTATTATTAAGAATATCTTAAATACGACGCAAGTTCTGAACCGTTATCAAGGTCTCGGAGGATTCATCGAAGATGTTGGCGTTCGGAGACCAAGTTCCTCTGGACCTTTGGCCTAACTCCGTCGGCCGGTCATCCTTGGTGAAATTTGCACCACGCGTATTAATCGATGGGCGTCCATCGGCTCCGTTGCCTCGGTAGGTGGTGCTTGATTGCCGCGCCATCTCCATCGCCAGTGGTGGCGAGGCGGTCGTGCGGGATCGTGCATGGCATTACGATCAGTATTTCCGATCGCGTTAACCTCATGCTTCCAGCAGTGATCTTCTGAGGAGCTTCCACTGTGACTAGTGGAGAACTTCCCAGTACTTCTACCAGAGACTTCCACGATGGAGACCGGTCGGAGATGAGAACCTCCTGAGGTCTTCGTGGCGGGCTCAGTTTGATTCGACGAGTTGCCGATCGAATCCTGAGTTTTATCATCCCGACTCGGGCCATTACCGGTGAGGGTCTCATCGACACCGTTACCAGGTGTCGGTTGGTCCCTGGAATTTCCAGAGGCCGTTGGTGAATACCTGTCAGCCATGATTGTGTCAAGGTATATTGACCCTCGGGTTGTGGGGTTGAGGTGTTGTCACCTTTTTCGCCGGTCGGGGAAACCGGGCTTGGAAAAATATTCGGACGTTCTGAACTGGTCAGAACGACCTGTCCCTCAAAGAGCGCCTCTTGGCGCAACGGTGTATCTTCATCCATCCGCTCAAGTTCGCTGTCGCCAGCGACTTGCGAACCATCGGAGGAGGATGAAGATTCCCCATGTTGCATGGCCTGGATGCAGGCTTCCATGTCAAGGTTGGAGTAGTCATCCAGGTCGAACCAGTTCTCCTCATCCCATGTTCCTGCCATACTTGCAATTACGAATATGAAGAAAACAGATGAGTTGAGCAAAGAACCTCTTCAGAAGTTTTGCACTATCTTCCCCACGGACGGCGCAGCTGTCGACGATCAAATTGCCGATCTTATGAATATATAAATGAAAAGAGGAAAAATATGCGTATCTCCTGGGAGTGGATCTGACTTGCTCTTTATTGCTATGAACTCACGATTACAAATACTTAGAGTATCTAAAAACACAACACTTTGCTATATCTCGCTTGATGTGCTTCTATAGGACTGTTGCTGATGTCTGTCTTGACCTCTCAATGTCTTCTAATCGGCTGTGTTGTGATGTGTTGTCTCGTGTCTTCCTCTCCACGTCTCCCTTCCGGCCTTCTATGGTCCTACTTAAGTACTTGATGAAGCGGTGACAGTTATCCCATGAAGAGACATCCGTTGGGGAGCGACGCGTCTGGTCGGGAAGAGGCGGTAGTTTGACGGTTCCACCAACTGCAAAGGCAGTTGGTGAAGATGTCAACTGTTCTGCGGTTAATGGTTTTAAGAAACGTTACACCATCAACCGAGATAGTGTTGTATTATGCGGAATATGAAACACGTGGTTTATTCATCACATAGTGAGTGGCGTGGTCGGGGACTCGACCCAGACGCCTGTTCATAACTTTACGAGCACTTACCTGATCGTGGATTAGGTTTGGAACTTTGTCCGACCAGAATATTTATTATATAACTTCTGTAGTACTTACGACCAGTTAGGACGATGGTCTTAGAAGTTACGACTATGAAAATATATGATATTTATCATATATTAAAATAATATATAAATATTTTAATCCTCAACAAAATTATTCCCCCGATCGATTCGGGAAGAGATCATAATTGCAGTGGCTAGCACGCGTCTAATCTGGTCGGCGAGGGAGGGACCGATCGATCGAGTTATTCCGTCCAGGTCAGCTGCGAACCTACCCACGTTGAAAAAGACGCATGCATTCTCCGCCATGGCAACCAGTAAGCGCCACGTACATACCCTGCTGCTTAATTTCAGGTTTCTCTAGGCAGCACGTCATCCGGCTGCTAGTAGGCTAGCTAGCTTTAATTTGGCTCTTGGACGTTGTTTAATTAGCGTAGAAACATGTTTCTAAACGCTATAATCAAGGCATGTATGACACGTTGCTAAACTTCATAATTAAGACATGACTAATATTACCACATTAGCTGTCTACAAACTTTGTCATTTAGGATTTTTGTTGTCTCTTCGTATGAATTATCTCTACTATTTAAAAATTAGAGTTGATGATCGTCTGTCTTCCCTACCCTTTTTGGCGTATAACGAGCGGGACACCGATAACCCAGATGGCGTCGTTGAGCACGATTACAGTTGATGACCTGATATACTATGACTATGATTTTCTTAATCCGTAGTAAAACATTGACATTGAACTAGTTGTCTATAACAAACACTGTTCTTTTAATAATTAAAAGATTGTTAGGATCCTGTAGAGACAAAACTTAAAAGATAAACTATTATAAAAGTTATCTTTAATCTTGTCTCTAGTTGACATGGATGAATATATAGGCATCAGCCATCTCTACTATTATACATGCTCCTAGGATGCATGTGCTATGACGTGGCCTTTCTCCTACGGACCACGCGTGCCTGGTTGATAGCCCAGGTCGTGAGATGCTTTTGTTCAGTATTCCAGGATGACACAAAGTAGGATGTCAATGACCCCCTCCTATTCCCACTCTTGATTTAGCTACCAGGGACGCCTTTCGTCGCGTCCCCACCACCAACAGAGAGTTGGCAGGAAATGACAATACTACATAAAATTTAATCACAGATGGTTCAAAATCGTCATCACAGACGGTTTTCTCAACCGTATAAATTTATGGATCAGTAAAACTATGAGGTCATCATAAACGGTTTTTGAACCGTCTATTCTCATCACAGACATGTAGATGCATTAGTTCACGTGTATACGAGTGTATAGCCGGGAACAGAGATGGGCACAGACTGTTATTCTTAAATTGCGCTCTGTGACTGCTAGAATTAGTCATTAGTAATCAGATTATCTTCCTAATGATCTATCACTAATGCTATTAGTGAAGCATGTTGTTAGTGTTATTATTCTTGTTCTATGTGGTGTTAATATGTGTTTTACTATGTACAGACATCAATTCAATTGTGTAATCAATGTTCTCACTTATTATTAATTTAGCTTTACATTATTTGTAATATTAATGATATTATGTTATATCTGCATATATTAGTCAAGAAAGGTGAAATATTATGTGAAAAATGTGAATTCGAGTTTCTAAAAATTACCAACAAATTACCAAATGTAGACGTTGTATGTTTCCTATCTTTGTAAAATTCAAAGATCAAACTCAGTCATATTTTGTATTTAGCAGATATGGTTGAGTTTGATCTTGAAACCGTTCAGAGATATATAATTATAATCTCCCCAATATCTTATTTTTTTTTAAAAAAATATTTGAAAACCTCTAAATTTAATCAATTTATATTTTCACCCGATACACCGTCCATAAGAAATACCTATGAAAGTACGTGCCATTCCCTATGCAAGTTTTTAACTTGCTCCGCCCCTGGTTGGCTCTGTATTAGGTGTTAGGTAGAAAGGGCGACCAGCAACAAACCCTAAACCATGCATTAACTATCCCATATATTCGGTCGTTCGTTTGTTGTTTTTTTTGCTCTGGTTCATCTGTTTTTTTTTTGTGTAGTCATCTCTTTGCTTTTTTTATTCGGAAGACGGGTTGATCTAAAGCTGGCCGAGGCGTAACCGTACGTAGTTTTTCTCCTCTTCGTGTCGGCTTCAGCTCAGTTTGGCGTGGGGAGCCGGCGTGCCCCAGCCCACCCGTTGCTGGTTTCATTAATTGAAAAAGCTTAACTCCAACTCACATTAACTACGTCTACGTACGTGCAATATTGTACTGCGAATATATGTACAAGTATAAAATCTACAGAGCAGAATCGATAAGCATTTCTTCTTATCCGGCAGCGAAGGTGACAGATTTAAATATTCGATTGCTAGCTGCTAGCTCTCTCTTTCGGAAGCGGATTCTATACATTGAAAGTACATGTAGTGAATAGTATCAATGCATTGTCGTACGACCCAAAATACACAGTTAAGATTGAGCACCACAACACAACACAAAAAAAAAATTTCTGTAGTATTTTCGCTACAATAGATCTTCACAGTTTCCATAGTATTTTTCCTTGCTGTCTATAGTACTGTTCATACATACTTAATTAAAACCTTGTTTACACAGTATTTTTCCACCGTAACCGCGTAGAATCCGAACTCTCTCTTTCAGCTCCACGTACAGTGAGAGCAACTAACTAATTTAGTAAAAATCTGGATTTTAATTGCGGCCGACGAAATCCATGGCGTAATAGCGACATGGTAAGACACGGGGAAGCTAGCATCGCGGTTCCTGTCAGTGGGACTACAGTACCCCGCCCCGAGAGGATGCTTATAAATTAATTCGGCCAGAGCGATGAGACCAAGTGGCAGAGATAAGCTGCTAGCGACAGATCGACAAGCAAATCGAGATTATTGTACATGGATGTTTTAACAAGAAAAAAGCAAGCACTGACTTGTGTCTTCTCCGTTTTTATACAACGTCATCTTCTCTGTTTTTATACTGACGTTGATATTTTGATTTGAGCTTTGGACTGGTGGCAGTCACTAAAAATACTATTACTAGTGTGGTGTATCGGTTCGTTTCGAGATCTGATTATATGCTCACAAAGCTTATTAGTTAGTTTAGTCATGTATTGTTTATTCATGTATAAAGAAACTCTCAAGATAAAGTGGGGCACATAGTTTTTATTATACATATAAGCTTACGAACAAAAATATTTAATAAAGAGAGAGGACTCAGCTTATATTCTTATATTCTTATGTTCTTATCTATTATTTATTATTTATGAATTGAGTATGTTCTTATCTCGGTGATGCCTCTTACGTTCTTGGCATTGAAATTCACCGGGATAGGTCCAAAGGAGTATTAAGTTTATCTCAAAAAGCATACGTTGACAGAGTACTAAAGAGATACAATATGCATAAATGCTCTGGCTCACCTGCTCCTATCGTTAAGGGCGATAAGTTTGGGACATTTCAATGTCCAAGGAACCAATATGAAACTGATCAGATGAAGACACTTCCTTACGCTTCAGCTGTCGGAAGCATTATGTATGCTCAAGTAAGCACACGCCCTGACTTAGCTTTTGTAACCGGAATGCTTGGCAGATATCACTCAAATCCAGGACCGGACCACTGGAAGGCCGTTAAGAAAGTCTTGCGTTATATGCAAGCTACTAAGCATCTCATGCTCACATATAAGCATACTGATAACCTTGAAGTTGTTGGTTATTTAGATTAAGATTTTGCGGAATGTGTTGATACTAAGAAATCAACGTCAGGTTATATCTTCACACTCGCTGGAGGAGCTATCTCGTGGAAAAGCTCCAAACAAACCCTTACGGCATCTTCAACGATGCAAGCTGAGTTTGTGGCATGTTATGAGGCTACTAGGCAGGCTGTATGGCTTAAGAACTTTATTCCGGGCCTTAGAGTGATTGACAGCATTTCTAAGCCACTCACCTTATACTGCGATAACGAACCCGCGGTCTTTTATGCGAGTAACAACAAGTCAAGTGGTGCTGCCAAACACATTGACATTAAGTATCATGTTGTGAAAGATAGAATCCAGGATCAAACCATTAGTATCAAACATATTAGTACTAAGTCAATGCTTGCGGATCCGCTTACCAAAGGCTTACCACCCAATATATTTCGTGATCATGTTGCCGGCATGGGTTTATTGGAAAGCCTCTGATTCTGGATAAAGGACCTTAAAACGAACCAACTCCCATTAAGTATTATGAATATCCATTTTTTAAATGTAATAGTACACTATAGGTACTGAGGTTGTATGGCACTTCATTGGCCATGCCACACATTACCTTGGTATGCTGTTTTTCATTTGCGGATGGACTTATGTTGTTAGCCTTACGATCAAAGGGGAGAATGTTAGATTGATCTCGGCTAACTGCCGAGACCGAGTCTCACGGGGCAAAGCCCACCAACGCGCCCTGATCGGGGGCGGCTCCAACTGCTTTGGTTCTGGTCTCGGTCTCCTCTAGCGCTACATAAATCAGAGGGATACGGCAGGGTTTTTGGCTAAGTATTCAAAACTCAAGAACGTCCCACACACACGCCCGATCGGTAATGAAGCACTGAGGAGAACGAAGGCCACAACTACGACATCGCGAGACCGGACCGACGGCCACTGGACCATCGCCGCTACTTCGACTCCGCGACTCAGGCCGAAGTCACGGCGCTCAGATCTGCGCCGACCCCGACCGACTCTCAAACAATCACAATGGCATCCTCATCTAATGGTATGTTAATGATTCCGCACTAAAGTTTATTAGGTGTTCTCTAATTGATCTAGGATTCATGTTATTAGACTCTGTTTAAACTTAGTTGTTATGCAAACACGATTCACCGTCCACAAGTAATACATATGAAAGTACGTACCATTCCCTATGCAAGTTTTTAACTTGCTCCGCCCCTGGTTGGCTCTGTATGAGGTGTTTGGGCAGAAAGGGCGACCGGCAACAACCCGACCATGCATTAACTTCGGTCGTTCGTTTGTTGTTTTTTTGCTCTGATTCATCTGTTTTTTTTTTAGTCATCTCTTTGCTTTTTTTTATTCGAAAGGCGGGTTAATCTAAAGCTGGCCGAGGCGTAACCGTACGTAGTTTTTTCTCCTCTTCGTGTCGGCTTCAGCTCAGTTTGGCGTGGGGGAGCCGGCGTGCCCCAGCCCACCCGTTGCTGGTTTCATTAATTGAAAAAGCTTAACTCCAACTCACATTAACTACGTCTACGTACGTGCAATATTGTACTGCGAATATATGTACAAGTATAAAATCTACAGAGCAGAATCGATAAGCATTTCTTCTTATCCGGCAGCGAAGGTGACAGATTTAAATATTCGATTGCTAGCTGCTAGCTCTCTCTTTCGGAAGCGGATTCTATACATTGAAAGTACATGTAGTGAATAGTATCAATGCATTGTCGTACGATCCAAAATACACAGAAATTGCTATAGTATTTTCGCTACAGTAGATCTTCACAGTTCCATAGTATTTTTCCATACGGTCTAGAGTACTGTTCATGCATACTTAAAACCTTGTTTACACAGTATTTTTCTACCGTAACCGCGTAGAATCCGAACTCTCTCTTTCACCTCCACGTACAGTGAGAGCAACTAATTTAGTAAAAATCTGGATTTTAATTGCGGCCGACGAAATCCATGGCGTAATAGCGACATGGTAAGACACGGGGAAGCTAGCATCGCGGTTCCTGTCAGTGGGACTACAGTACCCCGCCCCGAGAGGATGCTTATAAATTAATTCGGCCAGAGCGATGAGACCAAGTGGCAGAGATAAGCTGCTAGCGACAGATCGACAAGCAAATCGAGATTATTGTACATGGATGTTTTAACAAGAAAAAAGCATGCACTGACTTGCGTCTTCTCCGTTTTTATACAACGTCATCTTCTCTGTTTTTATACTGACGTTGATATTTTGATTTGAGCTTTGGTCTGGTGGCAGTCACTAAAAATACTATTACTAGTGTGGTGTATCGGTTCGTTTCGAGATCTGATTATATGCTCACAAAGCTTATTAGTTAGTTTAGTCATGTATTGTTTATTCATGTATAAAGAAACTCTCAGTATAAAGTGGGGGCACATAGTTTTTATTATACATATAAGCTTACGAACAAAAATATTTAATAAAGAGAGAGGACTCAGCTTATATTCTTATATTCTTATGTTCTTATCTATTATTTATTATTTATGAATTGAGTACTTCGTTTCGTTGACAGGCAAATGCGACCTGTTTAACAACCGGTTCCTTAATTCGTGTTGAGTCTCTCAATATAAAACAACCGGTTCCTTAATTCGTGTTGAGTCTCTTAAAGAGACTCTCAATATAAAGTGGGGCACAGTTTTTATCATACACATAAGCTTACGAACAAAAATATTTAATAAAGAGAGAGGACTCAGCTTATATTTTTATGTTCTTATCTATTGTTTATTATTTATGAGTTGATTACTTCGTTTCGTTGACAGGCAAATGCGACCTGTTTAACAACCGGTTCCTAAATTCGTGTTGAGTCTCTTTACCCTGTTATTTGCACGGATGGGCTAAGGAGCATTTTCTGAAGTTGGGCCTGTTTGTTTCTAATATTGGATCTGGCAAAAAAAAGAGAGGAAGTGACGGTCCATTTTTGTAACCCCAAACGAAGTGGCAATAAAAGGAAAAAGATTTGGAGTAGCTTGAATCTTGACCCATTTCACCCGCATAATCGGCCCAATTCAGATAAACGAATAGAAAAAGGAAGGAAAAGCTTCGAGCTTTTTTACCGACCCACTTTATCCCCTCGCTAGGAGGCCCATCCCAGTTTGGTCTTGGAAGCTACTCGCACGTGCAATGCGTGTGCGCTGCGCCGAGATAATTCCCAGCACGCTCCAAGCGAGAAATGCTTTTGAGATAATATCCACTTCCCCTCTCGGCTCTCACGACCATGGCGGCGCTCTGCTCTGCCTCCCCGGCTATCTTGTAAGATTGAAGTGGCCGATTAAAGGAGGGTGAATAGGCGGTTTAAAAAATTCTTTCGGGCTAAAATCAATATATAATACGGAAGTTAATAACAATTGATTTTGCACAATAAAAACCTAAATCAACTAGGCTCAACTAAGTGCATCAACAATATGAATACAATACAAAAGAGTAATCATACAAAGATATATAAGCAATTAAAGTATGTAATGTAAATTGTTCAAAGTAAAGCACAAGATAAAACAAGATGAACACAATAATATTTTACCGTGGTGTTCGGAGACTTGCCGATCTCCCCTAATCCACGTTGAGGTAAGCCCAATCCATTCTCCACAGTGGCGCGTGGAGCCGAATCCATTCTCCTGCTATGCCTCCTCCACACCGGGGGCGGAGGTTGTGGCGGGGACACCGGCTTCCTCGGCTCTGGCAAGGTTAGGCCCCACAAAATCTATAGCTTCTATGCGAACGAGAGTGTAATTATGCATCCGATACGTATCCACGCTCTCCTACAGCGATATTGGATGCCTTGTTATTGATATATTTTCACATTGTTGTGTATTTCCCGGTTCACTCCCAGATTATGCAGTATTGATTACCTTAAAATGCTAAATGGATTGTAGTACAATCTTCGATAGTCAGAACAACACCAACTCAGCACTAGGGTTAGTGAAACCTTGATATAATTCGCACTATAGTTGTTTTCCTCTGACTGTATATATGTTTTCCATCTGCTGTTGCTTGACAACATGGATAGGAAAATGGTAGTAAGACTAAGGAAGCGACTACGCCACGCTATACCATCGTATACTCGTATGTCCTACCTATGTGCCACCAACGGTATAGATTCTCACGCCGATAGCCATCTCCCTCCTACAACTCCGCAACAGTCCTCGCCTCTCCATCACCCACGCCGGAGCTTGCCCTGCCCTCCCTCTCCTCTACCACCGCAACTTCCCTTCCTCCGCCTCCCCCACCGGCGGTGACCACGCCGCCTCGCCTTGCCGCGGTATCCCCTTCCCCCATGACCCTCACCCCGCCCAATTTAACATTCTCTAGCGTTGACGCCTTGTCGTGCCTCCCTCCGCCGCCACCCATCGCTCGGCATCCTTCTATAATTAGGGGTGGTGGGGTGCGCGATGAACCCATCAGGAGCAGGGGAGCCACCGCTCCTCTCGCTGGAGCTCTGAGAAGACAGGGTGTTGGAGTCGTTCGTTTGATGGTTTCGATCCAATGGGAGTCTTAGTTTTTATCTAAGACTAATTATGTATCTTTGTGCCTTTGAGATCTTAACTTATGTGCAACACTGTGTACATAATTTTACTTTGTTTATTTCAGTTTAATGAGTTCTGTTACCAGAATCACCCATCTCTAGTATATTCAGGGTTTATTTTTATGTGCAGACAACTTTACTAAATCACATCTTGACTGTTCACCATGGAAAGCGGGTTGCTATCATTGATAATGACGTATGGCTATATGAGTACATTTTTGTTGCATGTTTACTATTTAAGCGCTTGAGCAGCACTTAGTTTTCCACTCCTGGACACATGTCAGACTTTGCATACTGAAAAATCCATCTTATTTTAATTTGATGTCATTGTTTCCATTGCAGTATGGACAAGTTGATATCGATGGTTCATTAGTTGCTGCACAAACTGGTGGAGCTGAGGACATAATGATGTATGGTTGCCTTTGCTACATTGTGTGTGGTGATTTAGTCCGTATGATTGGTGAATTTGTTGACAAGAAGAAGTGGAAGTTTGATCATCTTGTTATTGAAACCACATGTAAGGAACTTGGTAAGGATTGCCGCCATAATAAAGAAAATCACTTAGCTCATTATTTCCATTTGCATGCTAATCATCGCCGGCGTCGTAGCTACATCACTCAACTCAAAGTTGAGAACTCGTGGATCCAGTCGCACGACGAAATGTCGGAGGCTCTTGCTGCTTACTACGAGAACCTCATTGGCAAACCGGCTCACATATCGCACTCTTTGGATCTGAATGTTCTTAACATCTTGGTTCACAATATATCCTTGCTAGAGGCATGTTTCTCTGAGCAGGAAGTGTGGGAAGCCATCCGGAGTCTGCCGGCAGAAAAGGCTCCAGGGTCGGACGATTTTATCACGTTGTTCTATCAACAATGTTGGTCGATCATCAAACCGGATGTCATGTCAGCGATATTCAAGCTGGGTAGTTTGGTCGACAACAGTTTCTTCTAGCTGAATCAGGCTCTCATCACTCTGTTGCCGAAGAAACTAGAACATAAGGCACTAAAGACTATCGCCCCATTAGCTTGCTGCACAGCTTTGCAAAGATTTTCTCCAAGATTCTCGCCTGGAGGTCGGCATCAGAAATGGCAAAGATCATAGATCCCAACCAATCCACCTTTATTGCTGCACGTTCTATCAAAGGCAATTTCTTTCTCGTCTGGTAGTCCGCTCATGTGCTTCATCAGTTACGAAAGCCAACGTTCCTCTTCAAGCTAGATATTGCCCAAGCACTTGACTCAGTTTCCTGGTTGTTTACGCTGGAAGTCCTGTGTCGTAAGGGCTTTGGGTTGAACTGGTGCGCATGGCTAGCTATCATGCTATCCTCAACCTCTACCTGCATTCTGCTGAATGGACAACTGGGTCGCCCAGTTTAGCATGGTAGAGGGCTCCGGCAAGGCAACCCACTGTCCCTGATGCTCTTTTTCATAGTCACGGATGTTCTCACCAACCTCATCACACTGGCGGAAGAGTCCTCTCTTCTTCAACCTCTTGGAGTACCGTCGAGGGTCCCTCATCGTTTATCGCTTTACGCCGATGATGTGGCCCTGTTCCTTTCGCCAGTTACATTGGACCTACTTACGATCCGCACCATCCTGCAAGCGTTTGGAGAAGCCTCAGGTTTGCGAACCAACCTCGCAAAGAGTTCCATCTCTCCAATTCGCTGCTCACCTCAACATCTTCAGCTTATTGCCGACGAGCTGCAATGCCCTTTGGTTGACTTCCCTTGCAAGTATCTGGGATTACCACTACCCTTGAGGAAGACTGTAAACAACAACTTTCAACCGCTCTTGGACAGGATTTTTGCTCGGTTACAGCGATGGCAGACCGACAGGCTATCAGAAGGAGGTCGTCTAGTCTTGGTTAGGATGGTGCTTACGGCCCTCCCCATCTACTCCTTCATGGCTCTTGATCCCTCCTCTCGGTGATCAAAGCAATCGATAAATGGCGATGTGCATTTCTGTGGAAAAGGAACCGAGACGGTCACCGGAGGTCATTACCTTGTTGCCTAGGCTTCGATTTGTAGGCCTACTCGTTATGGGGGATTGGGTTTACACAACCTCTGGGTTCTCGACCGCGCGTTACGTATAAGATGGCTTTGCCTTCAACATTCATGGAACGCGTGGCCATGGTGTGCTGTAATAGCCCAGTTAGTGGCCAGTCTCGGAAATGGCAAACGGGCCCTGTTCTGGTTGGGTCATTGGATTAATGAGCAAAGCATTTCTGCCATCACGCCGTCGCTGACCAGATCGGTCCCGCTCACAATATGGAACAAGCGCATGGTTGCGGAAGCTATGCTAAATGGTTAGTGGATAGCTGACATCACAGGGGGTCTCGATGCGCAGGTTCTCATGGATTATCTATGCCTGTGGGACTTGATTCGGTCGGTCCGCACAATGCCTGGACAGGAAGACTCCTTCTGGTGGCATTGGGACGGCTTGAGGCAGTACTCGCCAAGTTCTGCTTACAATGCCTTCTTCTTCAGCTCTCTGCTCTTTGCGTGTGCTCCAACAATTTAGGAATCGTCTACCCTGCTGAAGTGTAAATACTTCATGTGGCTCGTCGTTCGTCAGCACTACTGGACTATGGATAGACTGGAGTGTCGCGGCCTCTCAAACCAACGAGACTATGTTTTATGTCGTTCTGCCAAGGAAACTATCTATCACCTCCTAGTCGACTGTGCGATCACTGCCCAAATTTGGGTGCGCTTCCTTCCGCACGTTGGCCTACACTGATGTACGTCGACTGGACAACCATCCTTGGAGAACTATTGGCTTTTTGCTCGCCAGTCGGTCTCGTTGAACCGCCGTCGAGGACTTGATTCCTGCATCATCCTCATTTCCCAGATACTCTAGAAGGAGAGGGACAATCAAGTGTTGTTATTTCAGGTTTACGGGCATCAGAACAAGTTGATTGCTTGTACTCCTTTTTGGGAGTGTAGGCCCATGAGGACCTCATCTGACAATGTTGTAAGCCGCTCTGCATCCAGGAGTCGTTTGGTCCCTCTCAGAGCCGCGATTAAGGTTTGGGTTGTAAGAGTTGTATCAAAATTCATCTTACACAATGAACCTATGCAGTTGTATTTGTGTCTAACAACTATATTATCGAACTGTCGTACAATAACCGACAACTTTTTTTTATTGGATCCAGAAGATGCATTTCATCTACTTGATCTTCCTAATTGTTGAACTGTCTGTCCTACGCTGGTACCTAAAATTCCCTAGTGGTGAAACTTATCTGCTAAAATTCCTACTTATTTCAACTGGTTTGAATAAAGTACGAGGTATGTACCGTACTTCCAAAATTTCCAGAATCAATTTCCCCTCTGTCTCTTTGTGTTGCTTGGTAATGCTATTATTGTCCTTGTTCCTACAATAATTCCTTTCTTTCTTTCTATTATGATTTCACATGTTAGCTTCTTGTGCAAAATATGATGCCCCTGTGCTAATTAGATATGGCCTAATTCTGGGGGTCTAAAATTTATTGATTCAATTTGGCATCCGCTCTGTATTGCTTACTAATGCAATTAGTGTCCTTTTCCCTGCAATCTTTGCTTTGTTTCTTTCCATTATGATTTCTCATGGTAGCTTCTTCTGGCAAATAGGATGGCCCTGTACTAGCCTAATTCTGGGAATAGCACACAACAAGTCAATTATTTGTGCTTACTAGTTTTTAGATTGGTACACTATGATGTTGCCTACAAGGTTGATGCCTATTAAGATCCATTGGAGATATCGATGCCGACAAGTTTATCGTTTCTTCTCCTTAAGGTGCTATTGTGACATGTGGTAAATACATGCTAACAAAATTCCCCTACCATCTCCCTTCGTAGTAATGTAATTGAGGATATAGGACTGTATGAGTCTCACCATTACCCATATAGAATTCTGAGAGGCTGGCTAGCCTGTACAAATATTTCCTACTACTCATGATGAGATAATGACACTAGGTTTTAAGCTGTTGAATAGTTGTATTTACATCTTGCTACAAATGTGCATCCCATTAATTAATGTGTGTTTGTCTATTTTTGTAGTTTTCTCCCATGAAATAGTTTACGTACTACCCTGGTGGTCTTACTTGAGCAACTAGGATCAAGTAAAACTATATATATTCCACGATTTTGCAAAATAGTTTTTCTTGGTTTCGTTTCATCTAGGATCTTGATTGTAGGTTGTACGTCAAGGGTTTTACCGTGGTAACCATGGACTGGATTGGTTGTAGCATGATTGCTGACACATAGGACGGTGCTATCATCATTCCTGGAAAGGTGAGAAAAACACATATCAGATTCCAATTTGGAACATACTAGATTTGATAGATTCTATAGTTTATTTCTTATTAATGACAGCAATAACACAGATAGCATTTAGTCTTACACAAGTGTGTAGGTATGATATCCTTTCATTAGGATTACTCGTATTAAAACAAGGCTATTACTTTAGTGTATGATTATAATATCCTTGCATTTTTTTTCTTATTTACATTAGAATAGGATTGTTCTTCCCGTTATAGCTTATGTACCCTTCTTTGTATGCAACCTGCTTTTTCTCAGTATTTAGGCTGCACTCTGATTGGTTTATATCCAGCTATAATGCATACTTTATGAATTATTGATGAAGAACATTCTGCCCTCACCTGTATTTGTTTCATATGTATGCATTTTATAGTCATCATTTACAATTCTGCAATATTCTTCGTGCCCCTGATTTTGTCGTTCTTTTGGAGGTATGATCCACGACGAATGATAGGGATGTAATATATAACTGAAGTGGCTTCCAAGGTGTTGTTTTCAAACAACAAAACATATGTGCTGGTATGGACTTCTATTAATCCACCCGTTGTTGAGGGTTTCCTATGCAATACAAGTGTTGCTCCTGGGGCGTAAAAAATAGCTTCTCTCTGTTTTGTTATACCATGCAGACGATTACTATAACATATGCTTTGTTAGTAAACTATATGCATTTGCCCGATAACAACGAATTGAAAGTAACTTTAGAAGTGAGCACGTCATTATTTTATGCGATCTCATTCTTGGTTACAAAGCATGTGTTGTGTCATTTCTTCGTGCGGTCACTTAAACTTGAGTTGGCACCTGAGCACCATGCTTCATATCTTACTATTGAAGTTCTCAGTACCATGTAGAATACATACAAGGTACACGGCTATAGATGGTCTTACCATCGAACATATATTTCTAGAATTTCGTAAAACCAGATGGTACTCTGTGCGACTGTGCTCCTGTTATTTGATTTGTCACCCGCCTTTAGATGTGTTGTTTACTTGTTGCACTCCTTCAAAATGGTGAATAATGAATGCTCTCTGTGTTACAGTTGTCTTATGCCATGCTGTTAGCATTTAGTCTTATGCCATGCTATTGCTATTCGATTTGTCACCTGCCTTCAACTTCATATCTTACCTCAGTATGCCACTTATAGATTTGTTTGATCATACTGCTTTGTTTTATTTTGTTTTGTTTTTTCAGAATTCTACACAGGCATAGTCTGTGCTGTGTACAACATTCCCTTTTGCTTAGTTGGGAGCAGCTTCATCTGGTTTGGCAGGGACCAAGTCACCATGTACGCTACAACCATCACAAGAAGACGTGCCGTAAATATTACCTACCACCCACAGTGAGTTGCAACACGACACAATATCCCAATAGGCTTTCGCACAACCTAAAAGAATTGCTTTCCGTGGATATCATTGCATGGTACGATTATCTCTTGTCAACTTGCCTATTTATCTCTCTTCAGTTCGGTGACAAATTAAGCATTGTTGTTTGCAGCCCATCTTTGTAGTTAACCTGACACGGCAACAAGAATTCTCTTCAGAGATTGTTGTCCTACACACAGCAGATGAGAGAAAAACTAACTAAGGCCAAGCGCAAGTCCCATATACATTAATCATGTTTGTCAAATTATTTGAGATGAGCGGCACTTGCTATCCACTAGATTACAAAACTATTAGATGCAACCTATAAACCTCTATTCTACCTTTTGTCTTTAGAGTTCACTCGATATTTACTATACCATTTGGTATCATGCGCCTATATTGGGCTCTATCTGTGTGCAATTGATGTTCTGGCTTAACAATTGCGGCATGGTTCAAACGGTACCCCAATACATTAAGGGTTGTTTCCCGCCAACATTTTATGACCTTTCATATTTCATGCTGAGTTGTACAGGCGAGCAACGTAATGCGCCTCCCTACTTATGATTATGGGAACCTATATGATGTGCACCTCTGTTGGTTCATGGTGCCATACAACAATCGTAGTTCATTACTGATCGTTAACTGAAACAATTAGCCAACTGGAATGGACATATTTATGCTCAGCTGTTCATGCATTCTCAGCACACAATAACATATACGATGTGCATGCAAGAATAATATATTCCATCATCCTACCATAGCCGATCTATTCCATTGTCCTACCATAGCCGATCTCCATCTTCCTAGTAAAAAAAGATGGGTTATTTGCTACCTCTATGTCTGAATACTACACTTTTGACCTAAAATATTGTTCCTAAATACATGGCACTTTTCCAATCCCGAGATGAATTTTACCAAACTACCCCTATTAAACCTACACATTTCTCCTACTTACTACCTCGTTTTACGTGCTTAAATATTATTGGAGGGCAATTTGGTCACGTTGTAACAAAAAAAGGGACAACTAAAAATTTGCCACCAATAGAACGCTCTTCTAAGCTTTGCCATTATGTAGATTGTAATTCATAATTTGCCATTTCTTACTATTTTGAATCATTCTTTTGCCATTTTTGAGTTTTTATCCACCTTTTCATTTTTCAGGCACATGAAAATACTGAAATGCCCCTGAGCGAAGTGTCCAGGCACGACCAGGTCAAATGTCTTCAGTGACTCATTTCCTCTTGCCACTCTTGCGCTATGCTATGCAGTCTACTCCAAACCGCCTTCTCCACTCCATCCCGAAGCCCTAGCTCCACTCCCTCTCATGCGCGCCGGCGGCCAAGGCAACTGGAGGACCTTGGGCTTCAGTGGTGTTGGGCAGCCGAGGAGCTTCCCTAGGTTACTTGATGGATGTGAGTTGACCCACTCCTGCGCACCGGCGGCCAACCACGACATGAATCCGAAGGACCTCCCCTTCGGGTTAGTTGCTTCTATGATTTTTTTGGTCGCTTTTGTTTATTATTCGGAGAAGGGAAAGTAGGAACATAGTAGTTGGATTGTGATTCAATTTTCCTTATTTGAGTAGGATTGATCCGGAAAGATCGTTTAGTATATCTGTAATAGTTGTCCCGTATGTCACTAGGCATCTGGATGGTAGCACGGCGAGATTTGAGCGTCAGTGCTTTGAATGGATTGTTGACTCCCATGGGTATACGCCTGAAAAGTTCTCGCAACAGTTGGGTGAGAGGATCATATGAGGTTGCTGTCAAGATGTGCAGTTGTGATGCGTACACAGGGACATTGGAGAAGAGTTGCTGATTCAGAATGCAATTCAGTTGTGTGATGCTTTTTTGACACGATGGAGAGTCAAATTTGTGCCATTTTCTGTTGACATTGTCGACAAGACAGGGAGTGAATCTAGGCCAGTGTTGAATGAAAGCCAGCATGGTTCCACTCATTCTGTTATGACAATGTCACAGACCAAATCTCCCAATGCAGCAAGCACCTTTAATGCAGTACCTGATGCAACTGAAGCATATACAACATATGTCCCAACCAATGCATCAGATGGTAGGGTGGATTGGTCAACCCTTCACATTCATGAATCAGCAGCTAAGGATGACAAAGATGTGGCAATGGGAGATGATGCGATGTATCAACTGATGGGACTACAAGATGAGGATGGCGTTGCTAACCAGAAGAGGTAGACTGCATCTGATAATGCTACCAACTCTGGTGTGCAACCATCAATCAGTGAGCAGCAAGAGGTTGATGTTGCGGCTGAAATCCCAGTGGATGACATTAATCCTTAGGAGATGCATTGTTTGTATGATAGGGATAGACCAAGGATGGCAGTGGGATGCACATTCCCTACCATGAAATACTTCAGGATGGCTATTAGGCAATATGCAATAAATGAAGAATTTGATCTAGACACAGGCAAATCAGATCCAACAAGGTTTAGAGGTTCATGCAAAGGTGAAGAATGCCCCTGGAGAATAGTATCTATTTTGATGCCAGATAAAAGAACTATCAGGGTACTAGCTTTAATCTTGATAACTTAATATAATTTATTGCATACTTTATGTTACTAAATGTAGTATATTTATCATGCAAATCAGCAAGATGGTAGATGATCACAATTATGTATCAACAAGTAGGGTGAAAACTAGCATGGCAACACAAGGTTGGACTGCAAACATGGTAGTTTGAATCATGAGGAAGGAGCCAAATGTTGGTGTAAAAGAATTACATGGTAGCCTGCAAGATGAATACAATGTGACTCTCATATATTCAACAGTCTAGGCAGGGAGCTAGAAAGCTCTTGAGATGCTATATGGGAATTGGGATGATAACTTCCATATGCTTTACAGCTTGAAGGCAGAGATAGATTTGAAGCCTCTTGGTAGTGTTGTGGAGATAGACACTAAGACTGTCAATGGGAAGGTCTACTTCCACAAATGTTTTCTTACTTTGAGCCAATGCATTGAAGGGTTTCAGGCGGGATGCGGACCATATCTGAGCATTGATTCTACATCACTGAATGGCATGTGGCTTGGGCAGCAAGATGGAGTGACTGCATTGGATGGACATAACTGGGTGTTTCCAGTGACATTTGGCTTCATTGAGTCTGAGACACTAGATAATTGGACTTGGTTCATGAAGCAGTTGAAGAGGGCAATTGGTGAGCCTCCTTTGCTGGTAGTATGTGTTGGAAATATACCCTAGAGGCAATCATAGAGATAATGATATTTCATTATGTTCATGATTTTGATAATATGTTATCGTGTTCCTTGAATGAATAATCAGTTATTGATCAATAAGTATGTGACTTATTGGTGGAACTCTTTAACTTATATGATGTCATTCTAAATGTATCCCTGGTCGGATGTCACTGGTCGGAACACCAGTGACTCTACGACCAGCACATGTATTGATTAATGACCATGTTTCACCGGTCATGGATATGAGGATATCGAATCAATAATGTGAGCACATGTTAGAGAACATGGGGTTGGATAGACCCATCATTGAGACACTATTAAGATTGTTATGGATCTTTGTGTCATTAGTTGGTCTCAAGTAATGATGATGTATAATCCTTAGACCTGAGATCAGCATGGTTCCCTACATATGTAATAGCACTCTTAGGGGTTGCGAAACGCTACTCATAACTGGGTAGTTATAAAGGTAGCTTTCGGGTATGCTATGAAACATGCGGAGGGATGTGACTGGTCGAGATGAGATTTGCCCCTCCTTGCATAACAGGAGAGATGTCTCTGGGCCCCTTTTGGTGATCGGATAAAGAAAGTGCATGGCCATGCCACTAGTGGTCAAAGTGTCGACCACATGAAGTTATCCGACACTCGATCGAGAAAGTATTAAACAGTCCATGGTTGACACATCATCTCACCTAGAGTTCAACCAGACATCATGAGGCAAAGGGAGAATGCATGAGTAGATCGCTTAGTTCGATCAATTAAGGGCTAGTCGTATGGAGATACGATCTGGTCATAGATTAATCGAATGTAATCACAGAATGGTAAGAACTTGGTCGTAAGGAGTTACAAACTGGTCGTGACCAATTACAACCTGGTCGTATAGAGATACAAACTGGTCGTAAGTGATGAGGACCTGATCATAGATCATATTACATCAAGGTTCGTCCGATATATTCTATGTGTATTTGGGAATCGTTATGTGCTGCTAGGTACCGCTAACTACTGGTGATCGGAAAAGAGTTTCTGAGTCATAACGCTGGGATCTGTTTTGGATGGTGATCCGAATTCGTATAGACCACGAGTTCCTAATGAGCCTCCAGGTCGAGACCCATCATGGATGCCTATATAAAGAGGGGAGGTGGCATGGGGTGAGGGAGAGGATGATCTTTGGAAGAACTCCTGAAACCCTAATAGCCACGCCTTCTCCACCACGCTAACGGTGCTAGCACTTCAGCGCGTGGTGATCCTGCCCCGTACGTGTGGATACCTCGGAGGTGTTGTTGCGAAGCATCAACACTAGGACGATCCGCGACTTGTGTTGATCACCGGAGTCGGAGGAGAAGTTGCGTGGTGAGTACGACCACTCGAAGAAGCAGACACGCGGCGAGTACGACCACTCGAAGAAGGAGACGCGCCGTGAGTACGACTATGACTGCATCAACTCGCTACGACAACTCTACTTCCGCTACGAGTCGGCGCGTCTAGCGGTAATCTCGTGATCTATTTCTAGCGGTGGTTCCCTGGTTGTGCGGTAAATTTTTGTTTATGCTATCGTAGCCTTGCCGCGTTACCCAATAGTATGTAGTGATGCAAGTAAGGGATTGGAGAATGCAGTGAAGGAGGTATTCCCACATTATGAGCAAAGGGAATGCTTTAGGCACTTAATGCAAATTTTTGTGAAGAAGTTCCATGATGATATTTTTGCCACCATATACCCTGCAGTAAAATATGTATGCTTCAAGCACTAAAGAAGAAAAAAGTTCACCAAGGAAAAACCTAGAGCTCCAAAGAAGAACGGGAAGAAAACAATGGTTGCCACCATTGCCCAACTAGAAACACCCTCAAGAACAAGGATCAACCTACCTCCAGAACTAGAGCATAGCCTAGGGTATGTAACTAGAAGGTATGCAATTACTTGTTATCAATTGTCAAAGGATATGGACTATGTGTTTAGAGCATAGCCTAATGAAAATATTTACAAGCAACTAGCCACGTGTTTAGGTCAAGAAGTGTAGAAGGACCAAGTGCAAAAGACTCTAGTGCAAAATGACCAAGCAGGAAGTTGACTCAAAAAAGAAGAAGTGACATGTGCTCATCAGAATGAAGTTACTGTAATGTGGGTCACTAATGTACTGTCACATTTAATGTAACGTGCTGAACTACTGTTATTTGGTGAACTAGTGTTCTTTGGTGACTTTATGTTATGTGATGAAC
Source organism: Hsuehochloa calcarea (assembly GCA_036346395.1). Taxonomy (NCBI): domain Eukaryota; kingdom Viridiplantae; phylum Streptophyta; class Magnoliopsida; order Poales; family Poaceae; genus Hsuehochloa; species Hsuehochloa calcarea. The sequence goes on from CM070596.1 coordinate 68,426,265, forward strand.
AAGTATTATTTGTTTAATGTCAGCTTGTCATGTTGTTTCCTTGATTGTCTCATTGTTCACTGAAATTTCTGACAACCATTCAGTGCATACATACAACCATTCTGTGCATCCAATGCATGCATACATGTATGTCTGATTGAACAATTCAATACATATATACAACCATTTAGTGCATATATACAACCATTCTTATGCTGAAGTGAACAATTGAATGCATATATACAGCCATTCAGTGCATATATACAACCATTCTTCAGCTGAAGTGGACAATTCAATCATACATACATGTCATAATCAATAAACAAGAATCAGAACTATTCATTCATTACATCGCATAATATGATATTCAACCATGTCTGAACCATTCATTCAGACCCAAAAGGGATAACCATACCATAGCAAGCTCACACCATTCAATTCTTACATCACACCTAGGACATTTTCCCTGGACCATACAGCTACTTGAATAATTGTACCATCACAAGCAGCACAACTAGGACCACATTCACTCCACACACAAACTTCAGAATCCCTACTCCTAGGTTCTGCCTACTTATATTCATACCAGCAATGCAGTCCTTCAACTCTATGATCTTCCCTTTCATGGATTTCACATCTTCCCTGAGCTTGTCAGTCAACTCAAAAAGTTATGGAATTGCATTTTCAGGGAAGGGAATTGTCCATGCTAATTACACTGGTCTCAACAAGGTGAGCTTGATACCGTTCGAGCCACATGAAAAAAGTGCATTATCGAGCATCTGCCAAACATCAAGAATGGATCCCAATCAACGAGGGCTAAAACCGAATCAAGAAGGCACCAAGAAGGGATCCCAATCAATGAGGGCTAAAACCGAATCAAGAAGGGATCCCAATCAACAAGATGCAAGCGAAATTTACTTACATTAGGCTTATTCCTCGGACACTTGAAGAACCGCTTGCATGGATTCGCTTTAGTGTTCGAGACGCGCTCAATGACCTGGTATTCCTCCCATACGGGGTAGAGAATCAGGGGTAGACCCGTCGATCTATACTACGGCTCCATGCCCTTGCTTGCTCGCACCGAGGATGACCCCTGAGACATGGTCGTCGTCTTCCTCGGTAGCAGCACACCGCCACCGAGGTCAAGCCGCCTCGGTCGCCGCCACGAGCTAGGGCTCCGGTGTTCGGTGCGAGTGGAACTAGGGTTTGCGGGGCACTGGGGTGGGCGACCTAGCCCGACCAGTTAAGACGCCACCAAACCAGCTTGTGCCCGGTCATGTGACTCAGGGGGCATTTCGGTAACTTCAGGTGGGCATAATTGGCCTGAAAAATGAAAAAGAGGATAAAAACTCAAAAATAGCAAAAGAATGATTGAAAATGGTAAAAATAGCTTAGAAGAGCGTTCTATTGGTGGCAAATTATCAATTGTCCCAAAAAAAAATAACTTTTTATCTCTACTACTTAAAAGAAGGAATTGGTGGCGGACCGTCCTCCCTCATGCGATGTGAGCCGTTAGATCTATCTTTCTTCGTGAGATGTGAGCTGTTGGATCTCGTTCTTTTTCGGTTCCTCCCGTGCGTACAGTTGGCCACCCACAACCTCCTCTTCACTCCCCCACACCTCAACTACCCAAGCTGGTGCGCAAGAAACCCAAAGATTCCATCGATCTTTTTAAGAACGGGTTGCCGACGGATCACTTGCATTGTAGGCTGAGCACGATGACGATTGACGAGATATGATTTTTTTAATCCGTAGCAAAGCATGTGCATTATACTAGTTAGTCAAAAGTGTAAATGGAAACGAAGGGGATACGGGTATAATTAGACCTGTTTAAACACCAGGTCGGGTCGGGCTTGAAAAGCCCGACTGTGAACGGGCAAGCCCGAGCCCGATTTGGCCCGAAATTTGGTTTTTCTGATTTAAAACTGTTATTTTAATGCTTTTGCATAATAAAAGTAATATTTAATAAGAAAGGTTTTTTTAATTATTTTCATCGGCCTTCGGTTTTCGGGTTGAAAATACAGTTCCAAATCCGGCCCGCTGGGACCTCCGTGAACAGGTCTACGTATAATCAGTGAGAGTAGCAGTTGGGCTCGGGTCAGCCCAACAAGGAGAAAAAATGAGTCTGACACGGCTAGAACACTACATATATATGAAGCCCAAACCCAAAGGCTTTCCTTTCTTCTTCGCAAAGAAAGAAAAGAAGAGAGCAGAGAGGAGAGAGACAGAGGTTAGCAGCGACGATGGCGAGCGGCGGCACGAAGAAGGAGATCGGCGAGAACCACGACACCCTCCGCTTCGGCGTCAACGATAGCGTCAAGGGCGACCTCGCGCCGCCGCACCCGCTCCAGGCTACCATCCAATCGGTACCGCCTCTACTCGTCTCTCTTTCCCCTCGATTTGTACCGTACCCTCGAAACCCTAACGCTGAATCCGAGTATTTTGGGGACGCGCGTGCAGGAGGCCAAGTTCTGGGCGGACAAGAAGAGGTTCGGGACGGAAGCCATCTACGGATCCGCCTTCAACATCCGCAAGGATCTCGATGCCCAAATCCTATCCAAGTAGTTCACTGCCACCTTTTCCTTGTGTCGATTTTTTTAGAGTTAAGAGTCACCAGTAGCTGATGTGGGCATTAGAAAATTCTAGCGGTATCATGTGGCTGTTGGAATTGTTAGTGTCGTTAGTGTCGATGGGAATTTTGGGTGAATTTTGTGAAATTAGAGTGACCATTCTCTGATCACGAGATGTCTTTAATTGATAACTTTGCAGTGAATAGGGATATGCGTGCTTTCCCTTGTTACTTGTTAGATAGCCGTCGCAGCAACTTATTTACTCATGTTAGCTTTATTCATGCTGGAAGTAGGCATCAATTAAACTAGTGTGGTGGTATCTGGTTTATGAATATAGGCTTGTTCTCATGGTTTTGCATCATTGTAAAGCTGTTAACCTTTTGCTTTTACTGCTGCCGGTATCTGGTTTACGAATATAGGCTTGTTTTCATGGTTTTGCATCATTGTATAGTTGTTAACCTTTTGCTTTTACTGCAACTCCGTTGCTCTTATTGTGGTGCGCATTGTATCCCTGATGTTATGTTGGTGATCATCAGCGCTGTTCTGCTAACAGTTAGTTTGCATTAGTTTGTTTTTTGCTTGGACTGTACAAGTACGTATCGCCGTAAACTCCATTTGTTTTAGGACTGCATAGTTTATTGTATCCAAAATTGTGTATCTGTATGTAAATGACTTATTGTGATTGTGAATTGGTGATGGTATTGTAATTTGATTATTTGAGGGTTGCAAGCCTAGGATGGTATTTGAGGTACTGTTCGTTTTGAAATGGATCACTTGCTCTGTTTGTACGCATAATCATATCTTAAGGTTGTTCTTGCTCACCTGTCATCATGTCCCTTCTGACAATTGGCACAGCAATGCAAGGACAAAAGAGGGCAGATAATGTGTGGATAAACACGCTCTTTCTATTTTGTTTCTATGTATTTGTCATTTGAACAACTTGTGCACTTGTCTCCAATCTGTTTTATTAAATTATCTTTTAGGTGATAAGCACTTTTGACTTTGCAGGCTAACACTAAAAATGTTTGACTGTCCGATCTCTGTGTTGCCAGGTTCCAGAGGCCCGCTGGTGCATTGCCATCATCTATGCTAGGATACGAGGCACTGACAGGTTCCTTGGATGATTTTGGATTTGAAGATTATCTTAACAGTAAGGATTGCTATCCTTTTGTTTTCAATCAATCCTCTTGCTTGCCGTTTCACAATTTTGTGCAATAACTTGCTATATATGAACTGCTTGTTAATGTTCTTGGGTCGGATTTAGGGAACACTGCTATCTTTAAACAATGTTAACCTTTTTATTAGCAGTAGTTACTGTTCTCTTAATACAACTCACTCTAGCAAACTTAATTGATCTAATGTGATCTTGGAAGACAGAAGTTGTAGGAAAATCAATAGTTGCAAATTTATCAAAATGGTTGTGTTGCCCTTTTTTTTTTGGACCATGAAACCGTAGGGGAGGCCCCCTACGGTGTAAAGAATATACTAATAAAAGGTATTTATGTACAAGCTGTTGCTCATTTTTCATTCTTCTGGCTAGTAACATCAAGTAATATAGAATTTGCACAGTAGTTGCCAACTTGGAGAGAGAACAATAATTATTTTATCAAAAAACAACAACTGTTTTTACTAGCTGGTAGCTAACGGTACTCAATTGATTTTTTTTAAGCACGTTCAAACTGTTCTGTTGATTGAATATATTTAACAAATAACAAGTAATAACAAAGTGTTACACATTTTTGCCACAGTAAATCATCCAAGCTTGTGCCCTTCAGTTTAATTAGCTCTTAATTAGGCACAGTTTCTATGGCAAAACGTGCATCTCATTCATCAATGATCGTTTTGTGCTTACCAACAATTCAGCTTGAATAGGTTTCAGTTCCAAGTTTAACCCTTTTCTTAGTACTAGCTGGGTGTTCTTGTTGTTGATAGAAATGTCTTTAATTCTTGTGTTAATTTCTTCTTTCCTTGGCGATTTTGCAGTGCCCCAAGATTCTGACAGTCTCCGTGCACCGGACATGCATCACGGAATGGAGGTTCGCCTTGGTTTGTCGAAGGGCCCTATTTGCCCTAGTTTCACTTGATTTCTCCCATGTATTTATTGCGATACGCTTGTGCTTCAATATCTACATTGGTCATTAGACCGTACCATGGATGGCGAAAACTTAAAACAATTGGGTGTTGCATCTGTTTGAATCGCTTAACATGAAATTTAATGTCATCATATTTGAACTCGGTATCTACTCCTCCTATTTGCTCTGGTCGGTTGTACTTCAGAAATTGAACTGTTTCGTGGAAGTGGACAAATGTTAAATTGTTGTTTTGGTCCAAATCCAATTGTTGAAGGAAGCCCACATGCATTATCAGGACTGTAAAGCTCGTGGACGGGACACATAACTGACTGTGCTTGACACTAAGATGGACGATTGATCAGTCGGGTTTTGTAGTCTTTATTGGGTCAGGTTTCTTCGAGAAGACACCTGAGAGTATTTGCATGAAAATCTCCTTCCCAATGATAGAAGGGTTATTTATCCCAACTCCCGATAAGACTGATTTTTTCGTATTCTCTGCGTCGTCAAATCAAAATTGTCCATGTTTGGACCGTCGCATCCATTGCCACTTTGTTCAGTGCTTCAGGACTTCTTCCATAGCCGTCGTTCTTTGCCCTAATTTCCATATAATAATTGAAGTTGAAATTAGTTACAGGACATTGAACTTGTGTAGCATTTGCTTTAGAACATTGATTTTTTTTGTGATTTTGAAAAAAACACAATGTAAAATTACGACTATTTACTACAAAAACACCCCAACCATTAAAATATTATTTTTCTAATACTCCAATCATTAAAATATCATGTTCATATGACCAACTCGCCCCTTCTTCCTCTACCTCTCTAACTTTGCTCCTTGGCCACGCTATTGCATACTCGTGTAGAGCCTGTGTAGCGCCGCGCCACACCAATGCGACATGCCTTAATTCCAGCTGAAGCACCTTATGCACGTTTAGGAGACTCGTGCTCGCCCCTCTCCTCTCTGTGCATTCCTTCCCACACCACCCTCTCCCATATTTTGTCGTATCGCCGGAACATCCACGCTTTCGTTGTCTTCCTGAGCTCTAGTCAGCTTCCCAAAGTTTTGTCTACATTAAAACGTGTTCCACGTTCTGATCTATCTTTTTTCTTAAACAATTTCATCTTTCGTGCAGTAGTTCACAGGAATAGAAGCCATCTTCTCTGTTATCCTCTGAGCGTCACCGTCATCGACTGCGCCTCTGTCGGTGAGCCCCTGCCATCATCGACCGCATTATCTTCATCCTCACGTCGCATTCTACACTGTGCTCACCTCGCCATCGCCAAAACTCCGCCTGAACTCCATCTCCGCCGTCCACCTCCACCTATGACCGTCTCTGCCCGTCATTCCCGCCGCCGTTGTGGCCCTCCACCTACATCGGCACCATCGATCACCTCCCTAGGATGGTGGGACCCCGCCGACCCATATTTGTCGCCGCCCGTGCTTCCCGAGCTGTCACTTGCCGCCGTCAAGAGCCGTTAGCGTCGATCCTTTGTTCCTCGACATTGTGCTTCCGACTCAGCACTGTGCACTTGAAGTTGAACCCAACCAGTTGCACGCACCAAACCGAGTGATGGGGACAAAATAGACTTTTCACCCACATTTTCTCTGCTCTCCCGACCAGATATATTATTTTAATGGTTAGAGTGTCTTTTGGCAAATAACTACAATTTTGCAACGTGTTTTAGCAAAGACACACAAAAAAAACCCAGTGTTTTGGAGCAAAAACACACAAAAAACTAACTTCTATGTACAAGAATATTTAATATTTTGGACATCGAGACGGTCTCCAATATGTAACTTTGACTACTACTTTTTATATGAATATAATCTTAAAAACATATAATTAATATATTATGAAAATATTTTTTATGACTAATCTAATGATATTATTTTCACATAACAAATCTAAATAGTATTTTATATATCAGTAGTCAAAGTTAAAGAAATTTGACCGCATATTTTCTAAAATATCTTATATTTCTGAACGAAGATAGTAGTGTTACGGAGGAACTGCCACAAAACTTCAGCGTCTTGTGGCCAATTTTGCCAATAATTGAATGTAGTCGACCGATTGCATTCTGTTGAACTAGTCAAACAACCCAATTAAAATATATGCGAATCAGCGAGTAGAATAACAATTTGGTGAATTTATCTCTTTGGCCTCTTGGTACAAGCAAATAGAAAGCAGAGCAATACATTCCACAAAGTTACAAACTGAAGCTTTCGAGATAGTTCTACTGTTTGTCTTCAATTACATTTCAACACCTGCGACAGAAGCAGCTAAGAGAGAACGGCATCTTGGTGCAGGCCTAAAACTAACCTTAAGTAGTACTAATTGAACGCGTCATTGTCACTTGAAAAGAAAGCCTCTAGGCTCTATCCAATTAATTTGCACTAGCAAACAGAACACTACGTGGTCTAACATTGCAGAATAACTGCTGCTTTTCCGGCACAATTTTAATTGTAAGGTAAGGTCACAGTGGAGCTGATTTGTCAGTTGCCCTGACAAGGTCAGCATGGGAAACAGAGACATGACCCCTTAGTTCGGCTGCCTCTTATGGATTAGTCTGAAAGCTTAGCAGTACTGATACTACTTCTGAATGATGATGGTTTGAAAGTGGGACTCGACATGTAGTAATTGCATGATGCAGTCCACTTCCCACCAACTAATTTTTGCATAATTCTCTCTTGTGTTACCCAAAACAATCATGGAGGGATGCTACAAACCTCTGTTTTCTTCTTGACGCAATTTAATAGGGTAGCAGCCATACCAACTAGATTTGATCTGACTGCCATGACAAGATACGTGCTTGCCTCAGTTTTATTGAAACGGAGATCACATGTTCTTTTCATTCCCATGGTCGTGTATCAGTGTATGTTAGTTTATGTATTGACAGCTTTGATAGTTGTATTATTCTCGTCCTCTTTGATGAGGACATCCCTCGTATAAATACAATTGTGTCTACACATAACTTATTCACAGCAAGTATTATAAGGACTACTTACTCGAGTTCGTGCTCGCCAACTTAATTACCAGGTGAATTCGTTCTTAGGTTTATATATTACTGAGAATAGACCATTACCTAATACAAGTGATTTAATTGTACTTAGCAATATAGGAAAGAACGAAGGAGAGGCATGTGGAGTCATGGACATGCATGGAAGGCATAATAGATGCCACAACGTCACTTTGGATTCGAGTCAAGCAAGAGTTCGAGTTGAGCTCGTTCTGGATTCGGATTCGGACTGCCGCAACAGTACTAAGTTTAAATGGATGTAACTTCTTCATACGAACTCCGTTTAGGACGTTCTCGGACTTCATGGAAATCTTATCAAGTCTAATTTCCAACGGATCCAACCTCATCTTAAAATTCCACCCGAGCTGGCCACAATCATCAAAATAGTCTATATCTATTTTTGAGCCCGAGTCAAAAGGTTGTTGCGCCACCTCCACTTGGGCTCATGGGCCTTGTAACCCTAGGGGTGTGCGTCCTCTTCCCTGGCCACCACCCCTGGTCGTCTCCCCATATAGGAGCTACCACCTCCCTTTGCTAGAACTTGAATTTCGTTGAGTTTAGGTTTAGCCATTGTGCAAACTTCCGTTCTTCAGTTGTGTCAGACGACTACCTGCCAAGACAACTTTTGGGATCCCACCATTATTTTTCAATACCATCTACACTACAATCTTATTCATAATATCATATTGCCTACATCTTATTCTTGCTAGTTCTTCGATTGCTCACGAGGATTGAACTTCGTGTTCAGGTTGATCGCGCTTTCAGCAAGGTCAATAACATCTCGGAGTTGGTTCAACGATTGCTAAGGCGCAAGCGTCGTCATGCGGTTGTAGTCGGATCGCGAGAGTCACCTCCACCAAAATCGATAGTTATCAATCTCATCGAAAGATCGGACACCTCGCCTGCATCAAGTGGTATCAGAGCTCAAGGTTGCTCGGTGAGAATTTTCAGTTTACCATAGATTAGATTACTTTTCTTTATCTACAACACACAACCCACCCCCAAAATATATTAGTAGATCATATTGTCCAAACCAGTCTTAGTCTCGTAATTTTTCTTTTAGTGTATTGCATTGTTGAACTTTCGGTGGCATCGTCGTGTCCTTCGCTGGTCTTAGTGTCTACTTCCTTTAGAGTTTTGAGTTCTGCTCACGTTTGGTTTCATCGTTGTGGTTAGATTCGATCTGCCATGACAAGGGAATAAAAGGAGGAGAAGGACACCGACTTCAGCCAGAAATCGAACAAACCATCTAGGGAGGCTTTGCCCTAGTTGGTCTCGGATAAGGAAACCCCGCCCAATTTGGAGACGGCCAAAACAGCGTTGTGTTCGCAAAAAAAAAACACACAACTTTTAAATACGACCTCCGACTGAGGTGATTCTTGATTTGTTGGAAAGGAAACAGAAGATACAACGAAAAAGAGAAGTCTGGGCAATTCGAAGATTTTATCATATGCGTACGCACTCGGATGCACGTGCCGAAACTTCGACCCCAAAAAACATCGTTTAGGGCCTCAAAACGGGCCCACAAACCGAGAAAAATTCAAGTTTCTCAGGATTCGCTCAAAATTGACAGAGTTCTTTTACAGGTGATTCTAAGGTTCCCCGTGAAGACGACATCCTTTTTCGAGCTTCCGAACTCTGTGTGCGACGTTCTCTAGTTCTGTCGTGCCGTGATTTCGTTTGTGTTCTAGGCATGTGTCTCTAGTACGGTCTAGCCTAGGACCAGCACTAACCAGCGTTGAACGATTTTTCAGTTTGCTTTCTCTAATTTGATTATTGCTACTCCTTACTACCATACTTGAGCCATCCCAGCAACATCTTTTCTACAACGTGCAGGCTGAGCTTCTCTTGGCAATCGCTCCATCTAATATTCGGAGATACGTTGACAACGTTGGTTGCCGATCACCCCTGTGTGCTTGGTAAGAATTCGATAGAAGGCTTGAGTGTGAGCGACTTTTGAACCACCACATCCTAGTAGTTGTTAGGGACATATTCTTGTGATTTGCTAACAATGGCAGGTTCTACAGAACTTTCGCATGAGGTTACATCTCATACTTCTCGTACGAAGGCAATCGTACAACATTTCTGGCTCCTCATGAACTTTCGTACGGAGGGTCTTGAGGAGGATGCCAGTGTCACGAATGAGCGACTTGCTCAACTTGAGGGTGTCCAAATTGAGAGAAATGCCACGCTCGCCGCGATGGAGAGAGTGCAAAACGTCACTAACACTTCTTTGGCAGGCATTTTGGCACGCCTTTGAGGAGATTACCCAAGCATCCACTTTTGTTCCCCCTGCTGTGCCAGTAGAGGGACAATATGAATTCAACTACGCGGCTGATACTGAGGCCGATGACATGGGTAACCACAACAATGATCGAGCTCATCGATAGTTGCGTTTTAATCGACAAGATATGTGACGAGACCCCCCACGGCGTGAGTTACGTGACCACGATGATTCTTTTGCTAAGGTTAAATTCATTATGCCCTATTTTAATGGTAAATATGATCCTGATGGTTATCTTAATTGAGAACTAACCGTTGATCAAAAATTTGTTTGACATGACTTTCCTGAGATTAGGCGAGTTAGGGCTGCTACTAGTGAATTTACCGACTTTACTTCTGTTTGGTGGAAAGAACATTGCCGTCACTATCCCAATAACATACCTAACACTTGGGAGGCTTTAAAATTGCTTATGCGGCATCGATTTGTTCCCTCATATTATGCTCGTGATTCGTTAGATAAATTGCAACACTTACGACAAGGTACAAAGTCTGTGGAAGACTATTGTCAAGAATTACAAATTGGTATGTTGTGTTGTGGTTTAGTTGAGAACGAGGAGGCATAAATGGCTAGGTTTTTGGGAGGGTTGAATCGAGAAATTCAAGATATCCTTGATTATAAATATTACAACTCCATTACTATATTGTTTCATCTTGCTTGCAAAGCTTAACGTAAATTGCAGGGATGCCAGACGAGAACACGATCTAACTTTTCGGCAGGTTGCACAAATTCATGGACGCCACGCACCCCTACTGCCCCGTCCACTATGGCACCACCACCGTTATGCTCCAAAAACAAGCAGCGTCCTACTATTTCAAATTCAGCACCACAAGTTTCTGAAGCAGCCAAATCAGCACCACAAGTTTCTGCAAAAACCTCCTCTTCGGTTGCTTCGACAGGACGAACTAAGGACGTTCAATGCCATTGTTGTAAAGGCTATGTACACATGATGCGGGACTGTTCAAACAAACGCGTATTGATTATACGCGATGGTGGTGAGTATTTCTCTGCTAGTGATTTTGATGATGAAACATATGTTATGCTTGCAGCTGACCCCGCAGGACATGATGATGAATCTGATCATGTGGAGGAACATCACAAGGTTATAAATTAACAAGTGAACAACACGACAGACTCATGCAGTTGCACAGTGGCGGATCCATAATCAAAATTTAGGAGACGCTAATAGAACTTTTTAACTAGTTTACGGTCAGCGGTACTCTGGTTGAGCGCGATTGGGATGAGGGTGCAAGGGTCCCACGGCGTCTGCTCTGGCCATCCAACCAACCAAACCCTATCCTTTCACTCCATTATGCGTTGCCCTAGGGCTAGCTAGTCTCGCCCACAAGCAAAGCAGAGCGATTCATGGCGAAGTCAGCAAAGGAAGAATCGTTCTTTGGATTGCAGAAGGTGATGCACATTGCATGGCACTACGGGTGGCAATAGATCGAGATGGATGGATCTCTCAGTCAGGAGCCGGCATGAAGAGCTTTGCACAGCAACTAGTACTAGCTAGTCCAATGGTTCGCACAATATGGGGTCACCCCATGTGTCAAGCTGGGGTTCATTGTCATTGGTGATGCCGAATTTCCATGTGCCATAATCGGTGACATGCTCATATGCTCCATCGTTCTAAAAAGGACAGGTTTGACGGACCATGTGCTGCATTTAGCTTAGGATGGCACATTTTCACCAACTCACAGCATGGCTTCAGTGCTTCAGTCCAATATGATGATGCCAAAATTACATGTACAAGATGCTACGATTGTCATTTGGTTTTAAAAAAATAAATGAGAAAAAATAAATATATCTACGCTTTCCTTTTGACAGATGGCTGGGTGATTTCGTCAGAATTTCCGAGTAGAAGAATTCTTCGACACATCATGTCCTATCCAAACATTGGTCACGAAACAGCCCGTGTCAAACCGTACCAATCAACACGTCCATCATTAGCTAATAAATCCTTGTCTCTTCTCACAGCAAAAGGGTCAAAAAAAAAAAAACTACAACTACAACTGAAGAAAGGACAGACTGACAGAAAGTCATAAAACGATTATTATATGGCGATTTTGGTGATCAGGCGCCGCTAATTACGTTGATGATGCAGGAACACCAACGTTGTCTGCAGGGGAGCAGTTATTCGGTGGTGGCCCACCATGGAGTGGATGGATAATGCACATCTCAAACTTGCTATGCTACCAAGGTTAAGCACTTCACATTCACCGGAAAAGAAGCAAACAACGACGGGGAGGGCCTCTCGAGGATTTACTTTATCAGTCGTTGATTTTGAATGGCTGATAGGAAGGGGGTCTCATGTGAAGTTCTTTCTCAGTAAAATTTCTACCCTGTTTGGCCGTCTAATTTAAAAATAAATTTCACCGCTAAAAAAAGTTTGTAAATGTGCTAAACTATGTGACGCATAGGTTCATTTAGAATTTCGGTGCTGCAGAGGATCCTAGTTATTTGCGGCGAGCACAAAGAGAAATATAATTGTGAGCCAAGTATTAACCAATTGTTTAGCCTCCATCAGGAACCAATTAACCAGACCTTTTGTTAGTCTCGCAAAGATAAGGTATAATCTCTCTGCTACGACAAGAAGATTGATTCCCACTTGCTAGATTGTTCATACGTCCAAATTCACTTCACAGAATCACAGGTTACTTGCAACAACAAGGCATGAGATGATAAGATAAGATATTCGTTTCATTACTATATGTATATATTCACTCAGTAGGTCGGTTTAGTGTGTTTTTACCATAATCATAAGATTGTACACAGTGGTGGAGATTGAAAATTTTCAATGGGAGTGTACACTTCACATAAGTCTAAGGTCTCATACAATGATCCTCACCAAGGTTTTAACGAGACAAACAATTTGGCCATAGTATATGAATACTCTATGTGGGTTTTAGAAAATTTTAGGTGTGCTGGTGCATACCAGACACCACCTCTATCTCCTCTCCTGCTTCAGGGGTGGATCCGGAACTAATTATCAAGCAATGTTGTACAAAATAGTAATATGTTAAACAATTCAACATACCGGATAAAGAAGTAGCCATCAAAGTGCTAACCAAATAAAGGGTCCTACTAGTAGTATTGGTTAACCGTAGCAAAGTGAATAAATGATGGATAAATTTCCAAACCGTGAACAAAAGATGGTCGGCATTGGCAAAATACAACATCCGATCTCGATAGCCTACAAAAAAAATATAAGAAATCACTTAGTAAAAATTTTAAGTACAAAAATCATGAAATTATCGAAACAAATATAAGTACATTACACTTTATAATTTCTTTCTACGCTCCTGGAAAATTACCAAGTACACAGTCCTGGAAGCGATGTACACTCCAGGACTGTGTACTTGAAAATCATGAAATTATCGAAACAAATATAAGTACATTACATTTTATAATTTCTTTCTACGCTACTGGAAAATTACCAAGTACACAGTCCTGGAAGCGATGAATTATAGCATAATTGGTAACTCTCCCCATGTCGTATTTCTCCATATAGCAAATAAGGCTCTCTTAGAAGTCATCACTAATGCGATTGTACAAATATGCTTTCATAATTTTTCATGGCTGAAAAGCATCTCTCAACTGTAGCAGTGGCAACAGACAAAACTAGAGCTAACTTCAAACGTCGATAAACCAAAGGATAGCCAATATGTTTCCTTGTCTCTCATTTTTTAAGAAAGGTCGCTAATAGTCTTTATGTTAGAGAATCTATCATCTGCACATACATCGACAATGTAGAGGCGGAGATGGTGTTTAAGATCAATTGCCCATCATCAAAATCACTGGGATAAAGTTTAGCTAGACTCATCAAATGCTCCAAATTGAAATCACAAAAGGATTCTCTTGGACTAAAAGTGGTCGTGCAAACAAGCAATTTAGAGTTTTTCTCATTGAAGCAACCATCGATTTCTTGAAGTAACCAATCAAGAACATCATTAAAATAATCCACATCATAATGATGCTTGTTGGTAATTCTAATTTTTTGGTGTAGCTTCTTTGGATTCATGTATACTTCTTCCATTTCCAATTTGGAAATATCATGCTTCTCACAAAAAGCATACGCTTCATCTAGGACAGATTCTCATCCATGCCTCCAAAGCTCGTCCATATGGCTTTCGGTTGATTTCACACCATCAATGGCATTCACAGTGTCTTGACCCTTCCTTTGTAGAGTTAATGACAATGTGTTTGTGATTGTTAAGATGGTCAACATAATTTGCAACTGAAACACAAAATCAAATGATTGGAAATAAACTAAAAGTCACCATGTTTGTCTTCTATTTTTGTCATCCTTATCTTCTGCTTTCACATATTCTAGCACTTTAACGTTTGTTGAGAACAAATCAACTAAACTATTAAGAGACTTATAGTGAGAACTCCAACGAGTGTCTCCGGATCTTTGAAGGCATGGCTCTTTCTTTAACTCTGTCCCGATTTTAATTAACCCACAACCTAAGGCCTCATGCACATGTTCTTGATTGATATCTCGAATTATGTACCTTCTCTTGGAAGATCCACCAACCAGATTCAATAATACATAAATTATATCAAAAAAATTACCAATGCATTTATGCTTTCTTACAACCGCCACAACAATTAGCTAAAGTTGGTGAGCAAAACAATGGACATAATATGCTGGACTATTTTCTCTCATAATCAATTATTGCATGCCATTGAACTCACCTCGCATATTGCTAGCACCATTGTATCATTGCCTCTAACTTGCTTCAAGCTTAATTTATACTCTCAAATAAATAATCAATAGAGGACTTGGGGTATGACGAAGTTGTGTTTTTTACATGAACAAGGCCAGCAAATCTCTCTTTAACAATTCCACATTTATCAACATATCGCAAGACCACTACCATTCGTTCTTTACAAGCCACATCCCTTGACTCATCAACTAGCAAGCAAAACACATCATGTCCAGTTTCTTCAAGAATAGAGTGCAATATTTCCTTAGCAAAACAATGTGTTGTCATTTTGAATGTTTCGATACACCATCAAATTATTACCTAGAGCATTGTTGCCCACAACCTTACCTACAACTGGATTCTGCTCTGCTGTATAAGCATAAAATTCCATGAAATTTCCTTTATTGGAGGACTCCACGGACTGATCATGGCCCCAGAAAGGCAATTCTTGCTTCAATAACACTCAGGCAACATCAGCTAAGGCATTTAGTCGAGTATAATAAGCAGTCTTAGCAACATGACTTTTAGTTATTCAAAGCAACATAAATGTGTTGGTCTTGTGTCAACAAAGCATCATAATCTCTCTTTGCTTAGGTTTGAACACTATTGACATCTCTTACGTGCTTCGTTAGTCCAATTTTTTTTTGTTCCAACTAGACCAACCAGCTGTAACAAATGCATCATACCTAGTTTCCTTCTTATTACGGCCTCTAAACAAGAAACAACGAAAGCAATATAATCTATCTTTGGACTCGCTATACTCAAGCCAACTTCCAAACTTATTAAACCATTCAGGATTGAACCTTCTATTTTTACTGACAATACTAGTATATAGAAAATCAAAAGTGCGAGGTTGGCAAGGCTCATTATCCAAGTACTTTCTTCTTACCACATCCTTTTGATTAGGAATATACTCCTCTATTATCCTCCTTTTTCCCGGATCAAACTGAATCTCCTCTTCCCAATTGATTTCTTATGGAGGTGAATTTGCTGCATTAGTGGTATCATTCTATTCATGTGACGGGGGCATCATTCTCTTCCTATCGCGCTTTACTTTCAAGAAATCTTTCCATAAATTTGCATGAAATTTCCCAATTATTTGAACACTCCATCATATATTTCATATGAACTGCAGAATAATACAAGCATACATGATACATCCATAATCAATTATGATTTATTTAAGACTTACTTGACATTGTGTCAGATGGCCCGGTGGTCACATGGATCACTCACAAATTGCAATTTTGCATCCCATTTGTTATTAGGATATTCCAATTTCCAAATACTACCACAATTCCACAATTAAAAACCCTAAACCTACAATTTGACCCAAAAAACCAATCTCACCAAATTGAATCCCTAAGACACAAAATTAGTGATTGTGCTTGACATAAACTAGAATTATTGAGAGAAATCAGAGTACCTCGTTGAAAGTAATTAGTCGTTGGCTCCTACCAGATTGTTTTCTAGGCCGGAGGCGGGGTGGCCGGGTGGGAGCCTGGGAGGCTGGGAGGTGAGGTGACAGCGGGACCTTCTCCGGCAAGTCGGTCGGCGGGGCCGCAAGTCCGAGAAGAAAATCTAGTACGTGTGTGCGCTTCCTCTGCGACTCTGCC
Organism: Hsuehochloa calcarea; assembly: GCA_036346395.1. Classification (NCBI taxonomy): domain Eukaryota; kingdom Viridiplantae; phylum Streptophyta; class Magnoliopsida; order Poales; family Poaceae; genus Hsuehochloa; species Hsuehochloa calcarea. The sequence continues at coordinate 68,442,513 of CM070596.1, forward strand.
CCAGCCCCCAGCTCTTCATGAAGCATCTACCTCCCTCCCTGTGCCGCGCTCTGGGCTCGGCTGGGCCGCGCGCTTGCGAGGGCGACTGGCTTGGGCTGATGGCTGGGTCAGGTGCCTCTCGTGTTGGGCTAGGGTGCCCTACACTGTATATACATAGGCTATATCTTGGAAACAAAATTTTGGACCGGGTGCCCTGTGCACCACGGTGGTCCTTAGTGGATCAACCCATTGCTTGTACACTGTTGTCAAAGGAATAATGAATACAAACAATTGACAGATCATACAAGTCGATACGAGTTGTAGGAAAGGGGGTCCTCTATATTGAAGTAGTCAATGCAGAGGATCTACAGTACATTAGCATTAGGATCACTCCTCATCGTCCAATCAAAAATTAAAGGTTCAGATCAATTATTATAGTGTTTTGCTACAGTATAGATCGCGTTGTTGCTGCAGATTTTTTGTCTTTGTTCGCTGCAGAACGTCGTTCATTCGCCTTACAAAATACTGTCCACATAGTCTGAATCCCGAGTTGTATACTGATGCAAGACTTTGATCATCAATCAATGTAACACTAACGTCAAAACCTGACTTCTATTCAACGCAAAAGAAAATGCTAAATACTAGTAATATATTCTCACTGTTTGGTTGGTGGATCAAAGCATTTTTATTGGCCAAAACGGCAAAACCTGGGTAGCTCCACCATTGGACAGTTCTAGCAAAGTAGCATGACGAGCATTACCAGTGTTTTTAGCCGGGACAAGATAACGGATGCCTAAAACCTTTTTACTCTGCTTGTCCGTCCTCACGTCTGCCAACGATGAACTTTCTAGCTCTGCAAAAGCAGCGTTCATAGCTCCATAATTTTTAACTTTTTTATTTATTTACTGACCACTTGCAGATATAAAAAGAAGCAAGCTTCCATAACAATTGTGATTTTTTTTTCCTTCTGCAGGACACTTCACTGATGAAATAATGCTTACTACTACTGGTACTATTAACTCCCATCTACCTACCGCTACCACTAAGTATCAAAGCTCACCAGTCACCACATCACATCAGAGCTCATGTATAATCGTGTGTATACGCTGCCTGAATGGTGAAAGAAAACAAATGTAACAGCACAAGAGTAGAGAAGTGCGGCATTGCTGTACTATAATTCTATATTACTATACTCTTCCTCCCCAACCCAATGCTAGCTCGCCGTGTTGCCAAGTTCCTGCCTCCCTGAGTTCCTCCTCCCTCCCACCCCATAAAATGACGGGGTTTTAAGGATTTACTATTATAAAATAGGTGTATTTAGAATTTACCTCTATGGTGATATATCAGTTAGATATTGCGTCCACAAATACACTATGAATGATAAATCCTCCGTAATTCCTATAAAGATTCCAAGCTTCCTCCGCACACCGAACAAGCCATTAAAGGCAGGCAGGCCTTCCAACTCATCTCTTCTCCCCTGAAAACCACCAAACTCGCTTTGAGCATTACCCTCCCTACCTGAGCTTCCCTCCCCTTGATACTTTTCATGGTGTAGGTGGCAAGAAGCTTCCCACCCTCCCAAAGGGGCAGCCTTTTAAGGGGCATTGCCCTTTCCCTTGCATTTTCATCTGGTTTACTTCTTCTTGGTTGTTGGTTTCATTGGTGCTGCGAAATGGCAGCCGGGCTGCTGCTGAAGGCGGTCGGGTTCTGCTTCTGTGCCCTCTTCCGGCTCGGCGGCTCGGCCACCGTGAGCACGAACGCCGGCGCGGCTGCCGGCTTCCGTGGCGGCGAGGCGGTGGCGGTGGACGGGCGGTCCGCCATTGGGGTGACGGACGAGGACTTCGTGTGCGCGACATTGGACTGGTGGCCGCCGGACAAGTGCGACTACGGCACCTGCAGCTGGGGCCACGCCTCCCTCCTCGACCTGGTCGGTCTACTCTTCTCTCTCTGCTGCTCCTTTCAGCTCAGGTGCTCTGCGTTTTGTTTTCCTTCCTTTTAACTTGTTTCTATAATGAGGTTTGAAATATTGTCAAATTTGATTTTTCAAAATTGTGGTTTTCAATTCAGCATAATTCTGTAGAATCTGTAGAACATGGACGAGGTTATCAAGGACATTTCTTTCTTTCTTGCGTGGTCGGCAACGGTATGGATCTTTTGGGAGCTGTGCTGGATAGGCATTTGACAGCCTAGGGAGTTTCATGGACCTATAATTTTGTCGGGCCATTTGCATTTGTACCAGCACCTTTTTCCTACCAACCATGTGCAAATGTAAAGCCTACCAAATATCACAGGACTCCTGCTTGCAACTACGGTACTATTATAATGCTCGTTCTTAAAGAATGGTTTGGTTTTTATCAAGAGAAGAACAAAGGTCGGATAATACTAGTTATTTTACTTTGGTGCGTGCATCCTCAACTGTGGTTACTAGTTTTCAATTCGTTGGTTACTACCTCTGCTTGCTAAAGTGTATAATAATCCAGGACATGGGTGATTGACACAGGTCTTTAATATTTTCCTCCCTGCAGAATCTTTCCAACAAAATCCTGCTGAATGCCGTGAAAGGTAAGCCATTAGATGATCATCACTTTCACTTTCATGAATGCTGATGTCTTACTGCCCAATCAAAAAAGAAAGAAAGAAATGAAGGTCCAAATCAAGCGCCAAGCAAGCACGAGAAGTTGACCGACAACATTTTCTCGTCTTGCTTGTGACATATCTCAGCCAATGATTTTCGATCGAAGGGTCACTCGTACGAGTAGTCGCTGAGCCGCTGTTGCAGTGGCTAAGCGACTGCAGCTAATTCGTTTAGCATTTTGCGATCCATGGTATCAATATTTCGCGATGTAGCTCATGCTCATCTCTGCGCAAATCCGATAAAATTTGCAGCGTTCTCCCCTCTCAGGCTCCGGCTCGGCGGCTCCTTGCAAGATCTCTTGATATACGACACCGGCGACAGTCGACAGCCGTGCACTCCGTTCATGAAGAACGATTCGGTCATGTTCGGTTTCACGCAGGGTTGCCTGACGTTGCATAGATGGGACGAGCTCAATGCATTCTTCGGAATATCTGGGTATTTTCAGTGTACTTACTACTTACCTCAAGTCAGTATCAGAAGCTACATTCTGCTTGGACTTTGTTAGCTCAATGTTTTCTTATGACTGCAGTGCAAAAATCATCTTTGGGTTGAATGCTCTGAATGGCCGGGTTCCCATGCCTGATGGTTCATTAGGAGGGCCATGGAATTACACCAATGCAGCTTCTTTTATTCGATACACTGTCAATAAGGGATACGGTATCCATGGGTGGGAACTTGGTATGTTCAGTATAATCTTGTTGCTATGACATTGTCACAAAAGCACTTCTTTCTTTTTGCTATGATATTGTTCTGAAGTTACTTTATGGTAGAAAAAGATATTCTGATAAGTTCGCAGAAAGAAATCCAGACAAGTATGTCGGCATCGATTAGATAATGTTGAGCTATCACTTGTAATGAGCAAGGGGAAGATCATAAATGATGCTTTTCTTGCCTTTTTCACGTGTTAATGTACACACGGGGTACTTTCATACCCTGTTCTTCACTTTACAAAGCTTTGCTTAGAAAGCAAACTAATCTTAGAAGTACTTTTTGTACTACTATTTTGGGAATTTATTGTACTGTCCTTGTAGGAAATGAGCTCAGTGGCAGTGGAGTTGGAGCTCGAATTGATGCCGACCAGTATGCAGCAGACGTGATCACTCTGAAACAAATCATTGACAACACCTACCACGGCTACCCGTCAAAGCCACTGGTGCTCGCACCGGGAGGCTTCTTCGACGCAGCCTGGTTCACCGAGCTCGTCAGCAAAACAAAGCCAAATCAAATGGATGTGATCACTCACCATATCTACAATTTAGGCCCTGGTATGCTTGCTATGACTGGCCATCAATTCGGTATGTGAGTTGGAAAGTTGGGATCTGCATAAACGGATAACATGTTGATTTTACCAGGTGTCGACACACATTTGATTGAGAAAATTCTTGATCCATCTTACCTCGATGGAGAGGCGAGCACGTTCAGCAATCTTCAGGGGTTACTGAAGTCCGCAGGGACGTCCACCGTCGCTTGGGTTGGCGAGGCTGGTGGCGCTTACAACAGTGGCCACCACCTTGTAACTGACGCGTTTGTGTTCAGCTTCTGGTAAGCCAAAAAACATCTTGAAGTACCACATTCTAATGCTCAGCCGTTGAAGTTACCGTCTGAACAAGTATTTACTTATTACGACCTGGAGATTTTTCAGGTACCTGGATCAGCTCGGGATGTCATCAAAGTATGACACAAAGAGTTATTGTAGGCAGACCTTGATTGGCGGGAACTACGGCCTGCTCAACACAACAACATTTGAACCAAATCCTGATTACTATAGGTAAATATGCCTGAATTTCTTAAAAGTTTTTACCACACGAGAAACTACTTCTAAAGCACAATTATCTATACTGGACCAAAAACAGCAGTCTTTAATCCATGGAGATGCACCGACACCATAAGCCATGCATATGTGACAAGTAAAGGAGCATATGCCTAAACGTGCATAATTGGTTCCAATTATTAGAATCTGGCATCACATGCCTAGCATCCAAGCTAAGGATTAGTTCAACTGCATGTAATCTTGAAGAACGAAACACATTGCCAAGTTCACCATCTTCATTCAACTTTTTTCTACCTGTATCTACAGTGCTTTACTATGGCATCGCCTCATGGGAACCAAGGTTCTCTCCACAACATTCAACGGCACAAACATGATCCGTGCTTATTCACATTGTGCAAAAGATTCGGTAGGGATCACAGGCAATTCAAAATTCTCTTTCTTTTTGGCAATAACTCATATGAAATAACTGATCCATGCTTAATTTTCTCCCTTCAAATTTTCAGGAAGGGATTACCCTACTCCTGATCAACCTCAGTGGCAACAACACAAACCGTGTTTATGTGACGAGCGAGGGTGCGCATCCCTACGGTGCAAGGAAGGAAGGCAGAAGGTTCGGCCACATTCCTGGGCTTGGTGAAGCAGCAGAGCTCACAAGAGAAGAATACCATCTCACTCCCAAAGATGGGAACCTGCAGAGCCAACATGTGCTGCTAAATGGCAATGTGTTGGCCACTGATGCCAATGGAGACATCCCTAAGCTGGAACCTGTGCAGGTGGAGGGAACACAGCCCATAACCGTGGGGCCTTACTCCATCGTGTTTGCTCACATCCCCAGCTTCTATGCTCCTGCCTGTAGGTAGATTTTTTTTATTGGTTTTGGCGTGGAACTGTGAATGGCGCTATTATCATAGATTAGAGGAAGTGTGGGTGGGCGGCAAAGCATGCTCACCTGCAATGCAAATGAAGTAAGCTGTAAGGCTGAAAGATTTGCGATTCGTCATTCTTTTAGGGGGAAAAAGTGTTAAGGAAATATATGAGCAGAAAGAAGGAAAATAAAAGGAACAAAAAAGAAAAGGGATCTCCAAGTTTGGTCCACATTGTTAGAATGATCTCGGGCATTTGGCCCAACGGCCAAATGCCCACCCCTCCGATCGCGCCCTGATCGGAGGCGCCCAGCCCAAGATGGCTGGTGGGCCCCTGTCACCAGCGCCATATAAAGGAAGGGTGGGAGCCGGCTGCACAGAAAACGAGGTTCACCGTGTGCAGCCACAAACCCTAACCTACAAAGCCCTAGACCCGATCTAAGAGGGCGGCGCTCAAGTGACGGGAAGCACCACCGCCGTCGGATCTCCGCCGCCAGAGAGATCGCCTCCGCTCGGGACACGCCGCCGCCGAGGAGCCCCGCACCTCTTCACCGAACGTCGCTGCCCTAGCGCAGACCCTCACTGACGGACCGCCATGGCCAACCCTACCTCCTCTACCATGGACGGTAATCCCTCTCTCTCTCTTGGTTTCTCTCGGACCCGACACAAAAACCAGATCCAATCCAAAAAGATCAAAAGAGATCTAACAAGATCTATCAATGGTATCAGAGCCGTTATAGAACGGCAAAGATCCAAAAGAAAAAGAGAAACAGAAAAGAAACGGGCGCAAAAACCCTAACCCTAGTTTTGGGACGATGGTCTTACCCGACGTGAGGCACCATCGGGCGAGCCGTGGGCTCGCCGGGGCTCCAAAGCGGCCCGGAGCGCCGCCGATGCGTGTGGGAAGACCGGCCGAGGGTGCGCGCGGTCCGGTCCCGCAGTCCACAGAGGCCGAGCCGCCGACACGGAGCCGCTGACGGCGGCGCTCCTCTCAAGGGAGCGTGCACGCCGGCGAGAGGCCCATGGCGGCGGCGGCTTTTTCTCTCCCGCCGCGCTCCGCCGCGTCGCCTCGGTTTTTCCGTAGCGAGAGAGAAGGGAGACGAAGAATGAGGATTAGGGTTTTCACGGGGGCGCCGCGCGATCGAGCTTTTATACCGCCGAAAATGTCGCTCAGCCGTCGATTGGAATCGACGGCTGAGATCGCATCAACGCGGTGCGGATCGCCGAAAGTTTCTTTGCTCTGAGTCGGTAGTCGGATTCACATCCGACGGTACCAAACGAATCAGAAACCCTAACGGTACCAGGCCGGCCGCACAGAAGTCTTGAAATGTACCGCGGATGTGAATCAGACTACCAAATCGTCCCAAGAAAACCTAACAGGCTGCACAGTAATGGGCTGTACAGTAATGGGCCAAAATTACTGTTTGAACAGTAAATTCAAGGAAATTAAATTTAATTATTTTCAGAAGTATTTTTGAATGAATTTCAATAGAAGAATTGAATAAAATATCTGTAAATTTTGCACCAACGTGTTATTATTTCCAGAGATTAAATGTGTACAGTATAATGCTTCTGAATAATGAATTATTTTAGAATAATTACAGTTTCCGCTGCAAAAGTTAAATGTTGATTAATTCTTTTAATTAAATTCGAACCAACGAGAGAATTTAATTTTTTTAAGAATTGTTGTGAATTATGATATTGTTATTTTCTGACCAAAGTTGATAATAATAGTATTATAATTTTAAATTGATGAATTTTTATGCATTGTTTCTATTTCTGCCCAACGGTGATATAGATTTAATGTATAGATAAAATTGATTTAATTGTATGTCGGATTTTTTTACCAACGTTGGAAATAAGGCATATAATTTTCATGTTTCGTTCTCACTTTATTTGAACTAAATTTTCAGGCGGATACAACTTGATGGGTTGTATCAGAGAAATCCCCACTCTCAAAGGAGACAATTATAGAGAGTGGAAGAAAAAGATAGACTTAGCGTTTATCTTAGCTGAGGTGGACTGGGTCCTCACTACAGCACGACCCACCGAGCCTATGGCACTAGTGAGGGATCAAAATGAGGATGATACTGCTTGGCAGAAAAGACAGAGGGATCACGCTCCCTTACAGATGTCTTATGACCTAGAGCATAAGAAATGGACTACATCCAACAAGAAATGTATGGCTGTGATAAAGAACACGATTGAGCCTGCAATTGTGGGCTCAATCGCAGACTGTGACACTGTCACAGAATACCTTGATAAAATAAAGAGTCAGTTTACTGGCTCTTCAAAGACATATGCTACACAGCTGATTAAGCAGCTTGTGACAGAAAGGTATTCTGGTGGTGGCAGTGGAATAAGAGAACACATACTAAGGATGAGCAACTTGGCATCCAAGCTTAAACCAATGGATTTGGCTCTCAAGGATGAGTTCCTTATTCACTTGATTTTTGCTTCCTTGCCAGAAAAGTTTGACACTTTTGTTGTCAACTACAACATGCAACCCGATAAATGAGACTTAGAAAAGTGCATAGCTATGTGTGTTCAAGAGGAGGAAAGAATTAAATCCTCACATGGTGGTTCTATCAACTATGTGAAGGATAACAAGAAAAAGCACTTCAACAGTACCTCCTTCTCAAGGAACAAGGGAAAAGCCTCTGTCCATCAGCCTCAACAGAATAAATTTGCTGTAGACAAAGATCAGTGTCTTCACTGCAAGAAGACCGGACACTACAAGAAGAACTGTCCTGATTACTTAAAGATGATAATGGCAAAGAAAGGTGAGAACATTATTACCTTCATAAATGAATGCTTGTATGTGCAATATTCGAAATCCACTTGGTGGATTGACTCAGGAGCAACTGTTCATGTTGCTAATTCCTTACAGGGATTCCGTTCGACGAGGACTACGCAAAGAAACGAAAGATGCATTAAAGTCGCAAATGGAGTCCAAGCAGAAGTTGAAGCCGTTGGTGATCTTTCATTAGAGTTAGCTAATTGCTCCAATCTTTTACTTAGAGATGTCCTTTTTGTTCCCTCTTTACAGAGGAATTTGATTAGTGTTTCAAATTTGGACAAAGATGGTTATGATTGTAATTTTGGAAATAGCAAGTGCGAAATAATATTTAATAAAGAATGTGTTGGTCTTGCTATATTACAAAATGAGCTTTATTTGTTATCATTATGTGATGATGTGAATGTCGTATGCGATAATGGGAACGTCGCGTGCGAGAAAGTGAATGAATCCTCGTCTACGAATGTAAACAGAAAACGAAAGAGAACTCATAATGAATCGTCGAAATTATGGCACTGTCGTTTAGGCCATATTTCGAGGGGGAGAATAGAAAGACTAGTTAAGAATGAAATTCTTCCTCTATTAGAGTTCTCAGACTTAGAACAATGCAGAGAATGCATTAAAGGAAAATATGTAAAGAAAATTAAGAAAGACGCCAAAAGAAGCACAGGAGTTCTACAAATTGTTCACACAAACATTTGTGGTCCTTTTCCTGTGAAAAGTGTGGATGGATATGACTCGTTCATAACATTCACGGATGATTACTCCCGTTATGGATATATTTATCCAATCAAAGAAAGAAATGAAGCCTTGGATAAATTCAAGATATTTAAGGTTGAAGTTGAAAACCAACACGATTTAAAGATTAAGATAGTTCGATCTGATCGTGGGGGGGAGTACTACGGTCGACATACCCCATATGGACAAGTTCCTGGACCTTTTGCGAGGTTTTTACAGGAAAATGGCATAGTAGCCCAGTATTCTACACCGGGCGAACCTTAGCAAAATGGAGTGGCTGAAAGACGCAACCGTACCCTGATGGATATGGTGCGAAGCATGATGAGCTACTCCACACTCCCATTGAGTTTATGGATGGAGGCGTTGAAAACCGCCATTCATATTCTCAATAGAGTGCCTAGTAAGTCGGTGCCCAAAACACCGTGACGAGTTGTGGGATGGGAAGAACTCCTCACTAAACCACTTACGTGTGTGGGGAGTCTGCTGAGGCTAAAGTATTTAACCCAATCCTTGGGAAGCTAGATCCTAAAGCGATGAAGTTGCCATTTCATTGGCTACCCCGAAAGTCAAAAGGTTTTCGTTTCTACTGTCCAAACAGATATACAAAGTTTGTAGAAACGAGACACGCTGTCTTCTTAGAGGATGAAATGATGAAGGGGAGCATGGTAGCTCGAGAGATTGATCTTGAAGAGAAGCGGGTATATGTGCCCACTCCGATGATTCAAGAGCCACTCTTCCCACTACCTGCTGTCGCCGGCACCGACGATACAAGACATGGTGGTGCCACAACTGTTATTGTTTCTCCTGTGGCAACAATGAATGAGAATGAAGAACCCGTTCTTCAGGATCCTATAGAACCCATTGCCACAAATGAGGGGGAGCAACAGCAGCCTCAAACAGAAGATGTACCAAATGAGGAGGCCCCGAGGAGGTCTCAAAGAGTAAGAAGATCAGCTATTTCTGATGATTATCAGATTTATCATACAGAGGAATTTCAAATGGAGGATGATCCCACCTCATTTGAAGAAGCCATGAGAAGCGAAAATTCCTCAAAATGGCTTGAAGCCATGGAAGAGGAAATAAGGTCCATGAAGACTAATAAAGTCTAGGATTTGGAAATTATTCCTAAAGGAGCCAAAACAGTAGGCTGTAAATGGGTCTACAAAACAAAGCTCGACTCCCAAAGGAATGTAGAAAGATACAAAGCGCGACTTGTGGCAAAAGGTTTTACGCAAAGAGAAGGGATTGATTACAATGAGACCTTTTCTCCAGTCTCCTGTAAAGATTCCTTCAGAATCATAATGGCATTAGTAGCACATTATGATTTAGAGTTACATCAGATGGATGTAAAGACGACATTTCTTAATGCGGATTTGGAGGAAAATGTTTACATGGCACAACCGAAAGGTTTTGTCATGGAAGGAAATGAAAGAATGGGATGCCGCCTAAAGAAATCAATTTATGGGTTAAAGCAAGCTTCAAGACAGTGGTACTTGAAGTTTGACAGTACAATAAGAAAATTTGGGTTTAAAGAGAATGTAGAGGACAACTGTGTCTATACAAAGTTTAAAGATGGGAAGTTTATCTTTCTAATCCTGTATGTGGATGATATCCTACTAGCTAGTAGTGATGTCAGTCTGCTACTTGAGACAAAGAAGTTTTTGTCCTCAAACTTTGATATGAAAGATCTTGGTGAAGCTTCGTTCGTTCTAGGGATCGAAATTCACCGGGATAGAAACAAAGGGATATTGGGACTATCACAAAAGACATACATAGAGAAAGTATTGAAGAAATTTGGGATGCATAAATGTAGTCCTTCACCTGCACCTATAGTCAAGGGCGACAGATATGGGGATTTTCAATGCCCCAGGAACCAGTATGAGATCGATCAAATGAAAGCGGTTCCATATGCTTCAAATCGGAAGCTTACAAGATGCTCAAGTGTGCTGCATACGACTTAGCTTTTGTTACCGGGTTACTTGGCAGATTCCAGAGCAATCCTGGAATAGAACATTGGAAATTGATAAAGAAAGTCTTGCGTTATTTGCAAGGAACAAAAGGCCTCATGATGACATCTGAAAGATCGATTTACTCCATATAGTGGGGTATCTGATTCGATTTTGCGGAGATGATAGAAAGTCGACATCCGGATATGTGTTCACTCTCATTGGAGGAGCTATATCGTGGAAAAGCTCAAAGCAAACCGTCACTACATCGTCCACAATGTATGCCGAGTTTGTAGCATGTTATGAGGCTACAGGCGGTGAACGGCTAAAGAAGTTCATACCCGGTTTAAAAGTGGTTGACGACATCAATAGACCACTTAAGTTGTCTGCGATAATGAACCAAAGATAATGTATGCCCACAACAATAAGTCAAGTGGTCTTTGTCAAACACATTGACATAAAGTACTATGTTGTGAAAGATAAAGTTCGGGATCAAATTATAAGTCTTGAGCATATAAGTACCGCAAAGATGTTAGCAGATCCGCTTACTAAAGGCTTACCACCCAACGTGTTCGAGAGAACATATAAGCGGCATGGGTTTAAGGAAAGCCTATGATTCTGGACTAAAAGATGGCCCAAAAGATTAAAGTAACTATTTCAGAACAAGGAGGTGTATTGTAGCTGTTGAATCTATCGGCGATTGACCGTGACGATGAGACACGTTCTATGCACCAAATTTGTGATGGAATGAGTAAAGTCAAAAGTAATTAAAGATAAAGCATAGATTGAGATCAAGGGGGAGAATGTTAGAATGATCTCGGGCATTTGGCCCAACGGCCAAATGCCCACCCCTCCGATCGCACCCTGATCGGGGGCGCCCAGCCCAAGATGGCTGGTGGGCCCCTGTCACCAGCGCCATATAAAGGAAGGGTGGGGGCCGGCTGCACAGAAAACGAGGTTCACCGTGTGCAGCCACAAACTCTAACCTACAAAGCCCTAGACCCGATCTAAGAGGGCGGCGCTCAAGTGACGGGAAGCACCACCGCCGCCGGATCTCCGCCGCCAGAGAGATCGCCTCCGCTCGGGACACGCCGCCGCCGAGGAGCCCCGCACCTCTTCACCGAACGTCGCTGCCCTAGCGCAGACCCTCACTGACGGACCGCCATGGCCAACCCTACCTCCTCTACCATGGACGGTAATCCCTCTCTCTCTCTCGGTTTCTCTCGGACCCGACACAAAAACCAGATCCAATCCAAAAAGATCAAAAGAGATCTAACAAGATCTATCACACATCTCTCTCATTTGGATGGAGAAATGGTTGGCAACAAATCATCTTAAAGTTAAAAGGGAAAATTGATAATTTGTCACACCTTATATGCGTCTTTGTTTATTTAGGACAAAGTACAAGGTAATAGCTTAAACGTTACGCATTTTCATGAGTCACATGATCATTTGCCTTTTTAGACAAATTTGTCTTCCTCTTCTTCCTTGCTGTGGTCATAGCCGACCCGGCACCTCTGCCGCCACCAGCGTCACTCCTCTCCTCACACTCTTCTTCCTCACCCTTCCTTCTCCCTCCACCAACCATGGCTGCCTCCCCCCGCCGGATCTGGCTGCCATGGCTGGCTCCCTCACCTCCGCCTACTGGAGCAGCCGCCGTAGTGTGGCCATTCTGAAGATGACGCCGCCGCCAACGTGGTCGGATCCGGCGAGGAGACCATCGCCGTTTGAGCTCCTACAAGGCTGCATCTGGCTTCGCCTTCATCGGATCCAGCAAGGAAGTCATCGTATCCAGCCACACGTGCTTCGGCTTCGCAAGGTCAGCGAGAAGGTCGCCGTCGCCGTGAGCGCCACTCAATGCGGCTGGTTCCGGCAAGGAGGCCGCCTCCGCTCGCGCGCCTACAAGCCACCGGCACGGTTGGATCCGGGCAGTGGCCGGGATGGGGAGCGGCGAAGCGAGGTGCACCTCAGGGACGACGGCATTGATGGCGGCAGTCACCAACGCGAGTGGAGATAGTAAGGAGGCCCCCGGCTTACTCCCAGAGCTTGCCACACTCCTGCGCCACCGTCGCCGTTGAAGAAGACCGTGACAGGTCAGCTATGGTCGGAGCAAGGAAGAAGAATGAGAAAAGACATGGACAAAATTGGTTTTTTTTTTTTCTCCAAAAGGGTAAACTATCGGTTGACTCATGAATTGTGTGGCAAATAATCTATTACCGGCAACGTAATCCCAAACCACATGTAATGTGTGGCAAATGATCAATTTTCCCAAAGTTAAAAGGAACAGAGAATACTTTCTCTTTCTCTACTTTGAGGCAATTGGCAATCCCCAATGGAAATGATTTTCTCTACAAAATAAGGCTGTTTTCTATCATCCTTCGGGCTTCAGCGTGGAGAAAAGCGAGGATAAAAGATTGGCCATTAACCATTTCTTCCTCAACACATAGCATGACTACTATCCCTCAATGTAACTACACTAGATCGCATTGTTGATATAGGACCAGAGTTTGGAGTTCTTCTTGACTCTGTCCCTCACCGACAGCAAGCTCGCGCTCCTTCAACCGTTGTCCAACCACCGGGGTCCTCTGTGACTGCCCAATACCTGCTCCTGTGCGATTTTAGGTCTGCTTGTTTTCTGCCAAAATTTACGCTGCCAATTATTGCCGACATGCCTTCCAAGTTCCAGTGATCTCTAACTCTTAACCCTTGCTTGTCACAATGGAGATCATGCGCGCACCAAACGATGTAAAATTTGGTAGCAATTGTATCAGGGAATTGTTGAAATGAAATCCTCTTGGTATATTGCTAAAGTCTAAGGTCAGTGATGAGTTTTAGATCATCTATTGTATTTTGGTATGCTACAAGATATCAGATAAGATTTTAGGTCTCCATCAGAAACATACTGCAAGCTCCAATTTGATCAAACCCGACGAAAAAGTTTTCTGATCGGAATGAAATTGTAGTGCAACTTGGAATATTGGCAAAATGAAAACTAATCACAGAGACTGCTGCTCCTAATTTCGCTTGCACATATGTATGTCAGAATATGTCTTGATGCAGAATTGGGCGAGAGGATTCGGTCGACGAGATGACGAAAGAACATAATTATAAAATTTACACATCGGGATTTCATGGGCGTACCAGACCAAGAATGGAGCGATGAGCTGCCCACCTAGGCTTGCTCGATCACCAGACCGGCTCGTCCCATAGCGCCGCCACCGCCGCCGCCGGTCGCTAGGGATTCGCCGGCTCGCCGCCTTCCGGCCATCTGCCGCAACTCCTCCCCAGGTCGCAGCAGGTGAAAGGTGGTGTATTTGAGGGAGCTCGAGGGACCGTTATCCAAATATCACTAAGCTGCTCCTATTTAATCTGAGGCGCACATATTTGATCGAACGGCCCATGGCCGCGCACATTCTTTACGATCAAGACCCAGGGTTACAAATGATAATATAACGTATGCTGAGGGTACCATATGAAAAATACGTGGCCCTCGTGGAGATCGGAAGCACGGGCCGCCTATCATAAAACGCCGAAACAACCTGTAAGCTCCTCGCCACCCAAGCTCGTGAGAGCATCCACAAAGCGAGGTATACACCGGGCTAAAACATGTCATATCACTGCCAAAAATCACGAGGGGACGAGCCGGTCTGGTGATCGAGCAGGCAGCCTATGTGGGCAGCTCATCGCTCCATTAACTCCCGATGTATAAATTTTATAATTTTGTTCTTCTGTTCAAGGATCAAAATCCCGCTGGTTAAACTGGTGGTTACCGATTTTACCGGTGGGTGCCGGGAGGTAAAATCTCGGTTAGAAAATTTAAAATTTAGATTCAAATTTAAAATCCCGACGGTTAGACCTCAAATTCAAATTTATTCATATGAAATTTGACCGAGTTTTTCTCAGAATTTCCGATTACTAGCCGGGATTTCCGATTACCGGTCGGTAACCGGATGATGGCCTCCGAGCAGGATTTTGCCTGGTACCGGTTTCTTAATCTTGCTCCCGTCATCTCATCCACCGAATCCTCTCTCCCAATTCTGAGTCAAGACATATTCTTGACATACATATGTGCAAACGAAATCAGGTTTTAATCGAGCAGCAGTCTCCACGATTAGTTTCCATTTTGCCAACATTCCAAGTTGCATTGCAATGCATTCCCACCAATTTTGAGCTTTGTCACATGTGTTTTGGTGGAGACCTAGAAACTTGAAGCACACCAGAGATGGTCTGAAATTCATAATTGACCTTCGATCGAGTTTAGCAAGCTCAATATGGCATATCAAAGGAATTGCATATCGAGAATCTCTCCGTGTATCTGTTGAAAATTTTGCATTGTTCGGAGGGTGCATAATCCCCACTTGGCAAGTCTTCGAGGAAAACGCACTCAGCACTCGAATGCAATGATATCTGTCCGAAATGCATGTAAATACCACCGTGATGTCAGACTTGCTTAGACATCAATCTATATGTTCACCAAGGGAGGTCAAGAAAAACATGCACATAAAATCATAGATGAACATCATCTGGTCACTCTATACAAGCAGTAAAACTAGATAAATTTTACAGTAAATCCTACTAATAAGTATACGATGGTAGTATAAAATCAAACTTAATCATTGATTTGTTACGGGTATAATAGACTTTTCTTTGTATTTATAATTTTTGTGAGGATATTATAGACTTTTTCAACTATAGTTGAAAATATTTGTGGCTTGTGATCCCCACGTGGACAGTTACAATTCTACCATCGATATTCTACTACTCATACTATCAGGTGTAGTATAACCAAATTATAACTAATCTGAATATAAAAAAAAAATAAAGAACAACTCATATTAAACTGAGTGTACACTCATACTATATTAAAAAATGAACGACTCATATTAAACTGGGTGTTCCGCAAAAGAGCCCTAAAACTAAAGTTGACACAGACAAGAAGCGAGCACACTGCAAGTTACAAACTACAAGGAAAAAATAAATTGCAGAGATAGTAGTACCAACTGCCAAGCACCATTATTTGCATCAAAGGGTTTAACGCCGTGGAGTTATTTGCAATGCACGTCCGTGGAAGATAATAATCAATTAGAACAGTTTGAATAGCAAGCCTCCGGAGCGAACACAAGGGACTCGACCGCCATGAGGTTGATGAGGATGTTGAGGGATGGGCCTGACGTGTCCTTGAGTGGGTCTCCGCTGGTGTGGCCGATGACGGCAGCCTTGTGGCAGTCTGATCCCTTGGGGCTCAGAGACCTCGCGTGCTCACTTGCACCAGCCTAAAACATCAAACAATCAGAGTAAAAAATGGATATGTTGCAACATTTTACCACTGAACACACGATTGGGACACTCAATTACTCATTAGAGCGTAGAATAAAGAAGGTATTGAGTATTGACACAAGAGCATGTACCTCGATGTATTTCTTTGCATTGTCCCATGCACCACCAGTGTTTGAGGCGGAGATGGCAACCTGAAAAAAATAAGGTCAGCGAGTCAGTCGGTCCATCGGCTATAAGAGGGGAAGAGAGGGAGGCGGGCACACCAGTACACCAGAAACAAGAGCACCAGCGAGACCAGAAAGAGTCTGCACACAGAATAAAGTTCCAACGATGAGGGGTGTGAGTATGACCAAAGCACCAGGAGGAATCATCTACTCGATGGAGGTGTCAATGGAGATCTTGACGCAGTTGGCTTAGTCCGGCTTGCCGGTCCCCTCCATCAGCCCAGGAATGGTGTTGAACTGCCTGCGAACCTCCTCCAGCATCTTCAGGGCAGCACTTCCGACGCTCTTCATCGTCATGGTGGAGAACCAGTATGGAAGCATGGCTCCAACGACCAAACCGATGATGACCTTTGGAGACAACACATCGACGACCTTCACTCCAGCTCTGCTGACGAAGGCACCAGAGAGGGCAAGGGACACCAGAGCAGCTGATCCAATGGCGAAACCCTGCATAGGAAAGTAGATGGATTAGAACAGATTTTCCAGCAAACTGAAGCACCAAGACAAGCAACTGCTAATTAGCTCAAATTCAAGCATGCAACTACTACTTGTAAAGTACCAAATGAACTTACCTTGTTGGTAAACATACATGATGTTCAAGTGAACAACATAGTGAATGCTGAATAGGCATCTTTACCCAAATCAGTGCATAATTACAGCAATATTACCTTTCCTATAGCAGCAGTTGTGTTTCCAGCAGCATCAAGCGCATCAGTTCTCTCACGAATTCTGTGACTCATCCCTACAATCTCAGCAATGCCACCAGCATTGTCATTAATAGGACCATAAGCATCAATAGAAAGACCAGTCACGATTGTGCTCAGCATGCCAAGAGCAGCGACTGCTATGCCATACATTGCAGCAATAGTGAAGCTGACATAGATGCCAACAGCGATAGCAAAAATCGGGATAATAACAGACTTGTATCCTAGAGCAAGATCGAATGACATTAGTGGCAGCACCAGTTCTGCAGGCATCCGCAACATCTTGAACAGGACTGCAGCATAGCAACATGAATTAAAACACTTCCATCTAGATGACAAATAGTGCAATTACGGACAAACATAAATGTTTATTACCTGTATGCATTGCTAGTATAGTATTCTGTCACGTATCCAATAATCAAACCAGCCCATAGACCAATTGAAACATATTAGGATAATCCCCTGCAAAGTGATGACACAAAAATGAGAGGACAATATATTTCATCAAGAAAGAAAGTATAACAAGCAGCAACTTAACTTACCAGTTGGTCACTTCTGTTAGAATATGACTCTTTTGTACTCCTTATCTGTATATGGTATACCCCCTAGTACTCCTTATATATTGCTCATTGGACCCTCTTAAATATACACAATATTCATAACATGGTATCAAAGCTAAGACACTAACCTAGCTCTTTCCGCTGCCACATCCGTCGTTGCCACCGCCGCCCGACGTTGTCCATCTTCGCCACTGCCCAAGCTGCTCCACTCGAGGACGACGCCATCGGGCCGCCGCCGCTGCCAGGCCACTGCTTTCACCGCAGCCCGACGCCATCCTCCTTCGCCGCTGCTCGAGCCGCTCCACACGAGGACGACGCCATTAGGCCGCTGGCGCCGCCGCCACACCGCCACTTTCGCCGCCACCAGACACCATCCTCCTTAGCCGCTGCCCAAGCTGCTCCACCTGAGAACGACGCCATCAGGTCGCCACCGCCGCCAGCCATTGCTTCGCCGCTTCGCTCGGCGGCCACCGCCAACGAGGACCTCGCAGCGTAGCGAGCCTTAGCGGTGGCGCCCGCCAACCGGAAAAGCAAAAAAACCACCGTGCGATCCCATTCTCGGGAACAAAGCTTAATTGGACGAACTACAGGTTGTGATCTTCACTTATGGAGATCACACTCGATGGTCTCCGCCTCTGAGGACAAGTTACTGGTGCCCGACCTTGTCCACTGTCGCCGATTCAACCTTCTCCCAGACAACCTACTTCTGCACCTCCTGTAGAAGACGAGGCCTTTCAGTATGCCATAAACGCTTTCGAGCGCTGGTGTGCTGATGAGGCCCGTGTTCGAGCCATCTTGGTGGTCAGTGTCGACGACTTCATCTAGCCAGACATTGTTGGTCTACGTGTCACTCATCAGATCTGGGAGTACTTGCGCAGCGATACCAGCAGTGCAGTGATGCTTAGTTTTTTTCGCATCAGCGTCAGTTGGAGACGCTGAGCCAGGAGAACTCCTCCATCGACGACTTCTTCTGAGCTATGGTCAGTCTCTGGCGCCAGCTGAACGAGCTGGCTTCTCCACTCTGCCAGGAGTGCCATAAAGTGCAGAAGGCGGATCGTGATCGCCTTCGCCTTTATGATTTCGTCTGCCGTCTTCGCCCAGAGTTTGAGCCTGTCAGTGCTCAACTGCTGAGCCTCTCACCACGACTGAAAGTCACCGAGACTCTTTTGACGCTTCGTGCTGAGGAGCTTCACCGCGGGTTAGCAGCACAGTTTGTTCCGGCTGTGCTTGCTACCCCTTCTTCTTCGACTACACCGACAGTTTCTGCTTCGACTACAGTACCTCCTCACGTGTCTGTTTCTACTCCTGTTTTGCACCAACTGGGGTTCAGTGCAATTATTGCAAGAACTTCGGGCATGATTACCATTGTTGTGCAGTGCGAAAAAAGCAGAACAAGGCGCGTGGAGTTGGACGCTCCAAGGGGGGCAAGGAGGCTCTTCCTCGACAGGAGGACAGACCAGCACGTCAGGATCTTCTCAGCGAGGTGACTCTGTTTAGCAGTTCTGCAAGGCTCTACTTCAGTAGCGCTCTCGCAGCTCAACAAGTTCTACCAGTCTAGCTCAGACACCTCCTCCAGGTACTTCTTGGGTTCTGGATTCTGGTGCCTCTTTCCACATGATACCAGACTCCACATCTCTCACTTCAATAGGACCTCCTGTTTTTCCTATCTCTGTTCAGATAGCTGATGGTGCTCCTCTCTCTGTCAGCTATCAGGGCACTCTTTTGTCCACAGACTTTTCTATTCTAGTTGTTTCCCATGTTCCCCATCTTACCATGCAGCTTCTCGCGGTGGGTCAGCTCACTGATCTTGGCTGTAGGGTTGGTTTTGACTCACACCTATTTCATCCAGGATCGACAGGCAGGGATGGTACTTGGGACTGGCCAACGCCGTAGAGATCGTTAGGGTCTCTACATCCTTGATCGCCTCCACCTTCCGTTCACTTTAGTTGCTCCTGTCACCTCTACGTCTACTTCCACAGCCACTGCTGCCACCACCTCTGGCGTTTTTGCGCAGTTGCATCACCATTTAGGTCACTTATGTGGGTCTCGTCTTTCTTCATTAGTTCGTCAGGGTGTTCTTGGACGTGTTACTGTTGCCACGGCCATGTTTTGTCAGGGTTGTAAGCCGGGCAAGTAGCTACAACTTCCTTATCATCCTAGTGAGTCCTTATCTTCTCGTGCTTTTGACTTAATTCATACAGACATATGGAGACCTGCGCCTATTATCTCTAAAGGAAGGCATAAACTTTATGTAATCTTCATTGATGATTATTCCCGTTTTACATGGATTTTCCCTATGTCTAATCGTGATCAGTTTCTTGCGATCTATCGTAGCTTTGCAACGATGGTTCGTACTCAATTTGATTCTCTCATCCGTACTTTTCGCCGTGATTCTGCCAGCGAGTATTGTTCTGATGCTTTTAGACAGTTTCTTTCTGAGCAGAACACTCTTTACCAGTCTTCTTGTCCTGGTGCCCATGCTCAGAATAGAGTTGCTGAGCGCAAACATCGTTATCTGCTTGAGACTGTCCGCACTCTTCTCCTTGCCTCTCACGTTCCACCATAGTTCTGGACTGAGGCTGTTTCTACGGCTGCATATCTCATCAATATGCAGTCTTCTACTGCTCTTAAGGTTGTCAGTCCTATATAGTATCTCCACTCTCGAGCCCCCTAGTACACTCACCTTTGTGTTTTTGGCCGCACCTGTTTTGTTTTGCTGCAGTCTCGTGAGCGCACCAAACTGTCCGCTCAGTTAGTTGAGTGTGTGTTTCTTGGTTATAGTTCTGAGTATAAGGGTTATCGTTGCTATGATCCTTCTGCTTGACGGATCAGGATATCATGAGACGTTGCCTTTGACGAATCTCGACCTTTCTTCTATCGAGATTCGGCTCATTCTCCTGTTTCCACCGTTGAGTTGATTTCATGGTTGTCCCTTTCTGACTCTTCACCTATTTCTCCACTATCACAGTCTTCTCCTGGTCTGTCTCCAGTGGTTCCTTCTGTACCTCCACCTTTGATACTACCTCCTGCAGCACCACCTCTACTTCCTACAGCACCACCGTCTCGGTTCTCTGGTATTCACTACTCCAGGCGTCCTCATCCTTCACCAGTCTCATCTCTTAGTATCTCGCCGACACCCACATCTGATCCTCCTAATGATGCTCCTCGTTACGCCCTTCGTGACCGGACATCCCTTCACCCACCTGATCGTTTTGGATTTGCTCTGATAGCTCATGTCCTCTCTATCACTGGGCCTAGTTCTTATCGTGAGGCTGCTCCTCACTCTAAGTGGCAGCTTTCTATGGCAGAGGAGCTTGATGCTCTTCGACGTATGGAGACTTCGGATATTGTACCGACACCTGTGCATGCTCGTCCGATCATGTGCAAGTGAGTATACAAAATTAAGACCCGGTCTGATGGTACTATCGAGCGCTACAAGGCTCGCCTTGTGGCTCGCGGTTTCAGCAGGAGTACGGTCGTGACTACGATGATACTTTTGTCCCTGTTGCCCATATGACCACTGTTCACACTCTTGTTGCGATTGCTTCTGTACGCTAGTGGTCTATCTCTTAGCTAGATGTTAAGAATACCTTTCTTAATAGTGTTTTGCATGAGGAGATCTACATGCAACCACCATCTGGGTATTCTGTTCCCGATAGGCACATATGTCGTCTTCGCCGTGCTCTTTATGACCTCAAAAAGGCTCCTCGTGCTTGGTTTGCGTGTTTTACCTCAGTGATTACTGATGTTGGTTTCGCTGTCAGTTCCCACGATCCTACTCTCTTTGTCCATGTCTCATCTTGGGGTAGGATATTACTTCTTCTGTATGTTAATGGTATGCTTATCACTGGTGATGATTTCTCATTCATCATGTATGTGAAAAAGCATCTTAGTGCGTAGTTTTTGTTGACTGGTCTTGGTTCTCTTACGTACTTCCTTGGGATTGGAGTCTCTTCCATGCCTGAGGGCTACTACCTCTCCCAGCAGAAGTCTATTCAGAATCTTCTTGACCGGTCTAATCTGACTAACACTCGCACTACTGAGACTCCCATGGAGCTATTCCTCCAACTTTGTGCCACTGATGATGATCTTCTTGAGGATCCTACTCGATATCGATATCTTGTTGGAAGTTTGGTGTACCTTGTGAGCATGTGTTCTGATATTGCATATGCAGTTCATATCTTGAGTCAGTTCATGGCTCGTCCTACCCATCTTCACTACAGTCATCTTCTTCGTGTTCTTCGCTACTTGCGTGGTACTATCTCTCGTCGTTTATATTTCCCTAACTCTACCTCACTATAGCTTCAGGCGTACTCCGATGCGATCTGAGCTAGTAATCCTTTTTATCGTCGTTTTCTTTCTGCTTACTGTATTTTTTTGCTCCTCTCTGATTGCCTGGAAGACAAAGAAACAGGCTGTCGTTTCCCGTTCAAGTGCAGAGGCTGAGTTGAGAGCTATGTCAGTCGTGACAGCAGAGGTTACTTGATTGAGGTGGCTACTTGCATATTTTGGAGTGCCTGTAATGGGACCGACGACTCTTTTGTCTGACAGTGCAGGTGCTATTAGCATTGCCCAGGACCTAGTGAAGCATGAGCTCACCAAGCATATTGGTATGGATGCTCCATACACCCTCTCACAAGTGCAAGAGGGAGTACTTGCTTTACAGTTTGTGCCCTCAGAGTTACAGGTTGTTGACTTATTCATGAAGCCACAGACTAGGGTATAACATTTGTATTTTCTCTCCAAATTTAGTTTGTGTGATCCATCATGAATTTGAGGGGGGAGGGTGTTAGAATAGTACTCTTTTGTACTCCTTATCTGTATATGGTATATCCTCTTGTACTCCCTATATATATTGTCCATTGGGCCCTCTTAAATATACACAATATTCATAATAACTTCCTTCTGATCACCAAAATTGAAGGTAGTGAATGTATATGGGAGTGCCAACGAACTAATCAGCACAATACCAACAGTCATTAGTGTTGTAGAAATTAGGGCTGGAAAAATAGCTCGAGGCTCGCAAGCCTGCTCGAGCTCGTCACGGCTCGGCTCAGGCTCATGAATTTTCGAGCCGAGCCGAGCACCTGTCCAGCTCGCCAAACAAACGAGCCAAGCTCGGCTCGGCACGCGAGCGGCTCGCGAGCCTAGTTTGACTCGGCCTAGGCGAGTGCTGAGTGTGGAGGCAGTCGCCGAGCTTGCTGTTCTTGCGCTTTCATTTGTTAGGAATAGGATGTGCTTGTTTTGGACGAACTTATGCAATGAGTCTTGTAACTATTAGATGAACTGAAGCAATGATAGAAAATTTTGTAATGCATTTTGGATGTACCGCTGTTCTGGAGCTTGGCTCGTGAGCTCAATCGAGCCGGCTCGAGCCTGATCACGAGCCGAGCCAAGCCAAGCCACCCTTCTGACTCGTTTCCGAAACGAGCCGAGCCGAGCTTATTGTTCATCCGAGCCGAAACGAGCCGAGCTTGCTGTTCATCCGAGCCGAAACAAGCCGAGCCGAGCCAGGCTCGTTTCCACCCCTAGTCAGCTGCTTCTTTAACGCTGGTTCAATTTCTTTCACAACCTTGATCTCAAAGAAGTCAGTTGCAAAGAGTGTGGTAATCAAGCAGAGAATGATGCCCATGGAGCTTACTAGCAGCGGGTAGCACATCCCAGTGAAATCGTGGTTGACCCCAAAAGAAGAAATAGAAGCAACAAGGGCAGCACAGGATGATTCAGCATATGACCCAAAAAGATCCGATTCCATTCCAGCAATATCACCAACATTATCTCCAACATTGTCAGCAATCACCTGAGAAAGAGGACTTTCAAATTCAGTAAAGCGCAAGCAAACCAGTGAACAGTGATCTTGTTGCTGCTTAATTAATCTGTAAATATTGAATTGTCACAGGGAGATTCCTATCTGAAGGATAATGCTGTGCTTTTTTAGACAGAACAATTTATTGTACTTAATAAAGGGTAAGAATTCAAGAAAGGGACATTGTACACACACACACACACAAAAAAAAACAGTTAGGTTGTAAAAAGACAAATTCCACAACATAACAAACAGAGAGAAGCACTGTGTCACTTAATCACTTAGAACAATAAAAAAACAGATGTATTAGTCCAAAAGAAGAAACGCGAGAAACTTACAGCAGGATTTCGGGGATCGTCTTCAGGAATGTTCCTTTCAACTTTGCCAACAAGATCAGCACCCACATCAGCTGCCTTTGTGTAGATATCTCCTCCCACCCTTCCAAACAGCGCCATTGAAGATCCACCAAGGCCATAGCCAATGATAGACTCAAAGAGGCCCTCCCAATCATCACCGTAGTACAACTTAAATAAGTTGATAGCAATGTAGAGCACCAGAAGGCCATTTGATGCCAACAAAAATCCCATCACTGAACCTGAACGGAAAGCAGTTATAAAAGCCTTGCCAACACCCTTGCTTGCTTCCAGGGTGGTCCGTGCATTTGCGTATGTAGCAATTTTCATTCCAAGGAAACCAGACACCACAGAGGTGATTGCTCCGAGCAGGAAAGAGACGGTGCTAAAGAGGGCGTTGAAAAGAGCAGGTTTGCACTCCTTGTCTTTTTTGCTCTATGTACAGGGGTGGTTCTTTGTACTGAATCCCTCAACAGAGCCAAGGAAGAGGAACATCACGACAGCTCGACATCAAAACGCCGACATATTGATATTCAGTGAAGAGAAATGATGTTGCTCCTGCTCAGAAGAGAGTCAATGTTAGATAAATACACCGAAGAAGAAGAAAAACTAATGTAGGGCTGAACTAATATATCCTCTTGGTCCAAATTTATCTTCTTGTGTCAGTTAATTAACAATCGAATATGCCGATGGTGCCTTTGGACTTGACCATCAACAACACGTCAGTAGCAATATGGCTGATTTATCAATCGAATGTTTCAAGTTTACGTTTACAGTGCACATTAACAATTGAATGTTTCAACTTTATATATAGTGAAATAGGACACCTTTTAAGTTGTTTACGGGGGCTCCCTCTGAAATTGGCGTGATCACTGTAAAATTTTACAAGTTTAAACATTTTGCCAGCTATAAATCTACACGAGAAAACTATGCTCCAGCACACACCGTCGGAGCCTAGGGCAGCCTGGACTGGGCCATGGCCCCTCCAATATTTTGCTAAGCTCAAGTGTGATGTACTACTTATGCTATCTCTTTCTTGCAATCCTCTAGACCGCCCCCTCTGTTTTTCGCATGAAGCTCCGCCACTGCCAGCACAGTAAGCACTAAAATTCAAACAAAACAACCGGAATTTGAACCCCCAAACAATATTACCTTTCCATCAAAACCCGCAAAAATAGGTCGCCAACTCGTGTAGGCAAGCGAGCCGCCTCACCGTCTGCGATGGCGTTCTGTATCTTGGCCCACCTGACGACGACGTTGTGATCGTTGAGGCCCTCCTCCTCGATCAGCGAGTCGCCGTACCCGTCCTTTCTCCTGGCGGCAGCGCCGCCAGGCGACGGCGCCAGCTTGACGCGCGAGATGAGCACCCACTGCGCAACGGAGAAGGCGACACCGACGGCGGCGGCGAGCGAGATAAGCACCTCGGTGGCGACGTCCGAACAGGATCGCCATGGCCGGGATGCGCGCGGCGGCCAAAACCCGAGCTAAACCCTCGAGCTGGAAGCGGGTACTTGAAGAGGACGAGGCTTCCGCGCTGTGTCCGTGTGTGTATTCTCCAGTCTGCGGTAGGGTAGTCTCTTCGGTGCGCTTCGGATCGGAGGTGCGGGGTTTATATAGGTGGTCGGAGCCGTCAGGTTTGCAAGGAAGGGCACAGACCGGGAGTAGCAGACGCGCAGCGGTAGGAATGGATAATGAGCTGACCGGGCTCGACTGGTTCGAGCTCGTCAAGGAAACAAGCTCGTTCGGCTCGTTTAGCTAATGCGTAGGATGGTAAACTCGGTTTATTGGGTATAGAATTAGTAGTTAAGTTGCTTTGTCTTCTACCGCGTTGGGAATCCGGCCGACCGCCCCATGCCCTTTAGCGCCGCCCCCATCTCCCCGGGCCCACGCCTTCTTCCCTCTCCCACGCGCACACGTCGCCCGTGAGCTCTCCCCGCGAATCCCGCCGGCCGCCCCTGCCGTCGTCTCGGTCCCGCAGTCGCCCATGCCGCCTGCAGCCTCGAGCCCGAGCCACCCCCACACACCTTGCTGCCCGCGCGCCCGAGCCACGCGCCACCTCTCCACCACAAGATCGATACCTGCGCATTGGCGGCTCACGCGCGACTCCGCCGCTCCGAGCCTTGCCGCTCCCGGTCGGCGCCTCGGCCCAAGCGCCGCTCCTCGCCGCCGTGACCCCTGCGGCGGCCGCCCGCCGTGACCCCTCCGCCACCTCCATCGGCTATAAGTAGCCTCGTCTTCCCCGAGCCTTCCCCCAGTGCCGGTCATGGCTCCCAACCTCTCAGTCGCCGCCGCCAGCTCCTCCCCGCGCCTCCCGTGGCTCCATCGCCGACCTCCCTCGGCGCCCCTCCCTCCACCGCTCGGTGAGCCTCCCCCTTCTCCCCGTGCCCTAGCTTCCCCTCTCTTTTCCTCCCGACCACGCCGCCCCGGCCGCCCCGTGCACCCGAGCCCCCGATGCCCGGTCGAACCGGCTGCCCAACCTGGTCAAACCGGCCCACTCAACCCCAAGCCCACTCCTGCTCCCTGCCTTCCCCTCTCTCTTTGTTTTGCACTGCCCTTCCTCGGTCGGTTCAAAAGCACTAGCAGCGAAGCATAGCTGATTTGTCAAATTGAAATCTCAAATGTCAATGTTTGATAGCAATTTAAAAATTGGTATCGATGGCAGTATCGCTTGTTGTTGTGTCTGTAATTGCTCCCAGATCAATATTGATAATGAATTGTTGTTGATATTTAGTATCATGTGTGGCAGTGAGTGTTGATCATTAGCCTTGAACCTCAGTATTTGTAATTGATTGTTGTTGATTATTGTTCTTCAGTGTCAGAATTTGTGATCTGGAATTTGAGATTTGTGCAGCTGGCAAATGAAGAACTTCTGTTTTGATATTGCTAATATATGCCCTATTAGTAATCTGTCAACCGAAGGAATCATGTATATGTTGATCTGGCATTCGTGAATTGGTGTATTCGGCCAGTAGTTTGTATGACTTGCAATTGGAAATTTGTGTTTGAACTCTGTTAATAATTGCTCCAACACTTGAGGATGTTGATAGGTCATTTGAACCCATGTTTAGTAATCTTGCAATTGTGTATCGGTGCTTTAAGTCAATAGTTTGGTTGGTCTAACAATTGAAAGTTGTATGATTGATGTGGCAGTAGATTGAGTGCTGGCATTTGGAATTTATGTCAATTAAGTTGTTGTGTCGTAGAAGTTGCGATCAATTATCATTTGTCTATTTCAATTGTCAACGTTTGATTCGTAGTTGCTTCCCCAGATTAGAGCGGTAGCAATGAGGTTGCAATCGATCCAGCAATTGAGAAATATTACAATAAGATAGCATGATGTTTTGCTGGTAGTAAGATTGATTATTGCTTAATTGTCTATGGTTACGGATCATCAGTATAAGTGTTTCGGCAGTAACTTAAATGATTGGTTGTGATTCGGATTGTTAGGGATAGCTTTAATCTTCAGTAGCAGTATTGTCTATTGGATTTGTTAATCAATTGTTAGCTGTTGGTTAGTGTTTCGTCAATAGGTCATGATTGTTGGAAGTAATGGTATTTGGTGAAAGCTGGAAGTATTGATTTGATTGCTTTATCAATCCGTATTGTTTGGCAAGGATTTGTGATTCTGGCATCGATTATTCGGCGATAGAATCCGCGTATTTATTTGGTAGTAGGTTGTAGTAGTAGGTTGAGTAGTTAGCAATTGAATCGTTGAGTATTATTTTAGCAGCTGGTATTGGTATTGAATTGCCATTGGATTGTGTGTCGATCGGGTATCCTCGATTTGGTATAGAACCAGTAGTTAAGTTGCCTTGTCGCCTGAAGAAGGATAGTCTTGCAGTAGAGAATTCCGGCAAAAGCTCATTCGACCTTACCCTCCTTTGTATCCTCCCTCCGGGCAGACATTATCTGCCATTCCTCCTTTCGCCCAACTGGTCGTTTGACTCTGTCAAACATTCCAGTGTCGCTCAAACCCTTCTCTCAAGCCCGTCCTCCGCAATCTTTCTGAGTCTCTTGTGTTTTATTTGGTCTTTTGGATTCTTTGCATTTATTTGGTTTTCAATTGTTATTGTGTAATTAGAAATCGAAGTCCAGAAGAATCGACGGCTCAAGCAGATCCAAGATTCAAGCAAGGACTCTGACCAAGAATTCGAACCTCTGTCTAATCAAGCTTTGAGTAAGATCAAGGCCACGGTAAAAATAGCCCAGACGAGTCAACACTTTGATCATATTGATCCTACATTTTATGCAAAATTATGTTCTTTTTAAATAGCAAACTGCATGCTTTAATTTTTACGCAAATGTATGTCAAATGGTCCTAAGGTAGCTAAATGCCAACTTGATTGTTAAGTAATTATTATACCTTGCCCTTGATAATTGAATTCCCCGATCCTTGTTACCCTAGTAATTATATGGTAACTTACTAGTTATAGTTTGTACTCAAGTGCCATGCTAGCCTTACTTGAGTACTGGGGTGCTAATCACCCCAATCATCATCCTTTAAGCATAAAGATTGTTTTGGGCAGTCATTGGGGGTAGATGACTAAAGTGGTTAAGTTAATTTGTTTTATACTTCTCTAAAACCCTGAAACTTGCTAATACCACATCTGGGCGGATGGTAAGAGTGGTGGGTGCCGTCGTGCACGAGAGTGGTTGGTATGTGGTATGAATCGCCCAGATGGATTAAGGATTTAATCTTGTCATGACCTCCCGTGTAAAACAAGTACAACCATAAGTCTGTAAAGTGCAACTTGGCTTAGTAAAATTATCAAACTCTGAATGTCGTCTCACATGGTGGGAGAGAGGGAATGTGCAAGTGGCAGGATGCGTTCCGGCTTGAAAGGGACACCGAGGAAAGGTGAAGTTTGCCAGTCGCTGAGGGGTAGGTTGACTCCGCGTTCAACTACTCCAGTCGCTGAGGTGAACATCCCGCACAACGTATGGGCGTAACCCCATATGGGTGAGATGACGGAAGGGGCAAAATAGTTCGAAAAGTTACTGTGACGATCGCTCAACTACATAACTACGGAATCATGTGGGGTAACGAGTATGATTGTCTCTTATGGGTACAGTGTACAAATCTGGCTTGAAAGGGACACCGAGGAAAGGTGAAGTTTGCCAGTCGCTGAGGGGTAGGTTGACTCCGCGTTCAACTACTCCAGTCGTTGAGGTGAACATCCTGTACAACGTATGGGCGTAACCCCATATGGGTGAGATGACAGAAGGGGCAAAATAGTTCGAAAAGTTACTGTGACGATCGCTCAACTACATAACTACGGAATCATGTGGGGTAACGAGTATGATTGTCTCTTGTGGGTACAGTGTACAAACTCTGCAAAGTCAAAAACTGTTTAAACAGCCACGCCTACAGTCATAGGCGGACATGGGAACTTAACTTGAGGTAGTTCTATTTCAAAAATCTTTGTGGATGAAAACGAAAACCAGGTCGGCTCACCTAGCCCGAGGTTTTAAGTTTTTCCTAGATCGTCTTATCCAGCGTTGTTAAAATATGGGGGTAGCCCCAACCAAAGATAAGCATAAGGTGGAGGTAGCCTCTGCTGTTAGTAATATTGCACAAATATTCTATTTACAAAATCATGTTTTTGTTGAAATGCTAAGTGATAGGATCTTCTAATATCTGTATTTATAATTGCTGCTTTACGCAAATAAAAGAACCCAAACCATCCTTGTTACACCTTGCATGTATATTATTGCATCTGTGTGTGTTGGCTCGCGAGCACAGTAGTTGTGCTCATCCTCGCTCTTTCCCCAAACCCTCAGAAACAGGAATCTTGGAGCTGTCGACTGCATCAAGGATCCAGAAGTCTGAAGATCCAGAAAACGTTGAAGCGTAGTTTAGTCCGTAGTAGTTCTAGTCTCACCCCAGTCTAGCTGACTCCGTCGGTTCTTGTGTGCTTCCTATATTGTCCGAAGTTATCGGATAATATCGGGCGTACACGGGTTCCCCAGTCACTTGCCTATGGAGAGATGTGCCCTCACCTCTTTGCTTCCGTTGTTGCTTCCGCTATCTTTTATAGTGTATTCTTTTGGCCTGTTCGGCCCTTATTGTAAAAATTGACTCGAAGCGGTCTATGTAAACTCTGATGTGTAAATTAACGAATGAAATGATTTTACACAATGTATGGTTTGATTCAGTATTGTGTCTGTGAAGTGCTATCTACTGATCTAGTGAATAGCACAATAGTTTTACAGAGAAATTCAGATGAAGAAATCTAGGTGCCTAAATTTTCTTTCCCTGCCAAGTGCCAAGTATGACAGGCAATTCAGCATAATGTGAACAGATAAATAGACAAAAGCATTATGCGACATACGTCAGTTTATAACCTGTAATTCAGGGAAAAGGCAGCCAAATAAGATGGGCTCACCAAGAACGTAAATATAACGAACCAGACCGACGACTACTACCACTACTACTACTTCCTCTTCTTGAGGGGACAACCAGACCAACTGAAGCGCGTATCATAATGTGAACGTTTTTTTTCGAGTTAGGAGCTCAATTATCTTTAATCATAAGCAGGCTTACAAATCATGAAGTAGACATTGACAGATGAAGGCAGTGCCGGGTTAAGCCAATACCTCCTTGTCTAGTCAGCAAGCTTGCTTTGCACATCTGTGAGAGACCTGGTTGAAATCTCAACGATCAAAAGATAACTGAAAAGGCATAAAAAAAAGTCCTGCTAAAGCTCCTGAATCTAACAAGGATTGGCGCGATCTCAGACTATGATCAATTTTCTGAAGCCTCCTTCGATCATAACGTGAACGTTTTGGCTTTGCGATAAAACAAGTCCAGGTAAGAAGAGTTTCGGGTCGGCCGTTATTACGTGAGAGCTAAACACTGAGAGATGTTGAGTATAACTTTTTTTTGCTATTCTAAATGAATAAATTAAAAACTATATAGAGAACTTTATCAACTATGAGTATGAACAGAGTCAGCGGGGGTGCCCGGTATGCTCGGACACAC
The DNA here is from genome assembly GCA_036346395.1 of Hsuehochloa calcarea. Taxonomy (NCBI): domain Eukaryota; kingdom Viridiplantae; phylum Streptophyta; class Magnoliopsida; order Poales; family Poaceae; genus Hsuehochloa; species Hsuehochloa calcarea. The sequence goes on from CM070596.1 coordinate 68,473,148, forward strand.
TCAAAAATAAAAAAAATAAAAATTATAAGATCAGTTTTACATTTAAACCATATTCATAATATTACGTGGTGTGCATGCTCTGGATGACCAATCTCCCGTTAGTCCTCACGTCTCCGTCCTTGGTGGGCGGGCCAATGTCCATGTGATACTGGGCATCCATGGGCCATGGCTCTGAGTTGGGCTTGGGTCCTATACCCAGCTCGTGGTACTCTCTACTTGGGGCATTGACGCCTTAGAACTAGCTGACGAGTTGTGGTTTTAGGCCTTCTTTTGCAGTCCGATTCGTTCCGATCACCAGAGAGCTCGTGAACAAAACTATCAGGCACAGGATCACGATGCTTGTATGTTCGGCTAAAAAAAAGATCATCATGTATGTGATGTCATGTCAGGAAAGGGGATCTAATATTCCAATCCAAAGTTCCAAATCCAACCATTCTTTCCGGCGTAAAGCGGCAGGCCATGCATTGATAGCTGCGGTTCGCCTGATCTGGTCCTTTTTTTTTCTTTCTGTGTCTGTCCATCCACACCACACAAACACAAGTAGCGACGCAGCAGTACGTGCAGACGTGCAGGTGCAGGGGTTCTTCCTTTCTTGCCTAAAACTTCATTTCGATCGATCTGCTGCTCTGGTTTTAACATCTTCTTTTAAGAAATCTAATCGTGACAAAGTAATGATGTGTCCTTGAGTTAACTGGTCCAGGGGGCGAATTCGGGGATGCTTTTTTGTTTTGTTTTGTTTTGTTTTGGGAAAACACTTTGGGGGATGATTTTGTACGCAGTGTGTACATGACAGATGACGCTGAAAGCGTGAGGGGCAAACAAAATTAAGCGTTCGAAAGTCATTGTGTGACGTGACGTGACGCGAACTGGCCACATCGTGTCACAATGAATTTGCGAAACTTCGCGAAACCGACGTTGCGGGACGCGGATGCAGAGCTGAACAGTACCGTAGCATCCGGGGCTTATCCGGACCGTTCAATCGACAGTGAACGGGCCAGATCACAAGCATGCAGTACCGTGATACAACAGTGGACAGTAAAAATCGCTACGACATTTTCTGTGTGCAGTAGGATCCGCGCTTTTCAACAGTGCTTCTGCGCAGTGTTACGCAGAGTAACGTAACAACAGACTTGAAAAACACTTTAGCTACAGGTACGCTTGTGGATAGATAAGGCGACGTTCACGTCATGTAATGTGTGCTTTTTCCCTATGCAGTCAACACTTTCGAGTTTTGACAAGCCTGGACTCCAAAGAATTCTGGATCCAAATGCTACTATTTGAAACGGTATTATAAAAAATAGTATTATCGTAGCTATAATTATTATTATTTTTAAAAGCATTTTTCACCATTTTTAGGTGGCACAAACGGATCTCATATTGCCATCCTTGTCGTACCACTATAAGGTAGAATCCATTCGTCACACCACTACACTACAGAATGGATAAGCCACGTGGCTCCTCATTCGCACCACTATAGGACAGATAAGGCGTGTGACGTTACATAGCTCCTCGTCGGCACAACTCATTTTTGCAATTTACGGCTACGATGACACCATTTTTTCTAATATCGCTTCAAATAATTTTATTTATGCAAAAAAAAACTAGACTCCAAAAAGAGTAAGCTCTTAATGCCGAGATAGGTGAGGTTTCCCCCCCCCCCCCATTTTAGCATGTTTTTAAATTGAAATAACAAAGATAGTCTTTTAAAATGCAAAATATAAAAAATGATACCCTGACGCTAAAATGTTGCAGCAGTGTCCTACTCTTGACGCACTGTCAAATCGTGGTAGGTCATCCAACGCTAACCCAGAGTGCGACAGGTGATTTACCACGCTCTGAATTAGCGGTATATCACCACGTGTTCTACCGCGGTATTTTCGTGCGATAGAAGATGGCACTTTTACCATTTTATGTTTGGGGGATAATTTTTGCTAACGTACCAAATGAGCCACAAACTCGAAGAGGAGAGGAACGTTCGGCAGTCGAGGCTTCCAAGACTCGGCGCATCAGTCTTGCACGTTATCCACCGTTCAACCCATCTATCTTGGGCAAGACTTGAAGCCGACTCAATTCGGTCCGTTTTCCTTAGCCCCTACGACCACGCGCGACCGAGCCGGGAGCCGGTGGTGTCCCGTCCGCGCCCACAAAAAACGGCGGAATCCCACGCGCGCGGACGCCAGAAATAGCCCGAAGGCCGAGGAGAAACACCGCGCGTCGCACGCACGCGACGGGGCAGCCTGAACCATGTTCCGGGACGGGCTCACGGCCGGCACACGATCGCAGTGCGAAGCGAACGGGAATAATCGCTAAATTCCTGGAATTATTCCGGGAATCCGACCGCGCGGGCAGCGAAGCGCAGCGTTTCATGGGCCCATGCCCCACCCCCACCACCACACGTTCCTCTCGTAATCTTTTTTTTTTCTTTTTCTGGACGATCGATCCGGCTTCTTTGCATGACCAACCTCGCCGAATGCTTCTATTTGCACTCAACGTCGATGGCTTTTACTCTTACGTGCTACAGTAGATTCAGCTTGTCCGTTTTTTCCCTGTGCTAGGGGACACGGCCACTCTGTAGATGTACAGTGCATGAGATTACGACTCAATGAACGGTCTAAATTAGCAGTACACAGCACCACGATACACCGATAAACAGTAAAAGCGTTACATTATTTTATATGGACAGCATATCATCACTATCTCAAAAATTATATAGATGCAGTACTGTAGAGAACTCGAATACGTGCTAGAGACATTTCGAGAAGGAAATGACGACACACGCGGTGGCGTTGCGTGGATTGCATAACTAAGCTTCTCTTCCCCCCTCATACGCACAATTAACTTCTGCATTAGCTTAATCGTTGCCTTGCTGGGCACCGTGGGGATGGAAATTCCACTAGGAGCTCGTGTTATTATGCCTAAGTACAAAAGAAAAAGAAAAACATTATACCGGTCTATCAGATCTGGTAACTCAGTCGTATAGTGCTAATACTGAGTTAACACGGTGAACGTAGCCCTCGCTTTAAAGAAATGATCAGCATATAGTATCACCTATTATAAGCGTCTGAAAATATGGCTTTCGATGGAACAAATGATCCACGTTACATTACCAGAGAACATGCAAACACATGTGTTATCTCTAGGAATCGATGCTTATCACGACGATAACTTATTCGCCGTGTTGAGACATTAATCGTTGCATTAGAAAACATGATCAAACTGCTATAGAAATTATGTAGAAGTTTCAAAGGGAACAAATATCGTTCCTGAAATATTTCTACGAAATTGACACATCCTAAATGTAGCCTAAATTGGGATCGGATGGATTAGGAGATGGTAGCATATCGTACGGTCTAAAATTTTGCACCGAAGTAGTATAGGATTCTCGTTTAAAGTTGACCCTCTTAGTTTGTTTGTATAGAACCCCTCAAATTCTTGCAATCTTCACAGAAGCAGGCCCCTCCCAATTCTTAATTCTCAAATCAGGTCCCCGAAGAAACCAACAAAAGAGCACAGAAAAAACACGCGACAACCACCGCCGTCCCCAACCTCTGAGTTGTCTTTCCCGGCCGCGGCCTCGCCAGCTCGGACCACCTCTCTCTCCCCTCCGTTCACTCTCCTCCCTCCCATCTCTCCTCCCTCCCCTCCCCTCCCCTTCCTTCCCCTCCCAATTTTATACAGCTCCTCTCTTCCCTGCCCACTCGCCTCCCCTCCCCTCCTCCCCCACCGCAAGAGAGAAGCCACCGCCCCACTCGCCCTCTCTCTCGGCCCCGTATCTTGGCTCTTCTTGTCCGCGATGGCGGCGTCGATGGCGTCGCCGCGGGGGCGGTCGATCCGGGAGGCGGTGCTGGAGAGCGTGGCGGCCTACCACCAGCAGCAAAGGATGAAGCGCAGGTTCCGCAAGAGCCTCTCCTATGCCGGCGAGCTCTCCTCGGCCGGCCTCGCCCGCGGGGAGGGCGCGTCCTCGTCGGCCTCGGCCACCTCGCTCTGCGGGCCCGAGGAGGACGAGCCCTTCTGGGAGGAGGAGGAGGGCACCGTCGAGCTCGTCCAGCTCGGCGCCAACCGCGCCAAGAACGTCCTCATCCTCATGAGCGACACCGGCGGCGGCCACCGCGCCTCCGCGGAGGCCATCAAGGACGCCTTCCGCATCGAGTTCGGGGACGAGTACCGGGTGCGCTCTTGATCTCGCTGCGAATTTTGCTGCCTCGTGTGAAATCGAGATGGTTATAGGTTCCAATCTGTCAATTGGCACTAAAGATTTTGATTTCTATTTGGGCATGGCAGGTCTTCGTGAAGGATCTGTGCAAGGATCACGCGGGGTGGCCTCTGAACAACATGGAGAGCTCGTACAAGTTCATGGTGAAGCATGTGCAGCTCTGGAAGGTGGCCTTCCACAGCACATCGCCTAGATGGGTCCATTGTTTCTACCTTGCCGCCCTGGCCTCATTCTATGCCAAGTACGGATACTTCTCTCTCACGATTCAAGAAGGGATTTACTTGTTCTTGGAACGTTTTCCTTATTTTACCCATAGCTTTGGGATTATAAACAATTCAGTGGTGATTTGTGTTTTCATGGTTACGTGATATCGTTTTGCTGTTGTTGGTTGGTGCCTTGGATTGCAAATTGCTGCTCACCTAATCGCAGATTTTCTAATGGATTAGCAGTTTCGTCATTATCCATTGCGCTTATTTTATAGGCACATAATTGATTATTCATATTTTATAATGTCTGATCTTAGTGCGCGATATCGCGGCAATAATCTTATAGGGCCCATTGCCGTGAGTGCAATCATAAAATTGCGAGCCTTGACTAGAGATGCTAAAATATCCGTGTTAAATTCATTGTCATGTAATGTATGTAATTTGCTATTGAAATGCAATTTTCTAATAAACTGGTACTGAGCTCTGATATTCATTCAGCCGTGTGGACCTGTTCAGGCTATGCATATGGGCTGGCAGGGTATAGGACACTGGATAGGACCAGAAAGCATTTCAAGAAATTCAATTTGTGCCATGTGCATCAACCCATCAAAACGCCCACTGTCACCCTTTGCTTGTGGTTACTTTTACGTACTAGGGGGCACTATAATTAATTACATTGCGGCCATTCCTTGAGCATCATTTAAGTGAGTTGAGACCAGCATATGTATGTGCCTTCAGAATTGACAGTCTGTCCTTGCATACAATTGTTTTCTGATCATGATCCAACATATTATACACCACAATGGCACATGCAAGCTGTTTATTTCGTGGATTGCTGTTTTATCTCATATTTCAAACCACTAACCTTGCCAAGCAGTTGGCACTTTAAAATCAATTTATTATGTGCTCTACTTCAATGTTGTTGTTGCTTGTATTTGTTAACATTGATGTATGATCTGATTACATCAACAAGGCCTCAAGCTATTGTAAGACGGTTACATATAATATTTATATCATTGACAAGTAGGCCCACTGTCTAAGCCCATCGATCCATTACGTACATTAGACTTTTTCTCTACATCTAGAGGGTACATGGAGTACTTTTTCTGAATAGCTTCTTGTTTATGGGTGAAGGAAGGTTGAGGCTGGACTGAAGAAGTACAAGCCAGACATCATAATTAGTGTCCACCCCCTCATGCAACACATTCCTCTATGGGTTCTCAAATGGCAAGGTCTGCAAAACAGAGTAGTCTTCGTCACCGTCATCACCGACCTCAACACTTGCCACCCTACATGGTACATTAAGCTATCAATAAGGGAAAAACCTGGAGTGTACTAATTATTTTCTTTTAGTGAAACATCACTGCGTCTTACACTCTTACTATTCTAATCATAGAATTAATCTGGCAAGAAAAAATTACAGGTTCCATGCTGATGTGAATAGATGTTACTGCCCCTCAGAAGAAGTTGCCAAAAGGGCAGCATTGGATGACCTACAACCATCTCAAATTCGCGTGTTTGGTCTTCCCATTCGACCATCATTCTGCCGTGCAGTTCTTGTTAAGGTACGTTCTCCTTAGTTAACTATAGGTCTGTTTGTTTCTATACTGATTCCTAATTTTATATTTGATTTCCAAAAGGTGGTTCACTTGTAATATTTATTTTTTTCAATCTCCTGTGCATAACAAATGGCCTGGTCGTGCATATGTGCTTTCTTTAACTGCTAATTATTCTATACCCAAAAACATTACTGTAGAATGTACCTCTATGTTTTCTATTTATGTAAAAAAAAGTCTTTTTGCTGAAACCAATTACTCACCAGGATGATTTGAGGAAGGAACTTGAGTTGGATCCTGAGCTGCCTGCAGTCTTGCTGATGGGAGGTGGAGAGGGCATGGGTCCTGTCAAGAAGACTGCAAAAGCCCTTGGAGAGTCATTGTTTGATAAAGAGCTTGGAAAACCAATTGGGCAACTAATTGTCATTTGTGGTCGGAACAAAACGCTGAGCTCCTCATTGCAGGCTTTTGAATGGAAAATACCAGTCAAGGTATAAATCAAAATTTATGCTTTTAGTTCTTTTGAAGATTCAAAATGTTTCTTCCATAGTCCAGACCATGAGAATATTCTTTATTCACTGTGTTTTATTTTTAACAAAAGGTTAGGGGATTCGAGACCCAAATGGAGAAGTGGATGGGGGCGTGTGATTGCATTATAACAAAGGTATATCCTTGACCATTCTTGATTGTTAGCATGTTGCTTCCTTTCACGGTCTTTATGGTATTCTTAATTTTGTTTTTCTGTTGTTATTTGGTTCAATAGGCTGGACCAGGTACCATCGCTGAAGCCTTGATTAGGGGGCTTCCTATCATCCTTAATGACTTCATACCTGGACAGGTTCGTGCCTACTAACTTTCGGCATATTTATATTGTTATAATAATCATTCAAAGTGTATGTATTTGCAACACTATAGTGAATTGAAATTTGAAACGCCTTGCAGTGGAGAGATCAAAACAATTTTCTACATTTGCAGTCCTTAAAAGAACCTCAGCTAAGCACACTTGTTCGGGTCAATATTAGTATAAGCTGACGTGGGTGCATTGCCATGTCTGTTTATGGTTATTGTCTCGTGAGCTTTTTTCCCCATATGCCGTCTTTACAGATTCGAAAAAAGGGGAAATCTCATGAACTTTATTCTGATGAATTGGTGCTGGTTTTATACGCTAACAGAATATGTAGATTTTTGTAGCATTTATTCCTAACCCTGTTGAGACTAATACTGTACAATAAACAAAATGGTTGAATTTTGATTATGTGCAATCTACAGTATGCAAGAGTTGTATGCTTCTCTTAGGTTAACAGGTAGTCGACATCAGACAGCATCATCTAACATAAGTTTTATTTTGCATGACAGGAAGTTGGCAATGTCCCTTATGTCGTGGACAATGGTGCAGGTGTGTTCTCCAAAAGCCCTAAGGAAACTGCTAAACTTGTTGCCCGTTGGTTCAGTCCAGACTCGGAGGAACTGAAGAGCATGTCAGAAAATGCATTAAAATTGGCCCAGCCAGAAGCTGTATTTGACATTGTCAGAGATATCCATGAGCTCTCTCAGGAGCAAGGGGTGATGTCACAGATCTCCAGTTCCTTGACATCATCGTTTTTCATACCATCGCCTGAAACCACCCCTATCCAATTTATGTGAAACCTTTAAGCTGTGTATAGGTAGAATTGCATTCTTTGACCTCGTGAACTTTGCATTTGTCCTACAATATATCCTGAAGAGAAAAAAAAAACTCTGCCAAGCATTTAGCTGGTTTATTTCATCTATCACGTGGCATAGAAATGAGAAGCGGGTTTCCACTGCTTTCAGTTTGTGGCCTCCCATGGTAGTGATGGGCTCATTTCACTGACAACTGCTCTTGTGTAATACTGTATTCATGTTAAGTTTGTTATAAATTTATAATCATTCGTTCACATCAATTTTTTTAAAAAATTTTCCCGTACTCGGGGGTCGGTGGTGGTTTGTAAGCTACAGTCAATTTTGTGGACCGAACAGTTAAAAACCCTTGTCATGTAACTCATGTTATCCATTCATGTTAGGGCCACTGCAAGCAGTGTATGATATGGTATGATGGCAAATTGTAAGTGGAAGTCTTGTATTTGTTGGTAGATAATGAGTGGTCTCTATATTTCCCTTGACTGAAAGTTCTCTTAATGAACCAATACCAGCAATCTTTGAGATGTGGAGTATATCATTGTGGCTTACAAGCCAAAGTTGTCTTACCGCCTTCTTGGCTATTATCGAAGGCAGCGAGACACTCCAGTATTTCTCATTGATGGCCATAGAAAAGCAAGCATTGTACAGCTGTCTTTTTTTTTTTTTGCGAGAATTGTACAGTTATATCAGTACTTCTCATTGTTAGCATTTTTTAAGAACACGATCTGCTCGAGCTATCAGATTAGTTCTTGGTAAGGTAAAAGCTGTGTCATAGCTAGCATGTTAGCTCCAACTTGATTGTTAAGAGTGTTAGATGTATATTATATAAGGGTTTCTTTGTATATATATCACCTATGTATTTGTATATATATTAGCCTATTAGCCTCGTAATGAATACAAACGCTATTCATAACATGGTATCAGAGCAGAGTTAGGGTTCGGGTCTTACTGACGACGCAGCCGGTCTTTCTGCTGACCGTCGCCACTACCCTTCCCGTTGCTTATCGTTGCCGGCCGTTCGTCTTTCTGTCGGCCGCCGTCACCGTCCTTCCCGTCGCTTGTCTTCGTCGGTTGTCCTTCACCGACGACGTAGCCGCCCGCTGGTTGTCGCTGCTGCTGAGTCTCCTCTGGGAGCCGATCCGAAGCTGCGCGTCTTCGTCTGAGCTCGGCCGCCGCCCGGATCTCGGCCGTCGTCTTTCATCGATGACCTCGCCGGTCGTCCTTCACCGACAGCTCCACCGTCCGTCGTCGAGGCTCGGACGAAGCTCTGATGGTTCTTTTGAGCGCTACAAGGCTCGTCTTGTGGCACGTGGTTTTTAGCAGGAGCATAGTCGTGATTATAATGAGACTTTTACTTTTGTGGCTCATATGACCACTATTCGCACTCTTCTTGCTGTGCCTTCTGTTCGGGTATGGTCCATCCCTCAGTTTGATGTCAAGAATACCTTTCTCAACAGTGAGCTGCGTGAGGAGGTTTATATGCAGCCACCATCCGGATATTCTGTTCCTGGTGGCATGATTTGTTGTATTCGTCGATCTCTTTATGGCCTCAAGCAAGCTCCTCGTGCTTGGTTTGATCGTTTCTCCTCTGTTGTCATTGCAGCTGATTTCTCTACCAGTGCTCATGATCCTGCTTTTTTTATTCACACTTTGCCTCGTGGTCGGATGCTTCTCTTTTTATATGTTGATGACATGATCATTACTGGAGATGATTATCAGTACATCGCTTTTGTCAAGGAGTGTCTTAATGAGCAGTTTCTCATGTCTGATCTGGGTCCTCTTCGCTATTTTCTTGGGATTGAGGTTATTTCTACACCTGAGGGCTTCTATCTGTCCCAAGAAAAGTATATTCAGGACCTTCTTGATCTTGCTTTTCTTACGGATCAGCATATCGCTGAGACTCCTATGGAGCTTAATGTTCATCTTCGATTCACTAATGGTGAGCCTCTTACTGATCCCACTAGATATCGTCATCTTGTTGGGAGTCTTGTTTATCTGAGTGTCACTCGTCCTGACATTTCGTACCTTGTGAATATCTTGAGTCAGTTTGTTTCTGCTCCCACTCAGCTCCACTATAGCCATCTTCTTCGTGTTCTACGATATCTTCGTGGAACCATCACTCGTCATTTGTTTTTTCCTTGTTCCAGCTCTTTACAGCTTTAGGCATATTCTAATGCTACCTGGGCTAGTGATCACTCAGATCGCCGGTCTTTTTTCGGCCTATTGTGTTTTTCTTGGTGGTTCTCTCATTGCTTGGAAGACTAAAAAGCAGACAACGGTTTCTCGTTCGAGTGACGAGGCAGAGTTGCGAGCTATGGCTTTGTTGACTGCGGAGGTTACTTGGCTACGGTGGTTACTTGAGGATTTTGGTGTTTCTGTTTCAGCACCTACTCCTCTTTCGTCTGACAGTACATGGGTTATTAGCATTGCTATCAATTCGGTAAAGCATGATCTTACAAAGCATATTGGTGTTGATGCTTCCTACATGCAGACCCAGGTGCAAGATTAGATTGTTGCTTTTCAGTATGTGCCTTCGGAACTTCAGTTGACAGATTTCTTTACAAAGGCGTAGACTAGAGCTCAGCACAACTTCTATCTTTCCAAATTTAATGTTGTTGATCCACTATAAGTTTGAAGGGGGTGTTAGATGTGTATTGTATAAGGGTCTCTTTGCATATATATCACCAATGTACTTGTGTGTGTGTATATATATACAAGCGATATTCATTGATCGTCTGCGCGGGTACGCAGTTAATCAGGTACAATTATCATCCCTAGTCCAAGAGACGTGCGAGGAACTTGTCATTTTTAACACACCCACTTACGCCACCGCGTGTACACATGTTCGTATCCCCTATACATATTAGGAATTTTTATAGAGACATCAGGTCTCACAGATCGTGAACACACTTTCCTACTCAACGCATAGTATATGTGTATTCAATTTATTTGAGTGAACAACGGCGTCGAGCTGGACTCGGACGATCGGTGGACTAGAAGCACACACCAGTTCTGGCCAACCGACGACCCGTCTGTTCTCGGCCGAGACTTTCCTGACAATGATGAAGGTTCACCCCCTTTAAAGACAAAAGACGATGATGCATCACGATGCCTAAACGAATGCCTTTTCAGGTATCTGCCGCATCCTTCTACTCTGACACTTAGCTTCTTCAGATCTTTTCCATCTAGTGCAGTGCAGAGCAAACCCCGTCGCCATGTCCCCTTCACTGATCTACCACTGCTAGTCTGTTCAGCCGCAATTCTTTTGTGTCCCGTTCCCAAACAATTCTCGATTTTTTTTTAATAATATATTTTAAAAAAAAATTACATAAATAAATAGTTGATTTTTTTAAAACAAAATTAGACCTATGTCGCTGTCGCTGTCGCCAATTTGCCAATTGAAATATGTCTCTATTCCCTATCGTCATTTAAATTGCTCTTGTTTGAAAGGGGTGTATGTCACCGAAGAAGTCATTGTCACCAATTAAGTTTGCGACAGAGGCATGACCTCTTTTTCTGTTGGCGACAAGATCCATGTCGCCAATTGAATTGACGACAGAGATCTAATTTTGTAAATTTATTTTTTTGTTATTTATTTCTGTAATTTTTTTTAAAAAAACGTATTTTCTTTAAAAAAAAAATCCAACAGTTCTCCATCTGCTTCCCTGTCTTTTTTATTTCACCCGCTTGGCTATTGGTGGGTCCAGTTGAAGAAGTAGAAGCTTGTAGATTTTGGCAGATTAATTGCAGGCCTTGTCACAAACTCCGCCTGGCCATTCCGAATCAGGTTACTAGTTTGTTAAGAAGAATGTTCAGATTACTGTTTAAATCAGTCATTTTACCGACCCTAACTGCTTTAGTATCTCGAAGGGGCGTACGGGACCCCTCTCCCCTTGTCGTTGCATCCAATCTCCTATCTACACAAGAAGCTATACTATTTACAGAAAGATACCCAAAAAATGGGGAAAATATTGAAGGGGCCAATCACGCGTACGCAGCACGTGGGGCCCGGGTGTCAGGAGCCAAGCGAAGCTACGGCGTGGCGCCCCAGAGGACCTCGGCGAGCACGGTGGCCTCCTCGGCCGGCGATACGGCCGCCTCCCGCACGCACCGCAGGATCTCCAGCTTCGCCGCGCGCTTTTCCCGTTGGCTCAGCCCCTCCCCCACCTCCACCTGCACCGCGAACCGCGCCACCGCGCTCACGAACGGCCGCTGCGGGGACAGCGCCGCGGCGAGGCGCCGCCACCCCAGGAGCGCGGCCAAGTAGACGTCGCCTTTGCCGTCTGGCTTCTCCTGTGGGGAGCAATAGGAGGCGTCCGTCTCCGTGAGTGACCCGACGAGCTCGGAGCGCTGGAGGCACAGGAGGCGCTTGACGAGGCCCTCGGCGAGCAGCGCGTCCACGGCCTCCTTGCGTCCGTAGTACCCGATACGGAGGGCGAACTCCAGCGCTAGCGCGCGGATGCGGGGGTCGGCGGCGCATAGCAGCGCGACGAGCCGCGGCAGCTCGCCGCGCGCGTGGAGCTCGTCCACGAGCGGGCTTCGGATGGCGGCCACGAGGCCATCCAGCGCGCGAAGCGGCGCAGGAGAGGCGGACGCGGAGGCGACCAGCGCGCCGACGGCGGAGCCCATCAGGACCGGCCCCACGAACACGTCCTTGTTGAAGCGGACCAGCGCGAGCACAGCGGCCGCGCAGCCGTCGCCCACGTCCGGGTCGCCGAGCTTCGCCTCCACGGCGGCGAACACGCCGTGCTGGAGCAGCGCGCGCTGGAGCCGCGGGTCGAACCGACCGACGGACAGCAGCCGCGTCTCGAGCTCCGCGAGGAGCGCGCGGGCAGCGTCCGCGCCGCCGTCCGACCGTCGTAACGCAGCGATGAGGCGCGCGACGCTCTCGCGGTCGATCCACGCCTGGATCTCGCCGGCGACTTCGCCGGCCACGCGCGCGATCCCTCTCCTTGCCGCGCACCGGCGGGAGCGCGCGCGCAAGGAGCCAAGAACCCCGGCGCCCTCCCCGGACAAGCCAACGGACCACGAGAGGGCTCTGAGCCGGCAGAGGAGACGACAGAGGGTGGAAAGATTGGGGTCGCCGGCGAGGAGGTCGTCGGCGCTGGCATCGAGGGCGAGAAGAGTCTGCAGGGCCGGGCCGTCGCCGCCGCTGCCGGCCTCCATACTTCGGGCGGCGTTGCGCAGCGCTCGCAGGACCTTGAGGAAGTCCTCCTCCTCCTCCCCCATCCCCGATGGGGGAGGAGGAGGCAGGACACGCGAGGCCTCGTTTTATTTTGTCTCTTACGGCGCGAGCACAGTAAAGTCCGCCTCCGCCCTCCGCCTCCGCCTCCGCGCTCCGCCCTCCGCGTGATATCGTTTCCCCTTGACCTGGATCATGGGGTATCATGGGCTTGGAATCTCGAGATGCATTAATCTTAGAGACTTGCATTATCAGAAAGAACTAGCAGCCTACTAGTGTTAGATGGAGTGTGCATCGGCGGGAAGCAATAGATGGAGAGCGACGGAGAAGGGAAAGGAATTGAGTGTAGAGAATGAGAAAATGACGTGGGGGCTGAGCTGAGTAGGGTGTTACATTTTGTTTCTCTTAACACGAGACAATCCATAGCTTGGAGACGTTACCGCAAAAACATACTACAAAAGGCAGACTATCAGACATAGAAACATACACCGTGATGGCATGTATAAATTCTCACACGAAACAGATCATATATGTACTGTTTCTGTAGATACAAGAGGCGAAGTTCAGTGATGCCTCTATGCAGTAGAGGTATTACATATTGAAATCGATAAGACAACGCTATAAACCATTAGTGAGATCAAAGAACAGGAAGAGCAACTGGCACACATCCACATAATTAAGTGCGGTATATATTAGTAAAAAAAAAAGGTAAGGGAAATCTCGGTGCACTTAATGCAGTAATCCGCAGCCTAATAGTGGCAGTCACCTATAGTACATGTGATCTTTTCTCTGGAGGATCGATTGGACTACGCTTGAAATGAAAGAAGCTAGTAGCATAGTAGAGACATACAATTAATTGTCAGAAAGCGAAATAGTGGAGTATGTTCTATGTAGAAACCAATGACAGTGGTATCGAAATGCGCACAAAAAACTATGCATCGCTATGGGCATGCTACGGGTAACTAAAATAAGTTGACATATTGTTGCATGATAAACAGTCCAAGAGATGTTTAGTACCTCAAGAGCTATAGATGCTTGGAACGGCTCGGCAGCATCGATTTTTTTTGTGGAGTTTCATCGCCGCGCTGAGGTACCACAGCGATTTGATGACAAGCTTTAGTAGCTAGTTCTTGAATTTTCCCAACGAAAGCAGCAATCTCAGAGGTCGATGATGTGCTATGTACTAAAGGATATATTCGTGGAATAGTAGGTTGTCTTCCTAATGCCACTATAACACGGTTGATTTGGAATAATTTTTTAGAGCCATGAAAGCTTTTTTCGGTTATACTGACGATGTAAAGGTGTATTTGTTGCAAATATTTGGAGAGCATCAGCAGTAGCAATACCTTGGCTTGGCCGCTCTGCAAGGACATGATGAGAATCTGTATGATCCGCTTTCTAGTAAATATTTTTTGCTGCATTTGTTGCATGAGAAAAACCACCACGTTTGGCGAGGGCTTAACCTAGAGATTGTTATAGTGCAGCTAAGATCGGTACGCTACACGAAGACATCACTGAAGCACTTAGTACAGTTAGACTGGAACCAAATAGAAACGAATTTTAGGAAGTGAAGAGGAAAGCTTAACTGGAAAATCAAAAGTGTTAATGTCAGGAATATCTCTCAGTGTCTTTTGTTCAGACTGTGTGCTGGCAGTGGTAGTAGGAGGTAATCTAATTGTGGAGAATGATATGGCATACTGGTTGAAAGCGTGACTGCAAGTTGTATTTTTGAAAAAAGAGCTAAATAAATATGTACGGACAGAGATATGGCTAATAGTATGGGTCTAGATCTATGACTATGAAAAGCTACATCATTGTGCTATGGCATATATATACCCTGGTGTGTACCCCGATGCGATCGTTGTAGGTATTAATATGGGTTGGGTTTAGTTTTTATTTCTAATTAATTTTTGGGGAATCTCAAAGGTTTATGTGCACGTGTTAAAATTAATTAGTCCCACATGGAGAGTTGAAGGGGAGTTACATAACTTTATAAGGTGGAACGTGGTAGCCCTTTTTGTGGAATTGGAGAAAGCCAACACACGCGCGCGCTCGCTCGCCTCGCCGTGCGGTGCGAATGCGAGTGCGCGTCGGGTAGTGAGTTATGGCTACGGTTTGCACTGGTTGATGGTAACCGTTTCCTCTGGTCTCTGCCTCTTCGTTTTTGGTTTTGGTTATTACAAGAACAGTGAACTGTTCGTGTTTCAGTTTTTCTCCAATTCACTCACACGAGAGACTAAGATAGAATCAATCCCCAAGGCGCGTGTACAGTCGAACCGGGAGAGCCGGCCTCCGGAACCCCGTCCTTGAAGGCTTGCACGAGCGAGGACGAATAAGATTTTTGGAGAGCATTCACGCGACTGCTCGCTGCTTCGTCTTCATTCGATCGTTGCTTCGTCATCATCCGATCCTCTGCTTCATCTACATCATCTACACGACTACTACCACTACGTCATGGCGAACGACGGCCAAACCAACACTTCCCCTGCTGCTGTTCCGTCTACTGGTTCTGGGTACATCTCTCTTACACTTTTTGTTTGTTTAGCTCTATTATTTGTTGTTATCTTGAACACTGAGATAGGAATACTAGTTTCTATTCTTTTGGAAATTCGTATGACTATGGTGTTCATGATTACTTGCTTTATCGAAAAGGCTAGAGTATTGTCCATGATTCATCTAGTATATTTCTGGGTTATAGTAATTCGAAAAATGCTTATATTTTCAACAATCCAAAAAATTTATTATAGGCATTTTTCGTCAACTGGCTTTGCTGCTGCGCTCAAACCCTTTGAGTTCAATGATTCAAATTACAAGAGATGGCGCACCAAGATGGTGCTTTGGCTAACTGCCATGAACGTTTTTCATGTGGCAAACGGCAAACCTGAAGGAACACTTACAACTGAACAGGAGAAAGCGTTCGAGGCTGCTGATAACCTTTTTAAAGGTGACATGGTTAGTGTTCTTGGTGAGAAGTTAATCGACGCATACATGGTGATTAAAACAGGAAAGCGATGTGGGATGCACTCGAGGTCAAGTTTGGGGTTTCGGATGCAGGCAGTGAATTGTATCTCATGGAGCAATACCATGACTATAGAATGGCCGATGTCCGTTCTGTAGTTGAACAGGCTCATGAGATACAATCCATGGCCACAGAACTTGAGCACTTCAAGTGTATGTTACCGGACAAGTTTGTCACGGGAGGCATTATTGCCAAGCTTCCTCCTTCTTGGAGAAACTTGCTACTTCTCTGAAACATAAGAGACAAGAGTTTTCTGTTGAAAATCTCATTGGATCTCTTGATGTTGAAGAGAAGGCAAGAGCAAAAGATACACACACTAGAGGCAATGAGGGACATTCTAGCGCCAATGTGGTGCAGAAAAAGAATGGCCAAGCTCAAAAGTTCAAAGACAAGAACAAGACCGCACAAACAACTGGCTTTAAGAAGAAGAAGAAGAATACAAAGGATGGTCTTTGCTTTGTGTGTGGCGAATGGAATCATTGGGCCAAGAATTGCAGCCAACGCAAAGGCGGAAAGAATCAGTAAGGGCAGAATTCCAAGTCTGCTAATGTTGTTGTTGGTACCAGTGAGATGGAAACTTCACGGTATGGTAATGTACCTACTGTTCTTTCCGTATATCATGCTACCGATTGGTAGATGAATCTGGTGCTATATACATGTGTGTGCTGATATTTCATTGTTCTCTTCTCACTAGGTCACTCGGGATTCAGCCGTTCTAATGGGGAACATGTCACATGCCACTGTTCAGGTGTTGGTAGGGTCGATCTGAAGTTTACTTCGGGAAAGATTGTGCAACTGAAGAACGTGCATCATGTGCCATCCATCAATAAGAATCTCGTCAGCGGATCTCTTCTGTGTAGAGATGTGACGAGGATTAAAACCTATATTTATTATTTAATAAATAAGGGACCTTACGTCTTCGTGGTCGTAACCCCTAAGCCTAACGACCTCACTAGTCGTGAAGATTCCAGAGGTTACTCAATATCTAACCTAGTCGGAGAAGGTTCCCAACCTTGTCCCCGACCAATCAAAAGCTCTCAAAACCTTGAACTGATATGTGGACCTAACATCAGATATTTCCCCTACCGTGTGAAGAATGGGACATGTGCTTTATATCTCGTACCACGCGACGATACGTAACTCTAAGACAAAGAAATACGGTTAATGGCTCACTGACATATAACCGTACAACAGTTGACACATTATCAACTGACGCCTCTCTTCGACCAGACGCGTTGCTTCCCGAACAGTCGTCTCCTCCAGAGACAACTGCCAACCCTTCATCAACTACATAAGGAGGAATGCGGATTGAAGTTGAGGAGGCCGGAACAGTGAAGATCATTTGGGAGACACTCTTGAAAGAGCCTTGTACTCCCGAATTAGTCTTTAGTCTAAGTTATATACACTCATTGTAATAGCCAGTTCAAAGCAATAAAGAGCAGTCTCACTATTTTCTAGAAGATACGCACCATTTTTCTCTTTTCATTCATATATTCATAAGATCGGCGATTTGATCGTCGACAAGATGGCTTTAGACTAGTATTTGAGTCCAATAAATTTGTAGTGTCCAAGTTTTGATAATTTGTTGGTAAAGGCTATGTGTGCGGAGGCTTGTTCCGCTTATCTCTTTCAGATTTGTGTAATAATGTTGTGAACCATGTTTGCAGCGGTAATGAGACTACTCTTTGGCATTCACGACTTTGTCACATAAATTTTGGTTGCATGACGCGGTTAACCAGTTTAGAGTTAATCCCGAAATTCCCCATTGCCAAAGGTTCTAAGTGTCAAGTTTGTGTGCAATCAAAGCAGCCTCATAAGGCCGCGGAGGTAAGAAACTTGGCACCATTAGAACTCATACATTCAGATCTGTGTGAGATGAATGGTGTGTTGTCAAAAGATGGTAATAGATATTTTATGACTTTGATTGATGACTCCACTAGGTTCTGCTATGTGTATCTTTTGAAAACTGAAGATGAAGCTTTTCACTACTTTAAAATCTATAAGGCAGAAGCTGAGAACCAACTTGAAAGGAAAATCAAAAGGGTTAGGTCTGATCGTGGCGGCAAGTACTTTTCTAATGAGTTCATTTTTTTTTGTATGAGGAACATGGTATAATCCATAAGAGGACGCCTCCCTATTCACCCCAGTCAAATAGGGTTACTGAAAGAAAGAACCGCACTCTAACTGATTTGGTTAACGCCATGTTAGACACAGCGGGTCTTTCCAAAGCATAGTGGGGGGAGGCTATATTGACTTCATATCATGTGCTAAATAGGGTTCCCACAAAGAATAAAGAAATAACCCCATATGAACAATGGGAGAAGAAAAGACTATCACTTTCATACTTTGCGCACTTGGGGTTGTTTGGCGAAAGTCAATGTGCCAATTCCCAAAAAGTGTAAGCTTGGACCAAAAACCGTGGATTGTGTCTTTCTAGCCTATGCACACCATAGCGTTAGATATAGATTTCTAGTTGTGCAATCTGGAGTACCTGACGTGCATGTTAGTACAATTATGGAGTCCAGTGATGCTACATTCTTTGATGATATTTTTCCGATGAAAGATATGCCTAGTTCATCGAGTCAGGAGCCTGATACAACTCCTGAACCTGCCATTCCACTGGAATATTTTGAGCAAATTTCTGAGGAGAAAGACAATGAAACTCCGAGGAAGAGTAAAAGACAAATGACTGCAAAGTCTTTTGATCCTGATTTTATTGTGTACCTTGTGGATGATACTCCAAGTACCATTTCTGAAGCATATGCTTCTCCAGATGCGGAATACTAGAAGGAAGCAGTACGTAGTGAAATAGATTCTATTATCTCTAATGGAACTTGGGAGATCACTAAGCGTCCTTATGGTTGTAAACCTGTAGGATGCAAGTGGGTGTTCAAAAAGAAACTTAGGCCTGATGGTACTATCGAGAAGTACAAGGCACGGCTTGTGGCCAAGGGTTATACCCAAAAGGAAGGTGAAGATTTCTTTGATACGTATTCACATGTGGCTAGATTGAGCACTATTCGAGTACTACTATCTTTAGCTGCCTCACACGGTCTTCTCGTTCATCAGATGGACGTTAAGACGGCTTTCTTAAATGGAGAGTTGGACGAGGAAATTTACATGGAACAACTAGATGGATTTGTAATATATGGTCAAGAAGGAAAGGTGTGTAAGTTGTTGATTTTTTTATGGTCTTAAACAAGCACCTAAGCAATGACATGAAAAGTTCGATAAAATTTTAACATCTGCAGGCTTTATTGCGAATGAAGCTGACAGATGTGTATATTATCGACATGGTGGGGGCGAGGGAGTCATTCTATGTCTGTATGTTGATGGCATACTGATCTTTGGGACCAAGCTTAATGTGATTAAGGAGGTCAAGGATTTCTTGTCTCAAAATTTTGAGATGAAAGATCTAGGAGTACCTGATGTTATCTTGAACATCAAGCTGTTGAGAGGTGATGATGGTGGGATTACATTGTTGCAAACCCATTATGTGGAAAAGGTCCTGAGTCGTTTTGGTTATAACGACTATAAATCCTCTCCAACACCTTATGATCCTAGCGTATTGCTTATGAAGAATCGGAGAATAGCCATAGACCAATTGAGATATTCTCAGATAATTGGTTCACTCATGTATTTAGCTAGCGGTACCAGGCCTGATATCTCGTTTGCTGTGAGCAAACTAAGCCGTTTTGTTTTCAATCCGAGAGATGATCATTGGCATGCTCTTGAGAGGGTAATGCGCTATCTAAAGGGTATTATGAGCTATGGCATTCACTATATCGGGTATCCCAGGGCACTGGAGGGTTATAGCGATTCAAACTTGATATCTGATGCTGATGAGATTAAGGCCACAAGTGGATATGTCTTCACACTTGGAGGTGGCGTTGTTTCATGGAAGTCTTGCAAGCAGACCATCTTAACGAGGTCAATAATGGAAGCAGAACTCACAGCATTAGATGCTGCCACCGTTGAAGTCGAATGGCTTCGTGAGCTCTTGATGGATTTGCTGGTGGTTGAAAAACGAGTACCGGCTATTCTGATGAACTATGACAATCAAACTGTGATTGTCAAGGTGAATAGTTCTAAGGATAATATGAAAGCATCAAGACATGTGAAGAGGAGACTGAAGTTTGTCAGGAAATGAGAAACTTCATAGTAATAGCTTTGGATTATATCCAAACAGCTAAGAATATGACAGATCCCTTCACAAAGGGTTTATCACGGAATGTGATAGACAATGCATCGAGGGAGATGGGTTTGAGACCCACGTGAGTTATACCATAGTGGCAACCCATCCTATGTGATCGGAGATCCCGTGAAGTAGGATTGATGAAACAAGCTATTGGTTAACTGGGAGGAGAGTACTTTTACATACCCACTCCATTGGAGATGCAATTCTCTCCTAAATCTGTATGGCAGGTTGATTTTTATCTTAATGTGTTATGTGGCTTGTTTAAGCAAAGATGTTGTCCTACAGAGCAGTCTTGAAAGAACACACATATATGAGCCCGACTGCTAGTCACAATCTACGAGATAGGGTAATCTCTAGGAAGCTCATGAATAGGCCAGAAGTATGACTTATATGCTCCAACCCGCGGGGATGCCTGACAGCCTAGTATCAGTTAAGGATTTAAGTGAAACTTATTCACACAAAACTGTTAATTCAAGGCTTAGTCCATTGTGCAGTTGTGGATAAGTGTAGCTTTTGTTCTAGATGTATGTTCAACCTTATTCGGTCTCCATCAAAACACTGGTATATTAAAAACAATACTGTGGATCAAGGCATTTGACATGTGTCTTTGAGATCTGGTGAGGATTGTAGGAATTAATATGGGCTGGGCCCAGTTTTTATTTCTAATTATTTCCTGGAGAATCTCAAAGGCACATGTGCACGTGCTAAAATTGATTAGTCCCATATGGAGAGTTGAAGGGGAGTTACACCACTTTATAAGGTAGAACGTGATAGCCCCCCTTGTGGAATTGGAGAAAGCCAACACGCACGCGCGCTCGCCTCGCCGTGCCGTGCGCGTGCGCGCATGCACGTCGGGTGCGGGCACGTTTTTTCTTTATCTATTCAAAAATTAAAATGCACCGACTCGAAGTAATGGCAGTAACGGTTCAGTTACCAGTGAGTTATGGCATCTAGTCTCTGCCTCTTCGTTTTTGGTTTTGGCTATTACAAGAACAGTGAACTGTTCGTGTTTCAGTTTTTCTCCAATTCACTCCCACGAGAGACTAAGATAGAATCCTCAATCTGTTGCTGTTGTGTCGGCGATCTCTATCCCGTAAGGCGCGTGTACGGTCAAACCGGGAGAGCAGCCCTTCGGAACCCCGTCCTTCTTGAAGGCTTGCATGAAAAGGTTTTTGGGAAGCGTTCGCGCGACTGCTCGCTGCTTCGTCTTTATCCGATCGCTGCTTCGTCATCATCCGATCCTCTGCTTCATCTACATCATCTGCACGACTACTACCACTACGCCATGGCGAACGACGACCAAACCAACACTTTCGCTGCTGTTGTTCCGTCTACTAGTTCTGGGTACATCTCTCTCACATTTTTTGTTTGTTTAGCTCTATTATCTGTTGTTGTCTTGAACACTGAGATAAGAATACTAGTTTCTGTTCTTCTAAAAATTCTTATAACTATGGTACTCATGATTACTTACTTTATGAAAAAAACTAGAATATTATCTATAATTCATTTAATATATTTTTGAATTATAGTAATTCAAAAAATACTCATATTTTCAACGATCGCGGTGGCCTCAGGAATATCTGGTGAGATATACCAACGACAAGCTGCACTTTCAGATAGACCTTTATTCTCTATGATCGATCGAACAATGCGAAGCACACATTTGGGATGAGATGATTGGTGGAAGTAGTGAAATGATAGCCACTATAGATAGTGTGTGCAATATAAATTATTTGTTGTGCAATGAATGAAGTAGTGACGGGTGTGATATGGGACGTGTCCTTTCTGAGATAATTAAGATAAAAAACATATGGAGAGCAAGAGACATGCAATCAATGGCACAAAGATGATTGGCCTAAATACTGCGCTTAGAAATTTACACAGGCAAAATATAACATAGATCTATATGCTGAACAGGTTTGCTGGATCATACGTATCGAGTGATTGCTAATGTCAGGCATACTAACGATATACTCATGCTGCACAGCTTTGTAGCACTATATATATTTATATTGATGGCCTCAATATGAATTTATACTAACAATTTATTAGGCAACGTTTGCTAGGCATGACAGTCTTGTGTTACTATCAGACAGAGAAACAGATAAGCGAATGTTATGATTTGCTATGGCAATGCTAACGCTAGGCATGAAGCGAAGCCAAGCTCTATACAGGCAGTGTTGTTTTAGGACATTAAAATGGTTTGTGGATACATACTACACAAGTAAAATAGTAGCAGTAGTATGTTTAAAGGAGTTACGATCATATCTCTTCATGAGAACACCAACGAAGAGAGCCACCACATGTTTTTTTTGCCCAGTCTCGTAGACACAATCAACATTAAATTATGTTGCACCCTGGCTCCAAAGAGTGAGCTTAACCTCACAGTTTCTATCTACACTGCCACGGTACCCCCACAATCTAGATACTCTCACACAAACGGTCCGATGCTTGCTGTTTGGGTTTATCTCTGACAATAGGTTATGCGCCATCTGAATGGTCAGAAAAACAGAGTATGACTAACACAATCTATAATATTTATATGGAATCTGCCGAAAGTACATGACATTAGACCTCAGGCAAATCTGCAGGAAGCAAGCAAGAGGCAGCTTCATTTTGTACTTGTTAGCTAACTCGCAGATCCAGGACTGTAGAATGCAGAATGAAGAGGGACTTTTTTATACTACCAAAAAATGTAGAACAAACCTCTATGAACACCGTGGACTCCAACATCGTGTTCGTGTCTATAAAGCACAAGATAAAACGTAAGCGAGAAGAGATGATTTGGGTAATACGGGGAAAAGGGTGGATCCATACATCACGCTGACTGTAGAATCTCGTGGTAAACAATATTTTGTGTTTTCGATCCAGACGTGTCGTCTTCGTTTTCAATTAGGATTTTGAGGCCTTTTCGAGACGTGACACGTGAAGATAGCAACATATAGCTGTCCATGTGTAAAAATAGATTTATTTAGGTAGACACCTACACTCTATACAGTCTGCCTCTGACTTTCGTTAATAGTCATCGCATAGCATAGCCTAACTGGGACTTGCTGTCGATGGAGTCTAACAGGCCATTTTGCATTCATAATAGTTAATGTTATCCGAGGAACATATACGGTGTGTTACCCACACTAGATCCGGTCATAATAAAAGCCTCTATTATAACATCAGTAAGCCTCGAAACTACAAGACGTGCTCCATTACATGGACCAGCAGATTGGTTTAGGTTTCTAAGTAGCATAACGGGCACACCTAGTTTTAGTAATAATCGGCGTTGAGGGAAGTTGTTTGCATCAATAGAATTCAAAGTTCCAAGGGGTATAGAAGATAAGCATCATTTGTTGTGTCCGTAGATTTGGAGATAGTATCACAGCTCAGATATTCAGTTTCAGCAGCAGGGACTTTGATTAGAACAAATGGATTTATCTCGTCTACAGTTTCATTCGTAGGAGATAGTATAGCACGACTGCTTAGATACACAGCTGCAGAGAAATTCTTTTGAAAGTCTGTATAAATAGCATCTACTGTGGCAACCACTTTATCATCTGTTGTATTAATGAGGAATTCAGGTGGAATCTCTGTCCAACACGCCTCAGTATCGCCTGCATAACTTGCGTAGACAGATTGCCATCACCAAGATTTGGAATCCACTGGCTAAAGTCGTCAATATTATCGTGGTTACATAAGCTTGTGTCTGCACCAGATAGCCTCATATTAATAGTTAGCGGTAGCACATCTACGTAGCTCCATTAAGGCGATCTAGTAATTGTGGCATCAACTATCTGAGATCTAGTACCTCCTTCGATAACAGGTAAGATATGTCTTAAATCACCCCCAAGGACAAATATTTTTCCACCAAAGGGCATAGTATAGGCAGTAACATCATCGCCGGCTTGAATATCACGGAAAGTCCTGTCTAATATTTCAAAACATTTTCTATGAGCCATGAGAGCTTCTTCCCAAATAACAAGAGAAGCAATCTTAATTAATTCGTCCAGCATGGTTGTAACATCCCAAAGTTCTGTTACCAAAATAAAAATAAATAAAGTTATTATTTTATTTGATTTTCTAACTGTCGAAGATTTTCTCGATTTACTATAACCTAAAAAAGTTTTCACTGTTAAAAGTAAAAATAATAATTATTATTATTTAATTTCTTGGTTTTAATGTCAAAAAGAAAGTTTATTAAGTTTATTTGATTTTCTGTGATTTTATTGGATTTAAATTGAAAAATAAAATTTTAATTCATTTTCTGGTATTTAAAAAGGTTTTCCTATTTACTAGAAAATAAAATCAAAAATAAAAGCCAACTTTAAGTTGGAATTATTTTTATTAAATTCAAAATAATTCTAGGAATTTTTATAAATTTTTCTATAATTTTTGGAGTCTATTTACTATATTCTAAAATGTGTTAAAATTGTGGCTTAAAAGTATTTCGAATTTAAAATAATAAAAAAAAAATCAAAAAATGGTTCCCATAGGGTCACCCATCCACAGGTTGCTCACAGGCTTGGCTCCTTAACTCCCCAATGCCCTACCATGTGAGCATTTGCCTTTTATTGATTAGTACACTCCTCTCTTTCATCTTATTCTTTACTTTTTGCTTTCTTCTACCTCCAACCAAAAGACATTCTTCTCTGTAACTTTCTTCCTTCCCATAAAACCTTTAAGGCAGCAGCCCACTCCTTGCCGGCCACCACCGCCGACCTCACCTCCGGCCGCCCCTCAGCCGCTGCCCTTCCCGACCCGGCCACTGCCGCCAGTGCCCTAGCTACTGGACAACCGCCACCGTGAGCTTCACCTCCATTAATGGCAGACAAGCAGTCTTTCTCTCGTTTCTTTGCACACGAAGCATCAAATTCAATGCCGTCTGAACCAAAACGTCCGTAGTAATGTCACCTACATTACTACACCATCAATTGATCGTTTATTCTTGTGAATTAAGAGCAGTTTTCAGTTTGTCTCCGGTCTTTATGGCACCCGAAAACTGAAGCTTTTATTTTCGCAATTGCTCATCAATCCGGCCACCCCCTCCCCTATATAAAGCGTCCACCAGTAGCTCCTCTCCACCCTCAACCCACCCCCAAAACCTCTCCTCCCCTCTCCCCATAGTTTGGCCACATTTGCGATTTGAAGATTTTCGGCCGATTGTCGTTCTTGCGCTCTAGCGTCGCCTCCGGTGGAGCGCCGCCAATTTCGTCACCACCGCCGGCACCGCTACATCGTGCTCTACGCGTGCACACCTTCGCTTCGTCAAAAACTCGCCGGAGCATCCGCCCACCTCCATGGCCGACAGCTCCCTTGCGCCCCCGCGCCATGCGCCATCTCCGATCATGCAGACCACCACCATCGGCTTCGTCTCAAGGTGAGCAACCCATTTTAGTAGTTTACCGGCCGCCTTTCCTTGGCCTTCACCTGGCGCCATATCCATTTCTTTTGCTCCCTGTTCGGCAGAAACAAAGAAGAAGAAGAACAGTGCATGACTTGTTAGTCATAGCACTGTAGCAATTTAATTAGTTGAGTAAATTCATTCCAAAATTCATTCTCTCTATTGCAAACTCCGAATCAGATGATTCTTGCTCGTAAAATCATCTAAAATCATCCTTTATTTTTCAGTATTTATTTTGTAATTTTGAGTTTTTATTATATTTTAGCTGTTTTTCTAAATTGCGCGTTGCCGCCGCAACTAGTCGTCGCCGGCCGAACTGCTACCGTTGGGTAGAGTATATCGCCGAGGTTCCATGTTCGTTGTCCGCTGACCATCTCTCCCTTCCTATCGCCTGTACGGTCAATTCTTCAGCGATAGTCACTATTCACGTATGCATGAGAATGAATAGTGCCATACAAACTACTATTCACTCTCCCTTCCGGAATTTCGTTCTCCCTCATACGAACTCCGATTTCGTCGATTCAAATTCCTATATTCATATAAAGTCGATATCTTCCTTCCAGTATTTATCTTTTAATTTTTGGATTTTATTTGGATTTCATTTGAATGCTATTTGAATTTGGATTGTTTACGCGTATAGATTTCGACGACTTCGGACATCCGCATTTCGACGCCGTTTGAGAACAACATAACCAAGCAAGGCAAGTTATACATTTGATCATATTTGATCCAAATATTTCAAATTATTTAAATTCTGTTTTAAATTATTATTGCATGCTATTTCTATTCAAGTAATTTAAATACCTATTTTTAAATTATAGTTATTCCCATTGCCATTGTATAGCCAACTTTGCTGTTGAATGAAACATACCTTGACACATTAGATAAAAATCTGGTTTATGCAGTAGTATGAACCAGAACATTTTGGGAAAAATTATGCTTAGACATGCTTAGACCAAAAATGTTCTGTTCCGGGAATTTGGCCCAAATAATCAACTATTGTTTAAAAGCCTATGACATTGGTTTGTCATGGAAGATTTTACAAATGACTTTGAAAAGCAAAAATGAAAAGTTGGTTTGTACTTGGGTGAAATGGATGCTTGGTGGGTGCAAGTTTATGCACGGCTCAATCCGGTAGGTTTGAGGCCCGGGGTTATTTTGGAAGTCGCCCAAGTCGATTAAGGACCGGTCTTGGTGCATCTTGCTAAGCCACATCGTACTACCACATGTCCTGTATGGGCAGGACCTGGCTAAATAATTTGTAACATTCCATCGTAGTTGTGCCATTTTGGTGTGTGGGTGTCGGTTAGACAGTATTCCCACAAGGCGCAAGAGGGGGCTTGAATCCGGCGGGTGGTTAGCCCAATGGAAGCGAAACCTTAGCGAGGCAAGGCTACGGTGGGATGGTGCATTGTAAAAGCTTTGACACGTGCTCTAGACTGCTTACCTAAGGTAGTGGGCAGTGGGATCGACGGATGCCAAACAAACTAGAGAATTCATGTCTTGTGGGTAAAGTTGTACAACCTCTGCAGAGTGTAAAACTATTCGAATAGCCGTGTCCACGGTCATAGACATGCTGAGTAAAACCACTCAAAGTTAGACTTTGATTTTGTTTTTAAAATGATTTTAGCAAATGATTTGAGGATGGTTAATCATTGTGGTAAAATTCGGCGGTTAGCCATGTGATAGGAGGGTATCCATCACCATGTTTTATATGGAGGTTATCCTACTATAAAACTTGAGAATTTATAAAAAAATGAATTTTAGTTATAGAATAACTGCTTTGGAACTTAGTAACAAATATTTAAAGAAAATATTGCTTATGCAAATTCAACCAATAAGCCTTCCTTTGATATATCCATGCATGCATTAACTCTGTTACTGGGTGTAACTTGCGAGCACGGTAGTTGTGCTCACCCTTGCTTCATGCAAATAAATTTCAGAGGAGAAGGACTTCGGATCTCGACGATTAGGCCGCTACCCCAGTCGATTGCCTGTGGCAGATCAGATGGACTCCACTACTTCTTCGTCTTCTGCTGTGTTTGTTTAATGTTGGCTTGTAAGCCTTTCTTGTAATCAACTCTGATATTTATTAATAAAGTTGTGCAATTTATGGATGTTACCATATCTGTTTACTGTGTGAACTAGCTACTGATCATGGGACTAATTCAGAAATACACAGAGGATTCTGGGGTGTTACTTTCGGGTCCGACAATGGTTCCTCGTCTAATGTTGCAAATACTTGTCTCGTCGACTTCAATCGGTATTTTAAATCGAGAATGGGTCGTACGGCCTCCAGGTAACAATAGAGAAGCAACACCAGAAGAAGCAACTGTGAGAATGTACTACTCTTTTAGTAGACCTTAGATAGGTTATAATAGCACTCCAAAGGAAGCAGCTGAGCGTGCGGGAGAGGAAGAGTAAGAAACACCCAAAAAGCAAAAGTGGAAAAAAAACAAGCAACACAAGGATACGACTGCATCAGAAGTAACAAGCACAGAAAACCGAGAAAGCAGGAAACCGGAAAAAGAGAGACCAAGAGGAATAAATACGCAATTACGACGATTCACAACCATCACAATGGGACAAACAAAGAGAAAGATCTACGGAAAGAAAGCCGCCAAGCGCGCGGGAGAGGAAGAGTAACAAAAAAATGAAAGTCGACCCCCAAAAAAACAAGAGAGATCAGAGCCCAAAATACGCAAGAACGACGATCGATAATCATCAAAACGAAAGGAACACATAAGCATATGTACGCAACCAGAGGCAACGACCGCACGGTAGAAACACGGAGCAACGAAGAGAAAAACGAAACAAAAAAGAACATAATTGTAAGAAAGAAGGAGAAAAGGAAGCGGTGAGAACCGAAAAGGAAGAAAGCGCAAGGAGCGAAAAAAAGGGAGATGAAACCGAGGGAGACGATATGACCGAAACTGAACAGACGACCTGCGCGTGGAGAACTAAGAGCAAACGCATCGTCTGATCCGATCGAACGACGTGAAGAACGCAAGCAGCATCCAACGGCTCAGGAAAAACACGGACATGGGAAGACAACACCAGAGTCGATTGCACGACGCAACGAATCTCGGGGCAGCATCGCACGGCCGAGACAAAAAAAAAAGACGTGACCCGGCTCTCGTCATCGCCTTTCTGCCTCCATTTACCCGGTAGGATACCATCATATAGTACTACTACTACCTTAATCCTCGTAATGCCACAATTAATATCTTCCAAATAGTCATCCAATTATGATTTGGGCACTTTCAATAGTTGACGCTGCTACTAAAGTTTGGTTTGATATTAAACCTTGCCACTAAAGAGGAGAGAGTGGTTAGTGAGATTTCAGAAACAACGACACTAAAGCTTGTTACTAAAGGGCCTTACAGTGAATTATATTGTAATTAGCTCCCAAGGAATGATGTGGTAGTAGATCTGTTGAAACCCCGGGACGGGCCTGGAAAAGCCCAACTTGGAACCTGTGTTTTCCTATAAAATATTATTACTATAATTCTTTTTTTGAATAAATATTTAATTTATTTTAAGAATGAAAAATCTTTTTTACTATTTTTATTATCATTGTCGGGCTTTTCTGGCATTCGGGCTAAAAATCAAGGCCCGAGTTTAAAAAAATCGAACTCACCCATGAACAGGTCTACGTGATAAAGATACTCTACGAATTTGATATCAAACTCACCAACACATCATCTACTCAATACTAAACTCTTGGGTTGCTAAAAAGAGGTTAATACATATACTCACGGGCAGAGAGAAGGGGGCTGGTAGGAGTCTGCCCCTCCCTATGGCCTGTGTTACCACTGCTATTATTAGGCACTCGCTTATCGATTAATATTCTTGATAATTGTAAATGGTATTAGGGGGTGCATATATTAATCCTATGCACATTTGCTTTCCATTAAGCATATTTAATTTACGCATGGGATTTATACTACCACTAATGATTTTGATTACATGTTCGTTGCTACCTTTTTTAGCTCCTAAGTAATACATATATTTATATTATATCATATATAGTTGAGAGACATTGATATTTTGGATTAGATCTCTAAAAAAATAAGTAGACATGAGCCTTTCAGACCTTTCGCGACTACTCAATTAGTCTTCAAATGGATTAGACATGTATACAGGCCTCACACGAAAAACCTTTAATATCACTCACATTGATTGGTTGATTCTCACGCATGTGTACGCATGAGTGGTGTTAGTGTGGTGTGTCCAACTCGGCACCCCCGTATCCAATTCATGGCTCCGCCCCGTAGATACTTGCATGAGTATTAACCTTGTTCGCTCTTCCGCCTATCAAGCAATTTGGACTGTTGGGAGTGCGATCTTAAGCTCCTCGGGGTATATATTTTGGATGATGCGGTCGGTCGGGCACGTCAACGGGGCAGTGTACACATTCCATTCCACTCCACTAGTGTATCCATCCGGATATCCAATAAGGAACGGGAATACGTCCCGACTCCCGAGTAATATGCCTCTTTGACAATTTGCAGTCAGTCCTCGAGAGCGATCAGCAGAGTTGTGCTCCTGCCGCTGCCATGGTGACGGTTTACGCACCAACGAATCGCCGTGTGCCCAGATCAAAATGACATGTTAATTTCTTTGATAAATCAGAAGAAGGAAAATGATTTAAACCCGAAATCAGCGGGATCGGTCCGAGGCGTGGACCGTGGCGAGCAACGCCACTGGTCATCCTCAGTAAACGAGTGGAGCGTTGACCTCTGAGTAGATATGGCCAAATGGGCTATGCCAGCGAGGCCAAGCCGAAGCAAGACATTGTTGGTCCGACTTGTACACAGTACAACCTGTATTGTTCATGAGGCGGGCCGATATGACAAGAAAGTTTGGGTTGTGCTTGAGTCCGCACTTCAGCATGACGGCCCAACTCAGCACAGCATGCACAGTCGTGCTAGGCGAGGCATAACAAGGGTAGCAATCGCGACAAGGGGCACGAGGCCAGTGCGGAGGCCAGGAGCAAGGAAGGAGGCCGAGGCGCGGCTAGAGAGCATGCGACGGGGACGCAACCGGATGAAAAAGAGGAA
Source organism: Hsuehochloa calcarea (assembly GCA_036346395.1). Lineage (NCBI taxonomy): Eukaryota > Viridiplantae > Streptophyta > Magnoliopsida > Poales > Poaceae > Hsuehochloa > Hsuehochloa calcarea. Next base: position 68,503,636 of record CM070596.1, read on the forward strand.
TAGGAAGAAGAGGGATGTAGGGGAAAAAAGAAAGGAGACAGAAGAAAGGAGCTAGAGGCCAGATCTGTACGCCCGTGCGGTTAGAGAAAGAAAAGGAAACGTGGAAAAAGAAGAAAATAAAAAGAAAATATATTTATATATTTAATTTTTTTCCCTAAAATTTACGCGGGCCGGCCACGGCTTGTCGAGTCAACCGTACCCGGCATGCCCGACGTGTCGACGTGCCCGGATCGGCACATTGGCCCACAGCCCAGCCCGACTAACTACTGGGCCTTATCAGGCCCGGGCCGCCCGTTTCGCCGTCACTGCCTTTGATTTCTTGCGTTTGCGTGGGTTGGGTAGTTGCCGGGAGCACGCATGAGCTGGTGGGGTCGCCGTTGCCGCTGCTACTGCTCGAGCCATGGGCCGTTATATTGGGCCAGCAAGCTCTCGGCCCACCATGCTGCAGCCAGTCCGCGGCCGATCGCTCGCCGCCACTCCAGCACTCCACTCATTCTCCTTCCTTTCTCTTCCCCCAAACCCTATACTACAGAGGAGGAAGCAGTGAACCCCACCTCCCGCCGCCGCCATGGCGCTCCGCCACATCAGACCCCGCAAGAAACCCCTCCTCCTCGTGCCCCGCCCCTTCTGCTCCTCATCCAACCCTCCCTTCCCTCCTCCCCCGCCACCGTCCAACGACCCCAAGGCCTCTTCTCATTCTCCATCCTCTCCGGCCCCGAACCCCCGCGAGGCCCCCAACCCGGCGTCGTCACTCTTCCAGGACATCCGCGAGCGCCTAAGGTCATCCCCCACGCCGCCCCCGCCGCGCCGGATCCCGATCACCCCGCCCCGCCCCTCCGCGCACGCCCCGCCCCCTTCCCTCTCTCTCGACGACATCCGCCGCACGCTCGAGTCCTACCGCGGTTCCCGTCTCTCCGGCGGCGCGTCGCCCCCCTCCCCCTCCCCCGCCGGCGCCACGCCCTCCTTCCAGGACCTGCTCAGGAACAGCTCCGCCACGGCTCGGCCTCAGGCCCCCAACGCTGGTACCAAGTCGCTACGTTTCGACACCATCCGCGAGAGCTTCCACAAGCTTGACCCGCAGCCGCAGCAGAAGAGGCCGCCTTATTCGCCGCTGCCGTTCTTGTCCTCCATCCCGCACAACATCTCCGAGAAGGAGCTAGGGGAGAGAGACACGCAGGCGGAAGGGGTGACGAAGGAGGATGATTCTGGCATTGTGCTTACGAGGGACTATAACTATGAAGAGCTTGGGAAGAGGCTCGGGGAACTGCGGCCGGCGGGCGTGGGGAAGGACGGGAAGGAGTGGTTCTCGCTTGAGGAGCTGCTAGGACGGATCGCCAAGCTAGCGGAGTTGGAGAAGAAGGAGGATGACCCGCGATTGGGTGGGCAGTATGCGGTGTTCCGGAAGTGCCTCATGAACCTCAATAAAGCAGATGATAAGAAGAAACAATCCAAAACCAGTAATCCAGCTGCCCATTGCTTATTTTCTTCACCTCTTCGTCTTCTTCTGCGATGGAACTGATGCGTTACACATTCTGTGTTGTATTGTGTTGTGCTCGATCGGGAGCAGTGCAGGGAATGTCAATGCTGGCAAACATTGGTGGGAAGCCAATGCCTGAATACATGCTGCACCGTCTGCCACCGCAGGACGAGTTACTAGAGAGGGTGAGATTGCCCTTTGCTTTTCCACATATATTTTGGTCATGGAAGGATTTGTTTCCCCGTTGCTTTCTGATGATGTGATTGACCACTGTTCATGCATTTTGTTTTCTTCAGTATTTCCATCCGGACCACATGTCATCAGAAGAGAAGATGAAATTGGAGCTCCAGAGGGTGAGGGACGAGTTCAAGATGTCAGAGAATGACTGTGGTTCTGCACGAGTTCAAAGTGAATATTTTACCCCCTTTTCCCCTGTTCATTGCAAGCCACAAGTTAGCAATGATATTTGCCTGCTGCCATTTCACAAAAACAGAACTGTTTCATTCTTTTCTTTATAGTGTCCCTTACCCCTTACCTTTCTATTGTTTTTTTCAGACAATTTTATTCTTTGAATGGTTGCATGATAAATACAGGAAAAACATGTCATATTTGTATAGAAGTAGAACAAACGGACTTGCCAATATCACACTACACACTTCAGCATTGTATGGTTTTTCCATAATTTGTGTAATATTGACGTCATGGAATCAATAAGTAGTGGCTGTTTGGCTTGGTTAATTGTTTGCATGTTGCAGAATTTTTTTTTTTTTGGGGAAGGAAAGAAGGGTGATCATGATTTGATATGAAGATTTTGTGCTAGGATTGACTCGGAAGACCAACTTTGCATTAATATCTGATAGCTCATGTTAAATGTCTCAGTATCAGTATTAAAAATCTCCACTTGAATATATAGGCTATCCTTAACTGTTGTCAGGTAGCCTAGAAAGAGGCTTGATATAATTGACTTCAAGATTACATTTTTTTAGGGAAAGGTTGTTTATTTTGATGTTCTTCGGTAGCTAAATAGTTAGGCAGAAAAAGGAGTCTAGCTGATGGAATATGCTGTTTTATTATTCTGATTCATTTTTTAGAGACCATGTTAAAAGTCTCAGTATCAGTATTAAAAATCTCCACTTGAATATGTAGGGTATCGTTAACTGTTGTCTGGTAGCCTAGATGGAGACTCGGTATAATTGACTTCAATATTACATTTTTTTTTGGGGGGGGGATGTTTCTTTTGATATTCTTCTGTAGCTAAATAATTAGTCAGAAGGGTCTAAAAAAAAGTCAGCAAAAGGAGTCTAGCTGATGGAATATGTTTTTATTATTCCGGTTCTGTTACGTTAGATTTTGGTCATCACAAGTTTCTGTCCTTTTGCCCAACTTAACAACAACAGATCATTATACCTATTATTACTCCTAAGTGTCTTCACTTTTATTATAACTTGTAAGCTCTCTTTTTTCTACGGCAAGTTGGAAATCTTCTTTTGTGATGCTTAGAGCTATACGAAGCTTGTACATATATTCCTGGAACTTCCGATCACTGAAAAAAAATTCTTACATTCAATATGAGAACTTTCATATCTATTGACATTCTACTTCTTGAGGCCTTGAAGCGGTTTTTACGCCTTTGTAGCTTTGCAGCCTTCGATATATGCTTACTGTATGTTAATAACATGCCTATCTTTGTTTTTCAGTAGCCCAACTGACTGTAAAAATCAAGCATTTGTCGGCTGTTCTACACAAAAAGGTAAATGCAATCTTGAATTCCCCTTGTGCATATCATGCTGTTTTACCTTGACATCTGGAGATAATACTTTTGGAATTGTATGAACTTGATTTTGATGAAGTAAGCTGTCAACTCTGTTGTGATGCAGGATAAACATTCTAGAAAGGGTCTTAAGGATATGGTCCAACAGAGGAAGAAATACCTCAAATACTTACGTAGAACTGACTGGGACTCGTACTGTCTTGTTCTGTCAAAGCTGGGGCTTCGCGATGTGCCGGAGTACAAAGCTCCTGACTACAAGAGCAAGTCCACCACAAAGGCCAAATCTAAGAAGAGCAAGAGCAAGAGCAAGAGGAAGATGAAGGCGTAAAACCGTGGTCAAAAAATGGTTTTCACCCTGCCCTTTGGCCTTGAATTGCGTGGCCAGAAAATCGATCAATTAGGCGGCTCGGGATTGCTCAATCCAGTCTTGCAGTGCTGTATTTTTAATCTTTTTTTTTTGTGGTAATAACCAGTTCTTTTGGACAGCTACGTTTTTCTTGTTTTGTAACAAGAGATTGTTTATTGCTCGAGTTCCCTCGCTCTATTTTCAGTAGTAGCATAAGGGAGGTTCTAAAAATCGGTAACCGGTATTCAACCGGTCACCCACCAGGTAGTGATTATACGATATAATCTGTTCGATTATGTGGCATAACCAGCAATTATATGGTAACATATATGACCTCAGTATCTTGTAACGACCGAATATTTGACCTAGTAAACCTGTTTTTATAACACAGGAAGGGATTGATGAAGGGATCAAAAGGGATACCAGTTACTCCTTTTTTTCATATGGTGTCTTGTTTAGGAATATATGTATCAGATGCCGTTACCGAAATTCTTCAATTTGAACGGATCAACAAAAGCAAAAAAATGTTAAAATGTCAGGAAATAGTCAGAATACAGCGCTAGTATTTCAGAAAGTGTTGTTAGTGGAAATAGACGATACTATTGTAGTTCTATACCCTCTCTGTTTTCGTTTACTTGCACTTTTGATCAAAATTTTCTTTCACAAATAATTTGTACTTCACGCTTCTTTAGACAAACTTTTCTAAACTACCCCTATCATCTCAATTTACATCCATCTATTTTACAATCTTGTTTGAGAAACTTTTTTTTTATGATTTAATCCATTTCTTAAAAATATTTTAAAGATAATCTCTCCATAATTTTATTTTCAATTCTGATCTCTTTAGTCACATCACAACGCGTGGTGTGGCAAAAGCATGTCGTCACGTCACGTGCTTCAGCGTGGCAAACGAGTGCTGGCTCGGAGGGCTATCGTGATAACTTTGATCACAGCGTGGTACGTAATGTAATATAATGTTTTTGTCACGCCGCGCGTTGTGGTGTGACCAAATGAGTTTAGAATTGTAAATAAAATTAGGGAGATGCTATCTTCAATTTTTTTAAAATAAATTAAATCATAAAAAGGGTTCCTCGACGTGTTTAAGATATTATTGGCGTGGTTGAGATATTATTGGAGGACATTTTTATCATCTTTGTATTGTGTTTAATATCTGTGCGCAGTAGGCAAAAGTGGCGAGTAAACTAAAACGGAGCGAGGTTTATGGGATGCGAAGGCCGAGTGGGCTGTGGCCGAAAACGAAAGCTTCGAGCCCTCGTCTCGTCCCACTGTTTATGAAAACGGCCGGACCCGAGCGAGCACGTCGCGTCCTTCGCCCACTCCGCCCCCGACCCGACCGACCTGCGCTCCTCCGCGGCCGCGTCCTCCGGTCCGCAGCCAGTAAAAACCCAACTCCAAACCCCTCTCTCCTGCTCGCCTCCGCCGCCGCCGACGCGGGCAAGAAGCGCAATCCTATTCCTCTTGCCGCAACTTCAGATCTCGCATCGCCTCGCGTGGCTGCAGCCGCTTGCATCCGTCGTCGATGGAGGCGACCGCCTCCGCGGCCGCCGCGCCGCCGCCCTCCATACCCACCTCCAGCGAACGGAGCGTCTGGGCCGACGTCTCGCCGCTCATCGATGCCGCATGCGGTGGTAACCATCAAACAAAACCTGCCCCCTTTTGTTTATTATGCAAAGCGTGAATGTTACTAATTTATTTGGAGAATGGACGACTGTAGCAAGTTCCTGTATTGTGGTGGATCATGCGTATCTGTACGCGTGGATGCTGGTGTGGACGGATTCGCGGTTTGCTCTCGGCAATGTGCGATGCATTATTACCTGGGGGATATTTGTTGTCGGGCGCGTGTTTAGGACGCACCGGACCAAGTAAACCTGCATTATTATTGTTTTTGTGGGAAAGCCTATACTCTGTATTGAATTGTACAATGGACTGAGCCTACTTTACAAGCAGAGAAAGCAGGTAGCTATGTTGACAACGGGTTTTTCTGTTCCTGATAGAATTGATCAAGGGCCTAGGAGCCGTTGTTATGTGCATGTGTTTATGTTGTATCGTTGATGCATTACTGCAAACACCTAGTTTCATGTATTGGAGCTGGCTCTAAGGAAAAGCGGGTTAACATTGGTTTCACGGTCAAAACATAAGATGTCAATACTATGTTGTTTTCCTTTTAATTCTTAAGCAAGGTGTAACCGTGGTTTGTGCCACGTATGCATCTGTTGGGGTTCTGTGAACCAATTTAGGGCCTGATTTGGTGGATAGGTGTTAGGCCCAATCCCTTTGAGTGGGCATGAAAATTGAACTAAAATCCCTGCCCATCTGAAGGGATTGGGTGATCCTTGCCTATCCAAAAAAGCTCTTAGATTGTTACATGCACCACCTTTATAATTGCCATGTGAGACCAATGTTGTCCTATTTGAGGCACAGCCATATAGATACAACAGTGCTGTTGCTGTTAACATGTTTGGGGTACCTCCTTGGGTGACGTTACATGATCCTAAAATTTATACGATTTTTCGTTATCAAAGTGACTTTTGCTTTGGTATGTAAGTAAACTGGCACATAATGGCTTCACAGTTTTCACCTTCTTTTGTTAAAATCTAAAACAGATGGATATGCATGATTCGTGTTCTCATTTAGTGGATTTCCAAGAGTCTGGTGCATTTGAATGAGGACTTGAATAAAAAACTTTGTTGGTTGCATATTCATATTAGTTCTTGTTCTTTTGTGGCCCCTTCTGAATATTAACTCCAGTTGAGTGCAGCGGGATGAACTAATCTTGGAAAGGGGTCGAGCTTGTGATGTTAGGACTTTCATCTACCCCCACCCATCACCTAGGGTTGAGCTAAGGGGGTGGAGGGGAACCATAGCCCTGCAAGCCAGGATTACCTAGAAGGGTACACATGAATACAAATGTGGATCATGTGTATAGATCACTCCTTTTGTGGATATTAGTGTGAAGGAGTTCAAAGTTTGCTCTTACAATGTGATATCCACTGTTTGTCGGGGAAATTTGTTGTCAGGAACAATCTTATATTCCCAGGATTGACCGGACTGTGTAAACATGTACACTGTGTTGTGCAATGCTCATAGGAAGCCAGTAACCACATTGAGAGCAGAGGTTTCCATGCCTGCTAGAAAAGGTTTATATCCATTATTGCAATTAAGGGTTATAAACTTGGGATTAGGAGTTGCTTTTTGAATTCATCCATCTTGGATTTTAAGTGCGTTCTTGTGCCTATTTTGAGGTTACTTGCGAACAGTATGGTTAATATTATTTTTCATTGCTATAGAGGGTATATAGTGTTAAGATTATGTTCTTTATTTCTTTTCCTCCTTTATAATAAGCTAGGCATAACTTCGGTTCAGGGAAAGTATGAATCTGGTTGAATTCTATGAACATATCTAGGTTGTCACATGCACTTCCTTTAATTTTTTTGGCATACCTTTTGTGGTGGAAGTGCAGGGGTGTCGCGGGGGATATTAGTTCTACTGTAGAACACTAGGCAATGGTAGCAGCCCATCACACTTCATAGCGAGTTGGTAATCAGCTTCACCTTGGCCAAATATAACCCAAATTCGGACAAAACATTAGTGTCAAGTGTCAACTATTGATAATTAAAAGATAATTAAAAGGTTCTATGGTCTTTTTAGTTCAGCATGCCCTAAGGAGTATAGGATCTTTTGATCTTTTCTTTTGGTTGGGAAGTTCTTTCAGCAAAATGTAGGCTCCTCCTTGCGGGGGCATAGTTGCATCAGAGCTTCTGGCACTGGGACATTTGTTAAGCACTCCTTAAGGGGTATGGGAGTTGCTCCTGTGAAGGATTTTTTCTTTTGATTCGGAAGTCTTTTCAGCTAAATGTAGCCTTCTCCTTGAGGAGGCAGAGTTTCAAGAGAGCTGCTGGCGTTGGCAGTTGGCACAC